>JAILYA010000019.1:3229191-3829191 GCA_021437795.1 Rhodamnia rubescens | reverse complement strand
TTGTTCCTTAGCAGCAGCTAGTCTTGCCTCAGCAGCACTGCTCCGGGATTTGAGGATAGCAATTTCAGAACTAGCCTGGTCTTCCTCAGCTTTCTGTTTAGACAACACTTGCTCGTATTTCCTTTTCCAGTCCAGAGATTCTTGCTTTGAAGATTCTAATGCTTTCAGCAAGCTGGAAGACCTCTCTTCAAGTAAACTACAGCTACTCTGCAATTTACTTATACGGCTTGAATAATCATCAGAAAGCCTGTTCTTATCACTGATGGCATCTTTATATTGCTTCAGATACTGAGATTTGTAATTCTCACTGGCTTCCAGTCGCTTATTAAGCATCCCCACCTGATCCTCAATGGCCCGACATTTCAGCATTAAGGAACTCCTCTCAGATCCAACCCGATCAATTAGCCTTTTGGCAAGGTCTAGTATTGGGCCTTCCAAGCTGGGTAGTTTTAAAGCAGTAAGTCAAGACAGAGATGGAGAAAACAAACTCAGGAAACAGGAAGAACATGTTTAAAGAAAAAGGGAAAACCTTTGTTGCAAGAACATTGCAAGCTTTTGCCATTTTGATGGACCATGAGATGATGCTTCATATTCTGACAAAAGAGCATCAAGAACCTACAAAACATCAATAGAACACAATCAAGATGATTACCAAATTGACACTAACAATCCATACTTTTACATAACATGGTGGGTACAACAAGCATAAATATTTGTAACATTTATTTTTAGACCTCAAACTTTGACATATGATGGGCTTGATTTGTTATTTTAGGTGAGGATGTTTATCAACCAAGATTACTTTGTGTTAAACCATTTATATAAAATGCATCTTCATCTAATAGCTTAAATTTTTTAAACAGTTGGAGGTGGTTCCACAAAATTTTACATAGTATTAAAGCAAAACATCATGAGTTCGAATCTTTGTTAACTCCTTATTTGCCTCCCAATGTATATTTCTACGCTTTAGTCTTAAATTAGTCTTTATGTGAAGGGAGTGTTAAACCGTTCTGTAGACGTAGGAGAGGGAATATTATTTTTCCTCTATTTTCCATTAGGTTACAGAGTCCTACTCATAGGTGAAGAGTACAAAAAACAGAAAAGGAAATATACAGCTAACAAGGAAAGAAATAACTATTCCTCCTCATTAGGCTAATCAGATATTTACACAATCAATGCTAATCTAACAGCTAGCTAATTAGACAGCTACCATATACAGAAAATCAATCCAGCCAATCAACACATTCAAATATTAAACTGCACCTTCGTCTAATAAAGTTTTCAGAATTGTTGGCAGTGGTCCCATAATTTTACACTTAGTAATCCCATGCAGTGTCTATTCAAAGAGTGAAATTTTGACGATGATCCAATCATCTCTTCGCATTATGGAGTTTCTGATCTGGAATGGGCAACTCTTATCACATAACAAGAGCTAAGACATTGTAGAACCAGAGATCTGCGCAATACAATATTAAGTGGCCTTTTGTACTCCTATTATACTTGTTCCACACTAAATGCTTTGCAAAGAGAAGAGAATCTCATCTCCCAGCATCATTATACTTGCTTGCAACAGTTAACTTGGAAGGTACTCAGGTTTAAATAAAAGCCCAGCATGCTTTTTATGAGATTGATCAACCAATAAATAGCCTACCAACTTTAGCATTAGATAAAGAATCATCTTTGATATACTGCACTCCATGTCCATGGCACTAGTGGTCAATACATCAAAATTCCCCTACATTTGGAGCTGGACCTCATTTGCATTTGGTACAAGCATGGAAAATTTCCCAAATGCCATCATCTCTTCCTCCCTTTCAACACATCTACATCTACTAGACACTAATCAGACCCTACATAAATAATGGCCACCTCACAAATTCACCATCATCAACATTCGACAAGATTATTTTTCAGTAGATAAAGACAACTTCAAATCTGCATTATTGAAACACAGCCCAAATGCTACAAAAATAAGACAAGCTCTGATTGTCGGAAGCAATTTGATCTAACAAGACATCAATGCAAGATGAGTTAACAATATCTAAGTCTCATAAACAAACAAAACATATTGAAGCTCATACTATAAGGTATACTGAAAAAAGAATGAGAAAGAGAAAAAGGAATATCCCTTATAGGTGGCATCAAAGATGACTACTAACCTTAACAACATTATCAATATTAGCATCAGGTGTATGACAAGCTGCTCTCAGCCTCTTTTCCATGCTCTGCACAGCATGTGAACACCGCAAGTCTGCCTCCATAAATGCATTCCTCTTGTAATCCTGCATGGACCAATTTAGTCAATAGAGGATTGCGTAACTTATTGGTCCAAATACAGAGAAACCAGATAACCTAACAAAAATAGACCATCTTCATTAGCCATAATTAGTCACCACGCCGCAGCTTTTTTAGAGAGAGGAAATATTACAATTAAACCTTATCTACCAATGCAAGCATCGTCTTCTAACCGCATATCTCTCAACTTGAGACTAGGTTTTTTCAAAATCCTGGTAAACAAGATCTTCAAATACGTTGGCCACTCAGTTTTTGCACTTTCTGCGCCATAGATCAATTTTTAAACCAATTGTCCCATAATGTGAGGAAAAAAATCCAGTGGAATATGGATCTCCATAATCTGACATGACAATGCACATCAAAGGGAGCAAATCAAATAAAAAGCTGACCCAAAAAAAAAAAAACTGCATCAATGCCAAACCCAATGCAACCAACTAAACACAAGCACAAAGTAAAAGAATAAACAGAGTGCATAGAGACTTAATTTCCCCAATGTAATAACCATCACAGAACCAACTTATTGGGAGCCATCCACGATAAAAATAGTGCCACAGATTCCACCTCATTGCAGCAGAAAAATGTTTAGCATTTTTGTAACTTAGGCACCACCTCAAAAGCCTTTCTGAAGAACTTATGGAGAAGCTCCTCATGTTTCTTTCTCGCTGAACCAGCACCAACAGCATTCGCATTGAATGCAGCTAATGATTTTTGTACTGCTTCCTCATGAGCCTCCCTCATGCCAGCCTACATTAACTGAAATTAGGAAAATATCGATATCATAAAGCATTCATTTCTCTGGCAAAGTGTTGCTTACTTCCTCCGGTGGCTTAGATCGGTCAAAAGTAGACATGTAAACCTCAGTAGCTGAATCATAAGCTCTACGGCACTCAGCTTCTTCGACGCTCTGCAAAAGTAAGAGGTAAAATAAGAGTGAAAACATAACTACAGCACATGCAATAGATAGCAATGACAAGTGATGATCATTCTGCTAATAATTGATGAATATTATCAAAAGATGATAAAACCATTTTAAAATTAACTCAATGCATTCTAGAAATAAACAGTAAAACAAAGTTTAAGGACAGACATGTCAATTTGCAAGATGAAAAGGATTCTGACATCCAAACAAAGTGAAGAAGGTCCTTACTCATTAATACTAAACAACTCGATATTTAATAGAAGCTCATGAAAAAGTTTTTATTTCTAGTGAACCAAAGTGTAAGGTAGCAAACATATCAAGCAGTCTCAATGTCAGGCACCAAAGCTATTTTGGGCAAAACGATGCACAAATTAATCAAACATTCATCTTTATTACCTTAATTTTAATTTGTAAATATTCATAGCCAGGCTTGTTAATTAGCTCAATAATTTTGCCATTTTAACTTTGTGTGGATGAAAACAAAAATGCACCAAAATATAAAGGACTCTCTCTCTTAGGGTGTGTTTTGTAACCACATTAAATCTCTGAGAATTGCACTTTTCCAATGCCGAATGCGATTAAGTGCATTTGATCACATTTACCTACACATCTATCGCTTAATGCGGTAAGGAAGGCCTTACTCCATGGGTTAAGTGATAATATATTCCATGGAAATTAAAACCTTACCCAATCGTATAACCAAAACATTCCAATAATGCTCACTATTCCATGTTTGGTGTAATACTAATGCTATTAATTTTCTATTATCAAACAACTTTTTATTTTCATTTTCAGTACTTAAAAGACTTCAGCACTTAATATTCAGTACTTAAAATTTCAGCACTCATTTTTTCATGTTACCAAGCGAGCCCTTCATTGCAGACACCCATTTAGTCCTGAGTCAACTTGTGACAAAAATCCTCAGCCTCAACCACCCCAGGAAAAGTAAAAAGAAAACAGACAAAGGCATAGGGCACAAGGGGAGTCCAAAGGGCTCCATATCATGACTAAACATGGCAGACAAGTTGTATAAGTTGAAAACGCCATTGAAGCCACTCAGTGGTTTCATTTAACACTTCGCAAGATTGTTGTACCAATCATTGGAGAAAATTATCACGCGTACTCAGGTCCAACCCAATTTGGGAGACTGGCCAAGTTTTTAGATTGGAGACATAAAGAAATTCAAGATATTACCAACCTGCCATGAAGAAGATATCGTAGGCACTGCGCCATTATTCAAGGCCTCCAAGTAAGACTCTGTGACACCTACTAGAACGGGGCCAGTCAAGACAGTGGCCCCGACTTGCTTGGGCCTTGTTCTCTCAAAAACAAACTTTGTCAAGGCCTCCAACCCAGACCTAAACTCAGGCCTCAGTTTATCCATCTACATCCAACATCACACATATAAACCATGAAATAAGAACTACAGAGTGAAAAATATTTTCTGAAGTAGATAAAAGCGCATCTAACAATGACAAGATACTCACTGATATTTGATCAAGCCGCTGTAGATCATTTTCATTATTCAAAGGTCGCACGAGGGTGAAACACTCTCTATCTGGAAACAGAGCTCGAATAGAATCCCGAATCTGGAAAGCATTTCTTTAAAAGTTACAAGCTCTAACAACATAAAGAAACACTGAAGAAGTAGTGGCAAGTAGTACCCTACATCAAAGATATATACATAGACACAGGCAGGACCGAGCAAAGAAGAAATTGATGACGCACTGAAACATGACGTTAAATTCCTTTAACACTAGAACATGACAAAAGAGCTGTTAGACCAACCATTGTAATGAAACAGTTTCTAAGGAAGTGTTCTAACTACAATCCAAATAATAATTAAGAAATTTGTTAAACAATCGCCTACTCCCAAAGCATTTTTTTTTTTGGGGGGGTTTGTTGGCGTTCTAAAGCATCCAATACATGTTGGACCACCCAAAATTTTTAACAGCACACAATTAGTTACAACCAAAAAAGTTCAAGTAGTACTTATAGCTAGGATTGGAAACATGCCACTTTTGTAGATGGATATTTGCCCCACATAAACCAGGCCAAAATAAGGAAGAGAAAATGTTTATGGGAACTCCTATTCATGGATCCCACACTAAAAGGGGGAAAACAAAGACGCACATAATACCTCATTTTTGGCAGCTATATCTCTTCCAGTACCTTGAACTGGCCTCAAAGCAAGTTCCAAGTAATCACGCGGTGTTATTCTCCTATTATCCTCCACTAAATCCAAATAGAAGTCCTACATTATGTAGCAACAAAAGCAATATTTCAGAATCACAGTTGTTCATAGTAAAAGAAGCAGAATAGTTTGGGGAAATTACTCTCAGAAGCCAAACAAAAATAGGGGAGAATTGTCCCAACTCAGAAGCACTACTCTTCCCCCCAGACGCTCTCACACGAATATGCTTAGTCATCTGAGTGACAAGAGATAGCCGATCCAGTGCAGCTTCATCAATTCCCCCCATCTGAATACGAGTTATACACAAGCAAAATGAGTAGTAAGAATACGTAAAACTGAAGTGTCAAGTCTACTTCAGCAAAGTGACAACAAGGCTGAGAGAAAGGAAAAAGTTTAAGACACAATTAGCAATTTATAACTATAACTAATACAAAAAATCTTAAACATCTAGGACTTGAGAGCAATAACACTATAACTTTGCAAAACTTCACCGACCTGGTTGTAGATGAACATGCTAGATAAGAGAACGGCCAAAGAAAATATCTGTGTGCTGTATGTTCCCTGTGAAAAAAAGAGTGCACGGACAACCATAAGAATTATTGTTGGGGTAAAGAAAAAGCTTAATGGCACAATATGTCATCATCCTACAACAACCAAATCGGTGATCAAAAAGTAATACTTAGTTCATTGAACTTGGCCTACCGTTTGATCATAAGCATCAATCCCTTCACTGTCCAAAAGTAAAAGATTATACTCGGTACCATCAAGAGCTCTTCTCTTCAACGGTGCACTCCACAACCAAAGCCCTTTAGTGCATGGCCGGTGGGTTGATGCTACTTGGAATCCACTACTCTTTCCAAGAAGCTACAGTACAAAATAAACATCATAATAAATATCATAGCACCTTAACCGGATCACCTACACAAGCCACAATAGAGAATTGTACAACTAGAACCAAAGACAAATGGAAAAACTGTCGACTGATTTTTTTATTTTCCTGCACTGCATTTGGCTGCTGAAGAGAGAAGAAGAAGTTCCTTACTATGCTTAGTGATTTTTATTAGAATCTTTGTCTTGATCACTTTTGGCATAACTTTATTTGTTTATGCATAATTCTCCACATTATAAATTCTTCAGTATCTTCTCATAATATTAACCCCTTGCATTTCATTCAGATGTTTGTATAGGCCAGCAATTCCTACATCTTAAATGCACTACAATTGGAAGAACTTCCATCTCATTAAAATGAGGGATTTCCTAATAGCTACATGCCATCTTAATGTTATTTCGAGGGTCATATAAGGAAATATCCAAAGCAGCAGCAGTAGGAAATCTAATGTTTGGAATGAAATTTGTCTTCTTTCTTCACTTCTAGTTTCATTTGCATCATTAAGACCTTCAAGCTTACGAAAACCTTCAGACATGCTCTGATCGTCAATGATAGAATTACTAGTGAATCCTGTGGCATGAAACTTTCCATCATTTTTCCAGAACTAATTGTCTTAATATCTCGACAAATGATTCTGCTCACACCTCGCTGTGACAATTCATAAATTCAGAGCAAGGACACTTTCAGCCCTACAAAGACCTTCAACCATGCTCCAATCATCAATGATACAAATAGTAGAGCATACTGTCCATTCTTGGGTGTGTGTATATATACATACCCGAGAATGATTCTGCTCTCACCTTGCCATGACAATTCATAAATTCAGGGAAAGGAAGGTGTCGCCAGATAGATAAGTTAGTAATAGGCCACTTTAACATATCTTGCATAAAAATCGAAGAAGGATATTACCACCTGCATGTATATGGCACTTGCCACAAACGAAGACAACTAAACCTTAACTAGCCACAAACGAAGACTACCATAAACATAGTCTCAGATTGGCTGCAAACCGCTAATTGAGTTGACAAAAGCTGACCGTAACACCACCATATGATGCTTGCCAGAATTTCAATTCCGAAACATAAACCACCATTTAGATGAGGTCTAAACTTATCCCGGAAAAAAAATGAGGGTTAAAACTCACGCAACACGGATTCCAAGAACCTAGAGCCTGAACTATGAAATCACCTTCCAACAGAGAGATAAAGTGCAAAGCCAGCTCATCCAGCCACTAAAGGAAGCTCCCGCACAGCTAGAATTGCAAAAACACAAAGCATATTAAATCCATTTCAGGCCACATCACATTAGAATTTACAATCCTAGCCTCCACCTAGCCTAAAAATCAGTGCTTCACCTTCACACTTGTGCAACGCAAATGCTCACCAGAACTCCTCTTACAAAAAACAAACCCTTCCGGACTTCGGACACCAAGCCGCAGAACACAGGGAAATACTTTAGAACCCAGCAGAATGAAGCGACAAAACCTAGTAAAGTCAGGCCTCGTCACTCTAGACTGCAATTAGAAACTCAAGCAGTTCGAACCCTAATCACACTAGAGAGCTCAAACCCTAGCCATCGCCAAACATTGGCGCATTGAGAAAAGCTCACCTGGTTCAAAATAAAGCTCTTCCCCTGTCGAGCACGGCCGCACACGGAGACGACGCCAATCGGCTCCTTCACCAACTGCAACACCGCCACGGCCTCCGGATCCATCCGGAACCTCCCCTTCTCGTCGCAATACACGAGGCGGATCGGCCGCGCGGGCCCGGTGAGCGACGCCGGCGAGGACGACGGGGAAGGCGCGTACGAATGCGGCGAGGCGTCGGAAGGAGCGTCCCTGCCTCTGTTGAACAGCCTCATCATCGCGCGCGGGTGTTCTCCAGCTTTGAGCTCCTTGATGAGCTCGCTAGTGTAGTGCCTCTCGTTCGATTTCTTCGCTTTGTCAGTTGCTTTAGAGAGAGAGAGAGAGAGAGAAGAGAAGCGACCGAGTTTAAAGTCTGGGGAGGGAAACTGGCAAAGGGCGTGGTTTTTCGGGCGGTGTGGTGACACCGAGCGAGACGGTGAAAGAAGACTTGATTTTACAAAAACGGACGGGGGAGCTCAGTGTAAGCGAGGGTGATTTGGTCATTCCGGGACGAGGTCCTCCTCTGAGTTCCAATTTGTTGTTCATTAAAAACTCTAAACTTAGCCATTATGACACAAATACTCCAAATATTTTTGTATCAAAACACCCCAAAACTTATATCAATAAGACAAATATACTCTTGATGAAACTAAAATAAAGAATATATATATTTTTTACATGTATGAGTTTAGATTTTTCGTGACACAAACAAAAAGGTGAGGTATTTGTGTTCTTTGTAGCACTAACATGATACATTAACATATGATTTCTCAAAAATAAAAATTTCTACGCGTTGAGACCTCTAATTTATGGAAAAAATACTTAAAATTGATCTCGTGCGTATCGAAATGGTATCTAGGGATCTTGGACTCGCTTGACGATGGCATGTCCGAAGCGCCGACCACATGTTAGTCCCATGTCGGAAAGTGTCGAAATGTCGGAAAGTGTTGGATATGACACGGAAGCCTCCGAAGAGTGTCGCTACATAATTTGTGTCCAATGAACAAGTTTAAAAAATTTGATGTATACGTGTCCTAACGAGTATAATTTGGATTTTTTGTGGTATTTATCCTAATGTTAATGAATTCGTATATTTAATAGAGTAGGAAAAAACTCTATAACATTTAGAAACTTACGAAAACCAAGGAGAGTGCTTTATTTGATCCGAAAAGCACAATAATGCCCCTCTTGAAGGTGCTGAATGAAGTACATGTCCCTGAGATAATTGATGAGGCCCAGTTGAAGAACTTCGTTGGGGCGATCCTACTAAAAGATCAAATAAGCTTCTCAAGTGAAGACTTTCGTGACCCGATGGATCGTGCTAACCTTGCTTTGATACCACCTTAGGCGGGGATGTCACGCTCCAATCTTCGGGCTCGCGACATCCCAACCAAATCGCCTCAGTCACGAAAGATAGCGTCTCGGGCATACTATCGACCTATATACTTGTCGAAACAAGAGGATTTTTTTTTTTTTAGGAGGGACGAGTTAAATAGGATTAAAAATTACTGAGTTAGTGTATATAGGAGGACGGAATAGGATCACTATACGAGTCGGTCGAGTGCTTCATTCATCTACATCGGTAAAAGAAGAAAATCAAATAAACTTTGCGAAAAGAAGATTTATTGCAAGAGAAGCATTGTTATAGAAGCCGTCCGGAACCATCACAATTGAGGACATGAATTTTGAGAGGAGGTGGGGACTAATGTCATCACCGTACAATAGTCATTTCGTGGCTAGAAGAAGAAGGCGTCCCAATTCCTCTTTTGTCTATCCTTGTTTCTTTCTTCTTCTTTTTTGGTCTCTCTAATTTGCTATGCAATGCGGGTGGTTTAAAACCAAGGATGGTTCATTCGGGTTTTCATCCCGCCTACTTGAGAATTTCCAATTTAAGTTGGGCAACCGAAGAACAATTTGTAAAAATTTTAGAGAACAAGCGACAGATATTGAGGAACCAAGATCAATTCTTGGAGATTTCCAGGAATGGCTTTGCATAGGACAATTATGGCCTGGATGATAGTCGCAATAGCCGCGATGGTGTCGCCACAGCGACAAATAGCCTCAACTACTTCATTGGAGAAGGGACCACCATATCAAGTGGCCAATGCGGAAGCTATTATCCTTGATATAATTTTGAAAGTTTCCGAGAACCACCAATAAATATTAAAGATTGAAGATTGTCTGAGGCGAGCAAATACGGTCATTCAGATTTAGGGTGGTTTTAGGGTTTAAAGTTTATCCTTTGGGTAGGCCCGCCATAAAGGATTCACTTGCCAAGGCCCGCCAACTTGAAAAGAAGAAAAAGAAAGTGCATTCGCTCAAAACAATTCAGTAGTTGTTTTATTACTTTCAGCACGCACAGGGCCCTCAATAATGTTTTATGTTTCCCAATCCTAGCCATCGATGAGTGTAATCAAATCTTTCCGCAGTTTGCTAGTCTATATCAATGCACATAATTTGATGCTTAGGGCGATTTACGCTAATGTAAGTTTCTCCATACTTGGTTTTGCTGTCACTTTCTGTAGTTTGTAAGAGTAATCTTTCCTTACCAAGTAACCATTTTAATAACAGGTAAGAAGTAAAAAGTTAGAAGGAGAAGCTTGCCACTTATTTTATTCTTACAGAGTCCCATTTCTTGAAATCCAAGCAGCAAACCAAACACCACAGGGGTCAAATGTACACAGGTTGATCAACAATAGAAGTCCCATTTCCATGGATGAGTAGAAGTGAGGAACTTTGACTTGAATATGCAAAGTTCTGTCCATTGGATAGTGGATGCCAAAGAGAAAAGTAGACACCTGTGCTTTCAAAAAAATCATGCATCTGACGTAGAGTCGACAAGAAATGCTCGTATTTTCGCTGTCCAAATGCATAAACATGCGGAAACTGCAGATTCAAAGCAAGAATTCCTCCATTCTAAAGGTCATGTATCCGAGGCTGGCTTCTTCCATACATCGTCCTTCTTTGAAGTCCCTTGGAATAAACCGTAAATCATATTTGATGTTCTAACGAAGTAGGCATTATGAATCAGCTAGAAGGGATAACAATATAGAATGCACTAGTAAATCCAGGGGATTACAAGGATTGACAGATCTGCAATTCTTTCCCCCTCCTTCGTTTTTAGTCCTTACACCTCTGCTACTTCTTCTATCCCCTACTTATGTACTTGAAGAGAATGACAGAGAAACAATCCATGAGGTATGAGGAGGGACTGACAATACTCAATGACAGATTATTTAGGCAGGAAGAATTAGTTAAGAACTTGGCCAAATAATACGTTCACGGAGCCATCAACCAGTTAGGTCAGTTTCATCGCCACAGACCTCGGAAAAGAAGGGGTCTTTGAGAAGATCGGAAGCCGATGGTCGTGCCCTTGGTTGAGCTATGCACTTCTCAATAAAAGCCTTCACTTCTGGATTTGTCACTTTGTTCATAGCTCGAGGCCATATGCCACCCGTCACCTTCTTGTATATTTTGGCAATACTGTCACATTCACTGTAGGGTATCTCCATGGTCACCATCTCCAGCAGACACATTCCGAAGGAGTAAATATCCACTGTCTCTGTGTAGTCCTCCTCATACAGCTCAGGTGCCATATACTCTGGAGTCCCAATCAATGAATGTGCTGTATGGCTCTTACCCACAACAGCTGCCAACCCCAGATCACCAATTTTTACCTGTTCATCCAGAACGTTGGAGTTCATAGAGTTGGGGAAAGCCCAATGTAAAGGAGCAAAACGACTGGAATCATATAAACTTTTACATTGTGCAAAATGTTAGTTCTATATTCTCACATTTCAGGGGAATGATTCATGTAGTTAATCAAGAATTATTTGCAGTAGGTGACAGAACGGTTTGACGTAAACACAGAAGAAAGAGCCAATAAAAGTCGTAAAAGTGAGAAGAAAGCAGAGATACAATCAGTATTAACGAGACCATTCCTCTTCTTACTACGTGGTAATAGATACAATCAAACAATCCAGTCCAAAACACAATGGCTGATACATTTATGGCTAGGCATAAGCTTATGTTCTGCAGCTGCCCTCAGAAGTCTAAAGTAAAACCAGTAAGGATAATCAGACCCTATGTCAGCAGAAAGTTACACATCCTTTAATTGCTCTTAAATACACACATGCCTAAACCAAATTGCAACAGGAAGTTTCATGAAGTGGCGTAGCTAGGAATTCAGCGAATAGGGGGTGAAATCTAAAATAGTTGCATAACAAGCACAATTAAACTTTTGACAAGAGATATCAATAAAATGGTAACAGGGTTAATTAATGCAAATGATGAGTATGGACTTAAATGCATCAATTTAAATTAACTTTTAAGGCCACTGATGAGCATGGACTTGGCAAATTGACGGTGTCAAATCCCAAAGTCTCTGGTGAAACTACATTTCTTTAGAAGAGTAGTCTGGTCTATAAAGAAATATAGATACCAGTGGAGCGATTGCCATACCTGGCCAACGTTCCCATTCATAAAGATATTGCTGCAATTCAAATCTCTGTGAATGATGCAGGGGTCATGCGTATGGAGATAATCGAGTCCCTCAAGTATTTGCTTTGACCATTTTTTCAGTGCCTTAATAGACACCTGACGATGTTTCCTCCTGTAATTCCTCAAGTTCCCTGAATTGCATACTTCCGTAATGAAGTTCAGAGTATTGTTTTCCTCATTCCTCCACACACTGTGGCAGACAATAATGTATTTGTTCTTCAATGTGCTCAGCAACTGAACCTCTGAGTAAAGACGATTAATGAGCACCGGATCGCCGCTGAAATTAGCCAAACGAACCTGATTCCAAGCCACCTCTATTCCTTCTTCCTGATCAAATGCTCTGTAGACCTTTTTCACTGCACCATGTCCAAGGAGATCGCTGTACCTCCCAAATCGCCCTGTGGGATCAACCTCCATGAAAGGTTCTGCATCTCGATCAGACGAGTCAGCACTTGCTGCTGGCATATCCAATGATCAGACAGCCTCAAATGGCCTGATAACATTAGAAAGCATATTGAGCCTAGCAAGGAAAAGTTGTCTGCTAAGCTATATTATCTACAGTTTGATGATGGTAATGTTCACTGCGTATGCTTACAATAAGGCAAATCATACAAAGGATGATGGTCGAGAAAACTGGATTTCTACTGAAATGTATTCAATAAACGAGAACCAATCAAACTTCAGAAAAGCAGAATTTCCCTCACAGATTTTGTTTAATACACTAGTTAGAGTTGATCCATGCAAAATTTCCAAGAACTAACCACTTCAACAACATAAGAGAATCCAACGGTAGCAGCTATCCACTTCAATCAAAATGGATTTTCACGAACAACCAAAAAAAGAAAAATTGGACAAAACCGTCGATTAATTAAATTCACGATGCCCAAACACCACATATCACAAAATAAAGACTCGAATCATTTCTTCACCAGAAACGTTGGAGCTGGTGAGGATGATCGCACCGCGATCAGCCAGAGCAAGTATAAACGCAAGCTCACATGCTAATTATCCGACCAACCCCTGCGCCCTAAACCATCCACTAAACATAAATTCGATCCGAAGCACGAACTCAATGAACTGAAGCGCCATTCCTTCCTCGCGAAGAAACGACAAGTGGCACAGAGGCAACTCACGCGAGCGCGCTGTGAAAGAGACGCAAAAAAAAAAGCACAAAACATCGCAAGCCGACGATAATTCTCGAGCCAGGGATCGATCCGAGAGCGACGAAGGACAGCTCACATCAGGATCCAACCTGGGAAGCGCGCCACTGCGTTGCAACGAAGCAGCTGAACTACGCGTGCACAAGAAGCACGTGCTTGAACAAGCGGACCACTTGCGAGATGCGATTCGGGACGAGCGACGAAAAGAAACACAAGCATCAACGTAAGGCATGGAGCGAATCTGGCGTACCTTTCAAAATGGACGATTTCACAGCGAGAGCGATAGAGAGAGAATGGTCCGTTTCAGCTTCAGCTGAGAGAGGAGAGAGAATACACGGACTTGCCGTGGAGATGAGACTAGCGATGCCGATGCGGTATTTATAGGTGCGTTGGGGAAAGTTCGTCCGGCACGACACGGCGTCGTTTCCGCAGCCTCACTTCTACTTTTTTTTTTTTTTTTGTAAATTATGGGGAGGTATTATTTTGTTGACTTTGAAGCAAAAAGGAAGATTGATAACCTCATCAATCATCATGGATCGACGGGGAACATGAAAACTTTGTGTGATTAATTTGGATTTATCATGGACAATTTAATGTGGATCGGATGTGGATTGAATATAGATAAGCAATAACTTCACTTACAAGTAGACATGCTATAATGTACCAAAAACGAAGAGAATAATCCGATTGATGAATTAAAAGATGCCGCTGATTTACGAAATAATAATCAATATGATACATTTCTCTGAAATTGCGAAGAGTTGGACTTCCTCACGGTATCAAAATTAATGATATCCCTTTCGCGTATGTCCGTCCCGATTGGTTAGGGGCGTGCATGGTGACACTTCTCTACCGAAATCAACTTCTACCGGAAGTTGATTTCTCTACTTCTCCTCAAAAGCGTAAGTTTATTTTTCTATTTCTCGCTCCAAATTGATTTATGATCGAGACATTCGTTTGGTAACGGTTAAAAATTTCTACTTTTGAAACATTATTAACAAAATCTTCGATGGCGGTGGTCGCGGCGGCGATCGGCGAAGGTTGGCGGGCGGCGGCGACAGCGATTGGTGGTTGATGGTTGGTGGGCGACGGCCGATGGGCTACGGCGGAGGACGACAATGGTCGGCGTAGGGGCGCGCGGCGATGGGCGACGATGGGTGGGCGCGGGCGGCGACGGTGGTCGGCTATTGGCAAGTGGGTGGCGGCGGTTGGATGGTTGGGCGACGGCGGTGGTCGGCGGTTGGCAAGTGGGGGCGGCGATGGTGGTGGTGAGCGGGCGAGGTCGGTAGGGCGGTGGCGGCGATAGAGCGGTGGCGGTGGCGAGCGGGCGAGCGGGCGACCGAGGTGAGCTTCATTGCGGCGGCGGTGGGTGGGTGGTGGTCGGTGCGGCGACGGTCGGCGGAGGCGAGTGTGGTCTAAGAAGTGATTACGGAACCGAGAAGTTGGACCATAAGTGAAAATTTTTTACTTCTCAAAATTGACTAAAAATCCTATAATAAGTGAAAAATTTTACCATAAGCCAATTTTTATTTCTTAAGTATTTTTACTTTTTAAGTATTTTTACCAAACGATTTCTCCGCAGAAATTGAGAAGTATAAGTGTTATCATGCGATCCCTTAACTCCACGTGTTCTCCTCCTACCTCGGCTTTCACATGAAAGGAGAGGTGGACATATTATTCCGTATCCCATCTGTCTGGCATCTATAAGATTATGCTTTTAGTCTGGATTTTCTAACACTTCGAAAAGCAATTAATCACTCGTATCCTAAGTTTGACCCAAATTTTTGCCGAGGTCAGCTTAGTTGTCTAGGCGGACCCGAAGCCGGCTTTTGAAGAAGCAACCAGCAAGCAAGCACCCCACAAGACCGTGTGAAGCTCGTGAGAACATTAAATCTTCGCTTTCTCCATCGCCATGGACGAATTGATGATTCCTTGGGATGCAGATCATCTGTTCCATCTGCAAAATCTCATGCAGGGTCAAGAGAAAAGTGGTCCTCAGCCAGTGAGATACCCGTGCTGTTCTAGACAACATTGAATTCTAACTGTGTATGTCCTTCCTCGTTTTCGCTATTTACCGATGGTTTCATAGTTGCCGTCTTCCCCCACGCCTTAAATCTATGCACTGTTATATAAATTTACAAATTAGGGAAAATTGTCAAAAAAAGTCTTAAACATATAGCACTTTTCTCAATTCAGTCCTAAACCTTTGGCATTTATGTCAATTTAGTTGTAAATTTTTTTGTGTCAATTCGATCCTAAACCTTTTGTATTTATGCCAATTCGGTCCATTCTGCTAATTTTAACTGGCGGCGATGATGTGGACACCAGCCAATCTTTGAAGTGGATGTCGCGTTGACGTGGATAATTTTTTTTAATATTTTAACATTTTTAAACTATTTTTTTACTTTTTCCTCTTTCTCTTTTCTTCCATTTCTTTTTTTTTCCTCCATTCTTCTTGCTCTAGCAAGCAAGTCGCCATTGCCAATGGCTAAGCTGCTAGTGGTCTCGCCGTTGCCCGACGAGGCCGGCCATGGCGAGTCAAGACCTCACCTAGGCCTAGGCAAGGTCGGCCGATCATGGCGGCGTCGCCATGGACGATGAGTTACGACCTCTCCCATCGCCTAGATCCGAGCTAGGCGAGGTCGGCCAGATGCTATCCTAAGACAACAAGTCATGGCCGTGGAATGGACGGCGAGTCGCAACCTCACCCGAATTTAGGCTGGGCAAGGTCGGCCATGGTGGCCTCGCCATGGACGATGAGCTAGGTCTAGGGGGCAAACAACGAACAAATGCAGCAAAAGATGAAAATTGCAAAAATCGAGGAAAAGATCCGGGGAAGGTCACTTGCAAACGAGCCTTGCCCAATCTCGAGGATGAAGCCATGATAACCTAGACCTTGCTCTTCGCCTTCTTGGAAGCCGCCATGGCCGGCCGACCTCGCCGTCCATGGCGAGGCCGCTATGACTTGCTAACCTCGCCCATGCCGGATTTGGGCGAGGTCGTGCCTCGCCCGGCACCGACAAGGTCAACCTCATCATGACCTACCTCACCGGGCGTCGGCAAGGTCGACCTCGCCATTGTCGGCCTCGCTCGGCGCCGGCGAGGCCACTAGTAGCCTTTGGCCGGTCGCCACCGCGATTTGCTTGCTAGGGGATGAGAAAGGAGGAGAAAGAAAGGAGAAAAAAAGAGAAAGAGAAGAAAATAAAAAAAAAAAAATAATAAAATATTAATAAAAATTTTCAAATATTAATAAAAAATTTAGTCAAGACCTGGCCGGTGTGTATGTTATTGCCGACCACCAAAATTGGCCGGATGAACCGAATTGGCACAAACGCAAAATGTTTAAGATTGAATTGGCATAAATACAAAAGGTTTAGAATTGAATTAGCAAAATTAAAAGGTTTAAGATTGAATTGACAAAAGTGCGATAGGTTTAGGACTTTTTTGACAATTTTCCCAATATTTATTTGAGTTACCAACTTTTCTTGATTAAATTACAAGTTAGTTATGAATTAAACTGTCATTTAAGTTACTTACCAATATTTATAAGTTTTTTTTAATCCTTTAGCACATTTTATTTGTCTGATTTACAAATGCCTTAAATGTATCAACTTTCCTGTGTAACTTATCTAGTTTTATCCCATTACTTTTGTTAACAATAGCTCTTCGGCCCGGGAAAAATCGGTCTTTTTGGGTACGAAACAATAGGAGTATGCGATATCGGCCAACCATGTCGGCATTAGCTCGCCTTTTGCTCGGCCATACCCCAAGCACGGCGTGGTTGAATTTGTTCATCATGGTTTTGTCTGAGATCTGATGCATGCATGGAGTACGTTAGCGATCTTTAGAGTACAAAAAGAAGGTCGATATGGTGTGCTAGCTGGGCAACCATTGAATTGTTTCAACTGCAAGTCACACAGCATGGAGAGAGCCAGCCCCTTTATTGTAGAAAAAGCAAGGATTCTTATGAGCCATGAGCTGGAGGTGAAGAGGTGAAGTGTCTCTGTCGACGGGAAAGCGAGGGAAGGCCGGATCGAATCTGTCGTCGGGCGGGCGAGACGAGCGAATCGAGATCGTGAAACGCACGGGAAGCAAGTTGGATCCCGGAAGCGCTGGGCATCACATGAAGGCATGTGTGCGTGTGCACGTGAATTCTAGTGTAGTGGAGTGATGGTCCAGTGCAGCAGATGACGAAGCTCTGGTGATGAAGGGGAAAAAAGCCGAGAGAAAGACATCTTTGTGCATGTGAGCAGACCTGGCCATCCGGTTGAGTGATCCCTAACGAATTACATGGCAAAGCTGGTTTTAATCATCTGTGTCTCCATGATTAACCACGTCAATGTAATTTGGCAACTTATCCTAATAGAGCTAGAGGTTAGGGGTGAGCGAAAGGAATCGTCCGAATCGGTCGGTTCTAGGCGACTCCCTTAGAAATCGGTGAATATCGGTTTGGATCCCGATTCCTATTGTGGACACACCCACCCGGACCGGAGCCGGACCGATTTTTTTCCTTATTTTTTTATTTATTCTTACAAACTTGAAAATCGTTCATAAATCCTAACGCAACATCTCGCTCACAAGATACAAACCCTATCGGCGAGATTGAGCATCGCACATCATCGGTCGCTTGCGCCTTTCTCTCACGACTCAAAGTCACGATACTCAATCGCTTGCTCTCATGCCTCTCCCAACCTCACTTGACGCTCATGACGCTCACTCTCAAGTCACGCCCTCTCGCCTCGACGCCACCCTCTCGCCAACCTCCTCTCACCTGAGTTGTGTCCCTCTCGCTCCATGCTTCCCTCCCGCGGTCTCATCTCTAGTCTCGACTCTCGCATCCTCTCTTGCTTCGTTTTTTGCTGATGACAATCGCATCTCATCAAGGTAAATATCCAGCGCTCTGTTTTATTATAGCTCTTCGTACAAATTTTGAGCTAATCACTTTGGGTTCTTTAAAATGCTTGAATGAAATGTGAGAAGCTGTCTTTGGAGACCCGTGTCAAATTCAGACTTGAAGAATTGCTAGAAGCTGTTATGGGGGGACTCCCTCATGCAGCCAAGAGAGATGTTGCAACTATGTCCTCATCCCGACAAAGGGAAAATGAGTCGCAAGAACTTCGAAATACATGTGGTCATATGTTTTGAAAACTCCCATGGCCATATTATGCTGTGCAATGACTAGTTCCAGGGACCAATTCAGGAATCAGATCGGACCGGTGGTCCACTTTCCCTGTGGGTCCAGAAACTAGTGGGAGGTTCTCGATTCCCAATTTGTGGAACCGCCCCTTAGTGGAGCAGTTTCCGACTTCAAAGTGAGAACTGACCTAGTTCATGACCTATCTTGAAATTTATCACCCTTATTAAAGGATAAAAATGCAACATTTCAAGTCTCATATGGAACCAAAGAAAAATTATGAATTAATATCAATGAAGATTCGCATTAAAATTCACTTATTGAAAACAAGACCGGATACATTTCCGGCCATTAGATAGATGAGCCCTTTCGATCCGGTCCATACCGTTACATGTGTGATATGATCATTGCCCCATCTGTGTATAATCGATCCCTATAGTTACTTATGTGATCCGATCTTTGCCCCCCAATTGAATAAAGTAATCAACAGCCATTTATATAGAAAAATGCTAAATCAAGAGAGACATCCTTCGATTCGTTTGGACCCAAATCGTACTGAGAAACTCCTTTCAGACTGTCATCTTTCTCCTCCTTCAATACATGCTTCGACATTCGAGGAACAACGATCGAGTAATAATTCATGATATTTTCTTTTTCTTTTCTTTTCCTTAGAAATCCGACGTACCGAATATAAATATTAGAGTTTAAACAGAAACCAAAAACGTGCTGAAGGGCAGCATCGGATCGAGCATGGAATAAGAATTGAGAGATGGAAAGGAAATATTCTCAACGAAATAATATTTTATTTTTTGGTGGAACATATGCTCTCGTCTTTTCATATGTCTATGGCCCTATAGATTATGAGGGGGGAAATGGCGCACGCCAAAAAGCAAGAGCTGTGCCTGCGAGGGGCAAATTCGTCAAATCGCGTTGCACGCCCAAGGGGATAGGAAAGTCAAACGACGTCCCACTTGTTTAATCCACGGGACGGGAGGGGCTCTCTCCTCTCCTCGTAGTCCGTGAAATCCCCAAAAGGGGTCTTCCGACAAGCTCCGGCGGTTGGCCCCGTCGCTGGGCCCCACGAGCAGCATCCAATGAGAACCCTTTGTCGAGGAGGGAGCAAAGATGCTCCAGTGCGTCCGACCGTACCGGGTTCCGGCTCTCTTCGTCTTCTTCTTTCTTCTCCGAAGTTGGACTGGGCTTCGAAATCTCAGAGCTTTCAACTCTCTCTTTCTGCGGATGAGCCACCACCTTCATCGCAATCAAAGGCTGCGATTCGTGGGTGAGGACTTTAATTGTGTTCTGATTGTGCTGGAGATGAAGGTAAAGTGGTCTTTTCTAACTTCCCCTTTTGTTCTGATGACTTCAGCTGTAGCTTGCTTCTGAATTATGATTTGGAGCTTGTAATTTTAGCTATTCAGGCTTCGATTGGTTGGAGTTTTCGGTTATTCAGTGCTTAGTTGAACACCCAAGCGTTAATTTCGGTTAGTGCTTACCAATTTTTTCCCATGATTTTTGGAATGAAGGGAATTAGTCACGGGTCTTGTGGTTTCTTGTGATTTTGAGCCACTTTTTCCATCAATGGTCATGTTCGCTTGAGCTTACGGGCGCTTCAGGACCTTTTAATTAGAAGGTAGAACCCAGGAACAGAAAATCCTAGTAATAAGTTCAACGGAATCAATTTCTGCTTCTTGCCTAGAAGAATTGGAGAAATAGTCAGCTCTATTTACTCTCCGAAGTAGACTTTTTGGGGAAAATTCGGGTTCTTCATCGATTATGGAAATAAGTAAAAGAGCCAATTTTGGGTTGATTCTAAGGGGGAAGATTGTGCTGATTTCCATCAAGTTTTTGGGTTCCCTTTTGGTTATTGGATTGTTAGTTGAAGACAGTCAATTATCTTTTTCAGTTAGCAACGTGCTCGTAGGGTGTAATGTTGCAGACTCTGTAGATTTCTTGTAGCTGCGTTATCCTGTGTGGTAGAGCTGTGCTTGGCAATACATGTTTTGAAGGTGTAGCACCTTGGAGCCGCACCTGAAGTCAGGTAGAGCAGCAATGCTGCAGCTGTCAAGTGTTTGCTGAGTACCTCAAAAGAGCTAAAATAGGCCTTTGGAAATCTGTAACTATTCAAGGAAGCTGAGTGAATCCTGTTCAGAGCTGTGACACCTTGAAGTTGGATGGAATAGCTTCCTATAAGCTCCTTTGATTCTTAAGCAGGACATCTTGTAAGTAGTCGTACATTCTGAAAGATGAAAATCAATAAGTTGATACCTCTGGTTGCTCTAGAGCCAATGGGGAAGGAAAGGGAGTGGGAAGCTTTTGCAGGAGTTGAATGTTCTTGTTGTAGTTACAGTAACAACTGGTGACATGCCTTTTAGTTTTGGTGTTGTGGAAAATTATGTTTGCATGTTTTCTAGACATGCTAGAACAATTCTTGGCCTCTGTTGATCTTTCTGTGCATGAGTTCATTTTCCTTGGACTTGTTCTGAACTATTCAAAGAAAGCATTACTTTCGGAGTTGTTCTAGAGCTAGTAGCTTCATGAAGTTATTTGCTTTTTCTAACGAATTTTTTATTGATCTTGGATCTTTTTTATCACACTCTCCTCAACCTTTTTATGGTAAAAGTCCAAGCAAAACACGGTTTTATGCAAGTGTCTACAACAAATCTTTATCTTACTGAGTCGATCATTCTATGCTCAGATGATAGTGTTCCTTTTGACGAAGTGAAGGCTTTAACAATCCTAATCTAAAGCGATCATATGGCTAATGAAGAAAGCACACCAAATGAAACTGGTCCTGAAGGAGTGAAGCCAGAAAACAACCCTGATGATGGAGGTGATACACCACAGCCTGGTCAGGAATCAAATTCAAAAGAATCCCCTGTATGTGGTATGGGGCTTCAAGGGGCACAGGCAAAGGAACTTTTAGTATTGGAGCTGACCCCTGAAAGTGTTAAGCATGGATCACAATCTGTTCAAGAAGGCAGCACTCCCTCTATCAGTTATGAAAAGACTTCAGAGGATGGATATAATTGGCGAAAATATGGTCAGAAAAATGTTAAAGGGAATGAATTTGTGCGTAGTTATTACAGATGTGCGCATCCATACTGCCCTGTGAAGAAACAAGTGGAGCGCTCGCGTAGTGGCCGGATTACCGATAACATCTACTTAGGCGAGCATAGTCATCCTAGCCCACAGAAGCACCTACCAATGGCTGTCAGCTTTGCCGTTTCCATAGTTGAGGAGAAGCCAGAGACGCCTTCTTCCACAAGCACACAAGGTATGGGGAGTAACACTTTTGCTTTCTGTCTTCCCTTTTAAAAAGGTGGTGAAATCAATTGGCGCTTAATTTTGTAGACAAATCATCACAAGCGAAGAGCCAGGCATACCATCAAGTTGACAACAAAGAAACTCCTCAGCCTTTAGCGCTTCCAGCTCCTACTGAAGTGAAACCTGTGGTACCAGCAAAAGTCAAGGTACAAGATGAAATAGCTACTGATGAGGATCCTCCTGGTTCAAAAAGAAGGTAGGCTGTTTCTTGCTAGTAGTTTTTTCCCTTGTTGGGTGGTGGGGGACCAAAACTTTTTATTGGAATTTTTTCCTTAAATATTTTGCCTTGTCATTCAAATGAATTTAGGACTTAGAGGGCGGGTAGTATTTTCATTTCCAGAAACCGAAACAAGGAAGAATTCATTCAGAAGCAAATGAAAGGCTTTCATAAAAATTCTTGTAGAATCGAGAGCAAAGATGTTGTCCATAGATCAAATTATTTCATACAAAAAAAGAAAAAACAAGTTTAATCACTGCTTGCTAGGACGTGTAAGTTGCCTTTTCTTTGACTATCAGAAGCATTGAACAGGAAAAAGGACAGTTGCAACACAGATACCGCTTCAGTGGATAAGACTGCCACTGAAGCACGCAGCGTCGTTCACACCGTGAGTGAGGTTGATATTGTCAATGATGGGTACCGGTGGCGCAAATATGGCCAGAAAATGGTGAAAGGCAACCCTAATCCGAGGTAGGCACTGTTAGTGCTTTGTGATTGTACTGTACTTCCGTTTGATTAATCTTCACCCTTGTGGCATCCATAACGATTCTTCTTTCCAATCAATAAAACTGCACTTATTGCTGTCAGTTTATGGAGTAGAAATAACTAAAGCAAGGTAGGCTGCCCTCCTCAGTAACTTATGTTGATCATCATCTCATATTCCTAGGTGTTGCAATAAGGGCGATTATCTGTCAACTTTTCCCACTACCAAAAAAAAAAAAACACTTCACCTTGATTTAATGCGGGATGCTTAATGACGATGAGGCAAGATACTATAAATTTTTTGAGGTACTTAAAATAAGTGAGCTAGTTTCATAGTTGCATTTTAATTTGCATTTTGAGGCCTTGAAATGCTACTAGCATTTCATCCTCTTCTACCGAGATTTTGATATTGGTCATTGATGGAAAGTCCCCTCAAGATTGATTTTTCCTTTAACTCATTGTTATCTCATCTTACATTGAGATGTGTACTGTGCATTGCTCGTGCATTGCAGGAGTTACTACAGATGTTCAAGCCCCGGATGTCCAGCTAAAAAGCACGTGGAGAGGGCGTCTCATGATGCCAAGGTGGTCATGACCACTTACGAGGGTCAGCATGACCATTCTGTTCCTCCTTTAAGGACAATCATGCCTAATTCGGGGGGATTTAATGGTCATGCAACCACCCAAAGTGGAGATGTGAACATCAAATCTCCGGATGGTGAGACCGTGTCTCACAGTGTTGTGGAGAATGTTAGCTCGGCTTCTGGGAGTAAGTCAACCGACCGATCCAATGGCAAGGCTGAAGAAACACCAAGACCTGGTGATCAAGTTGGGGATAGAACGTTGTTTAATAATGATTTAGGTCCTGAGGATCGAATTAATGAGCAAAAAGAAGACCTGTCGAGCACTAAATCAGGGGAACGTGATTCTGTTCATCTCGACTCCGTGGTGAATGTGATGGGGGAGAATTCACACCCGCAGCAGCAGCCATCTAATGCAGCAGCTGTTCAAAGCTAAAACAGTGTCCCTATCTGTGATGCTCAACCCGCGCACAAAACGTTCGCCGAGGCTGTGGTATATTTCTTATGTTTAATGTATGAGTGATCAGGTGTGGGATAGGTCATTGGGAGTTGCCTAAATTTGGTAACAGATGTTTAGATTTAACTCTGCACTGAAGATTACATGTTAGTCAGAATATTATCAGTTGAATACGATTCCAAGGAGAATCCAATGTGAGAAATCTATTTATTCTCAGAAGCTCCCTTTCATGCCTCCTTCATGCCAAATCATTAGCTTAGTCAAAAAGCCGTGTCGGGGAAATCGACCGAATATAAGACAGCACACCTTAACCTATGTAACAATGGCATACTTATTCTGTGTGATTCAACGGTAGATGAGTATGCTACTAGATATTATGGCATCTTATCTTTAGTTTGAAGGCTGGCGAACATAATGAAATGATCTCACAAACTTTTGAAGACTTCATCTATGGAAGAAAGTGCAATCATCTCAAACTTTTCAAGCAAAATGATATAACAGTGAGAGAGCAAGGTTGCCAAAATCCTCTCTTTTTAGCCGAATTAACAAGGTCCGCCTCTTCTTACTAGCATACAGTCATACCCTGTAATTCGAGCAAAACAAGTAATACGGTAGGAATTCTTCAAATGTTCGACGCAATCCCAACATGATTACATGACAAACTCATAAAATCCGTGACCACATTTAATAAAATGTAGCTGTTGGGCTATCAAAAGCATTCACTCTATGAAAAAATTTGCACCTGAATTCAGTATAATGGTCACCAAAAGAAGTTCCAACCCAGTGCAAATGAGTTTACCCTACCTTGTTAGTGAAAGAGTAGAGCATGAAATATGGGACTATACAAAGTGAACAGCTTCAAACACCTCATCAAAGGTACGAGCTAAATGATTACAAAGGAGCGAAACATGAAAAGAAGATGAACAATTCCAGCTGCTCCATCATGCCGTCTTCATACTTTCTCGGATTATTTCACTTCCATGCACAAGACGCTACCAAGTATCGATTCATCCATCCCAAATAAAGAGCTCCATCCCTCTCCTCTAGCCTATACTTGTGAGAGTAATTCTCCAACAGCGTTTTGATGGTGGCGTTCACTAGGGAGCTCAAAGGGTACGGTGTAAATCCTGCCATGGCAAAACGCAACCTCCACTTCCCCAGAAGCTCGTGCCTTTCTACTCTCTCGGCCCCCTCGCACGCAATTATATTGACAACGTCTCTTGCCAAGCAGTGCTGCTCTACGTTAATCCTCTCCTTGTGCTCTCTGGGAAGAGTCACATCCATCGACTCGAACATGGCCGCATAATGGTCCATCGCCTCGATGAACCGCGGGAAAAAGGCAGCAGTATTCGTGTTAGATTCTTGCTCCACTAGGGTCACCACCTTTGGCGACAGGCTCTTGACCAGCCTCAGGAGCCGGTCCCGATGGTTGTGAGTGCTCACACTCTCATCAGGCAGGTGGTGAAGCATAAACGCGAAATTTACGGCCAAAGCCTCCCCGGGCCTAACATTGAGATGGTGCAGCTGTAAATCTGAACCCGGTATCGATGCAGCGTGGAACTCAAAGGGGACTTTGTATGACTGAGCAAGTTTAGCTAGCCTTTTCCCCACAATGTCCAATCCTCCTCCACGGGCATAAGCTGACGCGGAATCATCGAATCCAGTTATTCTTATGTGAGGTGGCCCACCAGGCCTCGCTGCAAATGCCTGGATTAAAGTGATCCACTGGCTACCCTGAGCAATTTGGAAGTCAACGATGTGGACTCTTTTCTCATCTTTCATGGCTTCGGCTATCGCACCATTTGCCGACATGTATCCAAATTTGAAGTATGGACAGACCTCATAAAGAATGTGCATGTGGGAAAGGAGCTCCGAGCTTTCAGGTTCTTTGGATTGCAGAGCTTTATAGATGGAGCTTCCTGAGGAGGCTAAACGAGCAACAAGACCTTCCAACATGTACGCTCCCAGCCTCTCGATCGGTTCCCCAGAAACTGAGACCATTTCACGCAACTCATCCATCAACCAGTTCGCGGTCCATAGATCATTTTCTGAAACTGCCTTTGCAGAGGCAATGAGGACTTGTTTTAAATCCCTCCGTTCTATTGCATCCATTAGTTTGATCCCCGGCGAGGCTACGTGGATCCCCTTCTGGAGAGTCCTCTCATAGTTAGTGGGAATATCGGAATCAGGTCCCAGCATTACGTTCTCCAATTCTCTCAGCTTGTGCAAAAAATCATTTGCATCGTCGGTCACACAAGACCCACTTATGGAGGAGGCATAGGTATTATCTGGGGAGTGTAGGGTATCAGGTAGAAAAGACACGGAATCTTGCAGAGATACAGGACTCCCGTTGGATGAGAAGCTGATGGTTGATGGTGAGTTGTAAATAGCATAACCTCCGCTAGCGGAGGATGACTCGAGGGTGCAGTATTTTTCCGGGAGACTGTGTGTGTGATAGTGGCAAGGGTGGCAATCTAAAGTATGAAACTGAGGCAAGCAAAAGGTGCCGATCTCACGCGCAGACTGATAATAAATTTTGTTCGACATGCTTAAATGACTCTTCTTTTGTTCTGTGATGCTTGCTTCTGACCAATGATTCACTTTGGAGGACCACCTGCTCACTATATGGCAGGGTAAAACTATCGAGTTCAGTTCTCAGTTTGCCAGCTAACTTGCGTGATGAGCTCTAAACTCGATGGTAGCGAGACTTTATCCAACCAAGCAGCCAAACCCTGCACAACACAAGTTGAATATATAAGTGACATTTTTCCACCCCACAAAGAGGATGTAATGCAGTTATGCAAAACATCTCTACGTAAAGATGCATCAGCTTGAATGATGATGCAGAAAAAGTACACAGATCAGAGGTAGTTAGCAATATCAAGGGTTGGGCAGGTCATAAAGATGCAAAAATCCTCCTGAGTATGGAAGAGATACTGCATGCTCATTCAGGCGATGAAATGTTCTACTCGTGAGGTCTCTGGAATGTGGCTATGCGTAGAAGCCCTAGAATTGCAACTATAGTAAAGTGGAGAACAAACCACGATCAAGACAGATGGTATTATCAGCGTACATAAAAAGAGAAGAGAGGGAGAAGATGAGGGAGAATCAAATTATGACAGGCTTCAGGAAGGACAACCGCCATAAAACAAGTTTGACAATCATAAGAAAAGTCACGCAAAGCCTTGAAATCAGCAAATAGCAAACTGCGTTCTTCTGCATCTCAAGCATGAATTTGAACCACAATTGAACAAGGTTTAAGACATCATCATTCTATTCTTCCAAAGCACACCGGGCAACCTTGGTGTCTTGCTTGTAGAACATGTCTATTCTTCCTTTTTCTTCAATGAGAGAAGAAAAACGAAGGATAGTCCGGTAAAACCTGATAGAAATTCAGTGACTTAAAATGCAAGTACGGAATGTCTTACTCACTGAGCCTTTCACAGCAGAAAGAGTGTATAGGAATACTAAGGAGGATATATTCTCCTGTCTATTTTTGTTTACTTTGTCCATCTCGCTTTACCCTCTGAAGCATTTTCCACATCTTAACATCCCATGTAAGAGGAAGCCTACTCAGCAAAGGCTGACAAACCAAAACCAGACAAGAACAAGCAAGGAGTCTCGGACATGAAAATCATGATATCACATGTCGCAAGCCGTTAAGTATTGCAAGCAACCAAAACACTAAATCAGATTTAGCTGATTACGCGCCCAAGAATCCCGGGTCTGAATGTCTACCGTGTAGAGACAGCTGCTCTCCATACGCAGATTCTAATATTTTCCATTCAGGTACGTGAGAGTGATCTCTAAGGCCAAAAAAGGAAAAATCACGTCAATCAGGTTACTACCAAGTGGATCAAATAACTCATCTGAGTTTTGGCACATTGTCTGCTCTAAGAATTGAACCGTACTTTGCTCGCTAAAATAAGTGATTCTGGGTTTGTTTATTATATGAGGAGAAGAAGGATGCATGGACCACATTTGCCCAGAAATGACCAGCAATCACACCCTGGAAAAACAGAGCACTTCATTTTCAGCTCTATGTCGAAATGAAGCAATCAATTCTCAATTCACTGGAAACCCAAAAATTGCCTACATCTAACGCCACGATAGATTAGGTAAGCCAATTCCCGAAGGAGATTAGCAATGCAATCAGCAAGGAGAAGACGAACTTCTGATGATGCTCACATTTCCTCAGGGGAGAGAGGTTTTGTCAACAGAAAAATACCAGACCAACAAAACGAAATTTTCAAAATTCAGAGGAGAGAATCTCTACTTCCTTGCAAAGCCAAAAGCTTTTACCTTCAGAGTAATCAAGAACACACGAATCCCCAGAACAGAGCAAAGAATATGTCAGTGTCACTCATCTAACCGAGGGAAAAGCACAAACATAGCTCACCACCCATCAATCCCTCACAAATCTAACTTCAGAAGCAACGATTCAAGTCTTGTATGATGATCCATCACCCAAAATTTTCGTCCAAAAATCACTCAGCTTCAACGACCAGAGAACAAACGAAGAAAACCGACGGCAGAAGGGGAAAAATTGGGAAATGAACAGTTCTCAGAGCAAGAATGGTGGGGTTCAAACTCAAAACAAGTAGTCGACAAAACCGACCTTGAGCGAGGAAATTAATGTTCCCCAGTGAGCTCCCAGAGAAACTGGCTCATGGGTCTTCTTCGGAAGAAGAGAGAGAGAGCAGAGCTCCCACAGCAGGGAAGCAAGATTCTATTATAACATAGCAAGCCCCGTGAATTGCCCGGGAATTTCAACGAATCTACGTGACTGCCACCAAGAAATGAGAAGCTAGAAATGACAAATCGGCCCCAAAGTCAGCCAAATTAAGTTGAAATTTCGACTCGACTTTCCCACAAGATGATCTTCGTGGCCTTAAGATTACTCGGGGCCGGCGATGTCATTTAGATTTGAAATTCGTCGGACCCAAATCGAAACATTTTTAACCATCATTAACGAATAATCAATCCCGTTCTCTCCGCACGAAACACACGAACGTTTCGGGTTAAAACATCTTTGTCTCTCGATGTTGTTCTTCCGATGCTTTTTGTACCTTTTCTTCCTTTACGTTGATGCATCGAATTATTCTAGTTTCCTCGGCAAAAGTAGGCGCGCATCGTTATGAAGTGGGTGCTTAGCCCATTTTGCTACGAGAGGACCAGACAAAACAACGGATCAATCTGGACATTGAGAACCTTCATCTTTGCTTCCTTGCGTTTGCCACCAAAATCACATCGAATCATCGCCTTGCTCGGTCACGAACGCATCGCTTGATGTCGATGATGAGCCATACCAAATGATTCGATTTGGATCACTTGGAGCCGAGCGCCAAGCCTATGTTGAGGGGAAAATTAATTTATCAATCCTAAACATATTGTGCGGACGTCAATTCGGTTCTACACTTTTCAATTCCTTATGTGAAATTCTAACGTAGTCACTTCGATCGGTTTTCACCTAAAATAGCTAACGTGACGATTCGATCATTGCCAACCGTCCTACGTGGCATTGGAATTTCGCGATTTTTAGTGAAAATTGATCGGAATGACTGTATTAAAAATTGGCACAAATATTCGGATAAAATTGAAATGTTTAGGACTGAACTAGAATCCATAAAACTAATTAGATAACTTTTTTCCGTAGGTTAGTGAACGAGTTATTGTCAAACATGTATTGTAATTTGTTCTTTTATATTGTCAAATATGTATTATTTGGATCTTTTTTCCACGTCTTCCTTTTTTTTTTTTGTGGGATGGCGCCTCTTCCAGATTCCATAATTAATCTAAGGCCGTGATTTGTACGAACTGACCGCAAGCGGTCAAGAAATTGAAATCATTAGTACTAATTGGTAGCAAAGGCTGATTGGGATTGGTGGACCCGCCTTTGAAAAATGTAACCCTCCTTCTAAGACTTCGTTCACGGACCTAGGTCACGGTAGTCGTGAACACAACATATTTCCTAGCCATATTGGATTCCTACCATAAAATCAACCAACCTTTTTTTTATCTGTCACATGATATGCACGGCACGTTCGATGCGTGAAAAGCCATCAAGTGAAAGGGAAACCGATAAGAACCGATAACCGCATCGCCCGAAAACGTTCGAGAAACTATGCATGAATACGCCATTACATGCGGCCGACCAAAAAGAAATGTGATTGACATAATTCCACGCGATCATTGATGAGACGTGCCGGTCATGTTCGGGTGGATTTTAAAGGGTCATTTCTTATATGAGGTGAGTTTGCCGGCGTAATCAACTCAATCAATCGACGAAACGCGAATGAAGCCAAGCACCAAGCTCCCGAGAGCCAAGGATGGATTAAAAATTTTATACAATCCTCAGTCGGTTCCATTGTTCTACCATAACCACAGACACAAAATTTGTATTTATAGTATTTTGGATTACTCCTACGAAAAAACCTAAACTTTGTTTTTTAGGACACGAATACTTTAAGTTTTCTTCGTCTCACCAATAATTTCGAACTTGTACCTTACCCATAACAACCGTTCAAATCCTACATGTTGGATTTTTTTAACGGTTATTGCGACGGAACCGTGACAAAATCTACTTTTAAGTTATTAATACGAAATTAAAGGTATCGAGAAAAAAAAACATGGTGTTGGCGTTTCATTGGAAAAAAATTCCAATTTACTAGGGAATATTCACTACGTTATAGAACAATTTGTGCACGTGGCGGCATTCCCGCAAGCCTGGAACGGGTGGGAGTGATCGACGGTGGAGATGGAAGCCATCGGATTTGGCGGCTGGCATTGCCGTAATTTTGAGGTGGGTGGATGGGCATTGCGGTAATTTTGAGGTGAGATGGAAGGGCATAATCGAGAAAACAAGTGGGACATAAAACAAGTCTCCTCAGCCTTGGCCCTACACCGCCAAGTGGGGACAGCAAGAACTCCCTTTTTTTTTTTTTTAAATTTGGTTGTGGCGCGACGCTAGGAATTTTCTATAATAGTACTTTTTTAGAACTCGAAATTAACAATATCAAGGCGCTGATTTAAAAGAACAAAAAAATACTAAAAATCGTCACTCGTATCTCTTAATTTAATTAATGAATAAAAATTATATTCATTATCAATAAATATTTATATCCAATCCATTTTTTTATAATCATAAGTGATCGTTTTTTAAGAAAATATTTTCCAAAACATCAACTTTTAGCAAAACGAACAAAGCTTTAAGTAACATAACAGTTTTTTATACGTATCGAAAACAATGAGCTTGTTTTATATCCATGCGCACCAAGTGTGACGTTGCTTACGATACCAAGTTTAAATATCAATTTTGATGTATATATCTACTCGATTGTCAAAGAAGTAAACCAAGCCCCGCACGAGGCTTCGTGCTTTCATTTGATCGCCGGACACGTGACCTTGCTTACTTATTTGGAAGTGATTTTACGATCAATTGGTATCTTTATTGTATCTATTCTCTCTTGATCTAGAGCTATATTTAGATTTGGGTGCTCTTCTATCTCAATTTTACATAAAGATATGAAATTTACAATGTGCTTTTGTGTGTTATTTTCAACTTATTGGTGTTGTTATGCTCTCTATATAGTGATGGTGCTAGGCGAATCTAGGTGTGCATCGCCTTTTGGCAAGACAAGAATTACAAGAGAGGAATTTTTCGGTGTGTGCTTTCATCACCGATGCTGATGTGAGATTCTGTGATCGGCCATCGTTTTAGATTTCATGTTACGTCAAATCCGTCTTCGTGGAATGGGTCGATCTCTACAAGCAATATAAAGTTGATTCACTTTTCGATTTAATTGTTTTATTTGCTTTATGGGATCCACATCTTTGTCTTGAAGTTATGTATTCTTTTTTTTTCATATGAAATGAAGATATCCGTTCCAATAATAGAAAAAACGACGACCTTCGTCGTCTCCTCAGCAGCATTCGTGCCTTTCTCATCATATCTATTGTTAAAATATATATCTAATTTGAGCTCAAAACATAAACTGTCATAATTCAAGTTAGTTTTATAGTTGGAGTAGGTTTCCTTAAAAGAGGTTTTCTATTTTGGGTTTGCTCATCTGTATATAATAATTGATTTTATGGTATCACTTAATTTATGATGGAATTCTTTATTACTCTCATGTGGACACATGTCATATCAATTGATTTGGCATCTGACTTATTGTGTCTATTTTTCTGTTCGATCGCTTACTTTCGCTGCAGCCATGCTGGGGGACGATGACGTAACCACATACTATTTCATCCTTCGACAGGCATTCCTCCTCTTTGTACAAAAAAAAATAAAATTCTGGTGAGGAACGATGGTTCGCGGCTCGTTCGATGAGCCATCCAAGTCACATCGGAAGAGAGAGGGATTTCGTCTCCGCATGTGCCGGTCGCTTTCTTAGTTGGATGAATCGTGGGGCTGTTATGTAATAATTGGCGGGCTAATCTTGGAGTAATGTATGGTGGGAATGTTCGGCTTAGGCAACTTAATAAAGATTAGCGCGTGCCCTGTCGATTGGTGCTTTGCCAGCGACGTTCACTAATTCTGCTAGTGAACTCGATTGTTGGTTTATGGATTCTTTTGAATCGAGATCCACCGTCCATACTCGGTACAGACGAATATTATCTTCGAGATAACGACATTGTAATTGCGACATTTTACGGCATATAACACAGCCAAAGTGCTTCCAATGTAATTTTCATCAAGAGTTGCTGACGTGGTGGTCCAGTCTTTGCCAGGCATTTTTCGTGGCACACCACCACATCAGCAATTTCCGACGAATGTTACCCAGAATGGCTATATCGGAACTTTGCGCAAAGTTTTCGAGTGAATTGGCAAAACCGAAAAGTGCAGGGATGATTTTTTTTTTTTTGTTGAAAGAAATATTCCATTCGTTAATCGGGATAATAGTCGAAAGAATTACATAAAATGCTTTCAACCTTTCAAATAACTATAGAAAAAATAAAATACCAAAAAGCAAATAATAAAACACATTCTCAGTTAGAAACACACTCTCATCCTCTAAGAATAGATCCGTCATCATAAAATTTCGGCAGACCGATCACCAAAGTCAATTATGAGCACATACCAAGAACTCCCACACCACCAATTGTAACGATTTGCGGTGCACGTCTAGGTTTGACGGCCCGTCACCATCATCGAGTAGTAACACCAATATAAGTATATTAAAAGAACACATATCGGATACTTTTAAGAAACTCTCATATCTATATTTAGATCTAGATCGGGAGAGTAAAATCCCTAAGTCTAAATCGAGAAATGAGAGTGGCCTAATTTCGGAGAATTTTTGGAGCCACGTCAGGAGCATCGTCATCGGTGGTCAACTAGACGAATGATCGATCTAGTCCCCACATTCACCCAAGATTAGCTATAGAGAATTATTCATATTCATAAACTCCCAAAACATTGTGGGAGAGAAAAGGAAAGACAACCCTAGCAAAGACAATCGATGGTGAGTCACAGGCTTTGACTTGACGATCTTCTTCCGGAGGCCATCAATCATAGAAGCATGAACCAGAATTAGCTTCCAAGCTAAAATCCAACCGAGAAGAATTTAGAGAATATGAAGGTGATGGCCAGAAACAGACAGAAAAGAAAGAGGCCGACGCAATTAGGAGAGGAGGAGGGGGAGAAAAAGAGAACAGTCTCTCTCTCTCTTTAGGGGTGGGCAAGTTGAGCCGACTGAACTGAGAACCTTCCAAACCGGACCTGGACCGGACCAATGGCTCGCTTCCGGTTCCAGAGGGCGCGGTTCGGTTCCTAGTCCTTAAAATTGGAACCGAAGTCCGGACGGTCTGATTTCCAATTCTAAGGGATACAGGATCGGACCGGACCTAAGAATTTTAACTCCACATCCCTATTTTTGCCTCTTCAACTCCCCATCCCAAAATGTCATGCCATAGAGAGAAAGAGAGAGACCGTTGCAACATTGCAGTCCAGGGTTCGGCTTCCGAACTGATTTTTCGGCAACATTCAATTATCTTTCTTTCTTCGGTGCGGGACGTCGATCCTTTTCATGGGTTTTACGCAGTAGACTTCGAATTTATGCGACTCTGCCCATGTTTTTCTTTGTTCATTTTGTTTTGATTCCGTCGTCCATGGTATTTTGTTCTTAGAAGTTCCCGTCACGAAATTGAATCATAGATTTTCCTTGTTCGCATGACGATTTGATTTATCCGATTCTTTTGGCATGTGATTTGTCGCGCTTCATCTCGCTATCTTGTTTTTCTCCGAGTTCTTTAACTTCGCCATCGCTACTCGATTTGTTTCGATTGCTTGGAGGGGAACATCGATTCCATTGGACTGCTCGAGAATCGGATCGAATCGGATGATCGATCCGGTCCATGGTTCCGGAAAATTAGGAATCGAGACTACCGGTCCGGGGAACCGATCACCTTTATCTTTTTCCCTCGGAATATGGCGGCAGTGGAACCGTAAGTGGAAGGGGGAGAGGAAAAACTCAGAGAGAGAAAACGCCATCTCCTAATTACAAGAAATGATTTTTGTCATCGCATAGGCTGAATTGACGTTCGTGTAATGAGACAATTTTCCACGAGATTAGCTCGTCGAGACAGAAAGATTGCAAACATATTGGAATTAAGACCTCAGGTTAACTGGTAATTACTGAACTAATAGGCATATTCTCTTTCCAGAAGACATCTGCAATTTGAAGGGAATTTGAGATGATGCCCCCCTCCAGAAGCTGACCAGTTTTACATTGCTGCCCCCCTCCGTTAATGGCGATTAAAATAATGGAGTTGATGTAATTCAGCAATTGATCGTGCTTGAACATGGGATTTGGAATCAGTGACTCGTACGTTGGCCAAAAGTGGAAGACAAAAAAAAAAAGAGTTTTGGAGAAAAAAGGGAATCATGTTCTCCACTTTGTCTCCTATTTTGAAGATAGTGAACCTAAAGCTTATGGCCCGCAATTACGATCTCTTGTTTAAAGCGCCCCTTTTCTAAGTTCTGATTCTCTAAATTGGAACTTTGTGTCCGTCTGTCTACCAATGATCTTCAGTCAGACTTAGATCGGAGTGGCGTAACTCCAACTTCGATTCGACCCTTTTGTATATCGTATGCGACCGAAGCAATCGCATCCCGAATGCATCGTCTGGGTGAGTTTTTATCTCATCCACCGAATAATTCAACTTGTAAAAGGGTCAGCCGATTGCCTTCCTAATAAAAAAAAAAATGCATACGAGGTGCGCCAATGTCATCCCTATCTTCTCTCTCTTTTTTTTTTACCTAGAGCCTCAACTTTGCCCTTCCAACAACATGAAAGGAGATCAGATCCCATCCCGCAATTTGCAGACTTGAAAATGAATGGGGTCTCTGTCAGCATCTGTGGAAGTTCCTATTCAGACAAGCTTACAATATGTCCAGTTCAATTCAAGTACAAAACACTTTGGCTGTCTTCCTTTCTTTCTTTTTATGCGACTGCAGTGGAAGTCATTCAAGTTGGCAATTGTTTTGAATAGATTAAGGATTCGACATTAAAGAAATCTAGGAGTGGGGGCAAAACTCAAAAGGCATTGGTACCAGCAATTTGGCTGCACCCCTTGATTGTCCGGGGTTACTGAGACAGTGCAACCTTTGGCAGAGGAAACCCTAATTCTAATTCAAGATGTTGGCACTGGTCAAGAGAACCTTTTGGTTGGAGGGGGATTAAAGCCTGCAAAAAGCACCAGATTTTCCATCTGACTAATCACCCCCAGGTGGTCTTTTTTCCACTGAGCATGAGAATTCGAGGAGGACTTCAAATTTTTTTTTTGAATGCCTCGAGTCTGTTTTCATTTCATGTATTGAATAAAAAATCTAGATCGTGCATAACTCCTTCTCCTTTTTTTTTATTATAAATTTTAACGAGAAATTCTTACACGGAGTCCGTGCGTCACGGATCGAACGATCTCGATTATTAAGTCACGAGACACTAGTGCCATCTAAGACTAAAATTCATAGCATTCATGTTAAGTATAGAAAAAGGGTTCGATATAACAAAAAATTTAAAACTAGTACGATTGTGATAAATTTATCAAAAATTAATTTTTTGACCAATAAAAATTCCAAACTAGTACGTCCTATGACAAATTTACCCTCCGTTATTTTTCGTTAAATTTCACCGTCAAATTATTAAGTTAGATGACAAGTGGTATTTTTTTTTTTGCTTTGTTTCGAGATGAGTGGTAGTTGATAGATGTGTCGGTTTGGAATTTTTACCTTTTATTTATCATAGGTGTAGCCATTTGTGATTTTTCATGGTTAAAAACTAGCTTGGATTAAATTTGTCACACAAGTGTATTGGTATGAAGGTTTTTTGCGATAAAAAAATTAATTTGAAATAAATTTATTATAATTATATCTGGTTAGATTTTTTGTGATATTAATCAGAACAATGGATTGTGATTATATTTTTTTTTTCCTTAGGGTTCCATGCTGGTGTCGGGCGTGGCACTGGAGACATTCACGACAGTGGGGTTTTCCAAGTCCTACAAATCCAAGTTCATGTTCTCTTTTGTCATTTAATGATTTGTGGAGGGAGGAAAAGAAGAATTTGAGGAGGAAGGAAAGGAATGAAGGGACAAAAGCCAAAGAAAGGGACAGGATTTGATGATGAGGGCTTGACTTTCTGCATGCGATTTTCTTTTATCTCCATCCCCCGTCCTCACGCCGACCATGTCCTGGGGCCTTTTCTTGGGGACATTTGATGGATTGATGACTTCCCCCACTATGGTTTGGTTTTCAGTTCAGTCTTTCAAAAAAGTCTCTTCATCTGCGTGGTTTTGTCCTTATCTTTTCCGAACTCTGGGTCCGAGGATGTCTTGAATCTTTGGGCTCGTGCGGTCCCCTTGTGTCGAGTCTAATTACTACACGGCCTCTTCGAAATTAAGTGCATGAATCGCACGCATCAGGTGCGTATGAGCCCCACGGCGTTTATGATTCGAGTTCTCTCGCGGGTAATCACGAAATCTAGGAGCAGAGCGCGTGTTCCAGCACCTGAAAATCCCACGTCCGAGTAGAACTGTGCGAAGAGACATTGGGCATCGCCATGTTGAATATTCGTTGAAAACCTGGCTCATGGGGATGGATGGCTGCCAAAACTAGACCCTTTTCTACTACATGTGTGATTTGCATATAAGAGAATCAAATGGATCGAAATCATTCTGAGTTCAGCGAGAGTCGTGGTAACTCGTTGTCGTTCCCCTTTCGATAGGAATCGGACGTAAAGACTGCAATTAACTCACCGGGCGTCTTTTGACGTAACGCAAACTTTACTTTGGAGCTTTAAAATTAAAAGCGTGTTCAGGTTAGAGAGAGCATTATCGGGATGATGTGTGACGTCTTGGGAAAGTATCTTGTATGTACGTCGAACGATAAAATCGCGAGAATAACTATGTGACGGGTTAAAATAGATAATAACTCAACAAGTGAGTTAATCAAGGAATGTTACACCCACGGTCGGGGAAACGTGAGCGACCGATCATCCGAGCTATTTTCACGTTTCAATTTCGAAAAAGTCTGGCTCGAAAATCAAAGTGGACAGTGTGTCTCCTTGTCTCGCGGAGCAACACATGCATCTCTTTGCCCTTTTTCACGGGTCATCACATCCCCTTTCGCGTTAGGGCATTTCTTCTCCTGGAAAAGCCGAAAGAAAGCATCTGGAATCGAAATTCGAAACCGTCAAACTTCCCAGAATAGATTGGATTCTATATTTGACCGGGGGCCCGAGCTGCTATGAGCCCCGATTCGAGAAAGTCCGACATAAAAAATTGCAATTCAAATACGCCAAGTCAGCACATCTTGTTCTACTTGGGACATACATTTTTTTTTTTTAAAACTTGCAATTGGATCCCACGTTGCTTCTTCTCCTTTGCCTCAGAGATTGTGTAGACCGGACCTCCTTTGTCAGCCAAATGCATAGAGACTTAAAAGACTTGAAAGAATTCGACATAGTCGGAGAAGGTCGCCGTAGCCCTTCTTAGCATGTTCTCTCGTCTCGAGAGGCGCCACGTCATTAGCTCTATGCCGACGATTTCCACCTCGATTGGAGAGGGATTAGGCATGCATGCTCAAATAACACGAGCGGAAAATATACCGCGAAGCGCATCGACGATCGAGTAAGACGGCCTTTCGCATCCACAGCTCGGCGGCGGGCGGGTTAAGTGCAGTAACTATTAAGAATCACGCTTTCGATGATCATAGTCAGATTGATTCTTAACGTTCCTCTCCATGTCGTCAAAGTCGTGCAAGAGGTTGAATAACAAATGTTGATTACCTGCCGCACTCAATGGCAACTTCGTGCAAGTTGTGAGTGGCCATCTCGGATTTATCTACTAGAGGAAGACTCGGAAGACTCCCTTTCGAGTCAAGCAGTGGTTGACGTCTTTTGTGCCGAAAGTCGACTCACAAACTAGACGCAATGTCTACTTCGCTTACACGGCAGGCGTTTTTGATCATGGGTATACCAAATGCTTCAAAACTTTCCGTCGTCTTTCTATGATTGTTCCTATTGTTGATTATAACGTCATTAATGATAGAGACGAGTTTTTTTTTCTATTTTCTTGACCGTCTGATGGTTTCTCAAGGGGAAGGGACTGATGCGATTGAAGGAAGGCGAGTCACCTAATTCTGGCGTAGCCTAAGCAAGTACCAAGAAGCCGAGGCATGACCCGGCGGGTTTTCACTTAGCGGGTAGAGAACGAATCATGGGGTACGAATGATTTCGTATCCGGGCCATACGTGAGAATTTCACGAGCCTGCGATTGATCTATCTTATATGAGAATGCTAAGACAATTAGCAAGTAAGTATAATTTCGTTTGTTTTGATCCAAATCTAAGATGGGAATGCTAAGGCAATTAGCAAGTAAGTACAAGTTCGTTCATTTTAATATCTAAGAACGAGTGAAATGGGCCAAAGACCAAATCGAAAGACAAAACAAACCATTTGAACAGTTGTAGTCGGGGAGGTCTTCGAATGGGCTTTGTGGGCTTAATGGGCGCAAGCAAGTAATCGCTCGAGCCCATAAGTTTCTGCCCTCAAGAGCCCAAGGCTCGTTTGGCCGGAACGCGTGGAACGACAGGTCGTTCCCGTTCGGTGCGGTCCGCCTTGGAAACTCGAAACGACATGACGGAGACCCCTCCAAAATGCAAGATAGAATTACCGAGAAACGACGTGGGGAAGGATTTCCTTTTCACCGCGAGCTGGCTGAATCCATCGCGGAGCCATCGGTCTTCTTGGGAAGCTCTCGCTCACTAACCCTGTGGAGAGAGATCGTCGTGGTCTCCAATGCGGAAATCTTCATACGCCGGATTGTGAGTTCGTGTAGGTTTGAATTCGAATTGATTTTCGGGGCATGAGATTGGGAGTGCGATGTATCAGTGGAGGAAGTTCGAGTTCTTCGATGAGAAGCTGGGAGGGAAATGCGCGATCCCGGAGGAAGTGGGCGGCGAGATCACCTGCAGCTCCAGCGGCCGAGGGAAGCTCGTGATCGGCTGCGACGACGGTGGGGTGAGCTTGCTCGATCGCGGCCTCAAGTTCAATTCCGGCTTCCAAGCTCACTCCTCCTCCGTTCTCTTCCTACAGCAGCTCAAGGTTCGGCCTCTCTCGCCTTCACGATTGACTTCGTTAGCGAAGAGTGTATATGCGTAGAGTTATCTGAGGATGAGCTTAATTTTGTGTCTCCTTTGAAGTTGTGTCCAGTAATTCAGATGAGTCATTTACCTGCATCAATGTGGCGCACTGGTTATACATTTCTTTCTTCCCTGAATTGTATCTCGGCGGTGCTTTTATGTTGAGTTCTTCGATGAAATTCTCCTTATGCGCGTGGATATGGGCGGTACGTTTGTAAGGATGGGTTTGATTGCTTTCGTCTTAAGTTGTCCGGTCAGAAAGCACGTTTACTTTTTAGAGAAAATTTTTCTGATAGTCATGACTAGAATGTTTGTACCTGAGCTCAAATATTGGTTTTTATTTCTTGTCTCCTGAGCTCGGCAGTTATTTTATACATTAATGCTTTGGGACGACATAGACTGTAGAGAACGGGGGGGGGGGCTGTAAGAGAGAACGTGGATTTGTTTGCGAAATTTTAAAGTCAAGGGGAAGGTGATGTGTGTATTTGTATGTTTATCCACAGCAACGCAACTTTCTGGTGACCGTCGGTGAAGACGAGCAATTATCTCTGCAGCAATCAGTGTTGTGCCTCAAGGTGTTTGACCTTGATAGGAGGCAGGAAGAGGGCTCCAGTACAGCCAGTCCTGATTGTATTGGAATTCTTCGGATATTCACAAATCAGTTTCCTGAGGCAAAGGTAATTCATTTTATATCTTATCTCCACTATTGACACCTAATTGGAGAGAAGTTTTATGGTGTTGAGAAGCTTTGGATGTGATGCAGATTACATCTTTTTTGGTCTTTGAGGAAGCTCCTCCAATACTGCTCATAGCCATTGGCTTGGATAACGGTTGCATATACTGCATTAAAGGAGATATCGCGAGAGAGCGGATCACACGTTTCAAACTTCAGGTGGACAATGCTTTAGATAGAAGCCAGTCTTCTATAACCGGTCTGGGGTTCAGAGTTGATGGTCCAGTCCTTCAACTTTTCACGGTGACTCCGGCATCAGTGAGCTTGTTCAACTTGCACAGTCAGCCTCCAGCCAGACAAACACTGGATCATATTGGCTGTAGTGTCAACAGCATTACAATGAGTGATCGCTTGGTATATCTTGTTTGTGCTCTATTTTCTTTTTAATGGGTTAGCTGTAATTTCTTTTCTTTGCCATTGCTGAGTATTTCACTTTTCAGGAGCTGATAATTGGTCGACCTGAGGCTGTTTACTTCTATGAAGTTGATGGACGTGGCCCTTGTTGGGCTTTTGAAGGAGAGAAGAAGTTCCTAGGCTGGTTTCGTGGCTATCTTTTGTGTGTTATAGCTGATCAAAGGAGTAACCGAAATATTTTCAACATTTATGACCTGAAGAATCGTTTGATAGCCCACAGCCTAGTGCTCAAAGAGGTTTCTCAGATGCTTTGTGAATGGGGTAACATAGTTCTCATACTAAACGATAAATCTGCACTTTGTATTGGAGAGAAGGATATGGAAAGCAAATTAGATATGCTTTTCAAGAAAAACCTATATACTGTAGCCATTAACCTTGTGCAGAGTCAACAAGCTGATGCTGCTGCAACTGCAGAAGTGTTAAGGAAATATGGGGATCATCTGTATTCTAAGCAGGATTATGACGAGGCTATGGCACAGTATATTAACACAATCGGTCACCTTGAACCTTCTTATGTGATACAGAAGTTTCTAGATGCTCAAAGAATCTACAACCTAACAAATTACTTGGAAAAGTTGCATGAGAAGGGGCTTGCATCTAAAGATCACACGACACTTCTGCTGAACTGTTACACCAAATTGAAAGATGTTGAAAAGTTAAATGTGTTCATTAAAAGCGAAGATGGTGTTGGGGAGCACAAATTTGATGTGGAAACTGCTATAAGGGTCTGTCGAGCTGCCAATTACCATGAGCATGCAATGTATGTTGCTAAGAAGGCAGGGAGGCACGAATGGTATCTAAAGATTTTGCTCGAAGACCTAGGTAGGTATGATGAGGCCTTGCAATACATTTCGAGTCTTGAGCCCAGTCAAGCTGGCGTAACAGTCAAAGAGTATGGTAAAATTCTCATAAAGCACAAACCAGTGGAAACCATTGAGATACTCATGAGGCTTTGCACTGAGGATGGAGAATCGACAAGAAGAGGAACCTCCAATGGTGTCTATCTATCTATGCTACCTTCTCCGGTTGATTTTCTCAACATATTTGTCCACCATCCTGAGGCCCTCATGGAATTCCTTGAGAGGTACACAGACAAGGTTAAAGATTCGCCTGCACAGGTAGAAATACACAATACCCTTTTGGAGTTATACCTGTCCAATGACTTGAGTTTCCCGTTAATATCACAAGCTGACAAGGATGGGGAGTTCGATACTAGAGCAAGACCAGCAGCAGCTGGAATTTCAAAAGTCGTGACTGATGGGAAACTGATGTCAAATGACAAATACATTAGCAAGGAATGTTTGGAAAGACACGAAAAGGGGCTTCGCTTGCTTAAGGTTGCATGGCCAGCTGACATGGAACATCCACTTTATGATGTTGACCTTGCTATAATTCTTTGTGAAATGAATGGATTCACACAAGGGCTTCTCTACATCTATGAGAAGATGAAACTTTATAAGGAGGTAATTGCTTGCTATATGCAGGCCCATAACCATGAGGGTTTGATAGCATGCTGCAAAAGGCTAGGGGATTCAGGTAAGGGAGGGGATCCGACTCTTTGGGCAGACCTCCTGAAATATTTTGGTGAGCTTGGTGAAGATTGCTCCAAAGAAGTAAAGGAAGTCCTGACTTACATAGAGAGGGATGACATGTTACCTCCTATAATTGTTCTTCAGATGCTTTCTAAGAATCCTTGCCTCACTCTCTCTGTCATAAAGGACTATATTGCCAGAAAGCTCGAGCAGGAATCTAAACTCATCGAAGAAGATCGACGGGCTGTTGAGAAATATCAGGTTATGTTCCTTATTTCTTTATACCCCTTTCACATGCTTAATAGTTTGTTTTTTTAACTATTATTTGCTTTATCTTGTTAACGAGTGAAAATTTTATTTATCTCTGCACCCTCCTCCAGTTAGGTTATGTAGTTCCTTGATGTATTGCTAAGGAGGGATTGAAGTATTTATTTTACTTTCATAACTAAACTGGTAGCTACCATTACATGATTTTCATAGATGTTAACAAAGTTCACATAATAACACACCGGCATACATATTAAGAGGAAGCATTATCATTGTTTTAAGATGTGGGGAACTTTGCAGTTACATTTTTTTCAAAGTGATTGCAGTCGTTTATTACATAAGATAACTTTTGGAAGATCGAAACTCGTCTAAATGCTTTCCATAGACAAAATGTAAGTTTGCTCATTCGTGGCTTAATTGCTGAAACGGAAGTTTGATGTGAGTTAATAGCAGGTCTTATCAACCATTTAGATGAACTGTTGATTAGAGGCAACGGAAAGATATAGGGACTGGCGGCTATAAGCTGGAGACGAAAGCTTGAGATTTTCAAACTTCGGAATTTCTGTATTTATTAATTATTGATAGAAGGGTGAAGCAGCTAGGGGCGGTAACCATGATCTGCTCTGTAACTTCGAATCTTTGACATCTCTTTCATCGCTAATGATGGAGATGTCAAAGAATTGGTTGCTATATCAATAAATGGACAACTTTTACACAGAAACACATTGGATTAGCATCCTTAGCCTTCTTATTCACTTTTTATGGGCAACATACATTTTAGTATCTGAAATGGAATTACATAATTCCTTCGCCCCAAAAACTGCACAAGTGGACTTGCCAATTCTTTCGATTTTGGGTCCCATTCATGTTATATGCTTTTGAAGCTTGATAGATCTGGTGAACTTGTGAATCGAATATGCTAGAACCATCTGTTCCGACATTCATTTTTGTGTGTTAAATGCCAATGCAGGAAGATACACAGACTATGAGAAAAGAAATTGAGGATCTTAGGACAAATGCTAGAATTTTTCAGCTTAGCAAGTGCACAGCATGCACATTTACACTGGATCTCCCCGCTGTCCACTTTATGTGTATGCATTCATTCCATCAGCGTTGTCTTGGTGATAATGAAAAGGAATGCCCCGAGTGTGCACCTGAGTATCGATCTGTGCTGGAAATGAAGAGAAGTTTGGAGCAAAATGCCAAGGACCAAGATCGATTTTTCCAGCAGGTGAAGACATCAAAGGATGGGTTTTCCGTGATTGCCGAGTACTTTGGAAAGGGGATCGTGAGCAAAACTAGCAACAAACAGACGGGTACTCTTAGGTAGAGCAGCACCTTCTACAGGAGTGGGCTAATGATTGACTTGTTAGGCCTTCATATTATGCTCAATGCAATGCTAATCAATGAAGCTGATATCTGTTCAGAAAGGTGTTCGTATGGGTGAAGTTGAGGCGGCGTACTTCCCACATTTGTCTTTGATTTGTGAGTGCTGCGTGCTGACCTTTCTGATTGAGTCGCGCCAGCTGTAAGTTGATGGGAAGTTCATGTTGCCCTAGCTGTACATAAAGGAGGACAATAGCAGTGCTACAGTCTCAAGGTTTATTGCCAATTTCATCAAGATTTACTGGAGCTGGGGTATTTGGTTCTTAGTTACACATCTCATTTTTGCAGATTCGATGTTCCCTGCGTTTTCCCTCTCATTTTTTAGCCTTGTGATTGTCAGTTGTGATCCGTCTGCCCTAGCATGCAAAAAGGGGATATTACACCGCTTTTGTTATTGTTTTTTCTTTATGTTTGCTTTTGTTGTAACGTTTCCTATGAATAATACAGTATGGTGGTTACCTACTTATGGTACTGCACAGATTCCGAGTGCCGTATGCTGCTCAAATTACCGTTCTTCTATTCTTTCCTAAACACCTGCCCAAACTACGCATATTACCATCAACTTGAAAATAGCAGCACCTTGGTGAGAGAATTTTGATGTTGGTTCTGCTTTCTTCTTGTCGTATTCGAAGCTGATCGATTATGGTGGATGGACTTGGATGGAACTATGCACTACCTTTTCCCAGGGAAGGGAGTTCTCTGGTCCCATGAAGGGCATAAAATAATTTCACATGGTCCATCATGTGATTTATTGCCCTAATCATCTTTGTCAGTTTTGTGGTTTGAGTTAGAGCTTGATACTCTGTCATACCTAACATCTTGGTTGCAAGCTCTGCTGAGATGGAGTTTGCCTCTTTATCAGCTGGTTGTGGTTGTTTCTCTTCTGTTGGGTGTTGTTATCTTGGAGACAATGCCTTCATGGGCCCCCCTAAATTGTCACCTCAGAAGGCATCATGCTCACACTAATCTGTGTACCAACTTATTCCGTTGCTTCTATTTATTTTTATTTTTATTTTTTGGTTGAAGTTGCTTCTATAGGACAGCAGCGAAATTGCAGGAAAGTGGTTGTTGTCTCTGGTCAGTTTGGTGTGGAATCGACAATTGACAGGGGGAATGTATCGGCGGACGATACGGCATAGAGGCCAAATGCATGGGATCTTATCAGGACAAAAGGTGGAAGTGGTTCTCCGAGAGGACCACACCGTGTCTCCTTTATTCTCAAGTGGTATGTATGTTATATGGGCTCTCTATTTTGCCTGTCTTTCTGGATAGAGAGATCCACGTGCTTCTACAACTTTATTAGTTTGGAATAAGGACATGGTATAAGTTTTGCTAGGTCCTTGTCAAGAAAATCTCGAACGAGGATGTTCTCCTCCTCCTCCTTTCTTTTTAACCTTTTGAGAAGGAAAGATTTGAAGGTAAGAGGGGGCATGTACCGCGTAACCATTGTCCCATGCCTACGTGTGCTGGCGGTAGTCCTGGTAGGATCACCGACGCTGGTAGTCCATTCCCTTTTTCAAAGTATGAAAAAATTTAGGATATTGTAGCAGAAATCCTAAAACTTACGTGGAAGTGCATTGATCCATCACATCAAAATAGAAAACTACAATTCACGTAGAAGGCAGTGACTTGACTTCAGGTTGCTTCGTATTTATAGTGTGTTTCCCGAGCTTGTCTATCACATAAAAACAACATTCAGGCATGGGATTAGGATGTAAACTCGAACCGAACCAAATCTCACCATGAACCGAATATGAACCGAACCAAAAATCCAGTTCGATTCGATTTTTTTTTTCAATTTTTATTTTATTTTATTCTTTTCTTTACTTTTTTTCATCTTTAGTTCAAAGCCGTGGAATTACCGAACGGGCCGAGGGTAGGTGACCCGTGACTCCTAGGCAAGGGCCGCGGCCCTCGCCTCGTGAGCAAACCCTTGCCGAGGCTAGCGAGAGCCGGCGTGTTCTCGCCTCGCTAGATCCGGCACTATCGAGGCTCACGACACCGGATCGGCTAGTGAGGGGTCGCGGCCCCTCGCCTAGGGGCAGCGACCCTCGTCGGCCCTCAACCAGCCCGCGTCTCTTTGCCCCAAAAAAGAAAAGAAAAGAAAGAAAGAAAGAAAACAAAGAAAAAAATGGTTATTTTAGTGATTTTTAGTGCGATTTGATTAACCGAATTGAAATAACTAAACTAGAAAAAAAAATGATTATTTTACAATTACCCGAACCGAAAATCCAACCGAAGCAAATGCATATAATTTTTTGTTTGGTTTAATTTAGTTAGCAAATCGGTTATTTCGGTTTTTTTGACACCCCTAGCAAGGTGTAGTTAGTTTGGCTGGCTTCCCAGAATCTTTGAATTGTCGTTCGGTTTGGCCTGGTTGACCGAAACATCCCGGAAGAAGTGTTCACAAAAGGCCTTCTACTATTGATTTTGCAGATGTACATTCAAAAAAATGCAAAGTGCTTATGGCATAAAAAGAATAGCAGAGTGTTTCAACAAACTATCAAGAAAGTATTGACCAAGGAAGAACGAGCCCCGCTCTTATCACTTTAGTTGGCACATTGCCCTTTTTACACGCAAGGAGATTCCTTTCCGACTTATGAACTGACTAAAAACGAAGACAGGCAAATTTTTACGTGAGCCCACATAATTTGAACCTTGCAGGCTTTCGGTATGTCAAGTGATCTAAGTAGAAGGACAATTGAACTGATGTTGATCGACAGCCCAAAAATGTTTTTTTTTTGTTTGGTCGGAAAATGATTTTCAGGTTATAGAGTATTTAGACAGAAGGAAAGCAGCTTTATCCGAAAGAAAAGGCCAAAGAAGACCGATCAACACGCCTTTTTTGTTTGGCGGGGCGTGGGTCGAAGATTAACCCGAGTTTGCATGGCTCAGATTGAGCCTGCGCTAAAAAACACAAACGGGATTGGACCCATTCGCTCCATCAGAGTCGAGTGAAGCCAGCCGTGGTACGCTACTTGACAGACTCCAACTCGTCTTCTGCAATTTTTTTTCTCTCACTCCCTTGTTCTTGAACTTCCGAACTCCTCTCTCTCTCTCTCTCTCTCTCTCTCTCTCTCTCTCTTAGTGGGTTTCCAATCTCAGGTGTAGAAAAATACCAGATCAGCACGTTTCCTCGCGGTAAAATACCATCACTGTTCTTTCTTTCTACATGTTGGGTCGTTAGGCAATTAATTGCGAGGAAAGTGAGAATCCGGATTGATTTGGCGATGGCAAGAAAAGGGATGTTTCTTGATTCCACGTTTAGTTTAGAATCCTCTTAAAGCTCTGATTTTTTCCTTCTCGGGTTTGATTCTGAAGCTGAGCTGATTTTAAGAGCAGTCCTTCCTTGGTAATTAACATGGTTAATTCTAGTGGTTTTGTTCTGTTGTTCCAACTGTTTTGGTGGTTGAATTTGACGTCGCTTTTTCTGATTGCTGTTTGAAAAGGGTAGTCGCTTTCCTGGAGAAGCGAATTGAGATATGAACAAAGAACTGCCACCGGAGCCTCTTGATTTCTTCATTTGGACTGTTGAGGTATTCCAATTTCTTCCTACTAGGATCTTCTCTTCTGAGTTTTTAGTCTGATCCTTCGTTTTAGTGTAATCCTGGGGATGCGCTCGCGCCATGTGTGTGTGTGTGAGAGAGAGAGAGAGAGAGAGAGAGATAGAGTGTGTGTTTAAGTGATTCTTCATTTTGGGCTGTCAACCAGATTATCCAAAAATGAGATATTCACATGAACTCTGTTGACTTGAAGAGTTGATACGATCACATTGTAACTATGCGAGTGCGCAGATATTTTAGTTGCCTTGTCAGAACGTGATGACAGAGTGCGTGAAGAGTCTTGGAGTAGCTGTAATTGCAACTTTTTAATGACCTATGAGTCAGATCATCTTTGAATACTTTTCTTCCAACCCTTCTGGTCACTTGTCGTTTCCTTTTGGTGGTGAAGAGGTTATCGACCTCGAAGCAGAGTGATGTACTAATTCATCTGCGATAAGAGTAAAGCCAGCCTGTTCCTTTTGCATATGTGATAGACTTCTGGTCATTTGTCAATTTCTTGTGCATATCTCATACTTATTGACCTTTCAAGCTACAGAGGCTGTTACATGATGGATTGTTCACTTCTATCAAAACTTCTTTCTTAAGCGGGATCTTCAGTCAGAAATGTAATGTTTAAACTGTTCTCCGCAGTTATAAGTATGTAATAGTTGGACAGTGCCCACTCCAAGTTACATGAAGTGGTGGAGAAAGGGCAAGCGCTTTAACTAAATTTGGCTGTGCGATTTGGTTTACATAGATAGTTTCATCCCTTGTCAGATTCTCAGATCTCTTGCATGAGCTCTAGGGGTCATTATGGAGTAGCATGCTTGTCACTTGAATTCGTTAACCACACATCTTCAACGGAATATCTTCAGACCAGCCATCCAGTTCCTTGAAGTGGTTGAGTTTGGAAAACATTCAAAGGAAACAGGACGGCTCGTGTCATTTGGATACAGACGGAGTATCTATGACTTGATTTAGGTGATCGTCCCATAACACTAGTCATTGGAGACTAACGATTTTGATTACGAGGCAATAAACAGGATGCATGGGGATGGTGGGTTTTTCAAATGAGGTGGCATATATGTGAAGCGTTTATGGCAAGAATATGTATTTATGGTGAGACTATGGAGTCGTAGTTGACATATGCTTGAAGACATAAACTGGTGCATTTATGTGAGCACGTATGCATATGATGTTTTGCATCTTTACATTGAAACAAGCCATGCTGTATGAATATACAGACAATGGATGGAAGGAACTGGAAGCATATTTTCTTATTCCATGGGCTGTTATGGACAATTATTAGAAGCGAATCTTGTACTGCTTTTAGATGTTAATTGGAGAGTTAACTATGTAGCTGAATATGATGGGAAGATTTGATCCCAGCACCTTAGCTGGAGACTAATCATGCACGCTGCCCTGCAGGAAGCATTTCTTTTCTTCTCAAGTTTCTGCTTGAATATGCTTTGTTAATTTAGTAGTTTTGTTAATGGAAATTGGAACACCAATCTTTTAGAAGCTTTCCTCTGCATCCCCAGTGAGGTCAGGTCATTACTAGTTCTAAGCCATTCTAATTGTTTTGCCAGGATGTCGGTTTGTGGTTGGAAGAGATAAATTTGGGTGGCTATCGTCAAGTTTTTAAGGAAAATGGTGTCAACGGAGAATATCTTGAGAGCATGTCTATGTTCACGACTGAACAGATCCTCCGCTTTATTAGGCGGTGCCACATGAAATGGGGCGACTTCATCACATTATGTAAAGAGCTTCGTCGCATTAAGGGTTCTCTCTCTGTCTCTCTCTCTCTCTCTCTCTCTCTCTCTCTCTCTCTCTCATGCACACGATCTACAGACATGATGCATACACCGACACAATTGTTCTTGGTGCAAAAGGTTAAACTATGGTGAATTGGGAAAAAGTTGCTAGCAATGTGCTCTGGAGATGATACTTCTTTTGTTTTTCTCTGCTAACTAACTGTATCGTGTTTATGATTTCATTGTCAGTGCTCTCACAATGGCATTCTTTGGCATGTACATGTGTTTGAGATGCACTTTAGTTAATCTGCCCAGGAGATGATCTTGGCTTGTTGTATAGCCCTTGATAATCTCCGATGCTGCCTCATTTTGCAACAATTTCTGTCAGTTATGCCCTGATCTTTCGACTTATGGTCAAGGCATTGCTATATGACAATCTCTTTTCTCCATAGAAGTTTTTGCATGTTTAGTTTTTTCACTTCCTCTCTATGTCGATTTAAACTCAAGTTGGTGGTGCTGACTGCTGACAAGTGAAACCATTTTCCAGTGGCATGTCTAAAGGGAGAGCAGAAGGTGCGCCGGCCATGGTGGGCTCCTTCTTGCCTTTCAGTTTTCTTTGTCAGGGTGGCGAAACGGAACAGGCAGTCTCGGGTTGTTTCACTTAAGCTGGAACCGTGATGCAAGATCATCTGGCTACTAAATACTTACCTTTTTGTATTTATCTTTTCCCTTTTCTCAGATAAGGTTCAAACAAGTAGGGATTGAGTATTTTCTTTCTTAAGGTTGTATGTATCATATCAAGCTGTTAACTTTTTTTGCCTTCAGTTCTTCCTCCAATAGCTGTCCCCTAGGTAGAACCTGCTTTGTCCGTTTTCTTGCTGTCGGTCCTGTAATTGTATCACTCAAGTTTGTGATAAAAATTGGACATAATGACACATAAACATACAGCCTCGCTGTTGAGTGAGTTTGGTGATGCTTTCCATGGTGATGATTCACCCGTGTCTTTACTAGGAAAGAGTTGGACTCGTCTTCAGTTTTTGAAGACGGTGGCAGCAAAGGCGTGCATCGGGTCGATGCCATTCTTTAAACTTGGTTATATAGGAATTATCCTTCTTATATAGACTTCTTAACCATTCTTACTGGACAATGTACTGACTAAAGGGATTAGTAGAGGCTGTATTGTTTGTCTTCCTTGGTTGTCACGGCTGAACTTGTGATGTCCTGACTATGCTAACAATGGTTCTGGTTTAGTTTGGATCTGCGTTCGAACTTGAATATCACTCTTAAGCAAACAAAATGATAATGTGTGCTGAATCTCAGGCACTATGACGGATTTCTTAGCTAACGGGATCGGTTGTTTTCCGACGCTTGCCGCACCTAATGAGTCGTTTCCGCCTAGACTTGTTAAACGGGCGGGTCGGGTCGGGGTCATAAATAGTCCGACCTAACTATGCTCATTTAATCCGTTTTTCATTACTTTAATTCGAAGTTGTTAGTTACTTCGTTTGGATGAATCTTAGTGATGGAATAATTAAATTATAATTAATTAGATAATTGTATGATTAACCATTTTTTTTGTGAGGAACTTATCGTGAATTCACTAGTTTTTGCCGCTTTCATTATTGCTGCTATGTTAGCTGTTGGGTTTGCTTTTATTAGACTTGGAGTTGGTTAAGGTTCTTGGGATTCGGCGCACAAATCACGAACGAAGTAAATCACAAAATTCAAAAAAAAAAATTTGAGACATAAGGTTTATCTTGATTCATCCTTAAATTAGAGCTATATAGCATAGAATTTCATTATAATTAGCACATCGAACTTCTCATTACATCTCTTAATTGCAAGAGAAAAAGATAATATATAACAATAGTTATTCATGAATCTAGCCCCAAACTATCAATGAAAAAATATGGGCTCAAATTATAAAAACCTTCCTGGCGGCTCGAGAATATTGCTCCTAAGAACCCCACGGGGCGGGCCCCCAGCCCCCGTCAACTCACCAAAGTACGGAACCTCCATGTTTTCCCTGTCGATGGAAAGTATGAATCACACCCCAACAAAAGTATTGATGTGGGCCGTATCGCAAGACAATTCCAAGAATGATCCAATTATTGCAATGCAAATCTAGTGATTCATAATCAACATATATCCGACTTAACCCGTATTTCTAAAACACTTGATCCTATTTAGGAAAACTTAAACCCAAATTGAGGTGAGGCTGGAGGAGTGAGTGAGTGCGTGATCAATTGAGGTAGGGGTCCGATGGGTAAGTTCCAAGTTCCAGGTGAAATTTGTACAAAACCCGAAACTTTCGTCGCATACCCCGAAACATCTTTTAGGGTTAGTTTTAGGGTTTAGCTAGGTTCTAGCTGTATTTATAATTGAACAATTGTAGTGAATCATCACATTTAATGACTATTATTTGCTATTATAATCCACGAGCTACAACTCATATTTTGACACATGAATAAATATGAAACATTAACAAAATAAAAGTTTCAGTTATAAATATCGTTGGAATTAGAAATTAAGACTAGTGTTTATGGATTATAAACACATCATCGATGCCATGGAAAACCCATAATCGCTCAAAGGCATATACCAAGAATAACGTAAAAACTTGTAATAGCTTTCGGGTTTCATCTGCATGTCGGAACATGTTTCATAATTTTTAGAACCTAAAATTTACCATACATATCTTAAAACCTAGAATATGACTGATTCCTCACCAGTCTGTTCTAGGTTGGTTCTATCTCGAAACCATGATCACCCCTAGAGTGAGGGGGAAAAAGAATTAAGAGAGAGTCATAAAGACGGGTTGGGTCTAAGTAAGTTGTAAATTCATTTATGATCCATTTAACACTCATGTTATGTCTAAAATCTTATACGACCAACTTATTGAATATAATAAATCCATATAACAACTTAACCCATCATATATGAGCTAACAAATTGATTCACGACCCATTTTGACATGTTTATTTCCGCCTCAAAGCAGGTATGAACATAAAAAAGGCAATAAATGGTGCACTTAAAATTTTCCATTCATCTCGTTCGACCAAAGAAATCTAGGCTGGGAACCATCCATCATCATGCCAATTCATCATCGCATTTGGTGCAACGTCCTTAGATGAGGTGGATCTTAAAGTAATTCCGAAGTCGGGATGCCTTAGATGCACGCTCAATTTTCTTGTCCCTTCCTTATCTTTCCGTTCAATCGTTATATTGTAGAAATAATAACGCGAAAACGCTAACGGATCTTGCAAATAACTCAATACAAAAGAGAAATTACGAACTACAAAAATGACACTAGATATTTACGATTCGAACAACCAAAAAATGACACTAGAAGAGCCATCAATATAATTCACTATGATCGGAGAGTCGAATTTTCAATCGCTTATTCACTCGAGTATTTTATGTACTTAGATTAAACCCAAAGAAAATTCACAAGTATTATTTCGCAATCTCTCATAAAGATCTCACTAAGAAAAACTCACACAGAGAAAATACAATACTCTTCTTCGTTTGCTCTACGAACGGCTGACCAAAGAACGTCATTCACGTTCTATTCTTCGTTCGGCTTCCTTCTTGTGCGGCTTTCAGAACCCACGATTCTGTTCTGTGCGTTCTTTCATTGACGCTATGTCTTGGCTTCTGTTCGGCTTACAAACAAAAGGGCAAGAAATTCCCATTGATCTATATTCTGTACGGCCCAAGAAATCAAAGGATTTAACTCATTTGTTTGACCCCCCAATCACACAGGACAAGCCAAAAGGCGTCCACTGTACGGGCCAAGATATGAATCTTTTTTTTTTTCTTCAACGGAAACAAATCTCCACACACACATATATATATATGCCTTTAAATATATATATAAAAGGAATTCTAATCCACATCAAAATGATCCAGTATATTTCCTAATAGATTCGGTTTAACAAAGCGATCTATATCCTCTTATTCGGATCGGATTCCGTGAATAGTTCAAACTCGAGACATAATACTAACAATCTTCACCTTGGCTCGACATTTAAAGTCAAGCCATAGTGACGTCATTCATAGATAACTCTAGAAAATAGAGATGTTTTATTTATTTTAGGCAACAAATAATATAATATCTTTGAGAAAATATTTGAATTTCCTTTTATTTATTTAAATTTTTTCTTGTTTGTGCAGGATAATGATATATGGAGAATAAAATGGGGAAAAAAAAAAGTAAATCAAGATGCCACCAGAAAACTGAAAAAGACCAAATTGTTAGAAGATTGATTTGTTTTTAAGATATCTTAATGTTTTCATTAGAGATTTAGTTGTTTTTAAGATATATTAATGTTATCTTTAGGATTTTATTTTATTTTGAAGTCTTGAATGTTATTCTAGAGGGGCATAACAAAAAGATTTTGGGAGAGACGTCTATGTTTTTACCTTTTCGCATGTTCTTTTGTTCTTTAAAATTTTCAAGTATTTTGAAGAGAATACAAAGTGGTGACAAAATTTTTGCTCTTTGATTCAAGATATTTGATTTAATTTATATTTTTGTTTCTTCTTCTATTATGTTCTAATTTTTTTTTTCGTTAGGGCTACGATGTAGCCCGACCATGATGATATGAATTTCTTGTTGTTTATGTTTTGTAAGTGATTTCATTCATGTGAGTTATATATTATTGTGCTTAATACTTTTAAGTTATTGGCCACCATTTGAATGATCCGATGTGCATGTTTGAGACTAAGAAGTGATAATATGCAATTGTTTCTTATAATATACAACCATGAATTAAGATGTAGATAGAAATATACCATGTTATTTGTGTAGCTTTCGGCGATATGGTGATCCAAAAGACTCATTGTAAACCGGGAATATTCATAGATTTTAATGCACTGTGTTTATTTAAATTCACATAGAGAAATAGTGAATTAATAAACTGAGTAGGTTTACTATACCTAGAGATAGGATAATAAATAGCAAAGGAAATTCCGTTATCACATGTTTGATATGGTTCTTGTATGCGTAAAGATCCGAAATTCATGTTTAGTGGTTATGGTGAAATCGGATACTCTAACGTACTTATTTGATTGATTTACCGCATCTTATTCCGAACTTTTACCTTTAAGATTGTTAATTTTATTTTATTCTCAATTTTATTTTTACTTATTAGATAAATTTTAGAATTAGTCCATTTTTAGTATTTAATTAGTTTATTAATCATCAATCAGTATGGGACGATATCTTTTCTTATCATTATATTACTTGTTTGACACGTACACTTGCATTGAGAATTTTGTGAACATTCATGCCGCTCTCCCCACGCTCCCACGGGTGCCCACTCTCCACATATGCCTATCAAGCTCAAGCGAGCTTGAACTTACCTAAAGGAATGAAGTCGATCCACATGGCCATAAGATTCTCCACCACAAGAAACTTCTTCTCGGTAACATCCTTTGCTGACATGTTATATCCGACGCAAAAATTCTGGTCACCAACGAACTTGATTCTCAAATGACATATCTCGACTTCTATCGAACATTGCATCAATCAATGTCCCACGTCAATAACAACCAAGTCATTAGATCACATTGCCTCTTCAGCTTTTTCTATTGCTACCATGTTTCTAGTCTCGATCGTCAACGAGACCATAGTGTCTCCCAACAACACTTTCCAACTCAAAGTACAACCGACAAAAGTAAAGGCATAACCGCTCGAAGTCGACCATCTTTCATGTTCCCTACGTGACCCAGGTTCACAAACCTAGTTTTTGCCACACTACCTAAACTACATTCTCCAAAATATACCACAGGTCTGTCGTTCCTAACAAAACCAGGAGGATCCACATCACATCATCATAATGTATACCCGAATTTATCATATACATTTTCCTATCCGCATGTGATAGATCGAGCTTAGTACTATCCATGGCATAATCCGGACAACTAACGAGTATTAACATGTGAAGCATGGGACAATTGCTCCACTTCCATCTAAGTACATTGTGACAATTTAGACAATTTATAATATGCGAGATGCGGGGTACTTACAAAATTTATCAACAGCATGATGAAGTGCGGTGGTGCTTTTCCAACGTAACTCTTTTGAATCACTCGCAACATTCCAAGTAATCTCTCTGCATCTCCATACCCGAAGTTATCTCTAGTGCACCCAAATTATCTATTTTAATATCTCGCATATAACCTGTCGCTCTATCTCATCCACCATCGCCGACCATTTCGAAACTTCATCATCTATTACCTCGGAATAATCATCAATTGCCATGGAATCTAGCGATTCTACGGATACCATCACATCTACTGCACTCTATACATATCTAGGCTCTCCTCGAAGCTCTATTTGTTTTTTAACACCGTCCAGATCTTTCTCCTCAATTGATCCATCGCTCCTCTTCGAAACAGAGCAAATTCGTCAAAGATAACATCACTACTAAACATCGACGGGTGAATCTTCCTCAATGCACTATAGCCTATATCCTTTCACCCCGATGCATAGCTTAGGAATATGCATTTCTTTGCTCCCGGCTCCAGCGCGCCATCACTCACACGAGCATAAAGCGAGTAACCAAACACTCTAGTTTGGTTTAATCAAGCTTACCGACTATGTTTCCTCAAGATTTTTCCAATCAATTTATGTAACCAACAAGCGGTATTAACCGCTTCACACTAAAAATCCTCATCTAATACAAGCATTGGAGAGTAAAGAGCGCGCTCTCTCCAATATAATTCTATTTATCGGCTCGCAACTCCGTTCTGCTGTGATGTGTCAGCAATAGTGCGGTGTCTCACTATGCCTTCCTCGGCGCAAAACCGACTAAGCTCATCATAACAAAATTCCAAACCTCTATCGGTTCTCAAGCATATGATCTTTCTTCCTATGTGCTTTTCAATCGTCGCCTTCCATGAATTGAACCGACCAAGCGCCTTGCTCTTGTGCTTAAGAAGACAAATCCAGATTTTTCTTGAAACATCATCAACAAAAGACAATACATACCCGACACCACCTTTGGACGGAACTAGAGAGGTTCCCCATAAGTCCGAGTGTATGCAGCCTATAATCTCGAGCTTTGGTGAATTACCTTCTCGAACTTCACTCTTCGCTTTCTATCCATGTCGCAGTGATCACAAAAGTGCATCTTTTCAATTTGATGACCTCTAAATAGACCCCTTTGACTCAAAACAATCATCTCCCTCTCAAGAAGTTATAGATATTTCTATCTATAGATGTCCAAGTCTCATATGCTATAACAAATTTGTATCCTCACCTGAAGTATCATAGAATCTAGCGAGATGAGCCAATCATTATTTTTACCCGGAGGAGATATAACCCAAAGTCTATCTTCCCTCACATCACGGTAAGCACACCTCGAGAGACCTTCAAAACTCCACCTTGAGCGTAAATCCCGTATCCGAACCCGTCAAGAGCACTCAACGAGATAAGGTTCTTTCTCGGTTCCAAGTACATGTCTCACATCTCACAACGTTCGCACCACTCCATTGTGCAACTTAATCGAACCTGTTTCAATCCCACTACTACACAAGCAAGCACCATTTCCCATAAGCACTTTACCACCTACCGTGCACCGATAGGTAGTAAATTAGTGTCTATGAGAAGTCATATGATAAGAAACATCCGGAATCAAGTACCCATTCATCACCCGATGAACTCGTGGCAATTGTTCACACAACATCAGCATAACTAGAACTACTATTTGCTATGGTAACAACATTACCATCACCTGCGGACTCCACCTTAACTCATTTACCCTTATGCTTAAGACAATCACTCCTATAGTGCCCTATCTCATTACAATGATAACATCGATGGTTCCGAACATTGGACCTAGATTTAGAACGACTCTTCCATATGTTACATTTAGACTCTCTTTGTTCATCTCTATCACGGATGAACAAACCTTGCGCTCTACTTTGCACTAAGTTATATTCTCTTAATTTCTTTTGCCACTCTTTAGATAATAAAGCGGACTTTACCTCTTCCAAGGCAATCGTAATACGCCCCTTGCGAAAATGAATCTATAAAGTGCTCAAAAAATATAGTAGAGATGCCAACAACATCATGCTTTGTTTCTCATCGGGCAAAACCTCGTTAATGTTCTTCAAATCCAGCATAAGTTTGTTAAACTCATCTAAGTAGGCTTTGATGGATATGCCTTCGGATCGGATTTCGTGAACAGTTCAAACTCGAGACATAACATATATGTATATATCGCAACAGCATCGATCGAGCGATCTAATCTCTTGAAACATGAATTTATCTCTTCTTATGTATAGCTTGCATGCCAATTAGAGTTTGATATAGTTCTTATGGGTCGGCTTAAACAAGAAACAATCGATTTTTAAACTTGAAATCTTATGGACTCTGTGATGTAGTCTGGGCCGTGTAAGCCCAGAATCCTTCGTTTCGGCCTCTCCTTCTCTCTCCGACGGAAACCTTTTTAAACCCTAAAACCATTTCCCTCTCTTCCCTCTTTCCCCGCTCTCCGTGCAACGAGATGTTCTCGCCAGGAACGAAGAGACTGAGCTCGAGCTTGCGTGGACGCGTCCAGAACGCGCCCGATTCGCCATTGACTCCGGTCTCCGAGAACCAAGTCCCTCGCCGGCCGAGCACCGGTACTCCTGCTCCGTGGGCTCCCCGCTTGTCCGTTCTCGCCAGGTGCTTCCTTCACGCCTGTTTGCCTTTTCGTCCTCCTCCTCCCTTCTCTTTTCGACTCCGCGTTTGGCACTCAAATCTGCTCGGAACCTCTCTCGGACTCGTAATCGTTGCGCGCGGAGTGGGGATTCGTTTTCATTTTCTTGTTTGCTGCAGTTGATGCGACTGATGAAGACGACCGGTGCGAAATTCGTTTGCTGGAGTTGCTCTGGAGTTGGAAGTAAATCGGTTTCCCTAGTATGCTGTCGAATGACGTCTGCTGTTTTTCTTTTTTCTTCACCGGAAACTGGTGCATTTCCTTTTATGGATGCTTGTCGTGCTTAGGCTAGAGGTAGGAGCCAGGATTAGCAGTGAACGGTTCATACTTCTAAAGCGTCGACTTGGGAGATTCTGGAGTACAAAGCTAGAAGCTAGATACAAACCGTTAGTCGCTCAGATCACTTATTGAGCGTGGAATGTAGTTTGAGATAATAGCGGATGGGATTCTTGATCTGTCTCTGTATCGCGTCTGCTTGGCAAACTGTATTTAAATTATACAGTTATTCCTTTTCTATCTCAAATAAGTGGACTGCAGCAATGAGCCTCTTTTCTCACGAGTGATGGAATAAGTTGCTTACTATCAACAAGAAGTCCGAAAGTAGTAGTGTAGGTGAGTTGGCTTGGTGGTGAAATAACCAGGACGGAGGCTTAGATGCGACATTTCTTGGTTTGAGTTCTGTATGCATGTGTGGCCTGGTGCCCATCTCCATGCATTGGAGTTTATAATAGTGTTTATGTTACATGCATGAATGTATTTATATTTTCTTTTCCCTCCTTGCTTTTGGTGAACTCGGCATGGGTGATGGATTTTTAATGATGAAGGCTTGAGGCGTATTTCTGCCTTGAGATAATGGGCTTATGTCATTTATTTTCTGATGGTAGTAGTTTGCTCAAAGAATGCAAACTAACTAATGAATGAGCTGTCAAATTTGAGTGCCTTATATCATGCATAAAAGTTTGCTTGTTCGAGAGTGACTCAAGTTTTTTTTTGTTTGTTTGTTAGGCAGTAGTGACCCATGTTCTTGTTTCTCGTCCCTCGTATTTCTTTTGTTATCATCATTGATACACGGTGATATACGAAAGACATCTATATTTGGAGGGCTAAGAATAGAGGACTCAGAGACTCGAAAATGAAAACTTTTGTTTTAGCTTCAATGGAAACTCAGGCTATGACATTCATGGCTCTGAAAAACGAATTTTTTTGTTCAATGATATAAGTTGTCTCTCATCATTACGTATGGACTAATGCAGTAACATATTGTGGTAGATTTACTTTTGGTTTCTTGAACCCAGAATTCCAGCAGGGAACAAAGTCAACAAAGATGCTGAGGTTGATCCGACCAAACCTGTATTTGTTGGTGACTTCCCCCAGCAGTGCGAGATGAACAAGCGAGTATTTTGCAGAATCGTCTTCCTGGTTTGTACATGCCCTGATATGAACATTCGCAGTGTAAATATGCATCCATTGCGGCGGCAATATTTAATGTATTTCCTTAGCAGGTTATGTGCGAATGTCTGGTGGGATAGACCGTGCAACTTCCCTTACTTGGATTATCTGTCAAAATACGATTTTCATCTGGAATTACTTATCTCCTGCAACTTCTAAAAAGTGCATTGCTCTTAATATTCCTACTGTCCTATCTGAAGTTGGAGATAAGAACAGAAAAGTATATGATAGATCCGATTGGTTAGTCTGTGTTGTTAGCTGGGATGGCACAACCCACCGAAACAACAATGTTACGCAACATTGCAAATCAGTCGGTATCGTCATGTGTAGCAAAAGAAGTGGAGCAGTTGTGTACTGGCCAGAGATCTTCTCTGATTCTGAAACTGATCCAATTACCAGTTTTGCTTCCTCCGTTGGGCTGGATGGTTCTCCTGTTGATGACCAGACTAGTGCGGATAGCCTACAACGACATGGTAGGCTTGGAAATTTTTCGCCTGGATATGGAATTTTTAACTCCTTAATCGCTACTTCTATTCCTGACAGCAGAAAAGAGTGTGTCGCCCTTGCATGTAGTTCCAGTGGTGAGCTTTGGCAGTTTCATTGTGGTCCATATGTAATAAATCGGAAATTGATATATAAGGAAACGGGCAGTTCTTTCTCGCAAGGCAATGATATTGGCCGGAGCATGGGCAGGAAGGTTGCTTTGAGGTCGCTCAGTTGGCGTTCTCCTTCTGTTTCCTTGAAAGGATCTTCTCAACAATTCTTCCTGCTGACAGATCATGAAATACGTTGCTTCAACCTTGAACTTGATTTGGAAGTCTCAAACCTCTGGTCTCAGGAGATTGTTGGGAATGATGGTGATCTGGGTATTAAGAAGGATTTGGCTGGTCAAAAGAGAATATGGCCTCTGGATTTGCAGGTGGATGATGGTGGAAAAGTGATCACTATTATTGTTGCAATTTTCTGTAAGGATAGGGTTAGCGGGTCAAGCTACACACAGTATTCTCTACTGACCATGCAATACAAGTCTGGAGTAGATGTGCCTTCTGGAGCTGTAGAGCCATCGCACGAACGGATTTTGGAGAAGAAGGCTCCTCTTCAAGTGATAATCCCCAAAGCAAGAGTTGAAGATGACGACTTCTTATTTTCAATGAGGCTGCGGGGAGGGGGCAGGCCCTCAGGATCTACAGTTATACTTTCTGGTGATGGAACAGCAACTGTCTCCCATTATTACAGGAACTCCACCCGGCTGTATCAATTCGACCTGCCTCATGATGCTGGAAAAGTTTTGGATGCTTCAGTTCTTCCATCTACAGATGATTGCGAAGAAGGTGCTTGGATTGTTTTAACTGAAAAGGCGGGAATGTGGGCAATACCTGAAAAGGCTGTCATACTTGGCGGAGTAGAACCACCGGAGCGAAGTTTGTCACGGAAAGGGAGCTCAAACGAAGGATCTACAGAAGAAGAGAGAAGAAATCTTACTTTTGTTGGCAATGTTGCTCCAAGAAGAGCTAGTTCTGAAGCTTGGAATGCTGGGGATCGACAAAGAGCTGTTATGACTGGCATAGCACGCCGAACCGCTCAGGATGAAGAAGCAGAAGCCTTGCTTGGTCATCTTTTTAATGACTTTCTAATGTCTGGGAAAGTTGATGGCTCACTGGAGAAACTCCGAAATGCCGGGGCATTTGAAAGGGAAGGAGAGACAAATGTTTTTGTGAGAGCTAGCAAATGCATTGTTGATACCTTAGCTAAACACTGGACAACAACCAGAGGTGTTGAGATGGTGGCCACGGCAGTTGTCTCTACGCAACTTATGGATAAGCAGCAAAAGCATCAGAAGTTTCTTCAATTTCTTGCTCTGTCCAAATGTCATGACGAACTGTGTGCCAGACAGAGTATGTACATGTTTATCCTGTCATTGCTGGGATACATGCTTAGCGTTCAGTTTCTTCATTGTTTCTTGCTTCTAGTTTACTAACAGGTAGAATGCTTTTGCTGAAGTATTTGTGTTACTCTGTTATGTTCTTTCAAGGATTCTTGAGCGTTCCCGTAATTATTTGGGTTGTATAAATAATAGTTTGACTATTTGGAGTTCGCTATATTGATCTTGCATTTTTACCCTTGTCTTCTGGAGTATTTTATTGAGCTGCAGGTATTTATCTTTTGTGCTTTAGTTAATATCATCCTGTATCTGCATCACTATCATAAAATAGTATTTCTTTTTAGACATAAATTGATTTGGAGTTATTGTTGGAGGGAATCGCCATGATGTATTTGTGTTTTTGCAGGAAATTCGCTCCAGATTATTTTGGAACATGGCGAAAAGCTGGCTGGCATAATTCAACTGAGGGAACTGCAGAACAGGATAAGCCAGAACCGTTCTAGTGGAGTTGGCTCGCCTTTTCCTGGATCAGAGAGTGATGCTTCAGGCGCTCTTTGGGATCTGATTCAATTGGTTGGGGAGAGAGCCCGTAGAAATACTGTTCTTCTGATGGACAGAGAAAATGCAGAAGTATTCTACAGTAGGGTTTCTGAGCTTCAAGAAGTTTTTTATTGCTTGGAGAAACAACTAGACTTTTTGGTCAATGTGGATCTGCCACTCGAGATTCAGATCCAAAGAGCTTTTCAACTCTCAAATGCTTGTGTCACAATAGTTCGAACTGCCATACAGTTCAGAAGTGATACTCACTTCTGGTATCCACCACCAGAGGGCTTAACACCTTGGTATTGTGAGCCTGTGGTTCGTAATGGGATGTGGGGCATTGCCTCGCGCATGCGTCATCTGTTGAATGAAGCAGCAACAAGGGTGGAATCCTCTGTAAAATCAGAAATCGTCACTCACCTGCAGGTGCTGACTGAAGTTCTACTTGAGGCTTATGCTGGGGCTATCACTGCAAAAATTGAGCGTGGAGAAGAGCAGAGAGGCCTGTTAGAGGAGTATTGGAACAGGAGGGATACCCTTCTTGATTCTCTTTACGAACAAATGAAAAACTTAGCAGCAGCAAGGCAAAAGGTTCAATTCTTACAGCCAACTGTTTCATTCAATCATTTGATTATTCACATGCCAGTCCCCTCTTTCAGTCTAGTTTTTTGGTTTTTCAGCAGCAGCAAGGCAAAAGGTTCAGTTCTTACAGCCAACTGTTTCATTCAATCAGTTGATTATCCACATTATGCTCACTTGTGCAGGACCTTAATGAAGGAAATGGACAGGAGAATGAGGAGAACTTTCAAAATCTCTCAGGGCAATTGCTGGGTGTAGCAAAAAGGCATGAAGGTTATAGGACTCTGTGGAGCATATGTCGTGACCTCAATGACTTTGGCCTACTTAAAAATCTCATGGTAGGAAGTTATTATGTTGACCTGGCATGATCTCTAACTCCAGCTCGAGACATGAATTTGCAGTCCACTTTTGGTTTTTGAGTCATGAATTTGAGACGCTTTTGCATGCTTGTAATACTTAAATCCAATTTTTCGTAATAAGAAATGAATTTTGCTCATTTCCGTAGCTTGAAGGTCTTTAGCAAAGATCTCCTGTCAGCTGATATCGCGTAATTTAATTCTCCCGCCTCACTTGACCAGCCCTTGCCTGTCCTTTAAGTGACTAGCATTTTCATTCCGCATTCCCTTACCCAGCTGATTTTTCTGCTGGTTTCTTAATGATGTGCAATGCAGCGCGACAGCATGGGACCAAAAGGAGGGTTTAGTTATTTTGTCTTTGAGCAACTATACGAGAGAAAAGAATTTTCAAAGCTTTTAAGACTTGGGGAAGAGTTTCCAGAAGAGTTGTCAATTTTTCTCCAGCAATATCGTGATCTCTGCTGGCTACATGAAGTGTTTCTTCATCAGTTCTCGTCAGCTTCAGATACACTTCATGGATTGGCTCTTTCTCAAGATGGGGGAGTATTTCAGTAGCTGAAGATGGGGTTGAGCCAAGGGATTTGAATCTGGCAATGTCCGATAGAAAACGTTTTCTGAATCTCTCAAAGATAGCTGCTTTAGCAGGTTTTTTTTTTTTTTCCATTTCATTTTTTTACTCACATACATACTGTCTGATAATCTCCTTGAATTTTTATAGACCTTGCGTGTTTCGTTTTCCATGTTTCTTTTTGATTGCTTCGTTCCCTGTGTTTTGCTTCCCTTATGCTGTAGTCCTTTGAAGTTTATCTTTGATGTCGATTTTGTCAATAATTATAACTTGCCTTACCGAAACAATTAAGAAAGTAGGTGCACTTTCCCTGATTCTGTAAATTTCACGTGTCAAGATGACTTCATCAATTGGCTCTGAGTGCTGTGACCAAAATATGATACTTCTTACCCGTGTGTCTGCCTTTCAAGTGTAGGTTCTTAATGGATATTAGTGATTAACGAGTTAAAAGTTTGATGACATAAATAATTTGTGTTTGTATTGATGTCCAATATTTTGCGTATTGCTGGATTCTTATGTCGAATCCAATAAGAGGTCTTTGACTTTGTTTCTGAGATCTGGTTTAAGCACAGTCAAACTTTAGATCATATCTGGTCAATGCTGTTTATTTGTCTTTCTTCATCAGCACCACAGTAATATTGTGCACCTGTTCACTAGACTGGTGTCATTGTGATTTTTATTCTTGCAAACCGCAGGTAATGATCCTGATGCTGAGATAAAGATGAAACGCATTGAGGCTGATTTGAGAATTCTGAAGTTGCAGGTTTGCTTTACTCCTATTTGCAGCAAAAAAGAAAAGTTGGTCATTATGCTTTCTTTGAAAACTTATCTGCATACCTCCATTCTGGGAAATTTCGAAAGTGGTGTACTCTGCACAGTTCTTTTCACTTTGCAACTTGATTGCAACTACAATATTATGCTGAGGATGCCTCTTGAGCGGCAGCAGATGCCGCAAACCTTAAGCAATGCAGTGTATAATCCACTGTTCATTTTGTATTTGGATTTGACAAATTGGCCGGTATTATCACTGTGAATTTGTGTATAGAAAGGGACAGCAAACATTTGGAATGAGGATCTTTCCATTGCAGTAATTGAAACCATCCGGCTCCATTCAATGGTTTAAACTAGAGTAGGACAATTGTCTAGATAGCTAAGAGGATGCATTCCCGGTCCTTTTTTGTGGCATTGTTCACCTGGTTCTGATAGTGGTGGATTTGCTCAATCTGGTCTTATATTTGCTTGGAATTCACTTCGATCCATTCACTTCACTATAAGGAGCTCTCTGCTCCTAGGTTGGGTAGAAAGTTGTGCTTAGGTTATCCAACATAAACATATGGCAGATCATTTCCGCAGCTCTTTATTATTGAACCGTGGGGAAATCTATCCATCCATGTATGAATTATTCATTGTTGCCATTGGTGATATGAGATGTATGCTTGTGAATGTATCTGCAAGTTCTTCTGACCATTAGAACTTGCAGGAAGAGATTATGGACCTCGATATCGAAGCGAAGCAAAACATTCAGCGGCAGCTTCTCCTCCCCGATGATCTGATCAAGTGGTGCCTTAAAAGTGGTAGCGCAGAGCTTATCCTGCGTGCTTTTGATATATTTGCATGGACCAGCTCCTCTTTTCGCAGGTTTCACAAAAGCCTTTTGGAGGAGTGCTGGAAAAGTGCTGCCGATCAGGACGACTGGGGAAAACTTCATCAAGCATCGACCATCGAAGGCTGGAGTGATGAGGAGACATTGCGTGTCCTTAGAGATACCGTGCTTTTCCAGGCTTCGAGCCGGTGCTACGGGCCCGAGGCAGAAACTTTTGAAGAAGGGTTTGAGGAAGTGCTGCCATTGAGGCAAGAAAATATGGAGCCATCTGTTCTAAAGGAGTCGGTGTCCTCTGTGGAAGCAATATTGATGCATCACAAGTATTTTCCAGATGCAGGAAAACTTATGCTGATGGCAACTGAGTTGGGCTCGGAGCGGTATTGACTGTGAAGAGGGTCCTTCACCCATGGAGTGATAACTGTCAGACCGAATGATATTTACCTGTCCTGCTAATATCCTTGTACATTGTAAATGATTCTCTTGTTCTCATGGCACAATCATCCAGGCATCCGCATTTGTTTTTCGAGGTTTTTGAGAAGTGTTGAAGCAGATGCGGTGCAACTTAACATGTAATTTGAGCTTAGCAGATGAGTCGTGTGATATCTGCAAACTGCAGTGGAATGGAAAATCTACACCCGCGATATTGTACAAACAAGGAGAACGGAATGTGAATTCTACCTAAGCCACTTCTATGTTCCGCGATCTTTTAGCCTCTTTTTCTTTAGTTTTTAATATGGCTTGCATGATCTCTTAGGAAATTTCCGTCTAGTTCTTTCGGTTAGCAATCTCATCTCAGGTTCTTGGGCAATCGGCTAGGCGTTAGCCCAACCCAAAACAGAGTTTCATTTCCTAGATTTGGTCAGAGATCCGATGAATAAAATACATCCCTGTAAAAAAATAAAATGATTAGCTACAGGCATGTAATACTTTGGTCAAAACTTGTATCACTTTTGTGCTTTTTCGCGTCCATATCCTTTTACTTTTATGAGTTACTTTGCATTTAAAAATTGAAGTTAATACAATGAAAAACTTCAAAATGATACACACGCGATAAATTTTTCTCAAATTAATTTTTTCACCATTAAAAATCTTATACCGATACACTTGTGAGAAATTTTATCATCTGTTAATTTCAATTAAATTTTACCGTCAAATTCTTAAATTAGATTACATGTGACACTTGACGGATATATCAATTTAAGATTTTAACCTCCGTTTGTCGCAAGTGTATTAGTTTTGAAGTTTTTCCTTGTAATAACTCAATTAAACAAAAAATAACAAAATGTAAATTTATCACAAATGTAATAGTTTAGGGTATAGTCACAAATTTAGTTTAAGATAAATTTATTACAAGTATATAAGCTTGGTAATTTTTTATGGTACAAAAACTAATTTGAAGTGAATTTACCATATATGTACTTTTTTAAATTTTTCGTGATATTAGCATTAAAAATTAACTCAAGGAGCGTAATAATTCCGTTGTAAGTTTCAAGGAACTCGAGCTTTTGTAAAACAAACCTAAGTCTATGTAGCAAAACACAATCCTATAAATGATAAGCCATATCCATTGACGAGAGTAGTCAATTTCATTACGATAGCAGTAAATTATGTACAAATTACGTATAAATAATATGGTGGCCCTGAATCTGACTAGGATTTAGCTCTATCATCCCACTCCAAATGTTTGCGTCCACAAGATCGTCCACAGTCCACGTGGCGGAAGGCCATCCACTCTGCCGTCGGAGAAATCAGAAGGGGAAATCCGAATCCGACCTCAGGACCAATGGGAAGATGCTGACGTGTACATATCCTGATCCAGGAAATCTTCTCGTTCCCAATATAACCCCAGTGCCCTCCTCTCCTCGGATCATCATCCGCTCCAAGCCAACTGCTCGTTCTTTGCCATTTCGTTCCGAGCCCAAATCACAATCTTCTCGGTGAAGAGGAATGGCGACCACCGTGATCCAACAGTCTGCATTCGCTGGTCAGACCGCCTTGAAGCAGTCAAATGAGCTCATCCGCAAGGTCGGCAACTTCGCCGGCGGTCGCACCACCATGCGCCGCACCATCAAGAGTGCTCCTCAGAGCATTTGGTAAATGTCTAATGCTCTTGCTCGATTTTGGTGCTTAGTAGCTTAGCTCACTTGATGTTTCACTAGCAAAGGAGTAACGGCCATATTAACACGCAGTGGATCAAATTTTGCGTACCATTTAAAGCAACTCTAACATGGAGCATCATGAAAGGAACTGAGGTTGGACGTTAAAATGAGCTGGTTATGTCCATTTCCGGACAAGCACGTACTGGGAATCTTCCATGCTTGGGATTGATCTCCCAAGCTTTCCTCTTGTTGCTTTGTAGACTTTAAAAAAGATCGTTTCTTCCAGGACAGTGACTTCATTTTCATGTAGGAGTCGGTCAGCAATGAATTCTTACCCAAGTGAATTGGCAATTTCATTGACAGGTACGGACCGGACCGCCCGAAATACTTGGGCCCTTTCTCGGAGCAGACTCCATCCTACTTGACTGGTGAATTCCCTGGTGACTATGGCTGGGACACTGCTGGTTTATCTGCAGACCCCGAGACGTTCGCCAAGAACCGGGAGCTCGAGGTCATCCACTGCAGGTGGGCCATGCTTGGTGCTCTCGGGTGCGTCTTCCCCGAGATCCTCGCAAAGAATGGCGTCAAGTTCGGCGAGGCCATCTGGTTCAAGGCTGGAGCGCAGATCTTCTCAGAGGGCGGTCTTGACTACTTGGGCAACCCCAACCTCATCCATGCACAGAGCATCCTCGCCATCTGGGCCTGCCAGGTATGATAGACTGTGTTATTCTTAAGTAATTATTTTCCCTCGATAATAAAATCAAGTCTTCGACAAATGCATGCCTATTTTGTAGGTTAATTGGCATTTGTAAATTTGAAAATGGTACATGACAAATTCTTAGGAGCTTATTTAGATGACACAATCTTTTCTCATGTTCAATGAGATTCATTCCAACACATATTAGGGATAACAGCTAACAAGGTTTGTTTAAATGATTCAAGCATTGGGGATTGAGTACAACACTCTAGCATATAACTCGCCACAGGAGCGAAACTTGGTTATTGATCAACTTAAGTTACTTCTTCTGCTGTTAGGTTGTGCTCATGGGATTAATTGAAGGATACCGGGTTGGAGGAGGACCTCTTGGTGAAGGCCTTGACCCACTTTACCCTGGTGGAGCATTCGACCCTCTAGGATTGGCAGATGATCCCGATGCATTCGCAGAGTTGAAGGTGAAGGAGATCAAGAATGGAAGGCTTGCAATGTTCTCCATGTTCGGATTCTTTGTTCAGGCCATTGTAACTGGAAAGGGCCCGATCGAGAACCTCTTCGACCACCTTGCCGACCCCACAACCAACAATGCTTGGGCTTACGCCACTAACTTTGTCCCTGGAAAATGATTTTGCATTGAGGGCTTGCTGAAGTGTGAAAGATCTTGGTTTCCTGGAACTTGTTGTGTCGGGGCCTCATTAGAACTGAAGTAACTTTACTGGTTGGAAGATGCTTGAGACAATGTATTACCAGACTTTCAGCTCCATTGTGCTCCAAGAAAAATATACTTTGGACTGATTGTCTTGTTTAATTTGGCATATGACGGCTCTATCTCTGAGGAATCGTAATCTGTTATTCAGAAGTTGGTGCAGACATTGCATGCGAGTTACTGGTATGAAATTGTTTCTTTCTCAAAATACCAGCAGAAGCTACCCAAGTGATCAACAGCACAGAAATGACTTAATCACCAGAAATCATCGCAAGAACATGATCCACTTTTAAAATGATGGAAACGGCTATTATCTCTCACAATGATTTCCTGATCGTAGATACGGGAAAGTAGCTTAGTTACAGAATGGCAATCGTTACAAACACGAAGGTTCTTCATGATGCGTATTGGACGTCCGGGGTGTACATTTATGAGGCCAAAAGCAATGGCCAGTCTTTCGCTGTGGTTCTCCAATTCAGTTTCCTTCTCTTCCTCCTCTTCAATGCAGAGAAGAACTTGGGAAGTATCGGGCACATGCCCTGCCAATTTCAATTTCTCTCTCATTTCGGTCAACTTAGAGTAAATTTGTTCCATCTGTGGATGAGACTTATCACCCACAATAAACTTATGAAGCGTTCCTTTGTGCTCAATCGAACTACAACCGGGCTCTTTCCTAATTCCTTTCTTCTTCAGCATTTCTCTAACTTGTGAAACTTTGTCCCACCGACCTGCAGCAGCATATATGTTCGAGAGAACAATATAACCTCCTATAGTCTCTGGAGCCAAGTCAATCAGATGTCGTGCCGCATATTCACCAACCTTTTGGTTTCCTTGGATTCGGGAACCGCTAAGTAAGCTCATCCACATTACTTTGTTGGGTTTCATGGGCATGGTGTTGATCACATACTTTGCCTCTTTCACACGCCCAGCTCGGCATAATAGATCCACCAAGCAACCATAGTGTTCCATTGTTGGTTTAATTCCATATTCTTTCTCCATCATTTCAAAATAATGGCGTCCATGATCAACCAAACCTGCATGATTACAAGCATTTATTACTCCAACAAAGGTTATGGCATTGGGCTTAACTCTGGCTTTGCGCATTTCAGCAAATAGTTGAAGAGTGGGACTAGCCATGCCATGCATTCCCAACCCTACAATGATGGCAGTCCAATGGCCCAGCTTCTTCTTTGATATCGAGTTAAAAATAGCCAGAGCACTCTCAATGCTCCCACATTTGGAATACATCTCTATGAGCGAAGTACCAAGAACACCATCTAATGGATGTTCATTCTTCACCATATAAGAGTGAATGCAGCTTCCCATACTAAGAGTTGCTAATCCGGAAACTGAAGAAAGAGCACAAACTAAAGTAGCATGATTAGGTATGAAACCTTCTTTTATCAGGGAGTTAAACATGTCCAAAGCTTCCTTAAACCGCCCATTGAAGTCATATCCTGCAATCATTGAATTCCACGTAATTAAATCTCTCGCCTGCATGTCCTCAAACAAATTATGAGCCGAATTGAAATCACCCGATTTCATGTACCCGTTAATCATGGCATTCCAAGAGACCAAACTCCTAGTTGGCATTTTTTCGAATATTTCTCTAGCAGCCTCAGCCTTCCCACATTTCGAAAGGCCATCGACCAGAACCGTCCACGAGAAAGAATCTCGCTCTGGCATTTCATTAAAGACCTCCAACGCCAGCTCAATCTCCCCACACCTTGCATACCCATCAATCAAAGCATTCCAACAGACCAAGTCCTTATTGTCCATGTCATCAAAGACCTTCCTAGCAGAACCAATGCGACCGCACTTGGAGTACATGCTAACCAAGCTACTCTCCACAAACTTATCCGAACCAAACCCAATTTTCAAAGCCAGACCGTGAATCTGCTTCCCCTCCTCAATGCCACTCAACCGAGCACAACCCTTTATCACACACGGCAACGTGAAACTGTCAGGCGTGAAGTGCCAAACCAGCTCGCGGAACAGACGTAACGCCTGGTGGGAATGTTGGTTCTCGACGCAGCACTTGATGATGACGTTCCAGGAGGGCAACGCCGGTTGGGGAATTTGGTCGAACACGGAGCGTGCGTAGCGGAGGTCGTTGATCGCGGGGTCGGCATAGAGGGCGAGAAGCTTGGAAGCCGTTGGGGGGTGATTGAAAGCCCCGGTCTTGAGGGACAAAGCGTGGACTTGCTTCGTTTCTTGAGCGGTGCTGCAATTCAGGAGGAGAGAGAAGTCGAAGTTCTGAGGAAGGTCGTGGCGGACAGCAGCAGAGGAGGAGGAGGAGACGGCGCAATCTTTAGCATTAGATAGGCTGCGGCTCGAAGACTCTGATTCCGATACTCTTTGAGAAGGCGAGTTCAACGAGATGACCTCAAAACTCAGTGGCGCAGTTGGCGTTGTCTCCAAACTATAACACTCTTGAGGGACGAAATGTTGCAGACTTGTTCCTTATCTTTATCGAACGGTCCTAACGGGCCCGAAAATCGGGCATGGGTCGGTCTGGCCCAGAATATCGGTCCTGACAACGATTGCCCAGGCCCGCTCAAGGCATGAAGACTCTCGAAATCTGAACCTGATTCGGCCCGCAAAGAACGTAGCATTGGCCTACCGACCCATGTGAAATTCAAATAAGGGATATCTATTAGTTGATGAATTTTGGCAATGATCCCTGCACTTGCAATATGTTTAACCTGGTCCTCCATTTCCTAATGTGTAATTATCGCCTTTAAATTTTTTAATTTGTTTGATATGATCCATAAACTTTTTAATTTAATTTACAATGTTATCCGTGAGACTATTTATGTCGTAACTTTATGTCTCGATTTAAGATTAATCATATTTAATTAATACAACATGGAGAAGAACATGGTCAACTCATCCGTTCTTGAATCTTTCTAGTCAGCAGCCATGCAAAGCTTCGAATGCAAACATCATTCCTCCGTAGCTATCTCTAGTTTTACGATGTGTTTCAAATACGTGGATCTCGTTAATATTGTTCCCAATGGATTGCAATTCGGTACGAAACATGCCCAGCTTCCGGTTGATGCATTAAGTCAACTTAACAATTAAAAAACATTCGGAGACTTCTTGATGTTCCGGAGAATTCTTCTAGATGAATTTATCATTCTGGATTTCGCCGGTAAAGGACAGTGGAATGTTCATCAAGATTGGAGCATCATTTTAGGGGTAAGTGCGTGGCTTTTTGAGCAACGGACAAACAAGTTACCCTTCCAAGACGACTTCATCTTCCCTTACGAATATACGGTACGAGTAATTCGGTCATACACGAAGGAAATCATCAAGGCTTCGTCGGCGAATACCTGGATAAATGAATGTTTGGACTTGCTAATGCATGGGGTTTATCTAGAAACGAAGCGGGTGACGGTTGCAAAGTGGCTTTGTCACATTTATAGGAATATGTTCGTCGACACGAGCAGACCTTTGGGCATAATGGTCGGTCCTTGGCTTAGCAAAAAACAACTTGATTTTCACAATATCATCGTTAAGATCGACTCTAAAACCATTATTGATCTCACTAGTGCGAAGGGCACCGTGATCTCCAGGTGGAAATAGCGCTGGCTAGGGTGGCTTGCTAATCTTAGCATCAATAAGCGCATGTGCAATAGATTCTTGTCTCTTAAAGAGTTACTTCGTGTTTTATTGTGTTTTATGAAGTGATAAATTAAAGACGGTAAGTTGTACTCCGCTTTAGCCCAATTTATTTAGGGTAGCGCTATTTCCACTCCCATTATGACTAAGACATTCATTTTTGTTAGTTAACTTACTAAAATACCTACCTCTTTCTTCAATTAAATATTTCTTTTTGTATCAAATTAATCCATAAATCTATCTTTATTTTTAGTCGATCTTGATAAAACGAAAAAGTAAAATTTGTCACAAAATGAAAAATATTAATTTGTTAAAAGCATAATAAAATGTTGAACATATTTGTAAACACATAAAAGAAAAAACATGAAATTTTGTGCCGTTCAACTCTTGATATAAAGAAAGGAATTAATATCAATTAATTCAATCTCATAGCAAGTGGATCAACTTATGCCAGTGAAGGTGCGTGAATAAAGAATTTTCAACCTCATCTTGCAATTCATATTAAAATGTGAAAAGATTAAAAAAACACAAATAACATTTGTAACTTTGGAAACATACAAGTCTATTTGAAAATTACCTATAATATCAAAATCTACAACTTCGACTTTGTAATAAAGTTTTCTTCAAACTATTTCACAAAAAATAGACAGTAATTGTGTATTCATAGCTATAACTAGAAAATTCTAAAATTTTATATAACTTTTCTAATTAAAAACATGATATCATAAATTAAGAAAAACAAACTAACTCTCAAAAAAAGTGATAACATGATGCATTATATAATGATATTTTATTAGGTATAATTTGATATTTATATCGTGAATTTGATATTTAAAAGGAAAAATATAAATAAAGGCAATTATTGGTCAGGTTGATAAAAAAAAACATAAAATAAATAAAAAGTGTACTAAAACCAAAATGAAAGTGAAAATAACGCCGTTTTTATTATTATTAAAAAACATTGGTAGACGAGGATTATCTAATGATCAAAGCCACAAGGTCGCTGGCAAACGTTGAAACCGCAACAAACCACGCATTGTTCTAGAAAAGTGTTTCTTTTTCTCTTGAAAAGTTCGCAAATGTTCTTTGCCTGAATGAATCTTTTGTCGAGATACTCTGATATCGCTCTTGTGACTTTTAATATTGCGAAAGGAACAGCAATATTTCTATCCTCGTCATGTTCCATCATGAAAATCAGTTGGGGGGCCGTGGATAGAAAAGGTCTTCGCATACGAAATTCAATCCGAAATTGGACTTTTGAAAAAGAGTCTAAATTACATTTTCACCGCGAGGTGATCGTGTTCTTCTGGTGGGATTAGCGTATGTTGCGAATGGTCCGCATGCGGAATTAGAGAAATGATCATGGAAAATGCTTCTTCTTCTCTCTTTTTTTTTTTTTAAACACGTCGTCTACTAACGAATACTAGGTTCAAAACACGCTCGTAAAAATTGTCCGAAAAGCCTAAATCCATTGTGCTTTTGTTAATTCTATCATAAATCTTTTAATTTTATCAATTGGGTCAATTCTAAACCATTTCACGTTTAACGACAAAAAAAAATTTGTTTCACGTACAACTAATTAAGTCTATCCGATCAATTTTGGTGAAAATAGTTGATGTTGATAAGTCATAATAATTTTTAATATTATTTTCAATTTTTTTTATTTGATCACCTTTTTTTTTCTTCTTTTCCCCTTTTTTTTTTTTTCACTCCGCCGGTGACCTTGCCCTCGTCGGCTTGGCAAGGGTCGTCCTCACATGGGCGGGCATGGGCCGCTCTTGTCCAATCGTGGCAAAGGATCGCCCTCGCCACCTAGGCCCAAGCTACCATTGCTCAAGGCCGGTGATGGTGGCCCTCGCCTAATGTCAACTATCTCCACCAATTATCGGTGAGTCCGAACCATGGCCGACGAAAGGAAAAAGAAAAAATATATAAATAACTAGCAAAAAATACTAAAATATTATTACATTTTGTACACGTTGGTGTCATCGATGCCACATCGGACGACCGATGTCGATTTTCGATCAAAATTATCCGTATGGACTCAACCGACAAAATGAAAAAGATTTATGATTGAATTAATAAACTTAAAAATTTAAGGACTGCACTCACAAAAAATGCAATAAGTTTAGGATTTTTTGGACAATTTTCCTAAACATGATGGCATTAGGTAAATAAGGTTTAGAACTTTGAATACAAAGGGTTGAGAAATACGTTAATGCCAATCGTGCCACGTAAGACGGTTGGCATCCACGTCAACGATTTTCTGTCAAAATTAGCGGTATACTCGTTTGATAAACTCAAAAAATTAAGGATCAAATTGGCAAAAGTATAATAAATTTAAGACTTTTTGAATAAATGAGATGTAGAACTTTGAGTACAAGGGCCCGAGATATATATAGAGAGAGAGAGGTTGTGGGGGGGGCAGGATTCGCACTCGCCAAACCGCCGTCGCTGAGCCGAAACTGCAGGTCGGTATCGACCGAAAGAGGCCACGCTAACGAGCTTCGTATCGTCTTCCTCCCCTTGGGATGGTGATCTCCAAAGCGCTACAGAACGTGACGGATCGGAACAACAATTCCTTCCGCTCCTTGTCCCCTTCTGCGCGCCCCTTTGTCTCCACTCCAAACGAATAAGATGAACAGAGTAGAAAAACCCGGGTTAAAAAATTGATTTTCGGGCCCTGGAAACCCGCAACAACGAGGAGGTGATCACTGATCACGTCCTTCGCCGAAGCCTTCAAGTCCTAGAAGACAGGCCGACACAGTGGATCATCACCTAATCGTTTATTCCCACCTCCACATCCCTCCAAACGCTACAACAAATCCTGGTTTGGACTCACCCTCTTGCCTTCTTCCTCTCCTGAAAAAGTCCTCCCCCTACTAACCCACCAAACTCAACCCCCTCTCTCTCTCTCTGTGAACCTGCCTTTTGGAGCTTTGTTCATGGAGGGTTGCTGCAGAGCAGACTGATTCTTCTTCCTCCTGACATCACCCAGAATCAAGAAGATGGCCCATTTGGAAAGCAACCCTTTTGCTCTCTTTCTCGATGAACGAAGCCATTTACGTTGACACCTGTGGAGTTTTGGTGAAAACACTTGGGGTAATTTTCAAGAAGTCCATGGCGAAACCAAGGCCTGTGGAATACCCTGTCGCTTGATGTTGTGTGTGTTTTCACGGGACGATTCTCTGTGTCGCTTTAAGGACATTGCTCATTGGAAGGTTACAACTTTACAATTGTGCAAGGTCAATGGTTTAACAGTTCATTTGAAAAATGAATTATGGGGGAGTTGACACAGGGACATTTCTCTAGGACACTCCTCTCGCGTCCTCTGTTTTTTTTCCTCTTTTAATATGTAGAGAGAGATCTGAGACTTTTCCAGAGCCAGCTTTGAGCATCTTTCAGAGACCATCATCGTCAACTCCCGACCTCTCTTCATCGTCCCTCGAAAGCTCTTGTTCCATGGGCAGGCAAAGTACTGATCCTAGCCCCACGGTCGCGAGCTCTTCGATCGCTCTGCTACAGGAGAGGTTCAGAGAGTTGCAGAGAGTGAAGCAGAGAAGAGAGGAAAGAGAACTCAGGAGACTGTCCCTCGAGCCGGACCCAGTAGCAACTCCTGTTGCGGACCCGGAGCATACGGCCATGTTCTGTCTCCAACCCAGCGTGAGTTCGAGTTCTTCCCCCCAGGATTATTGCTCTCTCTCGCTCGGGCTCATGACTCACGCTAACGGCGACAAAGCCGGCTCGGGAGCCGTGAAGACCGATCCTAGGATGAGCTTATGGCCCGGCAACAAGAGCCTGGCAATTTCAGGAACATCGAAAGGTTTTGAGAGCCCCGATGTGGATACCTCCCTACATCTGTAGAATGTTTTTCTTGTCCTCCGTAAGTCCTGGATGCATGTGTATAAGTGCCGGATGTAAGCTCTCTTTTTCCCTTCTTTTTGAAAGAGCATCTTGAGTTGGACCGTCTGCAACGTCGCGGCACCATTCGACAGATCCTTCGTTCAAGTAAATTTTCGCTTGCTTCTCTTTTTCTGATCGTTTTGGAGGTTGTCGTTCTTGCGGTGATCATAGACGAATTCTGTATATCTGTATAGATGCTCTCGCGAGAGGCTAGATCGGAAGGTGACCGAGTACCGGTTGATCCTCGATGAAAGCGGATTCTGCAGTCACCGTCTCGGAAGGGACTGATCCCTCTTTCGCCTTCTGTTGCTTGGTTTACGGGACACACGAGATGCAAAAAGAGCAGACGCAGGCTGAATTTTTCATTCCAAAGAGTAGATTTTATCCGAAATTTATGAAAAATTTAAGGTGCGAAAATGCGAGGATTCGTTACTGTCGATTCTGAAAATTCACACCACTCACGCTAACTGCATCATAGCATGAAGGAGACGATAATCATTTTCCCCTTGTTATATTACACGAACGATCTAATTTTTCTTGATAGAAGGATTTTGTTAACGGGTGTTTCCGAAGCACTTGTTAAGTTAAGAGTGATAATCAATCTATTAAATTAGTGATTACATATCATGAGATATGGTCGGTTCATCGAAAAGCCTGGAACGTTTTCTTAAACAGTAGCTTAACGGGTATCCGAGGAGCCCTCTCCAACAAAATCCATTCATGTGGTTCTTCATGCTTAATCTGGCTTTCGACTCCTGATTCCTGCCATGGTAGTTGGAGGGAAGTGGACAAAGTCTGCAATTCTTGCAGGTGGATGGGCCTGGAAATGGGCTTGCTTTTTAGTCGGGTTGGGATCTAGCTGGGGGATCCGTCTATGTTTCACGGTCCATGTTCTAGCCCACTCAAAGCCTCCCCGTTTTGATCATCGTAAAAGATGAAAGGGCTCGGCAGATGTTAGGGTTGCTCGACTCTTCTCACCCCGTAGAATCCCCCTTGTAATGTGGATTTTGTTAATTGAAATTAGGAAGCGATCGATGGGATCAGCGCGACCGTAATCAGAAAAGTCTAACATGTGCTCCGAAACATCGGAGTTGAGGTGTAAATGTTATTCGATGAATCAAATTGTTACCACTAAAGTCGCGTCACACATAAAAAAGAAGAAGAAAAATCAAGATTTCTCGAACTTGATGGACAATTGCAAGGTTTCGAATGTGATTGGAGAACCCCATAACAGCTAAAGAGCACTTTAATAAGGGGTAAATGACACAAATGACATAATATCTTTATTCTAACGTTGTAATGTTGTTCATAAAGATATAATAACATATGTATTTAATGTTATTTTCGAGTTTAAATTAATGCAAGGATAATACTGAATATTTTCAAATAGTCGACGATTAAATTGAACATGTATAAAAAATATAGAGACCATATTGAATAAATAAAAAATTTGAGGTCGATAATACATATTAGGTTAAAATTCATGACTACGTGGTCATATTAAACTTTAAAGTTCAATGATCATTTTGTATATTAAATCAAAATTCGAACACCATTCATGTCGTTATCCTTTCAATAAGCGTACGGGGGATGGGTGGTCACTGACATAATATTGATGTATAGTTATATATAAAGAAGTGAGAACATTACCTTTTTTGTTTTTTTGGTCGAAAGAATATTACCTTAATGACGTTGATTTGTGCTGTAATTTTATTTATCTGACGTGGTAAAAGCTGATTCGCTAAAAAATGACGTGATACCGGATACCGGGGCACTGGCCACGCTGGGCTCTGGCTCGCCTCCATCTCCAGAACCTTCTTCTTCTTCTTCTTCTTCTCTAAAACCCTACTAAAACCCCCCCGCAACTGAGTCCGTTCGCTGCCATTTCGCCACTCGCGGAGCTAACTGTGATCTTCTCTCTCCTCGCCTCTTCGGCGCTCTCTCGCTGCCGATCTCTATTACAATCCCCCGACCATGCATAGGCTCTCCTCGAGGCGCTCCGTCTCGGCTCTCCTCCGCATCCGCGGCGCCAGCTGCCGCACCGCCGCCGTTCCCACTTGCTGCTCCGCTCCCTTCGCCAATACGGTACGACCACCCGAACTCGGAGCTATCTCTTCAATTGAGGTGGAATGGTAAAGCTTTGCTGCGATTGGAGTGCGCTCGGTCATTTCGATTTTCTGTTTGCGTTGATTAAATAGGACGCCCTTTTCATTTCTGGTCATATCTCCGGTATTACTTGAGAGGAGTTATCCGAATTGTTGCTCATCTGTTCGTCGTGCATATAATTTTTGGGAATATTGGATATATCTCTCATTAGGCGATGCGGAATTAACTCTTTCTTCTTGTCTCTGGCATGGACTTGGCGCAGACGACAGAGAATGAAATCAGAGTCGGTCAATATCCTGCAGTGTCCAGAGGGTGGTGCAACATTGCTGGACCTTCACAGTCATTGAACTTGAAAGGTTCTTTGGTTTCTGGCAGGAGGTATGAATCAACAGCGGCAGCGAACGATGCGCCTCCTCCACCATCAGCCGAGAAACACGAGTATCAAGCAGAGGTAGGCCGCTTGGAGGGACTGATTTATTACTTGTCTCGTTGATCGGGATTGTTCGTTGTTGAGTTGTCTGTTTGCCTTTTTGATGGCAGGTTAGCCGACTTATGGACCTCATCGTGAACAGCTTATACAGCAACAAGGAGGTGTTTCTTCGGGAGCTCATCAGGTATCTTTTGGGTTTTGACCTATTTGTCTCGTGGATGCTGGTGCTCGTGAGTTTCTTTGTTCTCCCATCTGACTATATAAATTCTGTCTTCTCATGGCAGTCTAAGCACAATTTCGATTTTAAACCGTGATTTGAAAGTGGTATCATTAATGATATGGCTGCGGGCCTGTGGCCTTGAGCTATGCTTTCTGTGGCTTGGGGCTCCATCTTTGACTCAAAAGAAAGTACTAGAATTTGAAGTCTGATTCCACACAAAAAGCCTTGACTGTTTAGAAGACCAATTGCAGTCGATATACTGAATTACTAGTAACATTTGATGTGGTCAACACTTCCTTTAATTTATCTGAATGGATGCTGAAGATAGGAAATGGTGTCTTTCACTTTGAAGGACAAGTGACATTCTTTTTGCCGACCAGACTTTGAGGCCCGATATAATGGGATTCACCTTCATATATGAATCGATGAATGTACGGGTACACAAATTAGCTACAAAGTTAAGTGTTCTGCATTATCAGTAGACTAGTGCAACTGAAATTGTTGGTCTACTTTATGAGTGCTGTTATTTTGTGGAGTATATCATTTAAGTCAGTTTATTGTCTTACTCATCTTTTTGTATTCTCATTGCTGTCTAGGCAGCGTAAGAAGAAAAGTAATGAACTACTTCTTACTAAATAAATGAGTTGTCATTGACCTCATTTTATGGAACTCATGTATGTGTTCCCAGCAATGCAAGTGATGCCTTGGACAAGTTGAGATTCCTCAGTGTTACTGAGCCACAACTTTTGAGGGATGGGGCTGTGGATCTTGATATCCGTATTCAGAGTGATAAAGATAATGGAATCATATCAATCACGTAAGTCAACAAGCTTCTAGGTTTGACTGATGATTTTACGTTCTTTAAGTTGTTTAAAACCCTGCATGTTTTGTGTGCAGTGATTCAGGTATCGGGATGACTAGACAAGAGCTAGTTGACTGTCTTGGAACAATTGCTCAAAGTGGTACAGCAAAATTCTTGAAGGCAGTAAAGGTCTTGTGTTGTTGCTTCTGATGGTGGTGTTTTTCTTGTCCATTCTGATTATTTGGATTGACAGTATTTGCTCATGGATGTTGTTGCTGCAGGAGAGTAAAGACTCTGGTTCTGACAGCAATTTAATTGGTCAATTTGGTGTGGGATTTTATTCGGCCTTTTTGGTTGCCGAAAGGGTATATTGTCCACTTTTAATATCCTACTCATATTTACAACGAGTTTACTCGCTGCGATAGTGTCAATCATTGAGACAGTTGTTTTTCTTCCCCCATTTTGAAGGTGGTTGTCTCAACAAAGAGTCCAAAATCTGATAAGCAATATGTGTGGGAAGGAGAGGCTAACTCCAGTTCCTATTCCATTCGAGAGGAAACTGATCCGGACAAGCATATTCCACGGGGAACTCGCCTGACCTTGTATCTTAAGGTAAGCTAAACGCTGCTTATCTTTATGTTTCAACTTGTATCAGCGTCTGTCCGTGGCTGATATTTACTCTCTTATTGGGCTCACACGAATCTTTATTGGTCTATGTTGCTGTAGAATGATGACAAAGGTTTTGCCCATCCAGAGCGCATAGAGAAGCTAGTGAAGAACTACTCGCAGTTCGTTTCTTTCCCGATCTATACTTGGAAGGAAAAGGGATATACTAAAGAGGTTTGACAGATCCATCGATTTATCCTTTTTTCATGCGCTTCATTCCGTTGGAGAGCAGCAGTAGTGACATGGCACTTCTGTGGCCCATTTCTTCTTCTATTATTTAATGTTGGCATGCTATTCTCATGCAGGTAGAGGTTGATGAGGATCCTGCAGAAGCCAAGCAGGAGGGTGAAGATGACAAAGCTGAGGTAATCTCTTTCCCATCATGCTCTAAAATCTGGTCTATCTGTGAAGCATGGAGTTCTTTTAGTATGCATAGTAGAAAGTTTGTATAGCTGCTTATCTGTTACTGGAATCTGATGATGTTGCAGAGGAAGAAGAAAACAAAGAAAGTTGTTGAAAAATACTGGGATTGGGAGCTGACCAATGAGACACAACCTATATGGGTGAGCTAGATGCTAAGCCTTTGCTCTGTGTAGATTGGAATTTCTTCATTTGGGGGAGAGTTTAATACTTGTTTTTCTTTTATTGTAGCTTCGGAACCCTAAAGAAGTCTCCACTGAGGAGTACAATGAGTTCTACAAGAAAACATTTAATGAGTACTTGGATCCATTAGCATCTTCGCATTTTACAACTGAGGTGATGCTCATTAATTTTCTTGCATGTTATGTTTACCGTTTCTCCCATCAGATCCAATATCGTTAACTTGGCACTTTTCCTCACATTCTCAATTCTTCGACAGTTTGCCGAAGCTTGGTCTCGCTCTGTTCAGTATATGATTTGACTAATTAGTAGTCGGATACATGATATTGACACCACTCCATTACAGGGCCATGTCTAGCATAAGTTCTAGATGGGCTCTCGACAATGAATTATTTACCTATGTTAAAACTACTACTAACATTCTGCATGTACTTATTTTGAATGTTGTAAATCTCATGCATTGTATACTCGGTGATGATGTCTTCTAGCCCCTCTTTATTTGTTTATAGGAAGGTCAAGCCCATGCGGAGATAGTTTGGATGAAAATGACCTATTAGTACTATGATTTGCTCACACCACCTATTGCTGCTCTTTTTGTTTGAATTATTAAGGTAGATCAGGATTCTTACTTCAGTTGATGATTTGATGTCTTTATGATTTCTCCAGGGAGAAGTTGAGTTTAGGTCTATCCTTTATGTGCCAGCTGTCTCATCTATGGCAAAGGAAGACATGGTTAATCCAAAGACCAAAAATATAAGGCTCTATGTTAAAAGAGTCTTCATATCAGATGACTTCGATGGGGAACTGGTAAGCAGAACGTTAATAGTTACTCAGTCAGATAAAAGGAAGGCCGCGGTTGAATGTAAGCTTATTAATGCTTCTTCATGTTTTTGTTTGCCTTCTTTGCTGGTCTTGGAATAGTTTCCTCGTTATCTAAGCTTTGTCAAAGGTGTTGTGGATTCCAATGATCTTCCTCTCAATGTCTCAAGAGAGATTCTTCAAGAAAGTCGCATTGTAAGTGCAATTAGCATCATTATTTCTGTGGAACCAGTGGTCTCAAAGTAGTTTCCCATCTAATCTTTGCTATGCTAACTCTGTTGTTCATTGAAGGTCCGTATAATGAGGAAGCGTCTGGTAAGGAAGGCCTTTGACATGATTCTGGGCATATCACTGAGTGAAAACCGGGAGGTTTGTCTTGCCTTCTCTCTTGAGATTTACATTCTTCTTATAGTTTCATGGTGAAGATTTCTGACCACTATGGGGTTTCCTTTAAGTTTTATTTCTTATATGCCTCTTCAATACTTGTCTCTCCCTTCAGGATTATGAGACGTTTTGGGAGAACTATGGTAAGTACTTGAAACTCGGATGCATCGAAGATCGTGAAAACCACAAAAGGCTTGGACCATTGTTAAGGTTTTTCTCCTCGCAAAGTGAGAATGAGCTGATCAGCTTGGATGAGTATGTGGAGAACATGAAACCTGAGCAGAAGGACATTTATTATGTTGCGTCGGACAGTGTGACCAGTGCTAGGAATGCACCTTTCCTCGAGAAACTTCTTGAGAAGGATCTTGAAGTGTGTAATTTTTTATGCTTCACCTTGTTAATAATCATTTTTCCTTTTTTTCCTTTGTTCAGTGATGGAATTTGGGGTGCTCCTTTACAGGTTTTATTCCTAGTTGATCCCATCGACGAAGTTGCTATCCAGAATTTGAAGTCCTACAAGGAGAAGAATTTTGTTGATATCAGCAAGGAGGACTTGGATTTAGGTTTGTTAAGCTTGTTACTCTAATTGTTATCCTATGTACCAGTGGAAGTCTTTTCAAGATTGAGCTGTACTATTTGGCAGAAATTTCGAGCCGTATTGATTGGGCTACAGGTGTCCAGCCCCTATGTGGGATTGTTGTGAATCTCTCTGTAGAGCTGTAGCATGATGATTGTTGTTTGGTCTCAACAGGTGACAAAGATGAGGAAAAGGAGAAGGTGACGAAGCAGGAGTTTGCGCAAACCTGTGATTGGATTAAAAAGCAACTGGGTGACAAGGTAGCCAGTGTGCAAATCTCGAATCGGCTCAGCTCATCGCCTTGTGTTCTTGTATCTGGAAAGTTTGGCTGGTCTGCTAATATGGAGAGGTAACTTGATCTTTGTTTTTGTGAGGCGATTTTGCATTTCGCCCTTTCTGGAAGGAACAATTCTCTTCTATTTTTTGATTTGTTAAGTTCTTGATCGTGAATGTTATACTTCTGGTAGGCTAATGAAAACACAGACTGTTGGGGATACCCAAAACCTGGAGTTCATGAGAAGCAGAAGAGTTTTCGAGATTAATCCAGATCACCCGATTATTAAGAGCCTGAATGTATGGCTGGTTGTCTGTGTTTTTCGGTCTTTTGCACCATTCAGTTAAAAGTGATTTCTGATGCATCTTTGACCTCATAATGCTTTCTTTCCAGGCTGCCTGGAGGAGTAGCCCTGATGACGAAGATGCGTTGAGAGCAATTGATCTTTTGTATGATGCAGCATTAGTATCCAGTGGTTATACTGTGAGTGTCCGTGGACCTCCTATCTCAAATATTCAATCATTCTTGTAAACGCTATATAATGAAAGCTCATGGAGCATCAGATAGAGGGACACGATGCACCGCTTTCCCTAAAGGGCGTTACCTAAAACAACAGTCAATAGAAGCAGCATGATCCAAACTAGCTTGTCATTGTTTTGCTTGATACGCCGATATATTGATATATTCTTGTATGTGTGATCATGTCATGACTCTACTGTACTTGCAGCCTGACGATCCGGCGCAACTCGGGGGGTAAGATATATGAGATGATGGGCATGGCTCTTTCTGGCAAGTGGTTATCTGCGGCGGAGGTTCAGTCTGCACCAGGTGGATCTCAAACTCCAGGGACATTAGAGGCCGAGATAGTCGAACCGGTAGAAGCAGGCACTCAGAAATGAGAATATATTTCTTCTTTTATGTGCCATATCCATCGAACGTATTAGTAGGTATATGAAGCGAAACAGTGCTCTTACTGGTGAGGATGAGTGGGTCAGTTTCATGTGTTGGAATTTTGATTGATGGAAGAAGGATGAAAGGAAGAGCTATTCTCTCGTGTAGTTATTAAGACTTGTCGGTGCTCTAACCTTTTTTTCCCATTCTTTGCTGCTGCTTTGCGTTAATGCATTCTGCATTTTGCCAGGAAGACTCCGGAGATTCATTCTTGGTTTTAGTGGATCATTTCAAAATGAAGCTTCAGTTTTTAATACCAATAGCAAAACTAATCCACTTACCTCTGCTCTTAGAGTTCAATTCTTCTTCAGATGGCCTAACCATTCCGAAATACCCGATTAAATTCGTTTAAATGAATAATTGGAGTCGAGTCTAATTTTAAGACTACACAGATCAACTTCTTGTGTGAGATGGGTGTCCTGAGTGAAATGGGCATGCGGAGACTGTGTAGGACATGCATAGTTATATATATGGCAAGTACCGAATAACGAGGATGTCGGCGACAAATGTTTGGACTCGAATTCTATTAAATTTTGGGGTTATATGGAAGAAAACAATATAAAAAGATGGCAATTCCGCGATTTTTATTAAGGTAATTGGGCAAGCAGGCAGTAAATTATGCCTCTCAATTTACTGATTACTTGGTTCTCAAGAAGGGAAAATAACACAAAACTTTGATCAACAAGATCCATAACTTTTAATTCTATGTAGTCCTAATTTTAATCTAATATGCAATCGGTCTTAAATTAAGAAATATATCGAATATTTTCATATATTCGGATTATAAAACATAGAAAAAGACATTAAACAAAAAAAGATACAATGAAATAATAATATAACAAATTTAAAATCCAATATAAATATAGGTCAAATATTTATGCATTATCCTCTTAAGAAAGGAGATGACTCTAAAAGAAATTTTTTTTTTTTTAATTGGTTCAAGAGATGTTGAGTTAAAAGAGTGATTGAATTTTTTTTTTTAAAAAATTTTTGTTGGTTCGGATAAGATAACAGTTGTTATAGAAATGGATTGACAATTGTAAAGACGTACATGATTATTGTCCTGGAAAAATGATTAGAGGCGGATTTCTCTTTTTCGTTTCATTAAGAAGAAACGACGACGGAACGATCTCAATTGGGTGGGAACGGTTTGGACTCCCGAGAGTGCGTCGTCATTCGTCGGATTTACAGGTAAGAGAAAAAGCAAAGACTACACACGTAGAAACTAGAAAGACAGAAGAAAGAAACGTGCCCGACCGGTCAACTCATTCGACTGACCGGCTGATCCGGTCGTCCCAGCGTTGAAGATCCACAAAGCGGACGCGGAACCGGGCACCCCACTCGTGTCTCCGGTGGATCGAGGGTTTGCGCCGGTAATCTCTCTCTCTCTCTCTCTCCCTCTCCTCTCTGGCTTCAGATTGCAGAAATGGTCAAGGCATCCTCTCGCGGATTTCTGCGTAAACATCTATCTTAGTTTGCTTGTGCTGGTTTGGCTTTGAAGTTTCAAACTTGGGCAGTCTTCTCTTGCTTCCAGTCTTTAGCTGAATTTTCTTGGGTGTTTCGCCATCTAGGTAAGCGATGCTAAGATAGTTGTCTCTGATCTCTGGATTTCTTCGCGGTTCTTCGGTTCCATCGCTGAAAAATGAGACCTTCTCGTCAGCTGAGCTTTGTGATGATCTTTTAGTAGCTCTAACGGGTTTGGGGTTTGGCAGGTTCATCGGGTTTAGTTTTCAGTTGAGATCTCGTTTTTCTTTATTTCATTTGCGTTCAAGCTGAGAGGATTTTCGGGAGGAACTTTTATTTGGATTGATTCCGGTTCTTGATCTGGGTATGGTATCCATGGTCGGCTGTGGAAACGCGTCGTTAGTGAGTTGGCTTCGTTATGGAAGTTCACGCTCTGCTCTGTATTTGAGCTGGTTCCGTTCGTGATCGTGGGCTTTTCTGGGTTAGCGTTATTGAACCTGGATTTAATAGGGATTAAGCGAAGAAAACAACTTGTATGTGAATCTATTCGAGAAATCTGCTTGGATCTTTGATTGGATGTTTTTTTTGTTACCAACGAGGAAGCTCACTATAAGTAGATAAACTCCATGAGAAAAACCTCACTGAGGTCGACCTGGTAAGACTGAAGCCGAAGCCCTTGTGGATGGCACTAACTTATTTGCGCTTGGCGGTGTAGGGAATCGAATGGATGCTATGCATCTCATCCGGGCACATATCCCTTCCTTAGCCAATAAGCCCACCGCATGTGGTTCTGGTTGGAAATTGTTGACTGAGGCCATTATGAATCCTGGTCTCGAGAGAGTCTATTGTTTGCAAGAGCCTTTTTTAAACTTGTCCGGCAATTTTTTTTTTTTCTTTCTCATAGGAGATAACAGCATATTAGGTGCTCTGTGAGATACATATCTTTTGTGTCTTTCTGTTCTTAATCTTGTATTCTTTTCAGATATATGTAATGCAATAGCATAGTGTTATGGAAAGTTAATAAGCTTTTTCTTGTTGTCACAGTGGCACAATCAGGAAGATCAAAATCAACTGATGGGAACATCATCTGGTTCTAACATTCACCACCAACCTCCTTCCCAAATGCTGCCTCCACGTCAGCAAGCTCGGGCTGGGGGTTTGCAAACATCCCTTTCCCTTGTTTCGTCAGATGCCCACTTGTCTCCTGATGCGCAGGACCCTCGACCCAACTCTGATCAAATTCACGAGTCGCCTACTGAAAGTGCTAGCTCTAGGGAAACATGGCCTACTGCCGATGCTATTATGGGAAAGAAGTTGGAGAACGGGAAGTCTGACAATGATGCCTTCGAACATTCAGTCGTACGCCGTCTTTCCAGTGCAGATAAGGTATCCCTCCGGGACATTGCGAAAGAAAGAGTTGACCTGATTGCTGAGAAAATGTATCGTTTGACAGATGAGTATCTTGACGACTTAAAGAATATGCTTCGGGCTATCCTTGAAGGGAACGGTGGCTCACAGCAGAGAGAGGAATTTCTGATTTTGCAAAAGCTTGTTCAGAGTAGATCTGATTTAACTGCCAAGACGTTGATCAGAGCACATCGAGTACAGCTTGAGATCCTTGTTTCTATAAATACTGGAATTCAGGCATTTTTACATCCAAATATCAGTCTCTCTCAGACTTCTCTCATTGAAGTCTTTGTGTATAAGAGATGCCGAAATATTGCTTGCCAAAACCAGCTTCCTGCTGATGATTGCACCTGTGAGATATGCACGGGCAGAAATGGTTTCTGTAACCTCTGCATGTGTGTCATATGCAACAAGTTCGATTTTGAGGTGAACACTTGCCGGTGGATCGGTTGCGACTTGTGCTCTCACTGGACTCATACTGATTGTGCCATTCGTGATGGACAAATTTGTACGGGGCCCTCCATTAAGATTGGAGCAGGCCCGAGTGAAATGCTTTTCAGGTGTCGGGCATGCAATCGGACATCCGAACTGTTAGGTTGGGTGAAAGACGTGTTCCAGCACTGTGCCCCAGCCTGGGACCGTGATGCTCTTATTAGGGAACTTGATTTTGTAAGTCGAATTTTCCGTGGAAGTGAGGATCCACGAGGAAGAAATCTCTTCTGGAAGTGCGAGGAACTAATCCGAAAAATGAAGGATGGCCTAGCAGAGTCAACAGCATGCAGGGCAATACTGATGTTTTTCCAAGGTATCCTTTATGCTGCTGTTCTAGTAAAGATAACAAGTAACTTTTTAATCACATGAACATGTATTCTGCAGTGATAATTTGGTTTGATTACTCCACTAAGCTTACTGCTCGCCGCTCTCGGATGCACATCAACATCGCATATACGTCACATATATGTTATACATTGGATGCGCCCATCCTTGACAGTTGCTTAGTTGGATATGAGTACTGTTTCGTATTTCAAGTACAACTAACTGCAAAAGTGAAATGATTTTGGCTTGCAAGTTTTAGGAACATGGTCTATCTAAAATATAGTAGAAACGTCCTTTTTAAGCTATTGCTTTGGATAGTAGCTAAATAGGTACTTTTATTTTTATGTATGCAAAGCAATGAAAACTCATCCGAGAACTCATTGCATGGATTTGCACCTTTATGTTAGCCTGCAAAAATGGAGCATTTGACGCTTTCTACTGATCTCGTCTGTCTTCTTACGGTCTAGACACTTCCAAACCTCCCTAAACCTGAGCTCTCTTGACAATTAAGCTGTGTATTTCTCTCTAGTAAAATGATGATATTGATTGTATGACATCTTAATGAAGAGCTTGAGGGGGACTCTCCAAAGAACCTGGAAAACGGGGAAGGTGGACGATTGCTAGCTCCACATGAGGCATGTGGCCGTATTGATGAGGTGGTGAAGGAAGCCATAAGAAAGATGGAAATGGTAGCTGACGAGAAGATGAGGATGTTTAAGAAAGCTCGCATGGCTCTCGAGGCTTGTGACCGGGAGCTTGAAGACAAGGCCAGAGAAGCGAGCGAACTGAAGTTGGAGCGGCAAAAGAAGAAACTCCAGATTGAGGAGCTAGATAAGATTGTTAGACTGAAACAGGCAGAGGCGGATATGTTCCAGCTTAAGGCTAATGAGGCAAAACGGGAGGCAGAAAGGATGCAGAGGATTGCTCTTGCAAAGTCAGAGAAGTCCGAGGAAGAGTATGCTAGTCGATATCTCAAGCTTCGTCTCAGTGAGGCCGAGGCTGAGAAGCAGTATCTGTTTGAGAAGATAAAGCTCCAGGAGAGCTCACGAGCATCCCAAAGCAGTGGAGGGGCGACTCGTCGCAGATGATGTATTCCAAAATCCAGGACCTTCTGCAGATGTACAATTCTTCTTCGAAGACAGAGAACCAGTCCAATGGGCACAATCCTTTCAGATCAAGTTCCTGAGAAGTGGTCGTGAAGCGCTAGTGTTGTATGTCGCGATCGTGCTTTTGTTGTATGATAATCGTATTTATGTGTTGTATTAGAGCGGATTTGAATGCTACCTGGTTTCATGTGATTGTGTTAACTAAGCGATGCAAGAGAGAGGTAAGAGCAGTTGTATGCGGTTGCCCGGTAGTATCGGTGACCTGTATCGTGCTCTGCTCAATTCAGTTAATGTTCGGGAGGGACACATGGCCTGTATATTGATGATATTGCGAGGCTCTATTTGGACCAATAGACATGACTACTTTCTTAGCACAAGCCGTCACTATTTGCAACATTATCCTGTGCTCATGGATGTTCATTCCCTTCGATTCGGGACCATTACTTAGCTAAATGCTAGTTGTCGTGCCATGTCTCATAAATTTTCCCTGGTGCCACTTTTGAAATTGGCTGGAATTGGAAAGGATTAATGCAGGGAATGGTTTGATTTTGGGACTTGGACGTTGCAGTTGTCCTAGTCTCGGTCAATGAATTCTACGGTCGGGTCGAAGCGAGAATACCAAATCTGGCATCTGAGAGGAAGAAACATATGAGAGGAATAGATCTGTATTGGTGAGGAATTGACCGGTTAAGCATCATTGGCTTCCGGACCAAGTTGAGATTCATGAAAAATTTCTTCAAGCGCTTTTTGTTTGATCTATTCATGCTTGGAGGGCGGGGGAGCAATTTTGTCAATATGGAGGCATTGTCTCCACCAATTCATAGAAAAGCCATCCGCATCATTCAACGCATGATGGGCAATCATTGACCATTTTGATGGTAGAGCAGTGTAGAATGTTAAATACTGGTGGTGTACAATTCACATAAGTTGGAAAGGAAGCAGTGTACCCATCTTCCCCGATGATATTGGCCCCATTTGATAGTGGACCTGTGAAACTCAATGTAAAAAATGGGCCCCAGGAAAAAGAGAGGGAGTTGGAATCACACAAGGGAGGAGAGAGCCAAAATGTGGGTAGTAACACTTATTAGACTTGGTTAATATCACGAAAATTTTCAAACTAGTACATTTTCGATAAATCTGCCACAAACTAATTTATTGATTATCAAAAACTCCAAGCCGATATACACGTGATAAATTTACCATCCATCGGTTTCCGTCCAATCAAATCTTTGAATTACATGACACATGACAATTGACGGGTATACTAATTTAGGGTTTTTACCCTCCGTTTGTCGCAGTGTATCGATTTAAGATTTTCGTGGTATTAATCTAATTCAAGGAAACTAATGGAAGGTAAATTTGTCATTAATATGCCAGTTTGGGATAAATTTATCGTAAATGTACATGTTTATTGTGGTCAAAAAGTTAGTATGGAGTAAATTTATCACATGCGTATGAATTTGAAGTTTCTCATGGTGTTAACCCTAGACTTTATAATGTTACTTTGTGTACCATAGATCTGACTTATTATAGAGGCCAAAACTAACAACAATTGCTGAACCGTTTGTTAGGCTGGCACACACAAAACTCCCTCATTTTAATCCTTCAATTAAGCACTAAGAAGCATTGGGGGAGAAAACCACTTATGGGAACTGCGAATGTTTTTCTCCCGTGAAACTGCCTGGCTAAAGCTTGTTTCTGTCCTTCAAAAGAAGACGACAGTGTAAATAGGAGAAACTGGAATGAGTCCAAGAACAAAGATGTCGGAAATCATCAAGAGAACGTGGTGGAAGATAGTGTGATCCGGGTCTACAATAGCAATGTTGGAGTAGCTGTCCAAAAGAGAGCCCTGTCAATGTCACCACGGCCCAAAAAAAAAAACAGCTAAAACCAGAAGAGGGGTCTCAAGTGAAAAGAAAACCAGAAAGGTTTGGTGAACAGCTAAGTTTTACTAATCTCTCGCCCTTTTGTTTTTTTCTTTTTGTTGGTTGTGTTTTGGATCGTGTCTTGCCTCTACGGGTTCATTGGGTTGTCTCCTTCTGCTTGGTGTGTGACGTCCCTTCTTGATTTCCAAACGATTTCCTTTTGGGAAAGCCAAGCCAAGGATTGTGATTTTTGGGGATGATCTTTGCTTGTTAAGATTACATGTAAAGGGCGCGTGGATCTTGCAAATAACCCGCATGAATAATTTGATTTGTTCGCAAGGATTGTACATTCTCAACGGGGATCGATTCCGGTTCTTGATCGGCATCCCCTCTTTCGTCGTTGCTCAATGACCGGATGAATCCGGGTGCTGTCTCGTTACATGTTTGAAGAATTGTCACAACGAGTACTTTCAGGATGGTCGTAGGGTCTTTTAGCTTTATCAAATGGAGGTCAGTTAACTTTGGTATTCAACATGTGGTAGTTACACAGTTGAGTCAAGCTGATGACACATGAATCCCCGCCATTCGTTCTTCTCTTTCTTCTTCAGTAGTTTCGAATTCGAAATTGCTTGTGAGAGTATAATCCGTAGATCAAAGTACTTTTGCCCGTGTTACTAGTGGGGTTGGTGGCTTCGATCTCTGCTTTTGTACGGTTGTCTCATTCGGCTAGCATTCCGGTGACGCTTTAGTAACTTGGGTCACTTGTCCCAGCAACCTAGGCCCTTGTGAACGATTTGGAATAAGCACGAAACTTCCATGAAAATGTCTAGAGATTTGTTTAATCAATTTTCACTCTTTCGTCCGGCTAAAAATAAAGAAAGTAGGTAGGCAGTTGAAGCGAGTTCGAGGACCCAATGAATATAGTAGAATGATCTACCCTTGGACAACTCGGGATCCATTTTGTAGGCGTTTGTTTGGATTTGGTGGATGCTCGTCAAATCTCACAATCTCAATCAGATTAGTGAAGTGAGTAGACAGAATTAGCATCACAAGTGGGATGAGTACATCTAGGCCATGCGTGTGTTATCTGGTGCCCTGTTTGCTGGCCCATCTTTCCATCAGTCCTAAGTCAGACCAAGTTGGAGGAAGCCATGACAAAAAGGCAAGAGTATGCTCCAAGAACTCTGGTGATGCAAATTGCAAGGATTTCAATAGCTAAATTTACAAAAACATAAAGTTAACAAAGCTCAATTGGTGGCATCCTGTACTGTTATTGTCTGTAGCAAGCAACACTAGTCATCTACTCCAATAATTTTCCTATCCAGGGTCCCACAATGTGTTAATATCATGATGGATCCTATCAATCAGCTTGATTTCCACAAGATCAGCACCTTTGACTTTTCCTTCTAATAAATCATACAAAAGATTATTAAAAGGAAGGAAAGTTTGAACAGGGGAACAAAATCCCAGAATGTCCCTTTGCTTGGCACCATCCCAGAAAGAAGAATCCACACAAAAACTCTGCAGAAGAGACATGGCAAGGCAAGGCAAGGCAAAGCAAAGCTGATATGATATGGTCTAGATGAATTAAAAAAATTGAAACTTTACTTTGTATATACCTAAAAGAAAAAGCAATGGCTGCAAGATTTCACTGTGTGCAGTGCTTCCATGACATGCTCCGAGTAATGGGAATCGAAGGCTCAACTCAAGTGCTTCGGTCCTGATATCATTTGTTAATCTCAAGAGATTAGGCAGAATCTCTCCCACATGCCGCGCATTATCTTAAAGCACGCTCCTTTTTGGGACCAGTCTAAGACATTCTCTTCCTGAAAAGCAAACAGAATTTGTTGCTTAGTTCGCCTGCCGGAATCGAGTTCTGCTGATCTCTTTTGCGTCCTGTGGATAGAAAAGACGAAGCGGGTTCATCTCTGTACTGTTAACTCGCGCACCTTCTGTAGTTTGAAAAGTAGAGAAACAGCAACCCCGTTCTTGACTTTATGAGTCAACGAGTCCACCAAGGAGAGGTTTTTCGATCTGCCCATTTGCCATTAAAAGCCTTGGAAAAAAAAACCGAGATTCGCTTTTCACTTGCATTCCCTTCGCGGTCGCGCTTCGATACCGAGTTAGAAATTTGGAGAGCAAAGAGAATGATCCGGTGGCTCACTTGGTTCTGATGTTGGAAACCGACAACTTGTTTCCGCGGAGAGATCATTCGAATTACAATGTGCAAGAAAACAAATCTCACGCTATCGACCAACAAAACAATCAGTTACTTCATTTGCTTAAATTCCTCTTCTATCGGAACTCTTTTACTCGGCGCGCGAAGCAAAGTTTATCCGGGTCGCGTCCACCAGGCCTCGCCCATTCGCCGGAGACCGGGTGCGGATCCGGACCGATTAAGCTAAAACAACATGTTGACGCCGCATCTGAAACTCACATCGCGTCATGTGATTTGGATACTCTTTGGGGAAGTTGTGGTATGTCATGGAGCATACATACCATGAAACGAACGACGACAAGGCCCAGAAATCGCAGTCGTTCGTCCGCCATCTAGCGCACCTCAATTAATGTAGAATTAAAAGGGGTGTGTTAAAAAACGACAACAGTTGCAACTGCTGCGGGGCCCCATCAAGATACTTCTTTCGTCGTCTTCTAATTATTTTTTTCCTTCTCTCCTTTTTCGGTTTTTAAGCGTGTGTGGTCACGTGCGCCGACGCACGTGAAGTGGTGGGCAGCTCTAATTAGGATGTCACCCATTCGAAATCAGGGGTGTGCATGATCCAGTCCGATCCTGATCCTAGTTCAAAGGGACCGTTAATACTTTATAGAAATCTAACCCTTAAAATGCAATATGCTTCGATTGAAATACTTTGTCAAGAATGAACATCTTAACAATGGATCTTTTCCAATCATGTGGATCTAGTTCCAATCATAGGCCCTCCTAGAAGAAGTTAACCATGAAGTGGAGCTACAGTGGAAGCTGCATATATAAATTTGAGCATAGCCATTGAGACCAAATGAATGTTTCCGAGATGTTATTTATATACGATAAGATATCCATTTATCAAGACAAACCAAACAACCACACAGCAAAATAGTCAATAAATCTGGAATATTAAGATCTCCCTCTAGCTCACTATGACTAGCTCTATGCCTGCCGATTGAGAGGCGTGAGTCACTGATTGCCGTGTGGATTGTGATTACATTAGCTTTTTTTTTTTTTGTGGTCGAAAGGTGTGAACCAGATGACTAGTCAATTGATTTTTTTTTCATTATTCTATTTTTTTTTTGAAATTAAATATTTCTAATCCCTTTTTCTAATTATATATATCTATATAAAACATTATATTTATTATGGGCGGTTTCGGGCCGGATGGTCCGATCCCGGTCCCATCCACCATGGAACAGGGGACCGGACCGCCTGAGTCACCGGTCCTATTTATTGGGACCGAGGACCGACCACCCCTCTTAAGGATAGGACCAACCCGCCCGATCCCGGCCGATCCGGGCCAGTTGCTCACCCCTACTCGAAATTGTACATGGATCAACGCCGGCTCCTCCATCCAAAATATTCGAGTTGACTCCAAAGTGTACTTAAATATTGTTTTTGCAATGTTTCTCTTCGCTTCAAGTGAGCTAGAGATGATTTGTGTGTATCATTACAATTTAAATAGAGATCGGAATGAGATTTTTTTTTTTTTTTGGTCGAAATGATATATTTATTTCACGAGTAAAGAGTACGAGAGTTGGTATTCGTGGTATGTGACAATTGGTATTTATGGATATTGAGGAATGCTTGTTATTTTTTGGAATTTTTTTGATAATTTAATTTTATGTTTGTACATATACTAAATTCACTCAAGAATCCCAAAAAATTTCAAATAAGGGCCCGACCAAGGGCATTTTTGACATTCTTCATTGTTTTTTTGAATTCTTTTCCTTTTTTATTTTTTGTTTTTTCTTTTCATTTTTGCTATTTCTTTTTTTTTTTCTCTGTCGGGATCGGCGATAAGAGCACCTTAGTATTTTCCAAACGGTGGCCTCCTTTTTTGAACCCCTCACCTAGATGAAGGTCGCGACGACCACACTTGGGGAAGGCGATCCCATCCCACTAGAGACAAAGTCAATCCTCGAAGGCTAAAGGCAGCCTTGCCCAACCCTTACCGGTGGTTGGCCATCACTTGAGACCGACCACCACGGATGAAAAGGAAGGGAAAAAAAGAAAATGAAAAAAAGGGTAAAATTTTTAGAAAATATAAAATGGTGCAAATACTCTTAGTCGGTCTTTTTTTTTTTGAAGTAATAAAAGCCCTTCAAGCCCTTATTTGAAATAAAATATATTTTAGATTTTCAACTCTTATTAAAAATTTTGCCAAGAATTCCTAAGAACATGCAAGTAAAACTAAGGGCATGTTTGGTAATGCTTATGTTCTCAAAAAAGTGATTCGATTATAATTAATTTTTTTTATTCTGTTCCCTGAATGAGTTTTAGAGAATTAGAGCGCATTTGGGGGGTGCATGAAAACACATCGAAAATTTCTGTTCTCAAAATAAAAACCCATTTGGTAACTCGCACAAAATTTCTATTCCGGGGATATAATTTCTCTTCTCAATTTGTCATTTAAATCAAATAATTACATAATCACATTTGACGACTTTTCTCAAATCTCACAAGTGCGATCCTCTTGCACCATGACATTTTTTTGGCCAAAATAAGGATGCTTCATATTTGTTCCTTAGAAAGATAATACGCTAAAATAGTTATTTTATTATGCTTCTCTTGAGGCTATGCATATGCCAATGATGAAAGATGTGACTCTAGATTATATTTTGTTACTTAGAATGAATAAAATCCATCTTTGCCACATAGATGACTCATTTAACCCTTAGATACCATGCGGATGATCACTAATGCAAAATGGTGCTCCCATAATAAATCAAGCAAAGCTTAGGAAAAATCGAAAAGTAAAATCACGAAAGCAGGGGTGATTGGCCAATTGAATGAACCCATTTCCTACTTTTTTAAAACGTTTTGAAATTTTCGAGATTTTTTGGAATGATTTGCCCATGAGGGGCAAAATCATCATTTGGAAAAAAAATAGAAAGGAAAAATTGTCAAAAATAGGATTGGCCAATTGAAATGGCCTATTTCCTAGTTTTTGAGGTTTTTTTGTTTTTTTTTTGAAATTTTGAAAAAAATTCTGATTTTTTTCCAAATTTTTAGATTTTTTTTTATGAATTTTCCCATTTTTTGGATTTTTTTAATCATTTTCTGATTTATATAATTTTTTTTTATTAATTTTCAAAATTTTATTAAAAAAATTGTCAAGAAGAGGTTGACTACCCACACTTCACGTGCACCCAATAAAAGTAAAAGAAAATTAGCGTTGTCTTTTTATTCTCAAAAGTGTTTTTTTTTTTGAAATAGCTTGTTTTTTGTTTCTTATTTTTGGTCCAAAAGTGTTTTCGAAATCGAATCAAAATCAAAATAATTTAAGTTACCAAACATGTTTTTGATTATTTTTTGTTCGAGAATTTTCAAGATTTTTTACCAAACATGCCCTACATGACTTGGAAAAACAACAGGTGGAAAAAAAAGAAAGGAAAAACAAAAAAAAAAAAAAGGAAAACGGGGTGGACTAGCAACTCCTAGTTTTTTTTTTTTTTTTTTTTAAAAAAATTACCAAATTAGGTTAATTTTTTTTCATTTAATTTTTAGATTTCTTTAATGAATTTTTCAATTTTTGAATTTTTAATCATTTTCTGATTTATTTAATTTTTAATCATTTTCTGAATTTTTATTAAAAAAATTGTCCAAGTTTTAGTGATATAGGGTCCTGACTCGATTCACGTGCACTCGATAAAACGTGAAAGAAATTATCATTGTCTTTTTTATTCTCAAAAGTGTTCTTTTTTTTTTTTGAGAAATAGCTTGTTTTTTTGCTTTCTACTTTCTACTTTCTAATTTGTCCTTTTCGATGTTGTAATCAAAATCCAAATCATTTAATTTACCAAACATGTTTTTGATTATTTTTTGTTCTAAGGCTAATATAAATCTTTCGTACATAAACGTTATTCAATTACTATATAAATGACTCGGAGAAACAATGGGGGTGGGTAAAGAGGTAAAAGTGAAAAGGAAAAAAAAAGGAAAATGGGGTGGACCAAGCCGAACTATCGGTAGGTTTTTTTTCAAAATAAGGTCTAAAAAAATTACCAAATTAGGTTAAATTTTTTTATTTACCCGATGAGGTCTCGCATCACGGCAATCAAAATGCCACACAAGACTTGTGCGTCAAAATCCAAATGCCGCACAAGCCTCGTGTGCGTCACTTGGATTACCGCACAAGGCACTTCTCTCTTTTTTTTTAAATTTTTTTTTTGTTTTCTCTTAACCATTTTTTCATTATTCAATTTGTTATAACTAGCTATTAATTTTAATAACATTCCCCCCTTGCCACTTTAATTCGGTGGAATTCACAACCTTCTTCTCCAAATCCCGCAATGTCGAAGCCGCCGTCGTCTTCCTCGACTGCGTAACAATAGAGCGTGAACGTGAAAATCGGGCGTAGACGCATAATAATAGGCATTGGGGTGTCCTGGACCATGGACGCCATCATCGAGTCATGCACCATGATGATGAGCCTCGACTCCAAGAAAAGGGAGCGGACAAGCAAGGCGACGGGGCCGCGGAGTGACGAGGTGGCGTGTCGATGATGACGTCCGTGGTCCAGGATATCACCTAAGTCCCCAACGCCAAAAACTACGTCTTCCACTCAGTTTCCGCATTCGCTCTTTATTGTTAAGCTTTGAGGAAGACAACAACGGCTTTGACATTGCGGGATTGGAGACGAAGGTTGTGAATTCCACTGAATTGAAGTGACGAGGGGGAATGTTATTTAAGTTAATGACTAGTTATAACAAAATGAATAATGAAAAAATGGTTAAAAGAAAAAAAAATTAAAAAAATATTTTAAAAAATAGAAATGCCGCTCGAGCGGGCACTTTGACTGCCGCTCGGGTCTCGTGCGGCACTTTGACTGTCGCGCGAGATCCAAATTAGTAAATAAAAAAATTAATCTAATTTAGTAAAAATTAAATTTTTTAGACCTAGTTTGGAGAAAAGACCCGCCGGACTCCGGAAGGAGGGTGTTGTAGCATACGGTCGGGTCCAACGTTGTAGCGTGGTGACGTGTCGTCCTTCCGTTGGCTGGCGGTCCACAACAAGGATTGGGAAGGCCCGCGTAGGGCCCCACCGCGGAGCGTCTGACGTGCCAGCCCCCGGTGCGTGGCGTTTGCTTCTGTTGCATTAGGGTTAGGCCATGCCTTGGAATTTCCTCCATTTTTCCCTTTCTTTAAAAGAAGAAATTAAGGAGGGGAGGTAACGTGATTTGTCAGATCGCGCAAGCTGTCGTGGACCCCACCCCCGTATTTGCTCACGCCTCCCGATGCCCTCTCTGCCTCTGGCCCCTCGCCAATAACTCGCGTCGAATTGACGATCCGGAGGTTTTGGCGTCGTCTCGTCGGGGTCCCGCGTCCTTGAATTTCTCGTTATCGTATTCGAAATATCAACATCCACTTCAATTAAATACTTCCTTAAAATTTCCTCACTACTGACAAAGTCTCTATTCGAATTTCTTTCGATTGCTTTATATTTTCTCCAAAGCATCTTTTCTATGCGGAAAAAGCTTGTGATTCTTCTAGAAAAAATAAGGACCCAATACTCAAAAAAAATCTCGAACTTATCCCAATTTTATTTTTTATCTTGTGAAAAACCTCTAACTTTAAGTATAGTCCTAATTCTGTCCTAAAATTTTTGTTATCTCATAAAAAAAAAATCTCAATTTTAGGTCATGTCTCAATTTTACCATAATTGTTTTTTTTCGTCCTATGGAAAAACCCCAATTTTAAGCCTCGTCCCAATTTTACTGCTCAGTCCGAATTTTGCTCTTAAATTTTTTACGGTCTCACTAAAAATGACAAATTTTTACTTGAGTTACAAATCTGCCTCCATTAACCCTTTATCAAGAAAGCCGAGAAATAAAAAAAAATCCCAAGTAAGAACTATTTGAGCATCCTAAGCACGATCTCTCCGACTACGAGAGATGAAACATTATCAAGCACGAGGGATCAAAGACCGGGAGGTGATCTTGATAGAGGGTTAATGGAGGCAGATTTAAGACTTAATTGGAAGTTGGTGATTTTTATAGCATAAAAAAATTAGAGTAAAATCAAAACTAAACCTAAATATGTGAATTTTTCATGAGACAAAAAAAAAATTTAGGATATAACGAGTCCTTAATCTAAAATTGAGGATATTTTATGAGATAAACAAGAATTAGGGTAGATTTGAGATTGCACCAAAAGTTAAATTTTTTTATATGAGATAAAAAGTAAAATTGAGAGAAGAGCTACAATTGGGATTTTTTTAGGTATTAGATCGAAAAATAAGATAGAGGCTTGACAATTCCGCCGTGAAGGAAAGCAAACGATGAAAATGCCTTTGATCGTGAGTCTTATTTGAGAAAAACGAGAAGATTTCGATTCTCATTTGTAATTTTCTCTAAAACTTGGGTTCAAGAGTGAATTGGCCTTTTATTATTATTATTTTTTTTGGTTTTTTGTGCTGATGGGATTTTCGAGAGGAAAGCGATTGAATCAAACCGGCAAGGTGAAGTGAAATGTCCCAAGTACAAAATATATGGGCACGAACCGACCGGTGCCTGATTCCAACGTTCGATTTTGCCAAGAGCAAAGGCAGGAGATCTGTTGCTCCATTTCGATCCGAGGATGCACTCGCGCTCGCCCACCATCGAAAGAAAAAGTTTGATTTGACCAGGCAACCAATAATTTAATCTATTGACAAACGCCCATTGTTTGATCTTTGCACACAAGTCCCATCTCTCCCCATTTTTTTTTAATATCTTTTTGTTACTTGTCCCCTCGATCGTATTTATACACTTTATTATTATTATTATTGTTGTTGTTATTATGGCGATCAAGGTGAAGATATCGATCACAACGGTTGATAATGAATAAGGAAAATTTCCTTGCGAGTGCACGGATGATAAGAAGTACGTAGTTTTCGTAAATGATCGAGTTCGCTCTGCGACCGGAGACCTTCCTCACTTCGTAGCTCTCGATTTATATATATAGCATTGTCACTAATTGGAGAATTAACGTATTTAATGCTTACTTAAGCTTGGCTGCTACGTCCACCCCCGTCTCCTCCAAAAAAAAAAAAAAAAAAAGTTTGGCGGCGACGGAGACTGATCATTGCCAGCACTGGACAGACTTTATATTTTCCTTGTCTGTTTTTATGTTTTGGTAATTCTTGGCATGTTTTCAAGCTTTCAATCTTACGTACCCTGTTGCTTTGCTTCATTGATTATCTCCGAGCATAATCTTTACGATATCATTTATAAAACGGTGGATACGAATACATCTCTTTTGTCAACTTCGACGGACCGTTGTGCATATGGTGGAGAAAATTGTCAAGAAAGTCCTAAATCAATTATATTTTGTCAAGTCGATGTCTTAAACCTTTTCAAATTTATCAATTTAGTCTATCCGACTTATTTTTGGCCGGCAGGGCGTTGGAGAGGGCGAGGTCGGTTTTGCCCAACTATGACGAGGCCGGCTCAAGCACCAAACGATCCGTTACCGAAAGAAGAAAGGAAAGAAAGAAAAGAGAAAAGGGAAAAAATTATAAAAATAATTTGATCACCCATGATTGAATTGACATAAAAGAAAGAGATTTATAATTGAATTAGTATAAATGCAAAATATTTAAGACCGAACTAGCACAAAAAATGCAATAAGTTTAGGAATATTTTTTTTCGGTTCTCCTCGAAATGATACGTGCACCTCTCTCGTCCATTAGATTGAGAAAAATACCACTACGCCACTCAAAGATTTCGAAATTACTCGTTGCATTACTCATGAATCGCATTCAATCGAGAATCTAACCGTTCCTCGTACTTTCGCTTGAGATTAGATTCCTTGCCATGAAGTTCCTCCATCGGAAAACGATGCCGTTTTCGATGGTTATCAAAGAGGCGAGTAAAAATCAGCAAGCGCCATAGGAGGCCAAAATGTCCCCCCCCGTGCTCATCTGATTACCAAAGCTAATTTTCTGCGATTCGTCTCTTGGAAGAACGGAGAAGCAACGAAAAGGGGACGTGGTGGTGGTGGTCAAAACTAATCATGGGCATTGATTAGGGCAAAGGCTAATCTAATCACGCGATTAGTAATTTAATCTCATAATTAGGCCCTAAACAAATCTCCCTCCGTGATATTTTTAACCCTTCGTGGGTATGGTGTATAGCCGACAATATACTTACATTTGCGTAATGAGGACCCCAAAACAGAAAAAGGGCAAAAAAAGAAGACTCGGCAATCTCACGCGCATTTTAGCAAATTGGCGACCCTTTTCCAGAGCGCCTCGCATCATGATGTCCGGATCGCAATTTCCTTCCATCAGGACTAATTTCGTCGAATTTCATAACCATTTTCAACCGACCCAAAAAAAAAAAAAACCATTTTCAATCCTAACCATAAAATTCGAGAATTTCCGGGAGATATTTTCGGTTCACGTATCTTGGGGTGGTTAAGTGTTTAATTCCGACGATTGAAATTCGAGGCGTTTTGGTCCCCGTGGCGTGGCGACCATCGCTTACTACAGATTGAGGTATTTCACCGTGCTATTGTTCAATTAGTGAGTGTTGATTTTAGCATGTTATGAATTTCATGGATAAATTACCTTTCATTTGGGTAAATTACGATCCGCAAGGTGAAATTATTACGTGCAATTAACCATACTATAATTTTTAGGTAAATTGCGTTGAAATGAAAAACACTATATGGCTTAAAAAACAGTTTGTTTTAAGGGGAAGAAAAAACTCAAGAGGTTGTAGCAGTACTTGTTTTTTGTTTAGCACAAATATGGACATATAAAACCTGTTTTTATTTCGCAAAAAGTGAATGATTTGAAAAGAACTTTCTAAAAATAATTGCTTATATCTTTTAATATAATTAATTTATGAAAAATATTTCATCATCCTAAAAAATATTTGGATATAAATTGTTATCGATAATAAAAAATTATTGACTTATTATTTTTAACGTATAAATGATTATTTAAATAAATAAATAAATAAATATATATATTTCGAATCACTTATGTTTTCCGAAATAAATGGAACCTAGAAATGAACTGAGCCGACATAACTGCCCATCGTGAATTATTATTCACGGTCCTCGTCGTCTTTCAATATGTTTGGAAAAGAAGAACTAACACTACAACCTCAGAAGATTTTGAGTTTTGGCTAGTTCCCTCCACATGGACAGGACACCATATTGTACAGGCAAAGACTTGGGCTCCACTCGGAGCTTCTCTGACCTTCGCTCTCTCTCTCTCTCTCTCTCTCTCTCAAAAGTCCGTGTTTCTGCTGCACAGCAGAGGGAGGACAAATGCCTTCTCTTGAAAACGCCGAACGGGGTGGGGCAGTCCCCTTCCACCTACACCAAAAGCAAAAGAGACCGAGGAAACAAAGGAGAAGCCATGTAAAAACAGAGATTGACCAGTAAAGATGGTGCAGTAAATATAAAGTCCTTCTCCTCGGCGTAATTCTTGATATTTTGCATAGCTTGTTTGCTTTTGCCTAACCCTTCGTTGTCCACTTGATGATGAGGCAATGATGTGGTGCACCCAACTTCCAATATCCATGCGAGACGCCACCACAGAGAGAAGAGAGAGAGAGAGAGAGAGAGAGAGAGAGAGCTTTGGCCGGTTCTGATCATTAAGCCCGATCGAGCATTCTGCGATTCAAGTGGGGTTCAGGATTTGAGTTACCTTTGGGGGAAAAAAAAGTTGCAAGCTTGATGCTTCTTTTGGCGATACAGGGCTATGAGAGGGGGAAAGAGCACGTACTCAGAAAAAGGGCCGAAGTTTTTCTTACCTCATTAATGATTCTCTCACAGGTTTGCTAGCCACAACAGCAGCTGGTTTTTTGGGTACAGCTAGTTGTTTTGGAATGATTATCTCCAACTTTATCTTCTCCGAAAGAGGTGTGCTCTTGATGACCTTTCGGGCTTCTCAGGGCATGGACTCAGAAATTTAGAACAGAACGAGAAATTACACACCAGGAGGAGATCAAGAAAAGGCAAGAACCTGCTGCTTTGTTTGCTGCTATAGTGTATTAGCTAGAGCGTGGAAGACGTCGAGTTGTTTCTCAAGAATCCCAAAGCATTGAAATCTTGTCCGGGTCAAGCCGCGGAGTTTTCTGGGTCATGTTATCTAGCGGTTGAGCTCTGGCTATTGATGAGTTTGTCACTTTTAGTTGGGTTTGTTCTTAGGCTATCAGGTCTCTTTGTTGAGTGGCCTATGGTAAAGATGCATCCTAATGGCAAGCTTGCCGGATCTAACGGCAAGCTGCAAGCGAGTTTCAACTTGAATAAAGTGAACGAGCCCATCAAAGGTCCCAATTGCATGGAAATATGGAGGAGAAAGCTCATCTTCTTTTGTGTTCTGCTTATGGTCGCCTCTGGGGTTGTTTGGTTTTTCTTGGCTACCAGTGAGAGTTCTTTGGTGGGGAAGGCGAAGTCCCCTGAACGGTGGGAGGAAAAAGCTCGAATCTTTATCCAGCATTTCAATGTCAGCAAGAACCAACTCCATTCTTTAGCTTCTCTGCTCGGCGACTCCAATCAGGTGATGTTTTGCTCTGTCCTCTTTCTTAAGATTTTCAGTATCCCCGCTTTCGCCGCATCTCAGTATTGTGGCCATTTTTTGCAATCGTTGTTGAAATCTCTTCTCCATTGTGTGGAGGAAAGGTTTAATATTACGAAGGACATAGTTGTAGGACTTCTTTGTTTGTTGACATTTTTGTTTCATCCGGCGCGTACTTTTCATACTTGATTGATGCGGAGATGATATCAAGTAGTAAGAGTCGTAGGATGAAAATCTTCTCTCTTTAATTGTTTTGGACTTTTAAGTTCGTTGAGTCTAAGCTGGTTTCCCCCAGCTATCTTCTGATAATCTGCACCTTGACTCAGCTGGAATTTCATAGAACATCCCTGTTTTATTACTTTGTCTGAAGGAAATTCATTGGATTTTGGGAAGAATTCTGAGGAAGGGCAGGAGAGGAACCAACCCATGTAGCTTAGCTTTAGTGTTCGTGGTACCACTAGAAACGTTGCTACCTGCAAAAATCTGTATTTTTCTGGAGATTTTGTTTTGGATGTTCATGTTCTTCATTTAGTGAATGAAGGATAGAAAGGCTTAGGATTTGGCTGAGAAATGCTAGCCCTCAGTTGCATCAGACTTTTTTTTGCCTCTGTTCACCTCCTATGATAGTGGACTGTGTCCTGGTTGCTGTGGGCCTTTTGCATCATTATTTGTGTTCACTGCATTTCACTAAGTGGAAACAGTGAAAGTCGAATTCTTCATCTTTGAAGTGGCTTTGACTGAAGTACTGTATTTGGTTTATCTATTTCAGGTAGCATCTGTTCAATGTTCCAAATTACTCAAAGAAACGGGAAGGGAGATGACATTCATAAATGGTTGTGCCTGCTCTTTAAAAGTTGTTTGCTCAGAATATCTGGATCTTCAGAAGCAGCAAGTATTGGATGGGGAAGATGCTGAACTTGAGGACCAGTGCCCAGTTCAACCTGAGAACCTCTCTTGGGAGGATCGCCCGTCAATGCTACAGGAAAAATCAATTGCAATTGCTTCGCTATCTGAAATTTCATTCCTATCAGTTGATAATCCAAATGTTCTAGAGGTATACTGCGGCAAGTAGCAATCGACTATGTGCAGAAGTGACTAGATATGAAGATGGAGTTGTGTATATATATACTTGTCTTCTGTAGTTTCTGTCATATTTTTGTACATGTAATGCTTATATCTTTGATATTCTTGTCATTTTTGGTAGCTAGGAGTTCCACCTGAGATAGCATCCTTCTGTAGTGACTATAAGAAGCTATAAGGATATCTGATGGATAGATTAGGCAACTCTATTGGAAAGAAAGAGTAACCCCCGCAGAAGCATCCCCTTTTTATCTGCTTGCCGTGCTATCATTTCCTTTATTGAATGTTAGCATTTTGTAGAGATCATCTGTGTATTAGACATTTCATTATCTGCATAGTTCTGCATCACTCTCATGCCTTTACTTGATATGACATGTCAGTTGAAATACATTGCTCGTTGAAGCATGTCTTCTGATGTTACCTTAAAAACTAACCTCTTGTTTTGCTGAATTTCTGAGTAATTAACTCCAAGATATCATTTTTACAGTTAAAAGGCTTCGACGTGTTACAGGCAAGGCACGAGGGAAATCATGCAGGAGATAGTTGCAGGACTAGGCCCTTTGGTTTAGTAAGAGGATGCTGGTGGGTCATTGTTGTGATGATGTTGATGTGCAAGATGTGTGGTTTTTCTTTGAGGGTTCGGAGGGACCAAACACAGAAAACAGTTAAGCCAATGCCAGTGAGTCAGCTGCTGCTTCAGCAGAGGCAGCAACAGCAAAACCATAGTTCCTCCAAAAGTGCTGGGAGGTGGCGGAAGAAACTTTTGATTGTATTTGTCCTACTTGGAGTAATAACGTCCTTTTGGTTGTTTTGGCATTTGTATGCAAAAAACATTTTGAGGAGAGAAGAGACCCTGGCTAACATGTGTGATGAGCGAGCCAGGATGCTGCAAGATCAGTTTAATGTCAGCATGAACCATGTTCATGCCTTGGCTATTCTCGTTTCCACGTTTCACCATGGAAAACAACCTTCAGCGATAGATCAGGTGACATTTCTCTCTACCCCTTCTTAATTGATGCTCGTGCTAAATTTTTATGGCTTCAGGGGTTCTATCTTGACTGTGAAATGTTCATGTCTTGCTTCATGAGCACTTGTGTCAACACATAGATCAGGCAACAGCTAGACTAGGTTATTTTCAAATGTTGAAACTAGGAAGTTTGCTTGAATTTGTTCCCCATATTAGCGATTTCAAGGTGGATTAAGAATTAACTGACATCCAAGCATTTTAAGGTGTTAGATAACAGGAGTAGATTTCGCTCGAAAATTTTGACTGCGAACTAAATTGAGCCTAAGAACAATGGCTATATAGCTGCCACTTGTGGTGAATGGTCTCTGCAAAGAACAATCATGACTGATCAAAGTGGTGATAGTTATATGTGAGTGCATATTTGGTGGTCTCAATTAAGCAATAAATTGAGAATAAAATAGAAGAACAATAATGGGGTGTCGAGCTGTACTGGTTACTGATCTTGAGATTCTACCCCTTAATATAAGTCAGTATTGGATGGGCCATAAGCTATGGTAGATGGGAGTTTGTTATCAGCAGCCTCAATCATGTTTACATGCATATGTACAATATTGAGAATAAGTTATTCGATATTTTCTTTTTCCCCTTTTTAGACTAGCGTCTTTCTGTTGAGTAGACAAACATATTTTCAGCCTTCAGGAGATTGTAGAGAAAGGAGAGTGTAGAGAAAAGCTTGCGCACTGTTAATTTCTATGACATTTATTGTACAGAAAATTTGTGCTAAAAAGCGGTTCTTGAGCTCTACTGGGGAAAGAGTGATCCCCGCACCTTTGAACTTGTGAAATTGCTTAAATCCCACAAGGACTCTGCAGTTCCAAAGTTCAAACAGTGATGCCTTGGTTTATTTATGCCTTATCTCCTCAATCACGCATATGCTTCCTTCAAGCTGATACCTTCTACCCATGCCATGACCATCCAAATAGAATTTGACAGGTGGATAATTGGTTGATATTACGGGAACTAACTTATCTTGTAAAGATATTTTGAGAACCAATAATAACTTTTTGAGCTTAGTTGCTGCATGACATGCTGGTGCAGCAAACTTTTCATTCGTTCTTTGAAAATACGATGGAGAAAACTCCGAGGTCGATATTCGTTCATCTTTATCTTGCAGAAAACTTTTGGAGAATACACAGAAAGAACAGCTTTTGAGAGACCACTTACTAGTGGTGTTGCGTATGCTTTAAAAGTACCTCACTCAGAGAGGAAGCAATTCGAGAAGCAACATGGGTGGACGATAAAGAAAATGGAATCTGCCGATCAGACACTTGTACAGGACTACATACTGGATAGGCTGGACCCGGCACCTATTCAAGATGAGTACGCACCTGTCGTATTTTCTCAAGAAACTGTGTCTCACATAGTCTCCATTGACATGATGTCTGGAAAGGTGGGTCGAGTAAGACTAATGTGTTTTATTGCTTTCCTCATCTTTTTATCTTTAATGTGCAACTTGCTCTAACTTTTGATGTTGCATGTTATTGTCCTTGACTACTGATGATGTCCTGATGAGTATATTTACTTAGCAGGAGTATTTGAAACATTAAATTGTGTTAGTAGTTAGTAGAAAACATGCTAATACACGGAGGTTACACTAACTGCACTTGTAACTTCAGGGGAATCCCATCAAGTTTGGTAACTTGTTGGACTATTCTTGTATAACACGTTGTTTTTGCTGCAAATACAGGAAGATCAGGAGAATATATTGCGGGCTAGGGCATCTGGGAAGGGAGTACTGACTTCTCCCTTCAAGCTTCTGAAGTCGAATCACCTTGGTGTTGTACTCACTTTTGCTGTATATGATAGAGAACTCCCTGCTGATGCTACAGTTGAGCAACGTATTGAAGCAACAGTGGGGTAGGTGTGACTTGATGGTTTGGTTTGGTAAATTTGTTCTTTTGATGCAAGTAAATGCATTAAGGCTATGTTTTCCATCTCTTAGCTATTTGGGCGCATCTTATGATGTACCCTCCCTAGTTGAGAAGCTTCTGCACCAGTTGGCTAGCAAGCAAACGATTGTTGTAAATGTCTACGACACGACCAATGAATCTGCACCAATCAATATGTATGGTGCTGACGTTATTGACACTGGACTTGTGCACGTTAGTAACCTTGATTTTGGGGATCCACTTAGGAGACATGAGATGCACTGCAGGTACATCTCTTTACTAAATAAGTGTTCATATCGCCACATACTTGGGGCATCACCTGGTTACAAGGGCTGTTAGTGTGTAGGTTCAAGCAGAGACCTCCTTTGCCGTGGACTGCAATAAATGCATCAGTGGGAGTGCTGGTCATCACGTTGCTTGTCGGCCATATCTTTCATGCAGCTATTAATCGAATTGCTAAGGTGGAGGAGGACTATCAAGAGATGATAGAGCTGAAAAGTCGTGCTGAGGCTGCAGATGTGGCAAAATCTCAGGTGCACTTTGTTTCTGTTTCTCTAAATTGATCATTTCTAAGTTCTTCTTGTTTTTCCTCAACATGCGTATCTATTTATTAATAGAAACCTACTTTCTCACAAAAAATGTGGGTGGCATCTTCGAATGATTTCTCTTATACTGTAACATAGATGCTGCTATGATAAGTACCCTGTATTGAGTTTCCTCGTTTCTGTTTCTCTCGCTGCAGTTTCTTGCGACTGTTTCCCATGAGATCAGAACTCCTATGAATGGTGTTTTAGGTAAGTAAAAGTTCTTTGGAAATACAATCCAATTGCTGATCTGACTGAAACATTGACAATGGGCTAAAATAATGTTCCAGGCATGCTGCAAATGCTTATGGATACAAATCTCGATGCAAATCAACAGGATTTTGCCCAAACTGCTCATGAATGTGGAAAAGATTTGATATCTTTGATCAATGAGGTTCTTGATCAGGCCAAGATTGAATCTGGACGTCTTGAGCTAGAAAAAGTGCCTTTTGATCTTCGTTCTGTTCTGGATAACGTGCTATCACTTTTTTCAAGCAGATCTAATGAAAAAGGAATTGAGGTAAGCGCGCAGTCATTTTCCTTTTCCAATGAATCATATGTAGCTGTTTCATGCAAAATCTTACAGGAGCTTGGTTTGTCTCTTGTGATGGTTCTGTTGGGTGAGGGAAGTTGGCTGTCTATGTCTCTGATCGGGTGCCCGAGGTTGTTATTGGTGACCCTGGTCGATTCCGGCAGATAATTACAAATCTTGTGGGGAACTCAATCAAGGTCATTGTTACTTCATTTTCTGTCTATTTTCTCCCATGCAGTCTTTTTCATAAATATTCTTGGTATTCAGAAAGTCAGTCATTGGTTTGTCCGTTTGTTAAAAGGACCTTATGTCTAAGAACAAAAAAGTAGCACCAGATCTCCAAATATTTCAAAGAATTTATTTCTTGTGCTTATGTTTCTCTTTCGTCCTTTGATTTCCAAATTTTCTTGGAGAAAAGGTCACGTGCATAATGGATATACCAGTGAAAAGTAGACCTTGCTGCACATGTTTGAATGGTCAATCAGCTCATCAGATTATCTTTTGCTTCTTCTGTGGCCTTTCAACTCTTTTCTTTGTTCGACCAACCTCCCCCCTAAAAAAAAAAAAAAAAACTTTTTCTTTGTAGTAAAGAGCTATTTATTCTTACTGTCTAATTATTTGCTGTGTTATCTGTGATCTTTCGGTAACATCAACTGTAAGACAATTCCATTATTTTTATGTCTTCATTTTACTGCAGTTTACACATGAGGGGCACATATTTGTCTCAGTTCATCTGATAGAAGAAGGATGCAGTCGGCATGATTTTAGAGATGCAGAGATGAGACTAAGTTCAAACTTAGTTGAAGATACATCAGACAAAACTTTTAATACATTGAGTGGGTTTCGAGTGGTTGACAGAAGGAAAAGCTGGGAGCACTTTAAGAAGTTAAATCGCCCGATCAAATTGATGTGAATAAATCAGTTGACATTCTGGTTACTGTTGAGGATACAGGTGTTGGAATTGCCAGAGATGCACAAAGCCGCATATTCACACCTTTTGTGCAGGCTGATAGCTCCACATCACGCACATATGGCGGTACTGGAATTGGCTTGAGTATCAGCAAATGTCTGGTGGATCTAATGCATGGGGAGATCGGGTTTGTAAGCGAACCTGGCACTGGAAGTACTTTTGCCTTTACTGTCCCTTTTGCAAAATGTGAAATGAACTGTCTTGATATGAAGTGGCAAAATTACAATCCGATCGTATCAGAGTTCCGAGGATTGAGAGCCTTGGTGATAGACAAAAGAAGCATCCGAGCTGAGGTCGCAAGATACCATCTTGAGAGACTAAGAATATCAGTGGATATCGCTTGCAGTTTGATGTCAGCCTGTACTAACCTATCCAACTCTTCTACCCCAAGGTAGATCCACTTCCCACCATAGTGACAAAAATAAAGCTAGTTTACTGTTTTGATTCTAAATATGAAAAAAAGCCGAAAAAGGTTCACACTGCACAGTTATCTATGATCAGACCTTTGTACTTTGCTCTAGAACAATGATCTAACCATAGGTTGTAATAGAGATGTCTCATATGTACTTCGGTGATTCCATAGTTGTATAATGTGGCATCTATATAATCCGCATGTTGCCTGGGACTTCTAAAGCTGTTTTGATCTCAGCAAATGTCACCTACAAAAATTGAGAAATGTATCTGTGATTGTTGAATGATAAATCTGGTCAGATCTTTTATCAGCCCATTAATTAGTTATTCTCTCTCTCTCTCTCATTCTGCCCTCTCATTGCGCACATGTATCGTTGATCTGCGTATCTTTTCTTCTATGAGCAAATGATTGGACCCCAATCATAATACTCTACCATGGCTGAAAGGAAGATTCATATTTAGAGTTATGTTACTTCAGACAATTGAAAGTCCCTTCATGTAACAATTTCTTGATTGTTTTTCCTGCAGGGAACAATCAGATTTTGACATGGTTCTCATCGACAAAGATGTATGGGACATGCAAACAGGTTTAGAATTCAATATTTCGCTTTGGAAACACAGGCAAAATGGCAACAATGGAGTGTCCATACGTCCCAAGATTTTTCTTCTAGCTACATCCAGAAGTCCAATTGAACGCAGCGAGCTCAAATTAGCCAACCTGGTAGATAACGTGCTGGTAAAGCCTCTCAGATTGAGTGTCATGATTTCCTTTTTCCAGGAGGCCCTTGGTCATGGTAAGAAGAGGCTATCTGATAGGAGAAAAGTATCGAGTCTTGGCAATTTGTTGAAAGGGAGAAGAATCTTGGTTGTGGACGACAATTTGGTAAACAGAAGAGTAGCAGAGGGTGCTTTAAAGAAATATGGTGCCATTGTTACTTGTGTTGTGAGTGGTAATCATGCTTTAGCCATGCTTCGGCCACCCCATGACTTCGCCGCTTGCTTCATGGACTTGCAAATGCCTGAGATGGACGGGTAAAAAAATCTACTCTTTTGTAATTTATGCTGAACGATATTATGCGATTAAATTATTTCTTTGTTTGTATATTTGGTGAGCATTTGTTAGTTTCTTCTAATGTTGCAGGTTTGAGGCAACACGGCAAATTCGTCACCTTGAGAGGGAGTTTAATGCTAAGATTGCATCTGGGGAAGCATCTTCCGATGCATTTCATACTGCGGTACATTGGCATACTCCTATATTGGCCATGACGGCTGACGTAATTCAGGCTACACATGAGAAATGCCTCGAGTGTGGAATGGATGATTACGTTTCAAAGCCTTTTGAAGAAGAGCAGCTTTATTCAGCCGTAGCACGGTTCTTTGAGTCTGGCTGAGAGATAAGGATATGATGACAGCACATCTACTGTCAAAAGTTCCGCGCCAGCGGCTGATTGCTTTGCCCAGCTTCAACAGGGCTGTCCTTTTGGGGTGGGGGACATCAAATGGCTGTCACGATGGTCGTGTTTCCTAGTGGCGTTCTTGGAATTCCGGGTATGGTAAACTTCAGCTTTAATATGTCTAGATGAAAGATGGGAACTTTTTATACATAACAAGGAGCTTTTTAAGCCTAACATAATCTTGTTTCTGCTGTGTACCGAAGCATTGCACGCAGTCTTGACTTACGATATTCGACTTTGTGTTGGGTTATTAGATCATCTAACACTTCAAACAATGTGTTATGAATTTCCAAATTCAGAACTTTTGGTTGGACTCATCTGATTAACATATGTTACTGCAGGAGCTTTGAGTTTGTTGTCCTGACCGATGGAATCAAAATTTTGATTCTGGGGAGCAATATACTGGTGTCGTGGCACATCCGGATAATTTGTTATTGGATTAATTCTTTTCTCAGAATAGATTCATCGAAAGGGCGTGTGGCTTGGGGATTGTCCAGAGTCCCATCTAGCCTGGTTGCAGAGTCAAACTCAGCTCGGCAGATCTTACTACTATACTGCAGCTAAAAGTGAGGTAATTGCCTGATGTCAGGGAGCGTTCGTATTAGCAACGCACACAGCGGTTGATCAAGCAATCAGTTTGATAGTCTTTAGTTCCTACCAAATTTCCTCTCTTTACTGCAGCTTCGAGGAGGATGGATGCCGTTATTTTTCACCCTTGGAAGTCGCATTTGCCCATCTGAGATGCATCGTGCTCCCTCAAGTTATTGAAATCGATTTCTCAGGCATGTCGGCTCTTCTCTCAGAAAGAGGGAGTTGAGTTCCTTATTGTTTTCCTCTCGCCAGTGAACCGTCTCTCCGATGCTCAATAACGGATTGTATTCTCTTGCACACTGAAGCAGGCTTGAAGTGAAAATAAAAATTGTGGAGTGTTTGTTCTACCGCGGTGGAAGAATATTAGCTAGTTTTTGTTTCCTTCTGTAAGTGTTGGTCCCTGTTCCAGCAAAAAATGCCTCAGTTGATAGGGTCCATTGGTAACATTGTCATAAACACATTCCCACTCTCAATGTTATGTGTGGAGACCATCACGTGGAGATTACTGTGGTTCTATTATTCCCAGAGACGATGTGTGACTTTGGATATAGATGGACATCCCAAAACAGTTCTTCTCGCTAGGAGTTCTATTACATCCCGTCCATACCATGTTAGAATCAATCAATATTCAAAGCATCAGGCCTTCTGAAAAGAATGAAGTCACTATTTTCTCAGGTTGGATATAAAAGTACATGAGAAGGCAGTATGTTCTCCACTATGCCGAAACGGCCTTGGTACAACTTCACTAGCGTTGCATTTTTGTCAGAGGAACTAGAGAATCCTTCACTGTGATGTACACCCAGTTAAAACCATGGATAATGTATTTCTACATTTGAATTGCACCGGACCAACTTATCAAGGAGTATGGTATTTTCTTGGGTTTCTTAAGCAACAGACATAGACCACTGTCTCAGCTTTAGACATGATAACAGAGAAACCCAACGAAATTTCAGCAGCAGAATGAACACAGATTTCCAATTAAATTAAACCTGAAACAGGGCACACATCCATCCAATTTTTTGAGATCTCGATCACCATACATTTTAACTACAGATCTTGAGTTCCTTCAGATCCTTAAAATAGCAAGCTTGCCCAAGCAGCAATGAACGCGAAACCTCCAACGGGTGCCAACATGGAGTATTTTCTGTCCTCATACAATGCAGCTGTGTAGCACCTAAATTATTTTGCAGTTAGTGAGGAAGTATAGATGATATGCAGATTCGACAAATTGAGCATATGGAATTGTCGATCATCAAAACAAGAAATTGCGGCTAGCGGCAAATGCATGATCATATAGTATGAGACAATAGCAAATCCGTACCAACTAGGGAAGGCATGAACAGATATATCTATCTCCTACAATGCCAAAAGCTAAAAGGGTGTAATTCAATGCGCCATTGCCAATTTCTGTGAAACTTCATTTATACAAAGAATCATTGCCAGTAAGTGTTGGTACAAACTTCATTATACTGAGTTAATTGCCAAACAAAGCCAAGTCATTACCATATTCAATTCGCTGCATGTGAACTGTACATACTCACAGGTACAACACAATCATCGCAAGTCCCACACCATAATAGAGGGAGCTCACAATGTGAAATATTAGTGTAGAACCACCCCACTTTCCCGAGGATCATTACAAGAGGGGACCCTCAAAGGGGAAGCTTTTAATGCTTGCTAAGAGAAAACAAACATGAAAAGCTCTGAAAGCCCCGACGCTTTTGCTGAGGCTTTTTTCACAAAGATGCAAAGATGGTTGACGCCCACAAGTAGGTCTCAAAGTTTGCACCAACTCTCTCTCTCTCTCTCTCTCTTTCTCAGCTGCGACAGTGGTGAAGCAGCAAGAAAAAAGACCAAAAAATCCATTTGGTGGTAATGGAATCACTTAAAACCACTTCAGAAGTTTTATGCAGAAACAAAAAGGCGTTTCTCATTTTCGGTGAAGATTATTTTATAAAACATCCACCAAGTCACTTTTGTATTGTACTGAGAAGGTAGTGGAATTTCAAGAAAAATTAATCACAATTGTTTATGTCGACAAACTAGAAGGAAATATGAAACCTAGAACAAGAAGCATAGGAAGTCTTCCAATCCAATAGGTGGATTTGGAAATTATGAATGGGTGATGTAGTCGACTCAAGTCCAGTTGGCAAGCAGAGAAAATTCTCCTAGAACCACCGGTAGACTCTACATAGCAGTTGCTTTTAAACTAAACCTGCACAAGGTGCGAACACCATACGCTAGCACACAAAGCAAGTTGTGGTTCCCTGCAAAGCAAGGAATAAGCAGGTCTCACAAGATCCTCGTCACTCACCATGCTAGAGAAAAGCTCAAATTGAATGTCTCATTTTGTTCCTCCAAACTTCAAAGCATGAACTTTCACTATGCAGGTACTTGCCTCTCTGGCTATAAGTCCTTAGAAATTAGATGTCATGTGCCGTCTAAGAATCTAACAGAGGATACCAAACTCCATGATGTCCTATATGCTAAAAATGCAATCCTAGCGTGACATTCCTAAGGGAAACAATCTCCAATCAGAAATTATATGGTTTGCAAGCACAAAAGAATTCATCGTATAAATTCAGCATATGCGTGAAGTAACATAAAGGGGCTGAAACTTACGATCCGGAGAACAAAATAATTCCAGCAGTCAAGAGCCCTCCGAACTGAAACAGGAAACGAGGTTAACCCACTTATTAGAACTGCACAACCACTTCCATAAAAGAGTAGCCAACTAAACCGAACCGCCTTTCATTAACATTTCATAACATTTCTCCCATGACAACCCAGCATAACATTAGTCCCTCCAAAGATCACCAATAGAAACTCTCAATTGCAAGGAAAAACAGTGTTGAAGGAGAAATATGTACTCACGAGATGGGGATGTTTGGCGAAAGGGGCAGTGACAAGTGCAACTGTGTGAACCAGATGGTACAAAGAGGCTGTTTGCCATACCTTCACATGATTTTCAAATCGGAAAAAAAATCCAGCAAAAAACAGAAGAAACCCATTCAGTCCAAACAAAATCAGACCCTTCAATGAAAGAATTGAAAGCAAGCATGTGCGTCTATGGAGATGCACCTCCTTGTAAGAGGAATTTTGGGGTCTGAAGACATGGGCACCATACGTCCCCAATCCAAGAGCCGCTACTCCTGCTCATTTCAATCAAAGAGATGATTTTTCTCGAACAGTTGGATGATAAAATTTGTCAGAGAGAGAGAGAGAGAGAGAGAGAGAGAGGGACCAGAGACGGCAGCGACTTTGTGCCAGGTGAGAGCGTTCATGTCCCTTCTTCACAGTCTTCGCGTCGTCTGAGCCCTTTTGACTTCCCGCAAAATTTCTGCAGATATATTTACGAAGCAACTTGCTCCTTCCGGCTGTCACGACAGCGCAAGTAAGGGATCGGAGCGATCGCTAGTCAGCTCTTTCTTCATCCGTCCGTCAACTGTTTGTTAAAATGCCCGTGTCTGTCACAACAATTACAAAACTGACTCTCGAAGCGCAGGTCCCAACAAAAAGCTAGCGTCTTTTTGTCCATGGGCCTGCGCGAGCTGCGCTGGACTCCACTGATCCCTTTAAGCTTCTCACCAAGGGCCAATCACGATCCAATTTCTTGGGCCCAGAGATGGAAAATAACGATCCAACATGCGAACAAAAAGCTTTCGTGCTGGAGATCAACGAGGGAAAAAGGACAAGTTTAAGCTTGCCACCATCCGTATAAAGGTCAGCCGATTGTTAGCAGAAGCCAAAATTTAGGTGTTTGAAGTGGAAATGTACACATTTCATATAGATTTATGACTGATTTACACGGTTCATTAGATATTACTCTACTAAAATTAAGATTACCCATATCGGAAGTGATGGGAGCAACGGTAAGCAAGACACGGTTCACTTCGTCCGAGTCCCGCCGATAACTCCTTTTATCACAATGTTGTCGAGTGAATAATTTGCTCCGACTTATTTAGCATCTACGTCGAAAGGGCTACTTCGAGTTATTTTTTGTTTTACTTATCTCAACAAAGTAACATGACAACACTTGCACCCGATTGAGAGGTTCGATCAATTAATAATAGCAAAAGAAGACCGGATAGTCCATTGCCACGAGGCGCCCTCTCTTTCGGGTACAAATGCTTCTGCTTCTATTTCTCGAAAAATCGTTCTCCAAATACCGTAACTCGCCGTAGCAAAATGCCCATTTCTTCCTTAATCTGATATAGATTTTACTAGTTCACTTTTAGTTGGGAGAATTGGTGGGCCGGCTTAAATAAACTCTCACTATTTAGTGACCGAACCAACTTAAATTAACATGAAATCACTATTATAATGTATTTACATGTTAGGACACGCAAGCATGCATCGTCGAAAGTGAGTGCTTAGGCAGAGATTCCCTACTCCCTCATATCGAAATCCAAGTAAAAGAGAATATTCACCAACAAAATTTGAAGAGCTTTATACTAGAATGTCCGCCACTAAAGTTGTAAATGGAAAACCCTCTACAATCGCATAAGTAAATTTCATTATATTACTCGAATTTCAAAACGTAAGACTTAATGTTTCCCGTTAGTAAATGCGGCTACTCTACTATATATCTAAGTCAAGCCACCCATTTATTTCGCATTTTTGCCGTTCCACTTTCACCCTTACTATGTATAATATCGGTTTATCGAGTGATTAACATCTTTCTTTCTATGTATATATAGCTATCATTTCTTTTCATTTTGCACGAGTGTGGCTGCGATTTAGGGATACGATGATAATCATATAAGTTACGTGTAATGATTCCCATCTTATCGACATCGTTAAATGGATTTAGCAAATAAAATGTACAGTATCATCTCGAAAGTAACTAGAATTAGTATAAAACAAATAATGCAATAATGCTCGGACAAATCAATGATCATCACATAAATAAAGGGATATAACATTTATTTCTAATATAATAAACAAAAGAATTTATAATGGATATAGACTGGCGGGTCGCTTCGCTAACTTCTCCTTCTCTTCTACGCTCAAGCTTCGACTTTTTTTTTTTTTTTGCCCTAAGGAAAAGGTCAAAAAACTAAGAAAAGTGGAAAAACGATGTAATGTTTCTGTCTCATCAGACGTTCACGGGCTTGCAGAGGAACATCAGCGACGAGGACGCGGTCGCGGACCCGTCGCCAAATCTGCCACCGCCACCGCCACCGCTCCCGCTCCCGCTCCCGCTCCCGAGCCTCTCGTAGTAATCCACGCAGAACAGCGAGAGCGACAGCTGCAGCTCCTCCCGGGACTGGACCCGCCACGGGAGCTCGGCGCGGCTGGACGGCCCGAGGCGGCCTAGGACGGGGCGGATGCAGACCATGTAGAGGCGGCGGTGGCCGCCGAGGGCGGAGACGACGGGGCGGACGGAGGAGGGAGGGGGAGGGGAGAGGTGGCGGAAGCAGAGGTGCTCCCAGACGGAGTCGGTGCGGGCGAGGGCGGACCAGAGGCGGCAGACGCAGGCGGCGCGGCAGAGGGAGCGGCCATCGAGGCGCTTGAGGATCTCGGCGAGGACGTCGACGTGGTCGTTGATGCAGAACTTGGGTCTCTTCTCTTTGCAGTGGTTGTGGTGGTGGTGGTGCACCATCTTTCAGCTCAGCTCAGAGAGAGAGAGAGAAGAGGGTTTGAGGGGGTTTATATAACATAGGGGTGCGTCAAAAGGACGTTGATCACCTGTGAGGAAAAGAATAGCGTGGAGTTTAAGGGATTTGACTTCACAAGAGAGAGAGAGAGAGAGAGAGAGAGAGAGAGAGAGAGAGAGAGAGAGAGAGAGAATCGAGGTGAAGAAGAGAAGAGGCCAAGAGGAAAAGTTAGAAGATGAAGAACTGGAATCAATGCAATGCAGAAAGTTTACGTTTTCTTCTCCTGCTTTGCTTGTGGGTTTGCAAAGAGAGATGAATAGAAATTGTCTGAGAGTTTTTGTTGGGTTGTGGGTTTTGCAAACTTCAAGAAATTGGGGGCCGTTGTGAAATCACTGACTTTCGAGACCATCCATCATCAGTAGTTCTCTCTCTCTCTCTCTCTCTCTCTCTCTCTCTCTTTTTCTCACTTGGGATGAAGGAAGGGTTTTGTCTGCAACTGCAACTCTTTTTCTCCCTTCTTGTCGCTTCGCTGTGCATGGAAGGGAAAGAGTTCAGCAGGTGTGACCGTTCACGGGGGCGAAGTAATTCTTGCCCAAGCTCCAACTCCGAATTTTTTTGGGAAAATAGGGTTCCGGCTAAACTTTCCAACGTCTTGTCAAAAACTTATTCGTAGCTCTGCATAAAAACAATTTCCCATGTGTCCGTAAACAATTTTTTCTTTTTTCCAACCCAAAAAAAGATTATTGTTTCTTTTTACAGTGGATCTTGACCGACAGAATAAGCGCGCATGATAATCGTTTTATTTTTCTTATTTTTTTTCCGTTTCTAGGAATAGTTTTAAAACAGAAATTTATTTGATAACGAAATTTCATTTTTCTAGTTTTGGAATAATTTTTTGGCCCAGAAATAGGTTTAGTACAGAAATGAAAAGTATAAATTTTTTTGCTTTTCTATTTCGAAACAAAGAACAAAAGTAAAATCTCTTTTCGTTGTTGATCGCCGCAACTGTAGCTACGCCTCTCGTCGCAATTCTAGTCTCCACCGCAACCGTAGAAATTTTATGCTTTGTTATGTTGTTTTATAGGTCAACTTGAAAGCTACGAGTCATATATCTTCCTAGTTTTGTTTGGTATCTTTTTATGTTAGGCAAGGTTAAATTTATCATAAGTACATAATTTTGTTAATCCAACATCATTTATGATATATTCTTTTCAATTGATTTGACAAGCCAAACTTTGATATGTTTAGTAGTCGAATAAAATCTAAAATATGATAAATTTATCATATTCCATGCTTTGTTTTTGCCCAATATATGATAAGACTGGATATAATAGGGATATAGCCGGATAAAAATGTCGCATGTGGCAGTTGAGAAAATGGTGTATAGGATTTCTAATATCCATAATATGAAAGTTATTTCTTTCGAAGAACAAACCTCTTAAATTAACAAATGAATATACTGCTCGAATAAAATAACATTAATTTTAAACAGTTTCATTTTCATTTATTCCTATCCTTGTCCATATATTTGAATTTCTTTCTATCTTATCATATAGATTCAATATATATATAGTATTTATACAAATTTCATATTTTGGGTATTTTATTAATTTATTTGTATTAGTATAGTTTACTATTCAATAAATTTTTTTAGAGGATGATGGAAGGGGAAAGAACAAATAAAAAGAAAAGAAATAAAAAGAGAGAGGGAAAAATATGAAAAAAGAACACGATATCATAAGCAAGAGTATCGTGAGAGATTTTTACCATCTCCATTAGGTAATTTTTAGGTTCATTTTTACTAATATGTCATTCATACCAAACAAAGAACATGATATCATACGAAAATATTCGTCTTTATTATCACGATTCACCAAATAATGGGATAGGATATAAAAAAATCATTGGATTTCTATTTTATTATATCCATTCATTTCCCGACTAGAAATCCAAATGATCAAACATTACATCGGAGTTTAATGTTATAGCCTTAGCGACATTTTACTCGTACGACCGATTCATCCGGGGGGTTTAGCGGTTGGGGAGTGTTTAGGTCGGCTCTCGTGCATCTCAACTAAGCCATCCCACCAACCAATTTTGAGGGCGCATTCTCCTAAATCGGTTTGATGCATTTAGGATTTTACTTTCGAAGTGCTCCCCTCAGAATGCAAAAATTTCACGGCGACCATCAATCGAATGCTGCTTTAAAAATCTAACCTGTTATGACACCTAGGAAAATAAACAACGATGGATTCTAGAAAATTATTAAAGCTGAAACACAAGAAAGGAAATGTCGCAATCAGATCGTTCAACGAGAAGGTCCCCTCGGATTCATGGTCAGGAAAGCAGCTACTCGGTTGTCTTATGGACTTCGTCTCAATAGACGGTTGGCATTTGGCCCGGCAAAGGGAAAAAACCAAAGTCCTGCGAGACACAAAGCAAGAAATTTCGCCAAAAAAAAAAAATTATCAACAAGAAGGTCCGTCTAGATTCGACCTTGGACAACACATAGGCTTCTTCCATAATGGAAGAATAAAATAAAAAAATAATTGGACCCACCTTCTTTTATATGTACAAATATATTATGTGTATATGAATAGATGATAGAGGTCGAGAGGGATTGTCATTGGGAGTTGTTCTCTTTCGCGTTTGGACTTGTTTGCTGGACACATCCGAGCAGCACTTTTCCCTATTCTAGCTTGGAGGAATTTGATAATTGCTACATTACAAAAGCATACCCGTAAAGTGCGCAAAAGAAGAGAAGAAGAAGGATAAAATCTTTATGTTTTCTCACAAGTTTTCACTCACTCCCCCAGCAACTATCATTTGTACTTAAGTTGCTTGTAAAGTATGTGCCTCCCACAAACAAGTCAAACACACATAGGTGTGTTTTCACCATGTCCATTTGCCATATGCCCTTATTCATAGGTAAAAATTCGATAACTTATCTATATGTATTCGCACGTATGTTTTTGCATTGAAATTGTTTGTTTTTGTTTTTTTTTTCATATAGCTACAAATCATTTAAGTTAAAAAAGGAATTGTGCCATAGCGAACCTACGTATTTGCGAATAAATCACATCTGATGTACAATGAGGGAACGGCTTTGAACATCTTGGTTACTTATAATAAATGTCGGGTCCAAGGCGATAAAGCATTCGGAGCCCCTATTGCGCCAATGATGTGGGGAAGCAAGTTAATTAACGTTCGCTTGCTGAATTGGGAAGTCACATTTAGCATTTTTAACTTAGGTAAAGAAAATATTTTACGAGTTGATTTGTTATGTCACGTGTCAAGGTGAGCGATTTAAGATAGTACACTTCACGCATATTTGATATACAAAGTTTTAGGCTTAAGTATAGCACAAGTGTTTGAATTTGACCCAAGGAAAAGCTGACTCGCAAGAGGCAGAGTTCAAAACCCGCACTTTCAAAACGATCCCGAGGATAGTCCTACCGGCAGGGAGGCCCGTGGTGGAGTCCCCTCATCAAAAAAAAAAATGTTTGAATTTGTATACGATGCTCACTTTAGTTCTAAAACTTTCAAAACGATCACTTAAGTGTCATTTTTTTTAAAAACGATCACTTCAGTGCCAAAATTTTCAAAGATCACTTAAGGCCAATTTTTTGAAAACGATCACTTCAACCAACTCCAACGAGCCACATCGGTTCAAATTGGAATTGACATTGAAGTGAGCATTTTTAAAAAAAATTAGCACTTAAGTAATCGTTTTGAAAGTTTTGGCACTAAAATAAGCACCGTATACAAGTTTTGGCACTTGTAGTATACTTTAGCCAAAAGTTTTAATAGAACGTCAAGTTTTTGACATTTCTAAAAAAAAAATTCAGAGAGGCAAATGTGACTTCTATACTATATAATACACATCAAGGGTCAATGCCTTTCCATTTTTCCATAATCTAATGACAAAAGGTGAATCCAATGATACGATCACATCAGAAAAGTTCATGGGTTGACATGTGTAATGAATTCTCTCTCTCTCTCTCTCCAGCTAATCTCCATGATCAGTGGCAGCCAAGGAGCTACTTAAAACGCCATTTTTGTTGGCTTCTCCACTGACACGAGCTCATTATTAAATGGTTTGTCTAAGCCCCTGGTCAATGTCGGGGATATATACATTTATATGTGAATGTAGTTTTTAAAGAGGGTTTTGTTTTGTTTGTTGGATCGAAGCGCTGGGTCTGCATTGAAAATCTTTTGGGAGACTTTCGTGCATGTGATGATAAAAACTCGACAACAACGTGAAAAGGACCAACACGTGAGAACAAAACATGAAGCAACAATCGCAAACCCTAAAAGGGACTTCATTTCTAGAATTGTTGCCGTTGTTTGGGTATAGACCGACCTTTCTTGCCCTAACTGCTCCTTTAGCCACGAGCGGGCGATGAAGGAATCTGTGAGTATTTCTTGGCTTTGTATTTGATACACAGAGTTCTTCTTTTCGTTAGAAGTTTCTGATGGGGCTTTTGTAGGTGTGTTAGGATAACCATTTTTTGCTAAAGGTTCATGCTTCTTGTCGAGAAATTGACGGGGATGCAAATGGATGTGTATAAGTCGGGCCTTAGGTGTAAAGAGAAAGGATGTCGGATGCAATCATGTCGTAATGGAAAGACGTGAATAAGATAATGCGAAAACAATGCAAATCAATACAAAAAATGAGTACCTTACCCTCATACTCGCAACTTGTATTATGATATCACTGTCTACTGGATGATCGTTTACTTAGAAAGTTTAAGGTCTTTCCAGCATAATGGTTGCCTAACAATGAATATCGAACATCTCGTTAAATAGAAGGAAATTACCCTCGATGTGCACAATAATCGAGCTAAAATGTCAAGCGAATTAGTTGATTGTCAATTCGTGTTGGGAGCAGCCCAACATGTTCGAGATTTGATTTGAAAGATCCCGATGATTGCTCATCAAGAATACCTAATAGGAAGGAGTCCTATTATGGTGGGATGCTGAAAAGGAAGAATACCAGGATAAAATCAATTCCGGAGATCATCCAAATTAGAGAGATTTTGCGATTGCGAAATCGGTTAAAGAAAATTCTAATTTGGATGGAGGTATACCACTATAACGAAGCGATTGAAAGAGAATTTTGTTTGTGCACCAGAAAATTACTTTAGGGAAATCACAAAAGTTCTCAACAATGAGTAAACAGGAGAGATCTTGAGAATTCGCCAAGTGAGGATTTGTTTTGTGACAATTGTGAGGATTTATTGTGAGAGAGACACCATTAGAGTGTCGGTTGTAATCTTTTGATTATAGTGGAGCGGTTCTTGGACTAGCGTCCCGTGATTTTTCCCTCATCGGGTTTTCCACGTAAAAACTTCCGGTGTATCGTTCTTCTAGTCTTCTTTTATTTTTGTTGTGTTATTTACGTTTTTCTCGAAAGAGAAAATATGGCATCATATTGCGCGAATCCGACAGTTAGAATTCCGCTGCGATCAATTGCGATCCGACTTTATTCGAGAGCAAGGTTGTAAAAGATGTCGAATGACAATGATAATATGATCAAGCTCACGGCTATGAATTACGTAATATGGAGGTGCAAGATGGAGGATCATCTCTACATCAAGGGCTTGTAGAGGCCAATCAAGACAAGAGCACCTCCAAAGAGCATGATAAAGACTTCGGTATCAGCCTTTAAATCAGCAAAAGCTAAAGAAAAAGAAGAAGACGGCAAGAAAGAAGAAGAAGAAGAAGAAGAAGAAGAAGAAGAAGAAGAAGAAGAAGAAGAAGAGGAGGAGGAGGAGGAGGAGGAGGAGGACGAATGGACCATTCTCAACGTAAGATGTGTGGCAACCATCGAAAGTGGCTAGATCAAAGCATCTTTGAAAACTTCACCCAAAAAGACAATGCTTATGATTTGTGGAGAAATCGGAGTAAACATACGTGAGGAATACATCTCAAAACATAGCAAGTTTGATAAAGAAGGTGTCGCGTATGGAGTACAAAGATAGAACAAGTGTCTCGAATATATAGGCACTATGGGAGGTTTGGTAAATGCAATGGAGAAGATGATCTCCTCGAAGTTGCATGCACACTTCCCGACAAGTTCTATGCCAAAAAGCTGGGACACCTTAGTTGTGTCTATTCACAATTCTACGCTGATGGAGCATTGACCGTGGAGTTAGTGAAGGGCGATTGCTGAGCGAAGAGCAAAGTCGCAAAGATGAGGGGTACTACAACCATGGTGAAAGAACTCTTGTTATCAATGAACAAGAGAAGAAAGTAGATCGTGGGAGGAGCAAAAGCCGTGGACCTAAAGGTCGCTCAACCTCAAGGCCAAGGGTTAAGAAGAGAGCTTGTTTTCATTGTGGAAAAACTGGACATCTCATTAGAGATTGTCGATTGAAGGCAACCAAAAAGTAAGTTGAAGCACCAATGCAAATGTCACTACAGTTTATGAAGACATGATTGTTATCCGTACCGATGAGAACATCAACTTAACATGTCAAGATACCACTTGGCTAGTTGATTCTAGAGCCTCATTTCACGTTGTTCCCAAGAGAGAGTTTGTCTCTTCATATACAGCTGGAGACTTCGGTCTCGTGAGGATGGGTAATGATGGCTTATCGCAAGTTGTTGGCATCGGAAGTGTTAATATCAAGACCAACAATGGATGCAAGTTGATCTTGAAAGAGGTAAGGCATGTCCCCGATATTCGTCTTAACCTAATCTCCATCGGAAAACCGGACGATGATAGTTATGTGAGTCACTTCGACGAAGGCAAGTGGAAGTTAACAAAGGGTAGCTTGGTGGTAGCAATAGGAGTGAAAGATAAATCTCTCTACACTATACAAGGAAAGCTATGTGGAGGAGATCTTAATGTAGTGAGAGAGGTATCTACCGAGCTTTGGCATAAAAGGCTCGGACATATGGGTGAGAATGCAATGAAGGTTCTCATATCGAAGAAGCTACTCCCGAAAATAAAAGGTACCTCTATAAACCCTTGTGAAGATTGCATTATAGGAAAAAAATAATAGAGTTGCCTTTAAATCCACTCCGCCATTGAAAAAGACAAATCGACTTGATTTGTTACAAACCGATGTTTGTGCTATGACTTCGAGAATTGCTGGTGGTGCTTCCTATTATGTTACTTTTATAGATGATTTTTCTAGAAAGGTGTGGGCTATTACATTGAAGACAAAAGATCAAGTTCTTGATACCTTCAAGGACTTACATATGAAACTAGAAAGGGAGACCGTCGGAAAATTGAAGTGTGTAAGGGCGACAATGGCGGGGAATACCAAGGGTCATTTGAGGATTACTGCAGAGTTCATGGCATAAGGCTCGAGAAAACAATGCCTAAGACACCACAACACAACGATGTTGCCGAGAGGATGAATCTAACAATATATGAGAGGATAAGGTATATGCTCTCCCATGCGAAGTTGCCAAACTCTTTTTGGGGGGAGGCAATGAGGACGGCGGTGGATTTGATAAATCTGTCACCTTCGATCCCACTCAAAGGGGAGACTCCACAAAGTGTATGGAATGGTAAGTATTTATCTTACAATCACTTGAAAGTGTTTAGTTGCAGGGCACTCGCACATATATCGAGAGACGAATGAGCTAAGCTAGATAGAAAGGCCAAGGAGTGCATATTCTTGGGATATGCTCATGAAGATTTTGGCTATAGATTGTGGGATCCCGACAACAAGAAGGTGTTTGAAGCCGAGATGTGGTGTTCTTTGAGGATCAAACAATTAAAGATCTCAAGAAGCATGAAAAACCTCAAAGTATTGAGGAAGATTTAGTCGACTTGGAACCCTCAAACTTATTAGAAAATTCTGCTCATGGGGGAGCATAAGAAGAGGTCGAGAATGACTCAGCTAAGCAAGCACAAATCGAGACAACATCTAATGATGATGATTTCGAAGAAATTGAGGTCGAGACTAATAATGAAGATGGTGGAGATGATGGAGCGGAAGCTCAAGAAGAAGGAGAAGCAGAAATTGATGATGCGGTTGAGGAAGAAATAATTGATGTTGATGATATTCCTCAAGAGCAACCGAGGAGATCAATGAGAGAAGGGCAACCTAGCAGAAAATACTTTTTAAACGAATATGTGTTCCTCACTAACGGGGAGAACCCGAGAATTTGCAAGAAGTGAAAATTAATACCCACAAGAAGGAATGGATGAAAGCGATGCAAGAAGAGATGCAATCATTACATGATAATCACACTTATGATTTGGTAGAGCTACTAAAGGGCCAAAAAACACTAAAAAATGAATAGGTGTTTCGGTTGAAGATCGAAGAAAATAGTCCCAAACCACGTTACAAAGCAAGATTGGTGGTGAAGGGTTTCGGTCGAAGAAGGGAGTTGATTATGAGGAGATTTTATCTCATGTTGTAAAGATGTCATTCATTCGAGTAGTTCTTGGTTTGACAAAGCAACCTTGAACTTGGAGATCGATCAACTCGACGTGAAAACATCATTCTTACATGGAGATCTTGACGAGGAGATATATATGGAGTAGCCCAAAGGTTTTGTGACCAAAGGGAAGGAAAATCTTGTGTGCAAGTTGAAAAAGAGTCTCTATGGGCTCAAACAAGCTCCAAGGCAATGGTACAAGAAGTTTGATTCATTTATGGAGAGGAATGAATACAAAAAGACGACGAGAGATCATTGCGTGTTCATCAAGAAATTTAATGACGGTGATTTTCTGGTTCTTTTATTGTATGTTGACGATATGTTAATTGTAGGGCATGATGTCGAAAAAATCACGAAGCTTAAGGAGGAGTTGAGGAAGGAATTCTCTATGAAGGACCTTGGACCGGCAAGGCAGATACTTGGGATGAGGATATCGCGCGATAGAGATTGTGGAAAGCGGTGGTTGTCCCAAAAGAGATATGTAGAGAAAGTTGTGCAAAGATTCAATATGAGCAATGCCAAAGCGATCAACTCACCTTTGGCAAGTCATTTTCAGCTTAGCACGAGGCAATGTCCCTCAAGTGAAAGGGAGAAGGAAGAAGTGATGAAGATTCATTATGCCTCTCAGTCGGAAGTCTCATATATGCGATAATGTGCACACGACCGGATATTGGGTATGCTGTTGGAATTGTTAGCCGATATATGTCAAACCCTGGCAAACAACATTGGGAGGGCTGTCAAGTGGATACTTCGGCATCTTAAAGGTACATCTAGTTTGTGTTTGTGTTTTGGTGATAGAAAACCGATACTTGAGGGGTTCACCGATGCGAGACATAGCGGGAGATATGGATTCCAGGCGGTCTACGTCCGGTTATTTAATAACTTTTGCAGGTGGAGCTGTCTCTTGGCAATCAAGATTGCAAAAGTGCGTTGCACCGTCCACAACGGAGGCCGAGTACATAGCCGCCACCGAAGCTAGCAAAGAGATGTTGTGGATGAAGAGATTTTTGCAAGAGTTAGGGCACAAGCAAGATGAATATACCAAAGCGCTATTCATCTTAGTAAAAATTCCACATTTCATTCGAGAACAAAGCATATTGATATTAGGTATCATTGGATACGAGAAATGTTGGAAGAGAAGCAATTGAAGATCGAGAAGATCCACACCGACGTAAATGGTGCTAATATATTTACCAAATCTCTACCTACGGAAAAACTAAAATTATGTAGAAAGGAGGCTGCTTTATCGAACTAATAAGGAAGTTCGAGATCCTCCATGATGGGCTGGGGGAGATTTGTTGGGAACAGCCCAACATGTTCGGGATTTGATTTGAAAGATCCCTATGATTGCTCATCAAGCATACGTAATAGGAAGGAGTCCTATTATGGTGGGATGCCGAAAAGGAAGAATACAAGGATAAAATCAATTTTGGAGATCATCTAAATTAGAGAGATTTTCAATCAAGAGGCGATTGCGAAATCGGTTAAAGAAGATTCTAATTTAGATGGAGATATACCACTATAACGGAGCGATTGAAAGGGGATTTCGTGTGTGCACCAGAAAATTACTCCAGGGAAATCACAAAAGTTCTCAATAATGAGTAAACTGGAGAGATCTTGATAATTCGTCAAGTGAGAGTGTGTTTTGTGACAATTGTGAGGATTTATTGTGAGAGATGCACCATTAAATTGTCCATTGTAATCTTTGATTATAGTGGAGAAGGTCTTGGACTAGCGTCCCGTGGTTTTTGCCGCATAGGATTTTCCATGTAAAAACTTCTGGTGTATCATTTTTCTAGTATTCTTTTATTTTTGTTGTGTTATTTACGTTTTTCTCGAAAGAGAAAATACGGCATCATATTGCGCGAATCGACGGTTAGAATTCCGCTGCGATCAATTGCGATCCGACTTTATTTACAACAATTCGCTTTCTTGTTCCCTTTACGCACACCAGCAGACACAATAAAAGAAGTCTTATGATCAGTGCAATTGGGTTTGATAAGTTTTAAGTGCCTCATGTTATAATGTATTCATTGATATTCTGTCTTCCCGTGAGATTGAACGAAATTTATGACCACGAGATATGTATGTAATGAAAAAAACATCTATAGATTAAAGTCTTCCGAGAAGTCGTTTCGTATCCATTGTAATATCTTGTTTTGTGGGAGTTTGATTGCTTTGTGATCGAGCTAGAACCAGAAACACGTTCTTCTTCTTCTTCTTCTTTTTTTCCCCAAATCGCCAATTTGTCGAATTAGCCTAGTGGATTCAGATCTTGCCGATATGAACAATCCATCCAAAACTAGTGAAGAAATCAGAAAATTGCCTCAAATCCATAAAGAGATGTCTACAGGCAAACCGGAGTTGAATCATGCATTTCTTATTTGTTACGTTCACACTAAGTTCTAGCAATTGTGAAACAACTGGAACTGAACAGAAGACCAGTTCAACCTGAAAAGACCACCAAATGAGGTTGTTCCCGAATGAAGAGCAAGGCAAGTTTGTTCTCGTGCCCAGTCTTTTCTAGTTTCTGCACCTTAGTTTCCTCTTCATGGGAAATTTATCCACAATCCATCGAGCCCTTGTTCCCGTGGTCCATTTATGCCGGATCACCGCTCCAATCACTAGTTCCCCGGCATATCCCGTTGAGACAATCTTCCCACCTGTTTTATCTAGACTCCATGAATTTTGATCTGTTCTTCCGACGTTGAATGTCACGCCCCGAACCCTTCGGGCTCGATAACATCCCAACACAACCGTTCTCATAAAAGATTCCCAAGATCCAACGGCCTTACTAGAAGGATTCAAAATTTAACGCAAATGAAAAGCACAAGTGGAAGCGAAAGTAACTCCATTCAATTAACAAAGATGACCTGGGACAAAAGACATCCTTATAATACCAAAAAAAAAACCAACGATTATTTACAAATAACCCGGAGCAAGGGTCGAAGGGGACCGAGGGACTAAACAAAAAGATAACCCTCTAGGCTCCTCTCGCCACGCCTCTATCCTAAGAGGACATCTAAAAATGCGCCCTACTTCTTCTACGCCTACTAGTCGGTCATTACCATCCGACCTCTCCATGTCCTCACCGGGATCGTACTCGAGATGGGCTAACAGGGTTTGTCTCCAACGAGTCTTCCGCATCCTCTTCCTCCGAAGTAGATATCTTAATGACTTCCACCTCTTCTTCTACAACTCGGGGACTTTTCCGAGATATTCCTAGATTCTCGCTACCGAATGCTCCAGTCACCCTCCACCGGAGCAGGATGGCACCATACAGGAATTTCGTCCCTCGGTACCTCCGAGGGCTTCAATGGCCCCGTTGTCATGTCCCCGTAACGATAATACCAAGCCTCGTATCTCGGGGCTTCCAAAGTATGGTCCCCATTCATCTACCCGGCATAAAGGGTCCCTTTCCTACTATACACTATGTCCGGACCTACTGGGGAACTCCTCAATGGATGTATCTATGTCCATTGGAACGCCGCGACGCATCGGAGGCATGCTTAAGACTTGGGGTCCGAAAATATTAACCCACGACGGGGTGAGATATAAATCTCGATGAATCAAGCCTAAGCTCGGTTAGGACACCGATTCGCCCGTAACATCCTAACAAGAGGATCATAAAACGACAACATAAACATATATCCAGCAAGCACATTACAAGATAATAATCATTCACATGCACACTTACTAGCCTTAAGCCACACATAATGCAATGCTTGACTCGACCCAACAGTCATGTCGACAACCATCCGAACAAAGCATCACACTCACAAGTATGCACTTGGACACCACACAAGTCCATTTATTAACGATGATCGCGCTCTCGGCGCTACAAATGACGAGGATCCATGCTACCGGCGTGATCGACTCTCACAATTAATGCGATCCCGCACTCTTCCGCGCGGACCGGGCTACGTTCCTTTTCCCTCTCGACAACGGCTACTACAAGCGGTGTATCCAGTGCAACCCGCACGGCACGGCAAGTAGACATCTTTATATGGGGCGTCGGTCCATCACAAGCTGCGACCGGCATCCGATAATCTCTTAAAACCGTACGTACCATACGGAGCATGAATTATCGTGCTTCCGGCAAGTCGTGTGGTTCCATAAAAATGGTACGATGTGTACTTATGTGTACAACACGAACTTGCCAGGAAAACCCATCATCGTTCCTTTGTAAGACCATGCAGCTCACCCGACACATCAATCAATTTATTCTTTTTGATATAGGCCGGATGCTCACACAACGTGCTCAACGACTCGGCCCAAGGCCATTTTCATGTTAAAATATGTCTTTGATATTGCACACGGTCATATGAATGCACAATTCATGGCCGATCTCGCGTTTGGCACGGGCGATGGAACATATCAAAACTTCAATCACATTACGAATCAATCAAACCACCGTACTCGATGAGCACTTCCAATGAGGCGAACCGCCCAAACAAATCATCAATTTAACACGAATAAGCCAATTCGCTTATTGTATAGGTAATTTCGCACCGAGTCATTAATTAGCCGTTTGATTTATAAATTGTCAATCGATCACTCGTGCTTTAACCTATCGCTCGCTCGCGACCAAATCACAAAGAATCAATACAATCTAGCAACCAATTAGCCACAGACAATTCTAATTTAATCGATTGTGGCCATTTACCCTAAATCGGGTTTCTAACTAATCCGACCATAATCAAATCTACCTAAATACCTTTCCAACTAATTAACTAATCCTAGGCGCAATTAGCGCCCTAACCAAGGATTAGGGTCAACTCACCAAAACGGCGGTGGAAGTCGGGTTCGGCACGATTTTCGAGGTCGGGCTCGAAAATCACTATTCACCGAAGGAAACACTGTTCATGTCGGAAACACTGTTCACCGGCGGCATTGTTTCGGCGACACTGTTCACGGCCGAAACCGACAACGAGCTCGTGGCGACGGCAAGCAGCTAGGCTTATCATAGGCTCGATTTTGGGGGCGGACGGGGTTGGCCGGCGACTAGAAAACAGAACCATCGAGTTAAAAATAGGGAAACCGGCGTTGAGTTGAGGGAAACTCACCTTTACGGCCGAGGCGAGGCCGGAAAAAGCTAGGGGACTCACGTACAGGTCGAGGACGACCTTCGGGACTAGCCGAGGGCGGCCGGAGGCGGCGGAATAGCCGGTGGTCGAACCGGCGTGAAACAATGCACAAAACAGGGGAGGTCCGGCCGGGGCTGTTCACGGTGGTCCGGCGAAAAATGAGCGACGGGATGGGGTTGAGAGACTCTAAGATAGCTTAGGGTGGTCGGTGGTGGCGGCTGGTGGCTCGTGGTGGCCGGAGCAAGCGTCGGCAAGAAGGGAAAACTGGTACAAGACGATCGCGGGTGTAGGGGGCGGAAACAGGGGAGGTGGTCGGGGGCTGTTTTGGGGCTCCGGCGGCGTCGAGGCTTCGTGGGGCTGGTGGAGATGGTTAGAGGGGGTGTCGGGGGGTCTCGTGGTGGTCGGAGTTGGGCGGAGGGAGGCGTCGTGGCGGCGGGTGGCAGCGAGCACGTAACCGGTGCCTCGAGACCCAAAACAGAGCGGATCGGGGTTCGGGGCTGATCCAGCTTTTCCAACGGCGTCGCGGCCTCTGCAGCGGAGGGACAACGTCGGAGGAGGTCGAGGAGATGACCGGAGGTTGAGGTGATGGTCGTGGGGGCGACGGTAGCTCGGAAACAGCTTACACCGGCTCGCAATTGCAAACCCGGCAGAAACAGGGCAAGTCGGGAAGGCTTCTTGCAATGGGCTTTCCGGCGATTCTGCGGTGGTCCGGTGGCGTCGAGTGGATTCCGTGGGTGTTGTAGTTTGTCTAGGTAGCTTGAAATGGCCAAGGTTTCCGCTCACAATGAAGAAAGAAGAGGAAGAAAAGAGGCTCAAGCAATCGATGAAAGGGGAAGAGAGAGAGGAGAGAGAGGAGAGAGAGAGAGAGAGAGAGAGAGAGAGAGAGAGAGAGAGGAGAGAGAAACTTTGACCCGATTTGACTGGTGGTCTGAAGATTTGACTGAAGGTGGGGCCCACAAGTCTCATCCCATAAATTTTCTTGTCATTTTGCCTATAATATCCAAGGGCAAAACGGTAATTTCATAAATCGGGACCGATCGGATTTTTAGCTCAACCGATTGGGAATGAAATTGGATTTTCACGGGCTAGGTTCGGTCCGGAAAAGTGGCTAGGCGCGAGGATTAGAAATTATAAATCGCGATGACCACGATTTCGAAACCCAATCAAGATCGAACGACGTTTCGGGAATCATCCTAAATTCATCACTTTCGTCCTTGCGATCCAAAATTTTATACCAATGGAATTCAATAAAAATTTATTTTATTGAATTTGGTCTCAACCCCGAGGGCCTAATATCCAGGGCGTCACATTGAAGATGGTGGTGGCAATGCATCAAGCTCTCCACATTTCCTAGACAAAGGAATATCGCACATTTCCCGCATTCCCTCCGTATGAGTTCTTACAAATGTAGCGGGACTGTTGCGACTGTGGCATGGTCCCAGTGAAATGGTTTTAAGGCTCATTGAAGAATGCAAGCGGATTGAGTCGAGTCAACTCTTGTGGGATCACTTCCGAGAGCTCGTTCGAGAAAGGTCCAATGCTTCCGAATTTGTTAGGTTGGCCAAGGACGAAGGGACCGCCGAGCATGTTATTGGAAAGGTTGAGCAACTAAAGCTGCTTTAGGCTTCCTAGAGACTTGGATATCTATCCACCGAAACCGCTGCTTGAAAGATCTATCGATGCGAGATATTCGCGAGATCCTAGAATACTTTAGTTGTGCGAACCTTTGGCTGTCATTATCATAGAGTAGTTGAAGGCCGTGTATCTCGTGGGGCGTAACCCGTGAGAGAGGTTCTTGATGGGGTTTATGATTTACAGATCCCGTGTTAGCACCGATAGTCCGCCTTGTTGGAGTTGGCGAATACTTCGGGGACCCTTATTTCTCACACCGGGTACGCCTACGTGAGCTTAGGGAAACCGAAGTGTTACCCAACGACATGTGACCCTGCGCGGGGATGCGGGGCGCGCCTCCCGACGGGGGTTCACGCTGCCCGGTCGGCGGACAGTGCCCCACTTGCCGGTGAGCGGGCGGGGTTCGAGGCGCGCCCCGTAAACCTCTACTTGGTTTGGGCTTTTATTTAAGCTGGCCCATATGGTTGGAATTAAGAGGTTTTAGGTTTTTAGCCCGTTTTTGGGGCATATATATTTTGCTCGGTTTATTATTGTATTAAGCAAGAATTGGTCAGAACCAAAAAAATATAGTAAAATCTCTTTGCAGGACGTAGCCCTAATCTTGGGGTGAACCCGGGTAATCTCGTGCGTCTTTCCAATTTTTTTTATTTTCCGTGTGATCGTCTCGATTCGGTTTCGATAAAACCCTTTCACGCCCGATCTACCGCAGCAACTTTCTTGGCGGTCCAACGATCAAAGTACTAAGATGGCAAACTACTCCCAATTGTTCCGGTTTCTTGACTTGAGGAATCTCCCTTGAAAGTTGTTGCTTGTGCAAGCTAAGGTGTAGGGTCTGGAGCGCTGTTCATTTGAAAACTTCATAATCGTTGCGAAAAGCCCGTCAGGGAGTTAATAGAAAGGTTCAGAACCAATAGCTTCTCTTAATTCACATCCGAACCATTGTAGTACTTGGCCAGTGTGAAGCCCCGCCGGAATCAACTAAGCTTCCGATGCGTCCTCCTGCCCCACGACCTCCATCTCCTATCTGCCAATCTATCTTTATGTCGCAGAACTCTCAAACCAATACATACAAGAAACAGGAACGTATGTTTCTCTATCTTCTACATGGAAAGATTTCAAATTTTTTGCTTTTATTCGCCTACCCTTTATGAAATTAAATATTTTCTCGGTGATATCAATGTTAGATAATCAGAAAGGCTAAGTGTTTTTTATATGATTGGTGAAAGGTGTAATGGTTTTCATGTAATTAAAGTGAAAAGAAGTGGAAAGGAATGAAGCTTGGTGAGCAAAGTTTCATTTTACTTGACTTCCTTAATACTCATAGATTTTTCTGATATATGTCGCACACAAGTATGACTACAGAATGCTATATTTAAAATGAACATGCACATGGAACTAGTTGATATCTACAGCAGAAAAACTTAGGAAAAAGTTACAGGTACTCAAAAACAGAAGACGAAAGATTTCGGTCTGAGTATTCCTTGGTTTCGGACCGTCTCTTCTACCTTCTTCGCCTTTGTTTTCTTCTGCCAAACTTCTTCACAAGTCTCTGAGCCAGAGTCTAATTCCATTCCACTCCTTAAATCTTGATCTTCTTCGGAAGTCGGAGGTGATGGCAGCGATGATTTGAGATCTCCGCATTTTCTAGATGGAGGAGTGCCACAGAGCCCCGAGTTTCCCTTGTAGGAGTTGTTTTCGAATGTAGGAAACTGTCATGACTGCGGTATCGGCCTAGTCAAACGGTTATAAGATACGTCGAAGACCGCAAGCGAACTGAGTTGCGTCAACTCCTGAGGGATTTCTCCTCACAGCCGATTTTGAGAAAGGTCCAATGCTTCCAAATTCGTTAGGTTTGCTAAAAATGGAGGCAGAGGACCGGCGAGAATGTTGTTGGAAAGGTTGAGCAAGTTTAGTTGCTTTGGGCTTCCAATGGTCACGGGGATCACTTCACTGAAGTTGTTGCTAGAGAGATCAATCAATGTGAGGTGCTCTCGGATCTTTGAGTACTTCATTCGGATGCCCTTGGCAAGGACGCTCATAGAGTAGTCAAAGGTTGGGCCTGGAAAGAAAGTCCCGATTGGCAGAATAGGATCCCCAATGTAGCTCGACAGATGTGTCTCAGAAACTCTCATGGCAATCCAATGCTTGAAGTATCCAGATGGTGAGCTACCGGAAAATTTATTTTGGGATAGGTCGATGATTTGCAGCGTAGGGAACTCAATCCTATCAGTCGGTTCGCCAGTAAGTCCGTGGAAACTATTATACCGCAATATAAGTACCTTCAATCTGAGAAGTGAGCCCAACCAGGACAGGAAAACATCCCTAATCAGATTGTTCCCCAGATTCAAGAATTTTAAATGGTCACAATTGCGGAGCAATCTTGGCAGCGGCCCGTGCAATTTATTGTAACTCAGATCAATCATTAAAAGCGCACAGAAATTCCCATTCAACCGAGGAAGTTTCCCTTCGATGTTGTTGCTATGTAGACTCCTCACTTCCAAAGTACCACTCAAATTACTCATACATTTTGGAAGAAACCTAGTAAGATTATTATCAGACAAATCGATCACCCGGATAGATTGCATATGAGTGGCGATATTCCTCCAGAGAGCCCGTTATTTGATATGAAGTAGTACTGGAATTTAGGAGGGGGAATAGGCACCGATGCTTGAACCTGAGATCTGCTACAACGAGTTCTTTCCACTTGAAAATAACGGGATCTTGAGCAAAACTTGTTAGAAAATTGCCAGAAAGGTTCAAATTCTCTAGGTTTTTTGTGCTCTCATTTAGAAACCATTGAGGAACTTGATCATAACTGTTATTGTAGGATAGATCTAGCACAAACAAGCCATCCTGGTCTTGTAGAAACTCAGGGAAACCATTCAAGTTGCAGGAACCTAAACCCAGAACAAAGCACGGGTGAGTTATGTCGGTTCGATGGTCAACGGCAGTTTGTTAGAGGATGACACAAGTTCACGAAGGCTTTTATGCTCTGAAAACCTAGCTGACTTTACAGTGCCAATCAAGTTATTTGAACTCAAATCAAGAGTGCGAAGACCCTGTAATTGGAAAATTGTGCTTGGAATTGCACCATGGAATTGGTTGAGTGAAAGATGATCAACATCAATCAGTAGGGAGAGTCTCCCCAACGAGGGTGGGATTTCACCACTCAGTTGACTTGACCGAAGTGTGAAGAACCTAAGCTCCATGAGGTTTTGGAAAGAGAGTGGAATCTCGCCCACTAATTGATTAGATTCAAGAGCTATATAAATAAGCTCAACTAGGTTAAAAAAATCCAAAGACATATTACATTTCCAATGGAAGATGGGATTTCACCTGTTAACTAATTAAAGCTCAAATCTAAATTAGTAAGTTAAGTAGGGTCAGGTTCTCGAGGGGCGGTGTTGTGCCTGTCAGCCTATTATCTGAGAGGTCAAGATGGACAAGTCGGGTCAAGTTACTGACCGAATGTGGGATGTGGCCCATGAAGTTGGAGCTGGAGAAGATCAGGTGACTCAAGGATCCAAGATCTCCAACTGCCGGAGGAATCTGACAATTGAAGTCATTGAAGGCAAGGTTAAGGCTTCTGAGGCGAAGAAGACGGAAAAGACTGGTGTCGGATTTGATTTTACAGGAGAGACAACTGCAACTGAGGTCTAGGCCGGTCACGTGACCGCTTACCTTACAACACTCAACACCAGGCCAAGAACAGCAGTAGCTTTGAGTTTCTCCTGTCGATGCGTTCCAGGATTCAATCTTCCTTGCTCATCAGTATAGGCGCTGTCACAGCACTGCGGCTTTCTGGTGGAGAAGGTTGCCTTGAACTCCAACAACGCAGATCTCTCGTCTTCATGGCGACAAGAGAGTGTGAAGCAACAACAGTAAACAAGAGCATTGAAGTGAAATGACTCTTTCTCCATGGTTAACTAAGCAAATCTAGTGGTACTCTCAAACTCACTATGCTGACTCGGGTGTGCATGAGGCGTGATGATGGAGATTTTATATAGCCCAGTTCTTCGCCGATGTCATATTCTAATGTCGTTAGTGACTAGGATCAACGCATCCTGTTACAGCGTTAATGTTAGAATGGGTTTAACCAGATAGCCTTCAAAAACAGTCCAAATGGTCCTTCACAAGGTGTTCTAGAGACCATGACTTTGTCCTGAGACCGACTGCCGAACTCGATTCCTCCATTATAAATATTACCTCAAGATGTGGATGGACTGCTGCATTCTTCCAAGGGCCGGTCGACTACAAAAGAATAAATCCAAGTCTTAGGAGTTGCAGTTGTCCTCCTAATTTCCAAGCCATTCTTCAAGTTTCTTCTCAACTTTGTTCGGTCTGTATCGTTGGGGGATGACGGTATTTTAAAAGGCGTGGACAGAGATGTCTATTGACTTTGAATTCTTGCACTCCAGAGAGCACGCTAGCTTAGAAAAGGCAACATAAGGAATGTCATTGTTCATGCGCTCTAAAAATATACGCCTCGTACCGTTTCTTCTCCAAATAAAAGCATAAACATAAGTATATAATAGCCCTGTTAATTTAGAATTTCGTGAGATCACTTCAACTGTTTTAGAAAAAAGTCTCAAAAGATTTGAACCGAGGACTTTCTACTCTGATACCATGTAAAGTTTAGGGAGACCGCTCTCAACAGTTATAGAAGATTAAGCCGTTAGAGGAAAATAGAGCTTGGATTAAGCTCTTATAGAAGATGACGCCTTGAGCTGAGGACTTTCTGCTCTAATATCATGTAAATACATGGAGTTTTTCTCCCCAATCACAGACCTGATCAGGCTGAGACCAGAACTCGTTCAATTGGAACCGTGCAGCAGAAAGAGAGCTCCAGACTTTCTGGAGCTGACTTGGAGGCCGGCAATGATGAAACAGAGTGAGGACTGATGTGGCCAAACATCAAGTCATCCCACTTCACGTCTCTTCATGTGAAGATGTTCTGTAATCTTCTGTCGGTTTCGTTTCTGGAAGACTAAAGACTCCAATCGAGTATTCCTTGGTTTTGGACCATCTCTTCTACCTCGTTCGCCTTTGTTTTCTTCTGCCAAAGTTCTTCACAAGTCTCTGAGCCCTCCTTCTCGTGACCAAGGTGTTCCCGAGAACCACTCCAATCACTAATCCGCTTGCATACCCCATGCACACGATCTTCCAGTCTAATTCCATTGAACTCCCGGAACCTTGATCTTCTTCTGATGCCGGAGACGATGGCGATGACGCTTTGAGATCTCTGCATTTTCTAGACAGAGGGGTGCCACATAGCCATGAGTTTCCCTTGTAGGAGTTGTTTTCGAATGTGGCAAACTGCCGTGACTGCGGTATTGGTCCGGTCAGACGGTTATAAGACACGTCGAAAACCGCAAGCGAAGTGAGTTGTGTCAACTCCTGAGGGATCTCTCCTGAGAGCTGGTTTCGAGAAAGGTCCAATGCTTCCAAATTCGCCAGGTTCGTTAAGAATGGAGGCAGGAGACCGGAGAGCATGTTGCTAGAAAGGTTGAGCAATTCTAGTTGCTTTAGGCTTCCGATAAGAAAGCCCCTCTTGGCAGAATACGATCCCCAATGTAGCTCGACGGATACGTCTCAGAAACTCTCATGGCAGTCCAATGCTTGAAGTATCCGGATGGTAGGTTACCGAAAAGCATATTGTGGGATAAGTCGATGATTTGCAGCGTAGGGAACTCAATCCCATCACCCGGTTCCCCAATAAGTCCGTGAAATCTGTTAGACCGCAATATAAGTACCTTCAATCTGAGAAGTGAGCCCAACCATGACGGGAAAATATCCCTAATCTGATTGTTTCCGAAATTGAGGAATTCCAAAGCCTCACAGTTTTGAAGCGATCTTGGCAATGGCCCGCGCAATTCATTGTAACTCAGATCGATCATAGTAAGCGCACATACGTTCCCATTCAACTGAGGAATATTCCCGATAAAGTTGTTCCTATGTAGACTCATTACTTCCAAAGTACCACTCAAATTACTGAAACATTGTGGAAGAAACCCAGCCATGTTATTATAAGACAAATCAATCATCAGGATAGAGCTTAGATTGCATAAGAGTGGCGATATTCCTCCAGAGAGCCTGTTATTTGAGATGAAGTAGTACTCGATTTTAGGAGGGGGAATGGGAACTGATCCTTGCAGCTCGTTGAACCTGAGATCTGCCACATAGAGTTCTTTCCACTTGAAAACAACAGGATCTGGAGCCAAACTCGTTAGGAAGTTGCCAGAAAGGTTCAACTGACGTAGGTTTTCTATGCTCACATCCAAAAGCCATTCAGGAACTTGACCAGAAATGTTATTGTAGGATAGATCCAGCACTATCAAGTCATCTTGGTCTCGTAGAAACTGAGGGAAACCATTTAAGTTGCATGAACCTAAACCTAGAGAAACGTACGGGTGAGTTACGTTGGTTTCGACGGTCAACGACAGTTTGTTAGAGGATAACACGAGTTCACCAAGGTTTTTAGCCTCTGAAAGCGTATCTAACTTTAGTGTGCCACTCAAGTTATTTGAATTCAAATATAGACTGCTGAGATTCTGTAATTGAGAAATCGTGCTTGGAATTGCGCCATGGAATTGGTTGAATGAAAGGTCAACGACAACTAAATGGGTAAGTCTTCCCAACCAGGATGGGATTTCACCACTCAATTGATTCGACTCGAGCCTGAAGACCCTAATCTCCAGGAGGTTTTGGAAAGAGAGTGGAATCTCGCACGCTAACTGGTTGGAGCCAAGATCTATATCAGTAAGTCGAACTAGATTTCCAATGAAAGACGGGATTTCGCCCGTTAACTGATTAGCGCTTAAATCTAAACCGGTAAGTTGGATGAGGTTGCCAAGAGAGGACGGAATTTGGCCTATTAACATATTGCCCCCTAGACTTAAATACTTAAGCTGGACAAGATCTCCCAAGAAAGAGGGAACTTCGCCCGTTAAAGAATTAAGGCCTAGATCTAAATGCTTCAAGTGACCAAGACGTCCAAAAGGAGATGGGATTTAACCTTCAAATTGGTTGTCTAGTAGACTCAAATGCTCCAGTTCCGGGATGTTGCCAAAAGAAGATGGAATCGTTCCATTTAAGGAATTACGACTCAAATCTAAGGGAAAACAAAAGAAGGAGCAAGAGTGGTTTTTTGCTTGAGCGAGTGATTTTAATTCGGGTTAGTTGAGAAATTGTTATAAAAATAAATTTGGTTAAATAAAATTGTTTGATAATACTCCAAATTCAACTAAATAGAAATTGTTTGATAAGACTCAAATTCAACTAAATAGAAATTCGTTTGAAATGGGGAAATTACTAGATGTTATTAGAACAATTTTTTTGTTCTCGGGTTCATTCTAGGCAAAATGAAAAACAATGCCCGCCCTCCAAAAAAGACCACAAATGAGAACCCTAGTTTGGTTCTTTTTTAATCTTTCTAATGGAAGCACTTTTTTAGTGTGGAATCGAATATTTTTATAAAAAAAAAAAAAAAAATTCCAAAGGCACACAAAAAAAATGGAAGAACCAAACAATCTTGCTTTCGTTCCGAATAGTTTCTTTTCGTTATTTTGCAATGAGGATTGACCGATGTCCATTCGACTAGTTAGTTATTTACCGGCCATTTGCATGTCGATTCTTAATGCATTTCATTTAAATGATAAGACTAAAAAAAGAAAGGCAAGTAAAAAGGGTAATCGCTGTCAAACTCACGTCGTTTTGTAATGACGACCTGGTTTTACATTCTTTTTAATCTTTCAATGCGAAGCACTTTTTTAGTGTGGAATGGAATCTTTTTATATAAAAGAAAAGTAATAAAATTTCCAAAGGACACAAAAAAAGGAAGAACAAACAATATTGCTTTCTTTCAATTAGTTTCTTTGTTTTATTTTGCAATGAGGATTGACCGATGTCCATTCCGATCTAGTTCTTTATTTACCGACCATTTTGCATGTCCGATTCTTAATTTGCATTTCATTTAAATTGATCCAATGACTTAAAGAAAAGAAAGGCAAGTAAAAAGGGTAATCCGCGTTGGCAAACTCACGTCGTTTTTATAATTCGTACCGACCTTGGTTTTACATTCTTTTTAATCTTTTCTAATGCGAAGCACTTTTTTTAGTGTGGAATCGGAATCTTTTTTATATAAAAGAAAAGTAAAAAAATTCCAAAGGGACACAAAAAATCGGAAGAACCAAACAATATTTGCTTTGCTTTCCAAATTAGTTTCTTTGTCGTTTTTTGCAATGAGGATTGACCGATGTCCATTCCGATCTAGTTCGTTATTTACCCGGCCATTTTGCATGTCCGATTAATTTGCATTTCATTTAAATTGATGAATGACTTAAAGAAAAGAAAGGCAAGTAAAAAGGGTAATCCGCGTTGTGCAAACTCACGTCGTTTTTTATAATTCGTACGACCTTGGTTTTACATTCTTTTTTTAATCTTTCTAATGCAAAGCACTTTTTTAGTGTGGAATCGGAATCTTTTATATAAAAAAAAGTAAAAAAAATTCCAAAGGGACACAAAAAAATCGGAAGAACCAAACAATATTTGCTTTGCGTTTCGCGAATTAGTTTCTTTTGTCGTTATTTTGCAATGAGGATTGACCGATGTCCATTCCGATCTCGTTGTTATTTACCCGGCCATTTGCATGTCCAATTCTTGAATTTGCATTTCATTTAAATTGATCCGAATGACTTAAAGAAAAGAAAGGCAAGTAAAAAGGGTAATCCGAGTTATGCAAACTCACGTCGTTTTTATAATTCGTACCGACCTTGGTTTTACATTCTTTTTTAATCTTTTCTAATGCGAAGCACTTTTTTAGTGTGGAATCGGAATCTTTTTATATAAAAGAAAAGTAAAAAATTTGAAAGGGACACAAAAAAATCGAAAGAACCAAACAATCTTTGCTTTGCGTTTCCGCCGAATTAGTTTCTTTTGTCGTTATTTTGCAATGAGGATTGACCGATGTCCATTCGATCTAGTTCGTTTTTACCCGACCAGGTTGCATGTCGATTCTTGAATTTGCATTTCATTTAAATTGATCGGGATGTTTACTTTTCGTTAATGAATAGTCTTTTTTTTTTTTTAGTTAACGTTCAGCATCTTCCTAAATAGGCACATATGAATACGATGGTTATACTCGGTTCGGCGGCCCGAGTCTACGTGTGGCCACCTCTGATGGCAACGACGCAGTTTGTCAACCGATCGAGCACATTTTCATCGACAAGAAATGCGAAATGGTCTATTTTCGGCATTAAGAATTACGTAGAGACGAAAGGAAGTAATTGGAAACGGTCCTCATGCGAGACCTCAAGGTTTAATTTGACATTTGAGTCCCATATTCAGGAGCTTACTACGAGAGACGACCAAAGACACAAAAAAAACGTCCCGAGCACAAAACGTACACATACACTAGATTATAGAGTCTCATATTCGAAGATATATTCATCAATTTCAAATGCAAGATCACCACAAAATCGCTAATTCTATGATTTCTATAGCTTGCGATGATTTATGTGCAATCGCTTCACATATGACAATGTACTCAGTTCACGCAAAATCTCATCGCATATTCACATCCCCCACCAACAGCAAGCATCTCTATAAATTTGAGCATAAAAAATAGATTAAGATACAATAAAGAAACAACTTATTACATTATATGGTAACAACAAGTCAGATCGATTTATACTACGTGGTGAAGCGACATACCTAGCTTGCCCAAGATTTCTTTCTTGACTGTCAAGAAAAAATGCAGCTTTAAACCAAATGAAAGTTGCAGGCCAACAATAACACAATGTGGATTTTCCAGCCCCTTTTCTCAATTCCTCTTCGGATACATTTTGACTACTTGATTGACATCTTGAGCCACAAAAATATGTCTCGAAATCCCCAAACAACTATGCATTGAAGGAATTAGGAGGAAAACCAGCTAGAGGGGCAAAAGTTACATATTCACCGTAGGAATTTCGGTCAAGCTCAAAAAAGCCATATACAATGGCTTATATAACATCACATTAGCAAAAGTTACAATGCAAACATTGCCAACCCAAAATCATGGAATCTCATCCATACCATGGTCTATTGCCATTTTATTGGCAATACTTTTCCTAAGAATGCTCATCTCGGTTCCCTCCTCGGTCGATATAATATCTTGAACCTCATCATGCGCAGTTCATACACAAACTCGGGATCTCCATATTCGGAAAAGTTTCTATCCCTCCCGTCTTGGTCACGAATGTAATTATGAATAGCACAACATGCTATGACAATATGTGCTTGCTTCCTAAGTGAAAATGGCGGCATGCGTCTTAAAACCCAAAACGATTCTTTAAGCCCGAAGGATCTCTCAATGACATTCCTAAGTGAAGAATGTCTATAGTTGAAAAGTTCTCTGCCGTTGTTGGTTCGCATTTCTTAAATCATTTATATGATACCGATCACCTTTAAAAGGTGTTAAAAATCCTAGAGTTGATGCATACCGAATCCACCACGTAATATTTGCCTATAACAAAGCATTCAAGGTCTTAATCATGATACGCAATCACAGCAAATTCACAAGGACAATTAATCATTTTAAAGCAAACAATTACCTGGAGGGTGGGAAATTGTAGTGTGGGATCCTCGAGTGCGACGTAAGCACCCGACAATCGTTAGCGAGATCCTTCCCAACCAGCATAGACAAATGTAAACTTCATATCAAACGAACACACGCACAATACGTTTTGAGTGGTAGTTCCTTTCCTACCTCTAAAACGGTTCGCAGCGCGCAGTACTCTCGCATCAATATGAGTGCCATCAATGGCGCCCACGCACCCTGTCACAATTATCACACAACGTTAACCAACATTATAAACAAAATTCATCTAATGGTCAAAGCAAGGATAAAGAAGAATACCTTAAAGTAAGGCTTATGCTTAGGATCCATAAGAATCTCCAGGAACAACATCAAAGGGAGGTGGTGCAATAATCTCCTTTGCAAGTTTTGAACCGCTTTAGAACTAAATTAAAGTACCAACTAATAGTACGTCCGAAGCTGGAATCTCTCGGTCAAGTCTCTATTAGAACGCCAGACATATTAGATATAAGAAAATCCCAACCTGTTCGTCTACTTTAAGATATCGATCCACCCAACCAACCTCTTGCATCAACAATCCAATAGGTTAAGAAAAACATGCCTCTCCATTCTAAATGCTTCGTATACCCTATCGAATGTCCATGAATAATTTCGTTGATCCATTGTGCTCCGACAAAGCACCGTCCCTAATAGGTTCTCTCAAGCGCATAGCAATGTGCAGCTTACCAAGACACAACCATGCCATAAGTATATGATAATAGTCATCATCAAAGTCTTCCCAACTTGGTTCATTTCCTCCAAGAAGCTACCGCACTAACTCCCTCCATATTTCCTATAAAACGAAAGACATCAACAGACAACACCACACGATATTGTAAGGTAAAAGAGAGAAAGAAATGAAAGACTTTATCTATTGACAAGTAACGAAATGTAAATAATAGTCAACACATAACTACGCAATTCAATATCAACAAGGAAACCGGTCACAAAATAACCATAGTTGCGTAAAAAAATTAAGCTAGAATGTCTCAAATACATAGGTCTTTTAATCTTATAAATCCACGTAGAAATCCACAACATATGCCAACATCTACTTAAATAGAGTCAAGCACATAACGTCGCCATTCGGGTTCCGTCAGGATGAAACCCTCTCTCAAGCAAACATTCATGGAACCATGATTCGAGCTTTGGCATAAAGAGTCGGTTCCATGTCGCATGCTTTTCAGGACGGCAATGAAGGCTCCCATGGAGTAGGGGTCTACATACTGTGGGGTTTGTGAGGTGACAGATGTATGCGATGATTGAGGCATTCTAAATTGGAGAGATTCAAATGGCTTTGCATGCGCGGTCAAATTCGTATGAAGTGCTCTTTCTCCTCCTCTTCAAATTTGGAGTCCTATTCAACCTGTGCTTCTCGGGAACCGGGGTAACCCTCGGTTCATCATCCGACCCTTGCCCTGTTTGGTGTCCATTATGTAACCCATCTTCGACAGAGATTCTTGCACCCTTACTTCCTCCGGTGTACCTAATGGGACACTACCAAAAATTCATCCCCAAAGACCGTCCTCGATGACATCGATCCATACATTTCCCGATGCAAACTCTCCAGAGCATATGTATCCCCAAACACTACACAAAGCTAGGATACAAAGGAAACCCTTCCTTTCCGAATGTAGCCCATTCAATATGTTCCGCGCCATTTTCAACAGGACATGCATCAATAAGTTTCAATAAACATACATATGAAGCTAGAACAAAAATCCCAAAAGTCAGTATACCTTACATGAGTCTCCCACGAGTTTCATCATCCACAACAACCTTGTTGTTTATATTGTCCCATCCAAATCCGGTTTGGTTAAGGAGCTTCTTGAAACGCCATACAGCTTCTTCAGTTTGAATGCCTGTTCTTGAACTTGTCCATAGAATATTGGCACCCTATCGCTTATTGAACTCGCGCGAATATTATTCCACCCCGCTTTGTTGAAGGTAGAGGTAGTTCGATTCCCCTTCTTAACCTCGTCAACCATCAAGCTTACCAATAATTGCGTCAATGGCTCGGTCCACTTAGCAATGACCGTTTCTTTTAGGATGCCATTTAATGTAAACCGATCGAGTATAACATGAGCCAAATCATTAAAATGAATTAAAACATTCGTTCAATCCATAGAGAACTTGCTTATGCGCATTTCATAATAATTAATCTGCTAAAACAGTAATTTTGAAGCGCAAAAGTTGCGCGTATCACTTCCTTTGTTGACCAAAGGCAATCCTTCGAGGGTATCACTTATATGATCCTATTCCTGTTCAAGAAATCGAATAGAACGTAAAAAAGAAATGTTATGTGTACGAAAGCATGAAGCAAGAAGTTTCATTGCAAAAGAGATGTCTACATACATGCCATCTAACGCTAATTTAATCCCTACATACATGCATTAAACCACATAAGCATTATCAAGTGATCCAAGTTTAAAGCAATGAGCGCTTATTACTACATAAGCCTAGTGACACTCGCACTAGAAATAAACAGGAAAGAAGGATCTACAACAACCAATCTAAAGCACCACAATCTAATTCATGATCATCTAATAATTCTATTACTTTTCTGATTTTCCGTAGAAGAAAAGCACCACAAACGATGTTCTTTTTCTTTTGGAAACAAGACTCAGTGACATCTACTACCAAGAAAAGGTTATTGTTTTCTCATCACTTGAAACAGCTCGAAGGCTAGCATGAGGCGGTTTCAACAAGCAAGTATCTCTTTCCTTGAATTATCATATCATTATGGAAAGTGTTTGTGCAATCAAGTTTTATTTTATTTTATTTTATTTTTTAATGTCTTAGCAGACAAGAGCATGATGTTAAAACAAGAACAGATTTTTTATCAACAACAAAAAGATGTTTAGGTCGAGTTCTTTATTTAAATGCATTTCAACCTCAATTAGTTGTTTTGCATTATGTCAACTTACTTTTGTCTCTGCGATTTTAGGAATTAAAGCAAGCTCTATACGACAAAAGCGGCATGTAGTTCATGCAAATGAAAGTCCAAGAAGAGTTCAGCAACCAGGTCTCTATTCCTTATCTTGCCGGACTCCTATCAGCATTTGCAGTAAAAGATATCAGCATTTCACACGTATAAAGATACTTGTAGACAGGATCTTTTGTCTTTTGACGTTTGAACTTTCTCAACAGGTTTACATATGTATGGCCTTGCCAATGCTACATCCGGATATCACAAAGTTCTTGAGGAAAACCGCAAGCTTTACAACCAAGTGATGGATCTCAAAGGTAAGATTTCGATTCCCCACCTATTAAGCTTATCCTCGTTATTCCCCAAGATACTTATTGAATCATACAGAATTGATTTATTGTTTATGTTACTAGGGAATATTAGAGTTTATTGCGAGTGAGACCCTTCGCGCTTGGACAATCGATTTATTAAGCACTATTGAGAATATCGAGGACGGGATTATCCATCACCACCCCATCTAGACATGGAAAAGGGCGTAGATCATTCAACTTCAACAAAGTCTTTGGGCCATCAGCAAGCCAAGGTGGTAAAAAATCATTGCTTTTTTTTTTTGTATTATGTATGTATATAGCATATATGCCAGGCCCGAACATGTTTTAACTTCTCCAGAGGAAGTATTTTCCGATACCCAACCATTGATCCGGTCGGTTCTTGATGGATACAATGTATGCGTATTTGCATATGGCCAAACGGATCCGGAAAGACCTACACCATGGCAAGAAGTTGTAAAATACACTTTCAAGTTTTTGGCTTTTTGTAAATCTACCTTCCCGCTCTCTGTTTGTAACATCTCGCTAACTTTGTGACTTCCCTTCTCTTTTTGCCTTTTGGACGGGTCCTAAACAGCTTACGGAGCAAAATCAAGGTGTAAATTATAGGGTCTTGAGTGATTTGTTTTTCCTTGCAGAACAAAGAAAGGATACATTCATCTATGATGTTTACGTTCAAATTATTAGCATTCCAAAATCGGAAAAACTATCAAAATCGAATGATCGACGAAGAGACCAATAGAAATCAAATAGTCAATGTCGATGGGATCGTCTCCTAGCAATGGATTGTGCTTCAAATAGTCTAGTAGAAAGCATGGAGATGCACAAAAGTTAGATTCAATTATATGAAGCCGAGTATTTTACAAGATGAAAATCAATAAGCACACATTAGTAGCAAAGAGATCACAAGAGCAGGATTTGATGAAGAATGATGAAGGTGAAGACGTACCCACTCCTCCACTTCAAAGCTTCAAATTTTACACGTCCTCGAAGACAGGGAGATGAAACCCATCAACATTTCTCTCCCAAATATCCGAAAGATCTCAAAGTTCTAGCGGCTCCGACCTATGATTGATACACCGGAACCGAAATGAGGCGACGCTTAGAATCGAAAAATGCAGTGACAAAGGACGAACGTGCAACCGCCGAGGTGAGAGGAAAGCGAGCCGAATAAGAGAAAACCCTAACCTCGCAGATCGACTTCCTTCGACACAAAAGACGAACCAGGCGAGAAGAGATCGTCGGACGTGCGAATCAGGAGGCCACGGCGGAGGCGGAGATGGATGCGTCGTTGAGAGTGACCGAGAACATTGTGGGCGTTGATCCGGAGAGAAATGTTCGACGTTGAAGAGAGAGAGAACTCGGACGTTCACGAAGAGAATAATAAGGCTCAAAATCGATCGACAAAGAAAAGGAGTTCACGACGAAGCCATTCCGGACCGAGAGAAGTGAAAATTTTTACTTCTGGATGAGACTCAAAATCGATCCGGCAAGATTTTTCACTTCAAAATTGAAAAATACAACCAGAAGTCAAATTTTTTATCAAACGGCTTTCTACTTGATCAGGTTTTTATCAAATGCATTTCTCCGCCAGATGGGCTTCGGCAGAGAAATGAAAATTTGAAGTGTTTTCATGCGGGCCCTAAGTGAGTAAGTAGAGTCAGGTTTCCGATGGGCAGTGTTGTGCCTATCAACAAATTAGATGAGAGGTCTGGATGGACGAGTTGGGTCAAGTTACCGGGCGAGTGCGGGATGGGGCCGATAAAGTTGGAGACGGACAAGTCCAAGTGACTCAAGGAACCAAGATTTCCAATGACCGGAGGAATCTGACAACTGAAGTCATTCAAGGCAAGGTTAAGGCTTCTAAGGCGAAGAAGGCGGAAAATACTAGTGGCGGAGTTGATTTTACCGGAGAGACAACTGCAACTGAGGTCGAGGCCAATCACGTGACTGCTTACTGTATCACACTCGACACCAGCCCAAGAACAGCAGTTGCTCTTAGTTTGCCCCATTGATGTGCTCCAGGATTCAACCTTTGCTCGTTCAACTGGAATGGGGTCGTAACAGCACGGACTATTTCTGATGACGAAGGTTGCCTCGAACTCCAACAACGCAGATCTCTCGTCTTCATGGCAAAGTGGTTGGGTTGAAGCATGAGAGTGTGAAGCAACAAGAGTAAGCAAGAGTATCATGTAGCTCAAGTGAAATGACTCTTTTTCCATGGCTTACCTTTTGCAAATCTAGTGGTACTCTCAAACTCACTACGCCGACTCAGGTGTACATGAGGCCTGACGATGGAGATGTTATATAGGCAACTTCTTCTCCGATGTCATTTTCATGCTTTGATCTAATGCAGCAAGTCGACTAGGATCAACACATCCTGTTACCGCGTTACCGTTAGAATGGGTTAACCAAATAGCCTTCAAAAACAGTCCATATGGTCCTTCACAGGGTGTTCTAGAGATCGTGACTTAGTCCTGAGACCGGCCATGGAACTGGATTCCTCCATTGTGGATGGACTGCAGGACTCTTCCGAGGGCCAGCCGACTACAAAAGAATAAATCCAAGTCTTAATTAAGAGTCGCGGTTGTCCTCCTAATTTCCAAGTCATTCTCTAAATTTCTTTTCCAAAGAGCACGCTAGCTTAGAAAAAATAGGAAGCGTGTATGCCTTCAAAAATATACACCTCATGCCGTTTCTTCTTCAAATAAAAGCTTAATTTGAAGTATATAATACTGGTTTTCACCCTGTTAATTTAGAACTTCATGAGACCACTTCAACTGTTCTAGACAAGGGTCTCAAAAGATTTGAACCGAGGACTTTCTGCTCTGATATCATGTAAAGTTTAGGGAGACCGCTCTCAACTGCTACAAAAGATTAAGCGGTTAGACGAATGCATTGTTTTAATAATATGTCCTAACAGTTTTGAAAATAAGAAGTAGGATCATGGGCTTTGCGGCCCACGGCGAGTTCAGTGGATTCATAAATAGAAGGACTAGGAACCAGAGAACCCGAAATGGCAGCTTGGATTCAATTAGATTCTCAGATCTAGCTACAGGCAATGCCAACTGTGGCCCTGAATACTATCTGCAACCTTTCAAATGGCAGGACAAGGCAGAATCACAAGCCACCCTGCTTGTAAGACATGATAATCATCTGCAACTAATAATGGTTTCTAAGTAATTAATGTGAAGGCGAGTGGAAGGGAATGAACCTTTGCAAGATTTGCCTCAACCACATGTATCATTACAGAATGCTTTATTCGGTCATTCTACCCGACTTTCTTATTTTCTAATTTACGTCTCCCACATGTATCATTACAGAAGGCTTTATTCAAAATGCGTATGGACTAGTGAATATATATATAGCAGCAGACAAACTTAAGACAAACACAAAAGACAATCAGATTTCAGTCAAGTATTCCTCGGCTTCGGACCATCTCTTCTACCTTCTTCGCCTTTGGTTTCTGTCACCAAAATTCTTCACAAGTCTCTGAGCCCTCCTTCTTGTGATCAAGCAGTTCCCGATGACCACTCCAATCACAAACCCACTTGCATACCCCATGCACACAATCTTCCAGTCTAATCCCATTGCACTCCCGGAATCTTGATCTTCTTCGGACGTCGGAGATGACGGTGGCAATGCTTTGGGATCTCCGCATTTTCTAGACAGAGGACTGCCACATAGACCCGAGTTTCCTTTGTAGGAGCTGTTTTCAAATGTAGCAAACTGTCGCCACTGCGGTATCGGCCCGGTCAGACGGTTATAAGATACATTGAATACCGCTAGCGAAGTGAGTTGCGTCAACTCCTGAGGGATTTCTCCTGAGAGACGGTTTTGAGAAAGGTCCAATGCTTCCAAATCCGTTAGGTTTGCCAAGAACGGAGGCAGTGGACCAGTGAGAATGTTATTGGAAAGGTTGAGCAGTTTTAGGTTCTTTAGGCCTCCGATGGTCTTGGGGATTGCTCCACTGAAGTTATTGCTTGAGAGATCAATCAATGTGAGGTACTCTTGTATCTTTGAGTAATTCATTTGGATGCCTTTGGCAATGACGCTCATAGAGTAGTCAAAGTTTGAGGCTGTCAAATAATTAATGATTGGCACCCCAATGTAGAACTCATATCTCTCAGAAACTTTCGTGGTAGTCCAATGCTTGAAGTATTCGGGATGGCAAGCCACCAGAAAAAATATTTTGGGATAGGTCGATGATTTGCAGCTTGGGGAACTCAACCCTATCAACCGATTTCCCAATAGGTCCGTGAAATCTATTGGACCGTAATATAAGTACCTTCAAGCCGAGAAGTGAGGCCAACCATGACGGGAAAACATCCCTAATCTGATTGTTTCCGAAATTCAGGAACTCCAAGCTGTCACAGTTGCGGAGCGATCTTGGCAATGGCCCATGCAACTTATTGTAACTCAGATCAATCATAGCAAGAGTACAGAAATTCCCATTCAAATTAGGAATTTTCCCGATAAAGTTGTTGCTCTGTAAATTCATGACGTTCAAAGTACCACTCAAATTACTCAAACATTGTGGAAGAAAACCGCTCAGATTGTTGTCAGACAAATCGATCATCAGGATAGAGCTTAGATTGCATAAGAGCGGCGATATTCCTCCAGAGAGCCTGTTATTTGAGATGAAGTAGGTCCAGATTTGAGGAGGGGGAATTGGAACCGATCCTTGCAACTTGTTGAAACTGAGATCTGCTACAGCGAGCTCTTTCCACTTTAAAATAATGGGATCTTGAACAAAACTTGTTAGGAAGTTGCCGGAAAGGTTCAAATATTGTAGGTTTTCTATGCTCACATTCAAAAACCATTCAGGAACTTGACCAAAAATGTTATTGTAGGATAGATCTAGCACTAGCAATTCATCTTGATCTCGTAGAAACTCAGGGAAACCATTTAAGTTGCATGAACTTAAGCCTAAAGTAGAGTACTGGCGAGTTATGTTGGCTTCGACAATCAACGACAATTTGTTATAGGATAACACAAGATCTCGAAGGTTTTTAGCCTCTGAAAATGTTTCTAACTTTACTGTGCCACTCAAGTTATTTGAATTCAAATCAAGAGTGCGAAGACCCTGGAGTTGGAAAATCGAGCTTGGAATTGTACCATGGAATTGGTTGAATGAAAGTTTGAGGTCAGTCAACTGGGTGAGCCTCCCCAACAAGGATGGGATTTCACCACTCAATTGATTACTCCCAAGAATTAAGAATCTAAGCTCTAGGAGGTTTTGGAATGAGAGTGGAATCTCGCCCATTAATTGATTGTATCCAAGATCTATATAATGAAGGTGAACTAGGCTTCCAATAGAAGATGGGATTTCGCCTGCTAACTGATTAGAGCTTAAATCAAAAGTAGCAAGTTGGTCGAGGTTCCCGAGAGAGGATGGTATTTTCCCACTAAACATATTGTCCCTTAGACGCAAAAACTTAAGCTCGACCAGACTTCCCAAGAAGGATGGAACTTCACCCGTTAAAGAATTGGAGCCTAGATCTAAATAATTCAGGTGACCAAGACGTCCAAGAGAAGATGGAATCGTACCATTTAATGAATTATAACCCAAGTCTAGATGGACGAGTTGGGTCAAGTTACCGAGCCAATGCGGGATGTGACCCATGAAGTTGGACTGGGACAAGTTCAAGTGACTCAAGGAACCGAGATTCCCAATTGCCGAAGGAATCTGACAATTGAAGTCATTGGAGGCGAGGTTAAGGCTTCTTAGGCGAAGAAGACGGAAAAGACTGGCGTTGGAGTTGATTTTACCGGTGAGACAACTGCAACCGAGGTCGAGGCCTATCACGTGACCACTTACCTTATCACACTCGACACCAGCCCAAGAACAGCAGTCGCTTTGAGTTTTCCTAGTCGACGCGTTCCAGGATTCAATCTTTGCTTGTTCATCTGAAGTGGCGCCGTAACAACACTCGGGGTTTCTGGTGAAGAAGGTCGCCTTGAACACCAACAACACAGATCTCTCGTCTTCATGGCAACATGGTTGGGTCGAAGCATGAGAGTGTGAAGCAACAAGAGCAAGCAAGAGTATCATATAGGTTAAGTAGAATGACTCTTTCTCCATGGTTACCTTAGCAAATCTAGTGGTACTCTCGAACTCAGCTGCAGACTCTGGTGTACATGAAGCCCGATGAGGGAGATGTTATATAGCCAAAGACGCTTCTTTTATGTCATTTTCATGCTTTAATCTAGTGCAATGAGTTGACTATAATCTGTAGATCCTGTTTCCGTGTTGACGTTAGAAGGCCTGGACAGAGATGTCTTGACTTAGAATTTTTGCATCCCAAAGAGCACGCCAGCTTGGAAAGCGCTTTAAAAAATAAGAAAAATTTCTAATAAGAGCCCGAGCATCATTATTTTTTCAAAGGAAAAATTGTCCAAAAGGTCCTAATCCTATTACGGTTTTGTTAATTTAGTTCATAAATCTTTTAATTTTGCCAATTCAGTCCCTGAGTCTATTTTTTGTGCCGATTTAGTTTTTAATCATTTGCATTTATGCTAACTCAACCCATCTAGCCAACTTTGACCGACCGATGCTAATGGGACAATTTCTAATAATATATTTTAATATTTTTTTAATTTATTTATTTATTTTTTTCCTTTTTCCTGTTCTAAAATCCCACCGCTTCAAACTTCAAAGCGAAAAAGAATTTCTAGATCTACACCCAAAATAAACCTCATTTTTCTCTCAATGGACCTAGAATTACGCATTTCAAGGGGCAAAGAAGAGAGACGAGAGCGATAAATATAAAAAGGCTTAAGTACATTATAAGTGTCAAAACTTGTATACGGCGTTGACTTTAGTGTCAAAATTTTCAAAACAATCACTTAAATGCTAATTTTTTTATTATAAAAGAACTGCCAAAACTTTCAAAACGATTACTTAAGTGCTAAATTTTTTGACAAATACTCACTTCGGTGCTAACTTAGGTAAGTCACATCGGCTCAAATATTAATGAAAAATTGGCCACGTCAAATTTTCAGCGAGCCACGTCAGCTCAAATCAAATGTGGTATTGAAGTGAGCGTTTTTAAAAAAAATTGGTACTTAAGTAATCGTTTGAAAGTTTTGGCACCGATGTGAGCGCCGTACACAAAATTTGATACTTGCATTGTATTTAGGCGAGATAAAAACTCTACCTTTCTGGTCGATTGACACCATGATAGGGCTTTGAAGGCTAGAACAGTCAAGGATCGATGGTCCAAACCAGCAAGACCTCCTGAACCCAGTTATCTCGCCAGTAATCGTCTTAAAAAAAATTCAAACCATCATGTCATTTTCTCATTAGGACTGTCTCTGGGTTTTAGTTCTTGCTTGCCTGAAGCAGTTTCTATTGAAACCTAGAAGTCTTTTGGTAACCTATGGCTGGGTGAGGTTGGCCTCCCACAGATCTAGCAAGTCTGAGCTCGCCTGGTGACAGCGGGCAAGTGGCCGGCGAGGACCTCGCTTTCGGTCCCGAAGGAAGAAGGGGAAAAAGATGAACAGTAAAAAAAAAAGGAAAAATAAATAAATAAATAATCTAAAAAATTTTAAAATATATTATTAAAAATTGCCCCATTGGCGCGCATTCACATAGCGCCGACCGGTCAAAATTGACCGGATGGATTGAATTACACAAATATAAAAGGTTCAGGAAATAGACACAAAAATAAGGTTTATGACCGAATTGACACAAATGCAAAAGGCTTAAGATTGAAATGGCAAATTAAAAAGTTTAGGACCGAATTAGCAAAAGTGCAATAAATTTAAGAATTTTTTTGACATTTTTTTTTTTTTCAAATAAGGGCCTATAGTTGATATTGTTTCAAATAAGCCATAAAATGCTTGTGTCTCAAATAAAAGCATGTAAGTGGACATTATTTCAAACAACCTCAAAAAAGGACATGACTCACCGACTAAGTGGAGGCATTTTCGTCGTTTACACTTTGTTTTTTTTTAAAAAGAAACACCCCACCTGTGGCCACCACCCCACCAGCTACCCCAACGATGGTGGGGCGGTGGCGATGGCTGTTGGGGTGGTCGGTGCCTCGGCGAGGCCGACAACCCCATCGACTAGAGCAAGCCCTTGCCATAATAGGGAGAGGGCCGCAAAAACAAAAGAAACGCAAGTCCTGCATCATGGCATATCACCTGACGGTGTTCTTGGATCATTGATACGTAATCACACAATGTGGTGTTACTGAAGGATAGTGTATTACAGACTTGTCATAGTAATTACTGGGGCTACCTGATCATGCTTCTTTCTTTGCTGCATATGGAGCATCGATGTAGAATTTTCTAACTTGTCGATAGATAAAATGAAATTGTCGCTCGCCTAGAAATCTAGGTAGCCAAACATATCAATTTTGTTGGGTCTTTCGAGAAGGATGAACGAGGTTGGCTTTCTAAGTTATTTCCAAAAACATCAGGGGTGAGTTTTGGCATGGCAAAAAACATCTGGGGTAGGTTCTCTCCTTCAATCTTTTCAGTCTTTTTTCTTCTTCATGGTCCCACGGCAGATTCCTGGGAAATACAGTGGTCTTCATTTTCATGCCGGCCAAAGTAATCAGCACGATTTCTTCGTAGGACCGAGAAAATTGCTAGACCAGACTAGAGTTGATTTTCTAGACACTCTGGGAAGTCTTCGATGACCTTGACTCAAACCAGTCCAGTCCATATCGTCCCTTCACAATGTGTTGTAAGAGATCATGATTTAGTTATGAGACCGACAGCGGAACTCGATTCCTAAGTTATAAATAATATCTCAAGATGTGGATCCAATCGACTACAAAAGAATAAATCCAAGTCTTAAGAGTTGCAGTTGTCCTCCTAACTTCCAAGTCGTTCTTCAAATTTCTTTTCAGCTTTGTTTGGGCCGTATCGTAGGGGGGGACGTTATTTTGGAAGGTGTGGACAGAGATGCCTATTGACTTTGAAGCCTTGCACTCGCTTAGCAAAGGCAAGATACCGAATGTCTCAAGGGCACAACGTCATTTTGTTGGGCTCGGATCATTCGTCTATATTCGGATTTCTCATTTTGCGCTTGATTTCAGGTTTGTCGATCAACCTTATTTTATATATACGAACACTTATAGGCAATAACATTTGCTAAGAATGGCGGCAGAGGACCAGCGAGGATGTTGTTGGAGAGGCTGAGCAATTCTAGTTGCTTTAGGTACCCGATGATTTCGGCGATCGCTCCACTGAAGTTGTTGCTCGAGAGATCAATCACCGTGAGGTACTCTTGGACTTGGATGCCTTTTGGCAATGACGCTCATAAGGTAGTGAAAGGTTGCGGTTGGAATGAATTCCACGAGTGGCAGAATAGCATCCTAATGTAGCTGGACCTATATGTCTCAAAAACTTTCATGGCAGTCCAATGCTTGAATTATCCGGATGGCAAGCTACAGGAAAACATATTTTGGGATAGGTCCGATGATTTGCAGCGTAGGGAACTCAATCCTGTCAACCAGTTCCTCAGTAAGTCCGGGAAATCGATTATACCGCAAATAGACTATCCGGATAGAGCTTAGATTTCATATTAATGGCGATATTCCTCCACAGGGCCTGTTATTTGATATGTAGTACTCGATTTTAGGAAGGGGAATAGGCACCGAAAGAGTTTTTTCCACTTGAAAATGACCGGATCTTGAGCAAAACTTGTTAGGGAGTTGCCAGAAATATTCATAAACTGTAGATTTTCTGTGCTCACTTTAAGAACACAATCAGGAACTTGACCATAAATGTCAATGTAGGGATGGATCAAGCATTTGCAAGTCATCTTGATCTTGTAGAAACTCGGGGAAACCGTTTAAGTTGCATGAATTTAAACCTAGAACAAAGTACTGGTGAGTTATGTTGATTTCGACGACCGCTGACAGTTTGTTAAAGGATAACACGAGGAGATGAAGCTTTTTAGCATCTGGAGACGCATCTAACTTCAGCGCGCCCCTCAAATTATTTGAACCCAAACAAAGAACGATCAAACCCAGTAATTGGAAAATCGTGGTCGGAATTTCACCATGGAATTGGTTTAGATGTAAGATGAATGTACTCCAACTGGGTGCTTCCTCCCAACCAGGATGGGATTTCACCACTCAATTTGCCCACTCGGGTGGACATGAGGCCTGATGATGGAGATGTTACTTCTATAGACAAGTTCTTCTTTCTTTTGTTGAAGTTGTTGTCCCACATTGCTTAAGAACGGGTCTTATATGCTTTTTTATATTCATGTGATCTTCATCCCTCTAACAGCTTAAGTTTTTGGGTTGGACTTTCTAACATGGTATTAGAGCCAGTATTATCTTTTTTTGCGAATGTGCGTGCGTCCTCGTAATCCGCCGCTCGTAATCCGGCTTGCACGTGAGAGGGGGTGTTGTCATGCTGTCTTCCTCCTCCTAACAGTTTAAGCTTTTAGGTTAGACTTTTTAACACCTTTGTCATTTTCATCCTTTAAAAGCTTAAACTTTCTAACACCTTTGTCATTTTCATCCTTTAGTGGACAGATCCTATTACCCCTTACTGTTACAAGGCATGGATAGAAATGTCTCCAGACTTAGAATTCTTGCACTCCAAAGAGCACCACTTACTGTTACAAGGCATGGATAGAAAGGTCTCCAGACTTAGAATTCTTGCACTCCAAAGAGCAGGCTAGCTTAGAGAGTGTAAGATACGCAAAGTCATTGTTTAGGTTTAGGTGCTTAAAAAATTACTTCTGACACCCTTTCTTCTCCAAATAAAAGCTACATGTTGTTGACACTTAAATTTGATTTCTTATTACATAAAATTAGGGGGCTAACTTTAGTTCCTACAAAAATAATTAAATGTCTTGCATAAGTCTTCTCCAAATAAAACTAATTGAGAACAATTTGTCTTGGCGCATGCTTCCGCAATTAGTTTTTATTTCCGGATGTTCATTAATTGATTGTGCAATCGCATGATAACCTTTGTTGTGGCTTAGGTTAAAATCAATTAATATTGCCTGACAAAATCCTTTTCATTAAATGAAATGGTACCAAAAGGGCGTTAGAGCAATCTAGCGTAATCAAGTCCCCGGACTAGAATCTCGTTCATAGAAGTAATTTAGTTCTCCCGCTAATTTACTTAGGTTTCTAATCGACCTACCAAAAATGATTAGTAGCGACTCCAATTCAAAACTCTTGCATGTTAAGTTGCGATTTGGTATGGACTTGGGAGAGTTCGAGTTAGGTTAGTTAATTCGTTTAATTAATCTAATAATCCATTAGCCCTGGGAATTTTCGATTTTTGGGTCGCGACACATGTAAAATTCATTGTCAACCGTTCTAAAAGTTTAAACTGATATACCGGAGCATGATTTTTAAGATAGTATAAATACACGTGGGGGATCTCCATGACACGCGTTTTTCTCTCTCTTTCTCTCCAATGCGCACCTGATCAACTAGAGAGCAGATGATGAAACCCATTCAGTTGGAAACCATGCAGCAGAAAGAGCTTCAGGCTTTCTGTTGAGCTAACTTGCAGGCCGACAGTGATGAAAGGGATGCAGAGTGAGGACTGATTGGGCTCTTTCGGCAAAAATGAGACAGCTCCCACTTTCTTCGTTGGAAAATGTTGTTATCAAACTGCAAATACAAAAATCGGACACGATTCTCACGGCATGAATTGTCAACTATCGTGGGTTCTTATGTTCCTACATCTCTTGGAACTGGCAGTTGGCGTTCAAATGGGCATTGATGAATTCGTTTGTAAGATTGACATTCGTCCTTGCTAAGTCCATTGAACAAACACGCTACGTCTGGGAGGAACAGACAGATGATGAGGATGAAAAAGACCAGTTGTTGAACTATTTCCCCACAAAAAACTTGGTGGTGGCTTGGTCAACGTAAAGTTGAAGAGGAAAGCTTGAATGGAGTTTGGGTGGAAGAAATTGTGGGTTGGTGAAGCAAAATAGAAAAAGAGAGAAAGAGAGAGGAAGAAAATAGAACGTGGGAACATTGATGTTGAATCTGATGGTGGGTGGCAATGGGTAGACTTTGTTGTATCTTGGTTGCCTTGGGAAAGCTTGAGGGGAGTTTGGGTGGAAGAAATTGTGGGTAAGAACTAAAAAAAAAAATATTCCCAAAAATCCTAAATTATGTACACTAAGACAGATTAACCCCGGAAAACATTTTGTGACAAAAAAAAGCGCTAAACTTATATCCATATGACATATTTCTCCAAACTCATAGCAATGTGAAGCACTTTTCTAAAAAAATTTCTTGTGACACTAAAAATCCTAAACTTGTATCCGTGTGGCATTTTTACGTCGAAATTTAGGTTGAATGTGTCGCATTGCCTACAAGTTTGAGATTTTTGGTGTCACAAAAAAATAATAATTTGAGGTATATATATTACAAGAGTATATGTTTGAGGTTTTCGGTGTCAAAAGAAAAATTTTGTGATAAATATGTCACACAAGTACAAGTTTGGAGTTTTTTATATCACAAAAGAAAAATTGAGGTAAACGTGTCACAGTATACATAATTTATGTATTTGGTTTTTTTTCAAAAAAAAAAAAAAAAGGGAGAGAGGGAGGGAAAAGCAAAATAATATGGAAAATTAAAAAAAAATAGAAGAAATCAATTTTTTTAGTTATTTTTTTTCCTTTTTATTTTCTGTTTTTCCACTGTGACCTATGAGGTCAACCTCGCCAGAGGCTGTGAGGGTCTAACACTCGCCATATCTAGTGGTGAAAATAGAAAATAGAAAGGAAAATAATAAAATAAAATAAAATTAAAATTCGCAAATTTATCCATTTCAAGACGGCCTGTGTCATGTAGGACGGCTGTCGTTCACGTCGGTGATTTTCGATCAAAATTGATCGGATGAACTAAATTGGCAAATTGTCGAAGATTAGGATTAAATTGGCATAAAAGCAATCGATTTATGATTTTTTTTTAGTAATTCTTCCTATGCTGATCGTTCCTTGCTTGAATTAAGATTGAAGCTCTATCCATAGTAAGTATAGGATCGTATGCTCGGATAATTCTAATTTGCACTTTTGAATATTTCCAATAATGTGATTTTAAGTTGGTTAGATTTGATTGATTAGATAGTGAGTGTCTTCCGTGTGCTTAATTTCAATTTAAATTACCCTTGGATTCATTGTTAGACCATTAAGTCTAAAGCTCGATCCTCAATTGTGGCTCATGCATAGCATATGGTTTATAACACATAAGATATGGTTTCTTTCGCATGATTATCCCAATTAAGTATGCAATTAAGGAAAATCGTGATCAAGATGTAATACGTCTGTTCCCTAGGTAATTCAGGTCATCATATAGATGTAGGACAAGTGTTTATAATTCTTAAAGAAGAATCCAAAAATATTTCACAGAGATAGCACTTAGGTATAAAGTTAATGATAATTAGTTCTATACCGTCCATGTCGCATGTCACGCACGTCATCTAGAGAGTCGCATATTTTTTAGGATCAATTACTTAGTAAGAGTTCCATGTAGATAACATCAATTAAGCACTTTGATTCTTGAGTGTTACATTATTTGTTTACACGCCCGTATGATTGTCCTTCACATGTTAGCCTGTTTAAGATTAAAAATGAAAAAGACTGCTTGCAAAATACTTTCGAAACAAAGAGAAAATATACTGAAAGGATGTTGGATTAATCTAGCGTAATTAAGCCTCCGTGTATATGAATCTTTCGTTTGTAGAAGTAAACCGTAATGCCACATTTTACTTGGGTGTCTAATCGATCCACAACAAATTAATGGCGGCTCCAAAGTAAATTGAATTGCATGTTAAAAATTGCTTAATCAAAACTTCAAGCTGGGATTTGTATGAGCTTGAGAGAGAGCTGCGCTATAAACTATATCTTTAATTAGTAACCATTCATGCCTGTCAAGTAATCCAATAACTTCCCTTTGGTGGTTCAGCTCGAAGAAGGTCGCCGCACATGACACTGGTTCAAATCAGCATATTTATTTTACCACATCAATTGTCTTGGGCTTAATCACGAGAAAAGACTGCTTTTCTCAATATCGGAGTCCGATTAATCACATCGTTCGGGCCAGCCATAATGGCAACTTCGACAAAATCTCATCCCTTTTTTTCAATAGACGCGCTTCTTTGCTTCGGACTAATCCGGACGATTCAAAAATAAAAATCTCTCCTTTTTCATTGCGCATTCTCTCATAGCTCTTGGTAAGTTATTGCACTATTGTGAAGCGTACTTAGCCGATGCAGTTTACGACTACACGCAAATTAAGCATGAACGTGATAAAGATGCAAAAATTGCACCCCAACCTAAACCTCTTTTGCCTCCTCTGTCCCTTCCTCCATTTCTTTCCCCCTCTTCCATCATGTTGTAGTTTCGTAAGCACCCAACTATTGAAACAAAAGAATTATAGGAACTTTGAAAGTTTGGGGGTGGAATCACAATTATACAAATGCAAGAACAATTTTCCTTGTTTTTTTTTTTTTGAGAATTTTCAAATAAGAACATGAAGTCTTTCTCGCGTCAAAATCCTTTTTCAAAGGGTCAACTCTCGTCTCTCTCACCGTGCTACCATGTGTTCACGTGCTTCATGGGGCTCGTGTTCTAGCCGCGTCCACACCTCCCATCCCTTTTGCCATGGCCCGGTGGCCAACATTATGGAAATGCTTTATCTTGGGCAAATATGATTTTGTGCTAACCACAAAGGTCAACAAAAACAGCTCTTGGGAGTCAACAAACGACAATCCACCTAGTAGCTTTCGATAACTTTTCTGGAAAAATAAAAAAATGCTTGCAGCCTTCTTTGAAGAAGAAAACCAGCGCGCAACCAGAAAGCAACGGTCAAGCGTTTGAAGATGCATGGATTCGATTTGAAACCGGATCTGATCACGGGCTTTCCGGCCCGCCCAGTCCTGCCGTACAATTTGGGAGGGTCTACGCATGTAATTTCTATTGGGCCCGGAAAAGCCCATGCAGGCCCGATCGTCTTGTCTTTTTTAATCACATGCAGGGCTTTAGGTCCAATACCGGTTCGCCCGTTATTCAAGTCTAGTTTTTTTTGGGTCGAAATTATTCAAAGCTAGTTCAAAAAACAATAATCTCAACCGATTCGGTTTTTTGTTTTTTTTTCCCTTTAGACCCGTTTACATCTCCAAGTCCAAGAAGGCCCAAAGGTGTGTAGACAAAATTTGTGACATTGCCGTCAGCTAGGGACTCAATGGAAGCACATGCAACAATGCAAACGCTTCCAGAGCGAGCTCAATCGATTTATATCTTACAGGTGGTCGCGGATTGATGATATTATTCGAACAGCTTGATGACCTCGATTAGGAATCACGTGATGTATTTGGCTCCGATTGGACGTTCTCGGGCGGCTTCTCGAGCCGAGCTAGATCTCGAATCAAAGGTTAGGTACGTTTGCTACTAGTCCTACATTAGTTAACTTTTGGGTTCGTGAATGCACGAGTTTTGGTACAGCGCCCTATTCGACCGCAAGAATAGTAAAAGTGTGGAAGCTTTTCCGTACTGTAAAATCCATCCCAAGTTTTTTATTACCCTAGGTTAACCATAGTACCTGACCTCAGCGGTTTATTCAAAATGCGGATGGAGTAGTTAACATATATAGCAGCAGACAAAACTGAAGAGAAAGTTACAGTTACTCAGACACAAAGACAATGGATTTCGGTCAAGTAATCCTCGGCTTCGGACCATCTCTTCTACCTTCTTCGCCGTTGTTTTCTTTTCCCAAAACTCTTCACAAGTCTCTGAGCCCTTCTTCTTGTGATCAAGCAGTTCCCGAGGACCACTCCAATCACCAACCCACTGGCATAGCCCATGCACACGATCTTCCAGTCCAATTCCATTGCACTCCCCGAATCTTGATCTTCTTCGGACGTCGGCGACGGCGGCAAGGCTTTGGGATCTTCGCATTTTCTGGACAGAGGAGTGCCACATAGCCCCGAGTTTCCCTCGTAGGAGTTGTTTTCGAATGTAGCAAACTGCCATGACTGAGGTATTGGCCCGGTCAGACGGTTATAAGAGACGTTGAAGACCGCAAGCGAAGTGAGCCGCGTCAACTCCTGAGGGATCTCTCCCGAGAGCCGGTTTTGAGAAAGGTCCAATGATTCCAAATTCATTAGGTTCGCCAAGAATGAAGGCAGGGGACCGGAGAGAATGTTATTGGACAGGTTGAGCAATTTTAGTTGCTTTAGGCTTCCAATGGTTTCGGGGATCGCTCCGCTGAAGTTGTTGCTCGAGAGATCAATCAATGTAAGGTACTCTTGGATCTTTGAGTAATTCATTTGGATGCCTTTCGCAACTATGCTCATAGAGTAGTCAAAGGTCGCAAATTCAGAGTAAGGCCATCTGAACGGCGGAATAGCATCCCCAATGTAGCCTGACGGATAAGGCCATATGAAAGGCGAAAAAGAATCCCCAGTGTAGTTTGATGGATCTGTCTCAGATGCTTTCATGGCAGTCCAATACTCAAAGTACTTGGATGGCAAGCTACCAGAAAAACTGTTCTGTGATAGGTCGATGATTTGCAGCGTAGGGAACACAGCCCTACCACCCGGTTCCCCAATAAGCCCATGAAATCTATTATACCGCAATATAAGGATCTTCAGGCTTAGAAGTGACCCCAACCATGAAGGGAAAACATCTCTAATCTGATTGTGTGCGACATTCAGGAAATTCCAAATCGCTACAGTTGCGAAGCCATCTTGGCAGTGGCCCTTGTAATTTATTGTAACTCAGATCAATCATAACAAGCCAACAGACGCTCCCATTCAACTGAGGAATTTTCCCAATAAAGTTGTTGCTCCGTAGATTCACTACTTCCAAAGAAGGAATCATATTAATAAAACATGGAGGAAGAAACCCGGTCAGATTATTACCTGACAAATCGATCATTGAGAGAGAGCTTAGATTGCACATGAGCGGTGTTATTCCTCCAGAGAGCATGTTATTTGAGATGAAGTAGTTCTTGATTCCATAAGGGGAATCGGAACTGATCCTTGCAACACATTGAAACTGAGATCTGCTGTAAAAAGTTCTTCCCACTTGAAAATAACCGGATTTTGAGCAAAACTCGTTAGGAAGTTGCCAGAAAGGTTCAAATGACGTAGGTTTCCTGTGCTCACATTCATAAACCATTCAGGAACTTGACCGGAAATGTTGTTGTAGGATAGATCTAGCTCAGACAAGCCATCTTGTCCTTTTAGAAATTCAGGGAAACCATTTAAGTTGCATGAACCCAAACCTAGAGCAGAGAACCGGTGAGTTATGTTGGTTTCGACGATCAACGACAGTTTGTTAGAGGATAACGCGAGTTCTCGAAGGTTTTCAGCCTCTGAAATTGTATCCAACTTTACTGTGCCACTCAAGTCATTTGAATTCAAATACAGAGTGAGGAGATTCTGTAATTGGAAAATCGTGCTTGGAATTGCACCGTGGAATTGGTTATATGAAAGGTCAACGTTAATCAACTGGGTGAGTCTTCCCAACAAGGATGGGATTTCCCCACTCAATTGATTCGACCGAAGCGTTAAGAACCTGAGCTCCGTGAGGTTCTGGGAAGAGAGTGGAATCTCGCCCACTAATTGATTGTATCCAAGATCTAAATCAGTAAGTTGAGCTAGGTTTCCAATGGAAGACGGGATTTCGCCAGTCAACTGATTCAAGCTTAAATCTAAACTAGTAAGTTGGACGAGGTTCCCTAGAGATGAAGGAATTCGCCCAGTCAACATATTGTCCTGCAGACTCAAATACTTAAGGTGGACAAGATTTCCCAAGAAGGATGGAACTTCACCCGTCAAAGAATTAGTGGCTAGATTCAGATGCTCCAGTTGAGCAAGACGTCCAAAAGAAGATGGGATTTCACCTCCAGACTGATCTAACTCTCTCAAGTCCAAGTGAGTAAGTAGAGTCAGGTTCTCCAGGGGCGCTGTTGTGCCTTTCAGCCTAAGAGTTGAGAGATCTAGATGGACAAGTTGGGTCAGGTTACTGAACGAATTAGGGATGTGGCCCATGAAGCTGGAGAAGGAGAGGTTCAAGTCCCTCAAGGAACCAAGATTTCCAATTGCCGAAGGAATCTGACACTCGAAGTCATTGAAGGCAAGGTTAAGGCATCTTAGGCGATGAAGGCGGAAAATGCTGGTGGTGGAGTTGATTTCACCGGCGAGACGACCGCAACTGAGGTCGAGGCCAATCACGTGACCGCTTACCTTATCGCACTCAACACCAGCCCAAGAGCAGCAGTCGCTTTGAGTTTCCCCGTCGATGCGTTCCAGGATTCAATCTTTGCTGGCTCATCTGGATCGGTGTAGAGACAGCGCTGATAGCTTCCGGTGAAGATGTTTGCCTTGAACTCCAACAGCGCAGATCTCTCGTCTTCATGGCAACGTGGTGGGGTGGAAGCAAGAGAGTGCGAAGCAACGGTCGTAAGGAAGAGTATCATATAGCTGAAGTAAAATGACACGTTCTCCATGGTTACCTGAGAAACTCTAGCGGTACTCTCAAATGCCGACTCGGGTGTACATGAGGCCTGATGATGGAGATGTTATATAGCCGAGATCTTCTCGGATGTTATTTTCATGCTTTAACCTAAGGCAGCGAGTTGATTCTGATCAACGGATAGCCTTCTAAAACAGTCCGTAACTTCCTTCACAAAGCGTTCTAGAGATCATGACCTAGTCCTCAGACAAACTGCGAAATACGAGAAGTCTCAAGAGTCGCAATTCTCCTCCTAATTTCCCAGTCATTCCAGTATCGTTTGGAGATGTTACCGTAGAAGGCATGGACAGAGATGTCTCTCGACTTAGCACTTCCCAACCCAAAGTGCACTCTATCTTATAAAGTGCAAGATACGGAATGTCATCGTTTAGGCGCTTTGAAAATACACGTCTCACGCCATTTCTTCTCCAAATAAAAGCTGCCCCAGATGTATATAATACCATATTTCATCCGGCGATTTTCTGCTTTGATACCGTAGAAGATTTTATGAGACCAATCCCCACTGTTTTAAAAGATCACGGACACGTAGTTTTAATTTTGATATTCTAACCGTTAGAAATAGGAACATAGGATCATACTCTGTAATCTTGGATTTCCTATCTTGTAACACTTGAATATAGTGTAAATACGGGTGTGCGGTCTCCGTGCCCCACGCGATGTTTTCCTCTCCAATCACACACCTGATCAGCCAGAAAGAGCTGATCACAAAACCCATCCAATCGGAAACCATGCAAAAGAAAGAGCTTCAGACTTTATGTGGAGCTGACACGCAGGTCGGCGACGATGAATGGGGAGCGGAGTGAGGACCGGTTGGGCCAAACATGAAGTCATCTCTTTCGGGCAAATGAGATTGTTCCCACATCGGAAACCTCTTTCTTCGTATGAAGATGTTCTTACATGGCGAGTTCCGTTGAATTGTTCATTAAGTTGGTCTGATTACCAACTTCTTATCAAGCGGTAAATACAAAATGGCACGCCAGTCCGACAGCATGACCTGCCAACTATCGTGGCTGACTTGTACACACACAACAACGTTCCTGTATCTCTTAGTAATGGCAGTTCGCGTGGAAATGGGCAGCGATTGTGATAGTGGTGTTGACTGAGTCAATTGGCAGCCAACAAAAAAAAAAAAAAAAGTTGACTCTTTAACAATGGGCAAGAAAAAGTGGACGCCATAAAGAGGAAGGCAGGGCGCACAGACAAGAAAAGAGATAAGAAGAAAAGGAAAGCAAGGGAAAGAAGAAAAATGGAAAACGAAAGGCTGAGTCCCGTATCACGGCATATCGACGGAGGTGTTCTTGGGATATTGGTACATAATCACAGCTTGTGTTGTTACCGAAGGACGGTGTATTACTGACTTGCCATAGTAATTATTGGGGCTACTTGATTACACTTCTTTCTTGCTGCGCATATGCAGCATCAATGTAAAGTTTTCTGTAAGAGTTTTTTTGATGTGGCCTATATTAATTGAGATAGTAATTTACGGTTTTACAGGATTGATCCGATAACGCAAGATATAAAGATTCTCGACTGGTTAAATATGAGTATGGCTGAAAACTCTATAAATAACGCTTGAGTCGCTTCTCTAACACTAGTGAATCGAAACAAGCTAACATAAGAAACAATCACATAACGTGATTCCTAATGGGCAATCTCATTGAGCGATACAGAGAAGAAGCACTTGATTTTTGGATCGTCGCTATTCCACATCAAGAGTGATGGATTCCAAATCAAATGCACAAATCCCTTTAATCGATTGATGTATTTCTAGATTCTAGTTATGGTGACTGTGAGGTGCTATTTTCGCAGCTTACAATTTTTAACTTGTCATAGAAAAAATGCATCCGTTGCTTGCCAAGAAATCGAAAATGATGAAAAAGATTGGTTTTCTAAGTTATTTCCAATAACATCTGAAGTGAGTTTTGGAGTGGTTAATTTATGGTTAAGTTCAAAATGTCGTGTTTCGCACTTCTTGATTTTCAATTTGTTCTAACAATTCGTCCATCCAAGATCAAACATATCCGTCCTCGAAAACCCTAAAAGAAAACTCGTGGCTACGGGATAGGTTCTCTCCTGTGATCTTTTCTGTCTTTTTTTCTTCTTCATTGCCCCACGCTAGATTCTTGGAAAATACAGAAGTCTTCGTCTGCATGCCGGCCAAAATAATCAGCAAGACTTTGTTGTTTCCGTAAACAGCTCTAAGTGTGGACCAAGAAAAGGAGTAGGTTAGACTTGAATTGATGTTCTGGACACTGCCTTTTTCAAATCCCGGGAAGGAGGAGGGCGAGAGAAGAGATAGAACGATATGTAGGGCATAGGGATCACTATTACTCACCTAACAGGAAAGGAAGATCTAACCAAGTGAATAAATGCTGAAAAGTCCTCGATGACCTTGACTTAAACATCTGTGCGTTTTTTCTTCTGTGAACCCAGAAAGAAGGCACAACATGGTTATTTTCCGCAAGGATAACGGTTTAGGGAGTGAGGTGCATTGATTCACATCAACTCAGTGCATCTACGCACGGGTTCAGTACGCTGGTATCATGCTCTTGCACTTTGCAGACTTGTAGAGAAGAAAGGATAGCCCTATTCGCACTAAGAATGTCGCATTATATCAGTAATGCCTCAAGGGAAAAATCTTATTTCACAAGTACATGGAGTGCATAATTGTCCTTGATACCCCCTCCAAATAAGTTTTGGGATGAAACGTTATAGGGTGGCAATAGTGTTCAGTTCATTCTTTTCCCGTGCTGTAGCTTGAAGTTCCGGGTTCATGTCAAACTCTTCAGGCATGATCGCTTCGGGGATCTTCCAATCAAAGTGGTAGAGCAATTGAGCAAGTGGAAGTTCAATGTTTGCAAGACCAAATACGATGCTCGAGTCACATCCTTCTAACTGCCCCAGATGGAATATGTTCAAAGTTGCTTCCTTTGTAGGTAACTGAAGAGTTCTAAAATGTCAGGTCCGATCCTCGGGCTCGCAATAACCCTACCAAATCGCCTCCGGTCAAAAGGACGACGCCCGCGCGTCCATCGGCCCATAAAAATTTTAATTTAATAACGCAGGCGGAACGTGTTACTCCCAATAAATATAAAAATAATAGGAATGGAAAGTAGGATAATAATAACAACAAATAATTAGCAACAAACTTTTTATTTATTTATAGATACTTCTTAACCCTCGGAGATACAAGAACATTTACAAGCCCACACTTTGGGGCAGCTCCACGTGACCAACAAAAAATACGGGGGTCATTAGGGTTAATTCGTATCTACGTTCACGGGAGGGGCCGTCCTCACCCTCCCAGGTCAAAAAGGTCACCACAAAAAGTCCCCATCACAGATGAACTAGGCTTTAAAAACATGGGGTACCAAAAGCCTAGTCCCTCCTCGACCCAGATGATCGTGGTGTGGTGCTCCCATTAAAGTTTTAGGCTTAAATTAGAACGGTGGATGCTTTGATGTGAAATTATTAGCTTGATCGTGGAAACCTTATTTTACGTCGTATCTAAGAGCACGGATGCTCTATATACATCAAGCTATGAAATGATATTTAAGTCGACTTTAATTAGTTGATACAAGACTAATTTAAGAGTGCAACGTCATAAATTGTCCGAGGACATTAATCCGGTCATGTTCTTTAATGCATGCAAGGCTATAAATCAATGGGCGTGTTCTTTAATGTTGAGACCCTGCGGATATTTGCATATGAGGTCGTGTTCTTTAAGCGAAAGGACCCTACGTATAGTATTTATATGTGGACCATCAAGTTCACATGCAACCCAATACTATATCCACATTTGGCCGTATTCTTATTGTTCAAGGCCTTAATCGATTGGATTAATGTATACTTTGAGCTATATAGAAATAAATCTTTGCCCAAAAATACGAATCTGAATTGATGCTTGATAGAATCTAGGATTTCTAGTTGTGTGAATTAACTAGCATGAACCGAATGCTTACTCATACTATACACATGCGCAACTGATCCACATGTGGTTTTCAAAAATTAATGACCGTTCTCGGGTCTTAGTATAAGGTTAGGTTTTGTTTATTGAGATGTTTATCTCACCCCGTCGTGGGACCCCATTTTCTTCAGACGCCGACCCTAACTTATCCAAATCCATATATTTTTGGAAAAGTAAGGAGTTTGAAGTCTAATTACTAATTATAAAATCGGACCCAACTAGGATTACAACCTGCTAAAACTTTGGGTTTGGGCGATGCCAAAGCATATTTTAAAAGCATATGTTGAAAATGGTGATTAAATTTTTTTGCCCTTTTAAGGGATTATTTTTTTGTTTTTTAAAAATGAAAATATAATTAAAAATAATTTTTAAAAAAATATTATAAAAATATCCAACCCGATATGGATGGAGGTATCCTAGAACCTAGAGATGCCGTGGATGATCCGATGGATGTCTCGATTTCCTATCAAAATTGGACCCGGATTGAGCCTAATGTAGAAGAGCCAAAAGGAAGAAGAGGATGAGCAATTGAGATCATTCTTAAGGAGGAGCCCGATGTTGAAATGAATTGGTCAAATGCAATAGAACTATGACTTTTTTTGTGAGCTTGCGCCCCCCGCCGATGACCCATTTAATACTCATATTATGTTTAGATGCATTCTTTTTAATGATTGAATATTTTTTAACCCATATAATAACACAAGCTTAATGACCATGCTTTTGGTGTATTGAATGGTTTTATGATCTATTTTGCCGTTTTTGTGTTGATGTATATTTTGGACTAATTGGGCCAATGACATTGTGATAAGTACATGTTGCTTTTATGTTTCTTGAGAGTTCCCATTCAAAATTTTTTCATGTGAGGTTGTTCTTATGTTGCTAGTCCACCGCATTGTCATCTCAAGACATCATGTTTGATCTCGAGTTCGGAATGAATAAATTATTTGAAAATGTATTGTTATCAAAATAATCGCGTGACGGGGTATTTTGGTAATTTCACATCCTAGGGTAATTTGGGCGTCAATAAAATTTGTTGGGGCATTAGTTTAATCCAAACTCGAGTCATTTTAGCCTGTACGAGGCTAAATGTGAAACTTTTCTAATTCTAAGACGCGATTACTCATTTAATCGGAATTTAATCCAATTAGAACGAGTCGATCCCAAAAATTTCCTAATTTTCGATTTCTAATTCTCTAATATCCGATCTTGAGCTATCAAACTAAAATTCCTAGTCGTTACATAGTCTAAATTTCAGTATTAACGATTATCAAATTTACGAATTACAGCATGATACATGATGAAGATTTAAAAACGAAATCCCAATATAATTACCATTCCTTCAAAAGACCGGGATATACACACTTCATGACCTTTTCATTTTCCCCGCTCCTTTCGTCCCGTGATGTTGCCAAATCACCTTAACTAGAGGAATCACCTTGTTCTTGAGTACATGTTCTTTCCGATCTACTGATCCGACACGATGTTCCACATATGAGGCTCTAGTTCATCTAACTCGATCTCTTCATAGCTCAACACATGTGCGGGTTCGGCCCGTGGAAGGAAATTGAGCTTTGTAAATGTACCAACATTCTACCCAAATTTCTGATTTTCTACTTTATGTCTCACACTTGTATGATTACAGAAGGCTTTATTCAAAATGCAAATGGACCAGTGAATATACATAGCAGCAGACAAACTTAAGAGAAAGTTACAGCTACTCAAACACACAAGACAATGGATTTCGGTCAACTTGGGACCATCTATTCTACCTTCTTCGCCTTTGTTTTCTTTTGCCAAAGTTCTTCACAAGTCTTTGAGCCCTTCTTCTTGTGATCAAGCTGTTCCCGAGGACCACTCCAATCACGAACCCACTTGCATACCCCATGCACACGACTTTCCAGTCTAACTCCATTGCACTCCCCGAATCTTGATCTTCTTCGGACGTTGGAGATGATGGCGGCAACGCTTTGGGATCTTCGCATTTTCTGGACAGAGGAGTGCCACATAGCCCCGAGTTTCCCTTGTAGGAGTTGTTTTCGAATGTAGCAAACTGCCATGACTGCGGTATTGGCCCGGTCAGACGGTTATAAGAGACGTTGAAGACCGCAAGCGAAGTGAGCTGCGTCAACTCCTGAGGGATCTGTCCAGAGAGCTGGTTCCGAGAAAGGTCCAATGATTCCAAATTCGTAAGGTTTGCCAAGAATGGTGGCAGAGCACCGAAGAGAATGTTGTTGGAAAGGTTGAGCAATTTTAGTTGCTTTAGGCTTTGGATGGTCACGGGGATCGCTCCGCTGAAGTTGTTGCTCGAGAGATCAATCAATGCGAGGTTCTCTTGGATCTTTGAGTAATTCATTTGGATGCCTTTGGCAATTACGCTCATAGAGTAGTCAAAGGTTGCATTTGGATAGAAAATCCAGTGCGGCGTAATAGTATCCCCAATGTAGCTTGACAAATCCGTCTCAGAAACTTTCATGGCGGTCCAATGCTTGAAGTACATGGATGGCAAGACACCGGAGAAAATATTGTGGGATAGGTCGAGGATTTGCAGCATAGGGAACTCAATCCCATCAGCCCGTTCCCCAATAAGTCCATGAAATCCATTATACCGCAATATAAGTACCTTCAAGCCAAGAAGTGAGCCCAACCATGACGGGAAAACATCCCTGATCTGATTGTTTCCGAAATTCAGAAATTTCAAATTGTCACAATTGCGGAGCGAACTTGGCAATGGCCCGCGCAATTTATTATAACTCAGATCAACCATAATAAGCGCACAGGAGTTCGCATTCAAATTAGGAATCTTCCCGATAAAATTGTTGCTCCGTAAACTCATTACTTCCAAAGTACCACTCAAATTACTCAAACATTGTGGAATAAACCCGGTCAGATTATTATCAGACAAATCAATCATCCGAGTGGAGCTTAGATTGCACATGAGTGGCGATATTCCTCCGGAGAGCCTGTTATTTGACATGAAGTAGTGCTCGATTTTAGGAGGGGGAATGGGAACTGATCCTTGCAACTCGTTGAACCCGAGATCTGCCACAGCAAGTTCTTTCCACTTGAAAATAACAGGATCTTGAGCAAAACTTGTTAGGAAGTTGCCAGAAAGGTTCAAATATACTAGGTTTTCTGTGCTCACATTAAGAAACCATTCAGGAACTTGACCAGAAATGTTATTGTTGGATAGATCTAGTATTACCAAGTCATCTTGATCTTGTAGAAACTCGGGGAAATCGTTTAAGTTGCATGAACCTAAACCCAGACATCTGTACTGGTGAGTTATGTTGGTTTCGAAGATCACCGACAGTTTGTTAAAGGATAACATAAGCCCATCAAGTCTTTTAGCCTCTGAAAACACATCTGACTTCAGCGTGCCACTCAAATTATTTTTATCCAAAAAAAGAACGATGAGACCCGGTGGTTGGAAAATCGTGCTTGGAATGGCACCACGAAATTGGTTAGATGAAAGAAAAATGAACTCCAACTGGGTGAGTCTCCCCAACCAGGATGGAATTTCACCACTCAATTGATTCGAGCAAAGTGCTAAGAACTGGAGCTCCAGGAGGTTTTGGAAAGAGAGTGGAATCTCTCCCGCTAATTGATTGAATGTAAGATCTAAATAAGTAAGTTGAGCTAGGTTTCCAATGGAAGAAGGGATTTCCCCAGTCCACTGATTAAAGCTTAAATCTAAATGAGTAAGTTGGACGAGGTTCCCGAGAGAGGATGGAATTTGCCCACTTAACATATTATCCCTCAGGCTTAGATATTTAAGCTGGACCAGATTTCCCAAGAAAGATAGAGTCGTACCATTTGATGAATTATAACTCAAATGAGTAAAGAGTGTCAGGTTTTCGAGGGGCCGTGTTGTGCCCGTCAGCCAATTATCTGATAGGTCAAGATGGACAAGTCGGGTCAAGTTACCGAGCGAACGTGGGATGAGACCCATGAAGTTGGAGGTGGAGAAGTTCAAGTGACTCAAGGAAACAAGATTTCCAATTGCCGGAGGAATCTGACAATCAAAGTCATTGAAGGCGAGGTTAAGGCTTCTTAGGCGAAGGAGACGGAAAAGACTGGTGTTGGAGTTGATTTTGCCGGAGAGACAAGTGCAACTGAGGTCGAGGCCGATCACGTGACCGCTTACCTTATCACACTCAACACCAGCCCATGAACAGCAATCGCTCTTAGTTTCCCCAGTCGATGCGTTCCAGGATTCAATCTTTGCTTGTTCATCTGAAGTGGCGCTGTCGCTGTCACAGCACGGAGGCTTTCTGGTGAAGAAGGTTGTCTTGAACTCCAACAACGCAGATCTCTCGTCTTCATGGCAACGTGGTCGGGTTGAAGCAAGGGAGGACGAAGCAAAGATCGTAAGGAAGAGTATCATATAGCTGAAGTAAAATGACTCTTTCTCCATGGTCACCTGAGAAACTCTAGTGGTACTCTCAAATGCTGACACGGGTGTACATGAGGCCTGATGATGGAGCTGTTATATAGCCGGGTTCTTCTCGGATGTCATTTTCATGCTTTAACCTAATGCAACGAGTTGATTCTGATCAACAGAGAGCCTTCTAAAACAGTCCATGACTTCCTTCACAAGGCGTTCTAGAGATCATGACCTAGCCCTCAGACAGACTGCGAAACATGAGAAGTTTTACGAGTCGCGATTCTCCTCCTAATTTCCAAGTCATTCCAGTACCGTTTCGGGATGTTGCCTTAGAAGGCATGGACATAGATGTCTCTTGACTTAGAATTCGTGCACCCCAAAGTGCACGCTAGCTTAGAAAGTGCAAGATACGGAATGTCATCGTTTAGGCTCTTTGAAAATATACTGTCTGACACCACTTCTTCGCCAAATAAAAGCTGCCCCCAGAAGCATATAATACCATATTTCACCCGGCGATTTTCTGCTTTGATGCCATAGAAGATTTTGTAAGATCAATCCCCACTATTTTAAAAGACCACGAACGCATTGTTTTAATAATTTGATATTCCAACCGTTAGAGATAGGAACATAGGATCATATTCTGTAATCTTGGATTTCCTATCTTGTAACACTTGAATATAGTGTACATACGTTTGTGCGGTCTCCGACGCGGTGTTTTCCTCTCCAATCACACGCCTGATCAGCCAGAAAGAGCTGATCACAAATCCCATTCAATTGGAAACCATGCAACAGAAAGAGCTTCGGACTTTATGAGAAGCTGACTCGCAGGTCAGCAACGATGAAAGGGAAGCAGAGTGAGGACCGGTTGGGCCAAACATGAAGTCATCTCTTTCGGGCAAATGAGATTGTTCGCACTTCAGAAACCTCTTTCTTCGTATGAAGATGTTCTCACATGGCGAGTTCCGTTGAATTGTTCATTACGTTGGTCTGATTACAACTTCTTATCAAACGGTAAACACAAAAATGGCACGCCAGTCCGACACCATGAACTGCCAACTATCGTGGCTGACTTGTACACACACAACAACGTTCCGATATCCAATGATTGTGATAGTGGTGTTGACTGAGTCAATTGGCAGCCTTGGTCGAATAAAAAAATTGTTGACTCGTTAACAATGGGCAAGAAAAAGTGGAAGCCACAAAGGGGGAGGACCGGCGCCCGGAGAAGAGAAGAGCGAAAGCCACAAAGGGGAGGACCGGCGCCCGGAGAAGAGAAGAGCGAAGAAGAAAAGGAAAGCAAGGGAAAGGAGAAGAAAGGAAAACGAAAGGCGAATCCCGTATCATGGCATATCGACTGAGGTGTTCTTGGAATCTTGTGTTGTTACCGAAGGTATAGTATTACTGACTTGCCATAGTAATTATTGGGGCTACTTGATCACACTTCTTTCTTCGTAGAACTTCTCTAAGATTTTTTTTTATTTATGTAGGCTATATTAATTGAGATTATAATTTACTGTTTTACGAAAATGATCTAATAATGTAAGATAGAAAGATTCTCGATTAGTCGAATATGGATCTAACTTGTGTGGACCGAATTGAGTCCGGCTCATGATGAGAGAGCCTGGTTAAAACTCCATAAATAGCGCTTAAGTCTCTTGTCTAATCCCAACGAATTCATAAACTACCTCACATAAGAAGCAGTCACGAACATGATTTGTGATAGGCTGTCTCATTAAGTTAATAATACATAGGGTGATAGATGAGAAGCACTTAATCTTTGGATCGTCGCTATTCCGCATCAAATACGATAAATTCCAAATCGAGTGCACAAATCCCTTTAATCGAATACTGTTTTTCTAGATTCTAGCAATGGTGATTTTGGGATGCCGTTTTCGCGGCTTACACTTTCTAACTTATTTTAGAAAAAATGAATCCGTCACTTGCCAAGAAATCCGGTCTTTCGAAAAGGATGAAAAAGATTGGTTTTCTAAGTTATTTCCAAAAGCATATGAAGTGAGTTTTGGCGTGGTTAATTTAAGGTTAAGTTCAAAATGTCGTGTTTCGCACTTTTTGATTTTCAATTTGTTCCAACAATTCGTCCATCAAAGATCAAACATATTCGTCCTCGAAAAATCAAAAAGAAAACTCGTGGCTACTGGATAGGTTCTCTCCTGTGATCTTTTCTGTCTTTTTGCTAGATTCCTGGAGAATACAGAAGTCTTCGGCCGCATGCCGGCCAAAATAATCAGCAAGACTTTGTTGTTTCCGTGAACAGCTCTAAGTGTGGACCAAGAAAAGCAGTAGGCTAGACTTGAATTGATGTTCTGGACACTATCTTTTTCCCAAATCCCGGGAAGGAGGCGGACCACAGAAGAGATAGAACGGAGCCTAGGGCATAGAGCTGAAAAGTCCTTTATGACCTTGACTTAAACATTGTCGCGACTTAAAAATCAGGTTAATGGATTATCGAAGTTAATTAAATTAACTAACTTAACTCGGACCCTCCCTAGTCCTACCAAATTGCAACTTAGGTTTATGCATGAAAAATATTCAATTGGAGCCGTCACTAATCATTCACGGAAGGTTGATTAGAAAACCTTAATAAGATATCGGGAGAAATATTTTATTTCTACGAACCAGAAGAAAATGAGTCTAGGCACTTGATTACATTAATTGAAAAAATTAATGCTCTTTCGGTATCAATTTCATGAAAAATCCTTCTCAAATTGATCGATTGATGTGAATTGATTTTTGTAGAAAAATGTGACATGAGGACCGCATGATAAAACGATTTGATTTTTTTTTATTTTCTTTGTATTTTAGAATTAAATACCAAAAAATAGAAACATTCAAAAGCAAACAAAAATTTGAACAAAATTAAACAAAAATGCTCATAATATACCTTTAAATTCCCATTTTTTTTAAAAAAAAATTCAATCATTCCCAAAGATTTGGGTCGAGAAGAATTTTTATCCGCTACATACTTGAAGATTCGAGCTAGTATGCGGATAGAAGTATAAGACGACAACGTCCCTTTTGCTAAAGGGAAAGAACACGAAATCTTATACTAAATTGCCATCCCATTCCATAAGATCATGGCTAAGGCGTGCAATTTAATTTTTCGAAGGGTCTAGGCACATTGGGGAGCATATATTATGAGCATGTTTGTTTCAAAATATGCAAATTTTACAACAAAATCAAAACAAGCAAGTATGACAAAATAAAATGAAAATGAGTCAATTGATTCGAATTTCAAAAATGATGGAGGGGTGGCCGAAAATGTCATGAGTGGGGATCCACCTTCCCTCATCCATAGTTCAATTTTATTTTGAGAAAATCATCTTTAAGATTTGGAAATTTAATTTCAGATAATTATAAAAAAATTTGGATTTTATCCAATTCAATCAAACATTATCTCTAATAATCAAATATTATCGGAAAAATCACGAGATAAGTCCAATCAAACAATGGATAAGCATTCTCGTCAAATCACATGTTAAAGATAAACATTGAGATACAACAGGTTATCCATGACAAAACGAACACTATCCAAGATAAGAAAAATTAATCCACAACATGTATATAGCAATTCGGCCATGATAGGGCATGGACGCCGAAAATCCAATTTATTCCACAAAATTCTTATCTTTTTCAATTTAGCTCGGATCATAAGAGATGCCAAACAATTCGTTAACTTTGAGAAAAGGGTTTTCCAAATCAAAATCTATTAATTCTCAAGTTACGCAAGGAGTTCAACCAATTCCATGATCCAATTAAATTGATTCGAAAGAAAATCAGAATTTTTAGCAAAGGAGATCAATGTTCGATTTTGAGCAAAACCTAATGAAAAAGGCTTTACCATTTCTAATTTTCATCGCAAATCATCTATATTCATTGAGATACAAGAACATAAATACAAGTTACCAATCAAACAAGCATGGATTTGCAATTAAAAATTAAGAAATCGTACCTTTTTCCAGTTAAATTCCAGCACAGACGCAAGCTGTAAATTCGCCCTAAATTGGACTTTTTGAGCTCGATTCGAACTCTAAAACGCAAGAGATTCTAGCACCTAGCAACACACAAGTTAGTCTCCAAATATTGATCGAACGCCAGGTTGAATCAACCTCGAATGATACTGAACAATGGCACGAAAAGCTGCTGGACACTCGGCTAGATTTGGTTGGTTCGGTGATGATGCGGAGAACGTCCACGAGCCGCACTAGTAACATGATCTCGCTGAGTTCGCTGGAAAACTTGCGAGCGCAATGGCGATGGAGAATTTGTCGGGACTGAAGATTGCTTCTCTAGTTGGAAATCACTCGAGACAACAACGCAACGAGGAGATCAAGAAACCTGCGACGCATTAATCAAGAAACACCATGAAGATTGTTAATATTGAAATTGCTATCCAATGTCCCCATGCATGGGCGAGCTGCATGTCAAGGGGTTTAAAAAGAAAATCAAAGGAATCTCCTTTTGCATGAGATGCCTTGGACACATCCCTTTTGTCCGTTGTGAATGAAGACCGAAGGAAGACTTTTTCTTCCTTGTTTTCTTCGTCAAGTCTTCTATGCCTCCAGAACCATGAATCATGAAGCCCCCTTAGATGGACCTTCGAAACCCTCCTCTAATGACCGTGTACTCCAAGTGTGGCCTTGAATTCTGAATTATGTGTGTCCTCACCAAACCCTAGACTTGATGTTATATTTATAGGCAAAAGGTTTACCAATCTTGGTCAAAGTAGGACTCGTTAACGACCGTAGGATTAAATTTCTAATCTCCAAGAGTCCGATCCCATTAAAATTCCTCTATATTTTCAGCAATAGGGAAAGATGGACTTCACCAAATTCTTCATGGTCTTACGAGCTTCGGTGCAATTCCAGGCCTAATCGGGCTTTAATTAACTCAATGGATAATTAAAAGGAGCTAAAATGGGCTGAATTAAATTTGAATTGAGTCCAAACCCATATATAAAATTCGGTACCCCCTCTTGGCCTTAGTCGAAAATTCGTAATAGATCCCGGTCGAGTCACCCGTCAAATTAAGCTCTATTGTTTTGCTTCTAGCCCGAATGCAAATGCATGGTTGACTAGAAAATAAATATGCGATGCATGATGAATTATTTTTATGAGAACTATGACTAATCCTCATTTTGTGTTTAAATGAATGATTTTTCTAAAAATCAAAATTTATGTGTCAACAAACATCTATGCGTTTTTCTTCTGTGAACCCAAAAAGAAGGCCCAACATGGTTATTTTCCGCAAGGATAATGATTGAGGGAGTGAGGTGCATTGATTCACATTCACTCGGTGCATCTACGTACGGGTTCAGTACGTTCGTATCATGCTCTTGCACTTTGCAGACTTGTAGAGGAGAAAGGACAGCCCTATTCGCAGTAAGAATGTCGCATTATATCAGTAATGCCTCAAGGGAAAAATCTTATTTCCCTAGTGCATGGAGTGCATCATTGTCCATGATACCACTCCAAATAAGTTTTGGGATGAAACGTTATAGGATGGCAATAATGTTCAGTTCGTTCTTTTTCCGAGCTGTAGCTTGAAGTACCTCGTTCATGTCAAACTCTTTTCCTCAGAGAACTTGCCGAATTTCAGATTGAGCTCTCTCCATTACTCTCGAGTTCTTCACCATTTTGGCCATCGCCCATTCAAGGGTCGTCGCTGATGTCTCATTTTCTGCTATGATTATGTCCCGGAACGGGAAGGTAGCAGCACTGTCAAGTCCGATCAAATGAGAATGTTTAGCATAGTTATTTTGACATTACGATGGCCGGTAATAAATAGCTTTAAGTATTACAGCGCTTTTAGCCTTGTTCATATTGCAAGCATATAAACACAAAAATCTGACGGACTGACTCTCTTTAAGGCTATGGGACCTTTAGAATTGTTCAATAGCCAATTTCTTCTATAGCCCTAATATTACTCATACTATCGTCAGATCAAGCTCGAGCTCCCCAGGTTCCTGATTTATTAAGAGCACATTGCCTAGATGTTTTTGGCCGGATTCGCGACTCATATTATTGTCAAATTCTTTCTTCTCCTTGTGATCAGCAATGGCATTGTCGAGTTCTAGGAGAGTTACATGTTCCTGTTAGACTAAAATTCATAGAAACTAACGATCCCGATTCCTCAATTGACGAACGAAACTCATGAATATCAAGAACGAAATGCGGAAACGTGGATAAACGATTACAAACCTCCAGCCACTGATGAAGTCAAACACTGCGTCGAATGATCGGAAATAGGTACAACTCTAGCCAATTGCCCTCACCAAGTGATGATGTGTGTTTTCCAAAAAGGAAGACTTAAAAACTAACTTGAAGGTTTGGCTTAGAAGACCTTTTATTCCTCTTTCACACCCCTTCATATAACTTTTCCATCAAGATGTTAACCCACGCTTTAGGCAAACGGATAGTTATCACGTAACTTAATGTGGGTAATATCTGAATGTAGGATGACTTTATTAATGGCATAATTATAACAGATTCTTCACTAAAAATTGAAGTTCAGTAGTTGAACTTGGAATCCTCATTAACATGCCATTTCTAACTTCGCTCAACAGGCCCCAGAACACCCTTGACAACTTTTCTGATGAAATGAAGTGACAGGTGCTCATCGTCTTATACCAAGTGCGTTCATTTCAGTCTAACGGTTGCTTTATTTACTTCTGTCATGTCGAACTCTTCTGGCTTGATCTCTCTAGGGATTTCCCAGGTGAAGAGGTAGAGCAATGGTGTGAGCGGGAGATCAATAGTGGTAAGACTAAATAATATGCCCGGACACCTGCCCCAAATGGTATGAACTCAAAGTTGGTCCGTAGCTAACTGAATACTCTTCGAATGTCTCTGTTATGAGACGGTGGGCACCTGTCCATTTTCCGGTGTATTCTTTCGAGTGCCCTTCTCATCCCTGAAGAACCCCAGGAACGTTAGAGAGCGGTTCAAATTGGGTTGGTGGAAGCCTCAAGACAGCATTAACAGTTCGATGAGTAATGAGGTTAAGTTGTCATGATATGTACATTTTTCACCGAATACGGCCTTGGATATTAAGTTACTCGTCAAGGAAACAAATCTCTTGCTCATGTTGATTGGCGATCCTCGAGGCAAAGCGATCGAGTTAATGAAGTTCCATGTTTCTTCTTCTCTTATTGATCTGAAAGACTCGACCTACGTATTGCTCGGGACCTGGAGGACCACCAGTGTCCTGAGCTATTTCCAGTATTCACCTTATGTATAGAAAACAAGATGAACCCTCCATAATTGATAACCAGAGAAGCTAAGGCGTGCATGGCAACACTTCGCTTCAGAAAAAATTTCCGGCTAGAAGTTGATTTTTCTACTTCTTTTCCTGAGCAAAAGTTGATTTTTCTACTTTTGCTTCTAAAGTTGTTTTCTTATCGGAGAAAAACGTTTGATAATAAGACAAAAATTTTCTTCCGAAACAGAAATTGTTTGATAACGATTGAGAGTCTATACTTCCGTAACATTATTAACACAAAATATTTTACAAAAAATTATTGTCGGCGGCTTAAAATTTTTTACTTCATTTTTAATTTTTTTAATTTCTTTAAAAATAATTTTTATTACCAAAAATATTATTTAATTTTTAAAAAATTTACTCTGGCGGACAGAGACGATGACCCAATGGCCGAGCAAGTGGTCGATGGTCGGCGGTGGGCAACGGCAAGTCGACGGCAGGGGGTGGAGGCGAGCGGCGAGTGGGAGGTAGTCGGCGGTGCGGCGTTAAGCGGTGGATAGAGGCGACCTACCATGGTCGTAGCCGCAGCTAGCGGCAAACGGCAGCGGCGGTTGGTGGCAGGTGGGCTGCGGCGGCGGAGGCGTGGTTGGGAGATAGATGAAAATGAAAAGAGGTCGAAGTGAGAAATATATTAATGTTGAGATATTTCTACTTCTAAAAGAGAAGTAACTTCTTTTAACTTCTAGAATTACCTCAAAAATAACCTTAGAAGTAGAAATATAATGTTACGTAACCAAACTAATTTCTGGTTTAGAAATTGCATTAACAAACGATTTGCCCGTAAGACTTCCAAGCGAAATTCATTTCTAAAAATGTTATCATACGGGCCCTAAATTACCAAGCCTCTACACAAAAGCCATCTCCTGGACCTTCAACACTTCTTGGCCATGCTCTGCCGATCAGAAGACTGGGGCTAGGACTTCACCCACCTGGAGGCTCGTGACCGTCCCGTGCTAGCTTGCCATGTCTCTAAGCAAATGATGGAGTAAAAAGAGGGCATTTGATGCAGAGTCCCCACGAGAGGCAAGCACCCTAGACCCTGGTGGCGAATTTCGCAACTAGGCATGGGATTCTGGGCCAAACCTCAAGTTTTGTGAGAACGGAAAAAAAGACTAAAAGGAACGGCGCATGGAGAACAAAGCGAGGCGGCTGGAGCAATAGCGAGTTTCAAAAAGCCATATCCAAACCGTACATCTTCAAATTGTATGTGAGTTCGCAGAATTGGTATCGCAGCTCAATTCCTGGAGACTAAATTTTCTAGTTCTAGATGAAAATCCATGCGAGTCTTCGCGTGATATGAATCACCGTTATGATTACCTGGTGTACGACTACAGATTTAAGCATGAACTTGATAAAACTAAAACCCCAATCTAAACCTTTGCCTAGTCCAAAACCCAAATCTCAATTCGGTTCGGATTTTTTCCCAGACCCATTTTCACCGCCAAGCCCAAATAGGCCCAAGCCCGCGTATGAATGAACTGGAAGAGCAATAAAAGTAAACCCCGGCAAAAGATGAAAATTGCGATATTGCCATCAACTGGGGACTCTCTCCCCGACTGAGTAGTGCGACGGATACCTCCATCGGGGGAAGCACATGCAATGATGCACACGCTTCCAGAGCGAGCTCGATCGATTCGCATCGTACTGGCGGTCGCGGATTGAGGGATATCGTTCGAACAGCTTCGCGACCTCGAATTCGGAATCAGGCGACGCATTTGGCTCCGATGGGACGTTCTCGCGCGGCTTCTCGCTCTGCCGATGAAGATCCGAATCAAAGGTTTTGCTACGTTTTGCTCCTAGTCCTACGTGCTTGTTCTTTCTTTTTGCGTGTGTCCCCGTGAATGTACGAGTTTCGATTGTAATTATGAGACGAGGACTGATGTGTTTGGATGTTGTGGAAAATTCCTGGAGTTCGAAGTTGTCTCCGTGGGATTAGAGTCCGGCGTTAGGGGATTATGTTGGCGTGTAATTGGCTTCGTTCATTTGCACTCTAGTGGTGCTTCGCATGCGATATGGATTAACTCGAGAGCTGAGGCTTAAAAGATTTCATGAGCCATTCCCTGCTTTAAATGCATAGGACCTGTGTGCTCTTTGTTCTCTAGAGCTTCTACAACCAAGTTGGTCACATTCTAGTTTTACTCCTTTGAAGAGTTTGGAGAAATGGCAATAATCCTTAGCATTACAAGATAATATCAAGTTTGAGGCCGGGGTCATTTGGATGGATGCCTTGCTCACGTAGTTGTGATCGTTCATTGGTACCCTTTATCTACTGACTTCGACTAGTCCTGTGCCTTTTGGTGGATTTAGCAATTCATTCGAATGCATTTCCATGTGACCTTAATTCAAGAAAGTATACATTTTACCTTGCTTTGTATTGCTGGTGAAGCTCACTTTAACTTTTTCTTTCCAATAGATCCAAGAGGAAAAAGATTGGCTCTGGTCCAGAAAATGTAGAGTCTGCATATGCAGGTACTTGTCAGTGACTTTTCAGCTCTTTTGCGGGGACATGAGTTCTCTCTTTGTTCTTCAGGCTTCTACTCACACGTTTGAGTTGGTTGTGCCCAATTTTCCTTATCGGATTTAGGAATTGTTTTTTGATTGTTAAGCATGGGTTGTTCATAGATTATTCTTAAATTCATTATTGAAGGCTATAAAAGGACCAAATTTTACGGTGCTACAATATGACAAGCTAGATAGTGGGTTAAACTATTAGTGGTAAATTGAATGGTTTTATCTGTCTCTCATGCTTGAAGGGTTAAAGCTTGTCAATCATACTTCTTCTTAGGTAGGTCTAAACAGATTTCCTGTCTCTGATTTTGCTGAAAACTTTTCTGTTGACTGTAGTTGTTGGTCAGGGAAATGAAGAGAAAGGGGCTTCCTACCACTGCAACTACTGCAACAAGGATATGTCAGGAAAAATTCGTATGAAGTGTGCGACTTGTCCAGATTTTGACCTTTGCATAGAATGTTTTTCTGTTGGAGCTGAAATTAGCCCCCACAAGAGCAATCATCTGTACCGGGTCATGGTTTGTCGTTGCTTTTCTTGATTTAGAATGCCAGGATTATGTTATCTGTCGTTGTTGTGTTTTCTCCTTTGTTCTTTGAAAGTGAGCATCTTAGACAATGAAGACACTTCTCCAATTTCATGTCTTTAAAGTGCTTTCCGGACTTTGTGTGTCAAGTAGGCCTATAGCACTTTCTTGAATTCTTTCGTCACTATACATGTTTCATTTTACAATAACGGTCCCTCTACCTTTTCAAAATAAAATTTTCCAGTCTCAAGTCTTAATCAGATTGAAATATCTTAATTACTATGCATAAACTGGTAATTTTCTTTGAAATTATGGCTTACCCTTCCTTGATGCGTTCTACATGAAATTCCAGGTTTAATATATGAGATGCTGGTTCAATGATATATTAATACCATGCAATGCCTCATAGTCATGACTAATAATGTTTATGAGAGACGCTAAGGTCATTTGGGAATGCTCTTGGAAAACTCCATGAAAGAACGGTCTCTTGAGAAAGAGATGAAAGCAGTTTCAAGTGCTTTCCTAAGAAAATATGTAGGCTCTGAAACAGAAGTGTCTTTTTTCTTCGCTGGGAAACAATGGAATATCACTCTAGTTCTATAATTATCACGGTCTGAGAGAATCCTACATTATAATTTTCTAGGGCTTAGACATTCATGAAACTTTAGCGTGGCAAAATAAGCCCTACTCATTCAAAATGATCTCTATCCTGTTGAATGAAAGGAGTAGCTTGGAGTAAAGTGCAGATTAGAGGTTACATTTGACTAATGTCTCTGGATTTGAAGTCATGTGCTCCATCTTTTCATGTGGTTGCAAAAGTGATGATGGAATGTCTATGGTGCTGATACTTTTAAACTGGAATTTTCCATCTAAAAATTAGTTTTTCTCATCCATTGGTTTATTTAGCTTGATTTTATTTTTTGCAACAGGACAATTTGTCCTTTCCACTTCTATGTCGAGGCTGGAATGCAGATGAAGAAATGTTACTTTTAGAGGTTTTACTTATTTTTTTTATTTGACTTCAAAATAATCCATCGTTTTCAGTGTTTCATAGTCACAAGGTTTAGCAGTTCTTTCTTATTCAGGGCATTGAAATGTATGGGTTTGGTAATTGGGCGGAAGTTGCCGAACATGTTGGATCTAAAAGCAAATCACAATGCATCACCCATTACAATGCCATGTATATGAACTCCCCTTGTTGGCCTCTCCCAGTAAGGATTTGTCACTTAGATGATAATTCAATCACTAATACACCTTTTCGACAAAGTGTTTGCAATTATGATATGTTCCCCATATTCATCTAGGACTTGTCTCATGTGATGGGCAAAAACAGAGAGGAGCTTGTTGCAATGGCCAAAGGACAAGAGGAATTAAAGGAAGGTACTTTCAGGATTAGTTGATTGATTTTGTTTTCTAATCTGATTTACAGGACTCCGACAGTCCTGCTATAGCTTGAGAGAGAGCGATTATGAGCAAGTTCATGCATGGCAGAATTTCACGATCTCTTTCACCATAAATTCATGTTTGAAGCTCAGCTGCTTTTTGCATGAGCAATGGACACATACTGGCCACAGAAATTCTCTCTCACAGTCACAGATTCACCAAAAGCTTTTCATCTTGGAAAAATTGCACGTGACTTAAGCTCTTCTTTTACAGAGTCATCTTCAATTGGGGAACCTCTCAAAGAAGAGTCAGCTTCTTCTACAAAATTCAAGTACGGGTAAACACTATTGTTTGTCAACCATTATATTGTACCGCAGTTTGCTTATTCCTTTGTATGTGCTCATTCAGATCCATGGAATCATTGAAAGAAATTCCAGTTCATGTACTTTCTTCCGGCTCAATTGCTGGTAAGAGGGGATGCAACATCTCACATGCTAAGGAAGAAATTAAAGATGAAGGTAATACTTTAAAGGACTTGTTGACATGGTTGTTTGTTAACTTGAGGAAGCAGCCTCCTCAATTGACTTCAAGAAGTGTTTTAAAATATTACTTGATAGATACCCTACGGCTCATGTAGAGAAAGAACTATGAGGATTTGGGCTCTTGTAGAGTAAGATTTGAGTCCACACTGATGACTTTGTGTATTTTATCTGGTTAGCTTGTTATGCATAAGATAGATTACTGGGCTTAAATAACTCTAATTTCAAGTCAATACAACATGCATAAGTATGATTTATTTAGGTGGTTTTATAGTTCTTTTTTTTTTTTAGTTGCACAGAATCTCAAATAGACAGGAGCATTGGAGAGAAAAAGCCTAGAATTTCTGGGGATGAAGGGCCAACTGCAACAGAGTTCAGTGGTTATAATTTCAAGAGGCAGGAATTTGAGGTTGAATATGACAATGATGCAGAGCAGTTACTAGCTGATATGGAATTTAGGGATACCGATACACATGCAGAGCGTGAATTGAAGCTGCAAGTCCTACACATATATTCAAAAAGGTGTGGTTCTATGCTCTCTACATAACGACTCCTACAGGGAGCTTGTTGCTAGATTTGCACCTTGTGAGAGGCTGATTCAAACAGCATAGTACTCCAAACTGACTATAGTGGCCACTGCATGTCAAAATAATCTTTATAATGCTATTGACGTCTCTGAGCAATTAATGGATATCAAACTTTGTTTTGCAAGCATATCTGGTATTGATTAATTTGACTCAACCAAATTATTGAAGTACCCAGCTCAAATCTCTTGAATGAATCTATGACTGACTGAACTTGACAGATGCATTGAGTCATGACATGGTTGAATGCATCACATGAACCGACTATTTCACCAATCTAGTTTCTGGTTCAGTCATGTATCATGTTGCAGCATCCAGTGTCTGGGTCAGTCATGCATCATATTGCAGCACCCTTTTCTCAAAAGTACTTGTTGTATGACGTGATGGCCTTTTCACATCCAAATAGAATTTGTGAATAACCATTTTTTCTGTAAAAGTATAAGTTAATAGTAGAAGTGCCATGATTTATCAACTGAATAAATTAACATTCAGCTTGTAATAAGCTGGACCTTACACGTGAAACAAAAGATGTAGATGCAGTTACATTTAATGGCAAGCAGGGGGACAAACAGGAGTAACACACATATATTATGGCCAGAAGAGTTTTCACATACACTCGAAGCTTTGATATTAGTTAAATTACCATTTTTCTAAGACGTTTAAATTTTCATGAAACGTGAGATAATAGATATGAAGCTTCTATTATTGTATATCGATGTATTGATGAAACAAATTACGCATCCTGATATATTCTCCTGTTCTGGAAATAAGCCACTGTCGTTATTGCTTCAATGTCACCTTGGTACTTGGACAGTTTGGTATAGGGATTATGCACTTTGACACATCTCAAATAGTTTTTATTAACCATAAGTATGAACATTGATTCTGACCATAGATTTAATTTTCGTATCTGTTTTAATCATTTTCACATTAATGCTGCTACCATCATTTTTGTTTATAATTGCTAAATGAATTTGCAACCTGCCTTTTACCTATTGGGCTCTATGTGACATGTACAGAATGATACTATTTATTTGACTGTCTTTTGGTGGAATCTGTCTGTACTGGTACTAGTTCTGTTGAGAATTGTCCTTTCATCATTTGTTTTGAGGTGAGTAATTTACCTTTCTTGCCCTTATCTTGAATATTTGACAGGCTTGACGAGAGGAAACGTAGAAAGGATTTTATACTGGAGCGAAACTTGCTCTACCCTGATCCATTTGAGAAGAATCTCTCTGCAGAAGAGAGAGAGATATATAAGCGCTTCAAGGTCTTCACGCGGTTTCACTCAAAAGAAGAGCATGAAGAGTTCGTTAAGAGTATAATAGAGGAGCATCGGATTGTCAAAAGAATACATGAACTCCAGGTCTGATTCTTACCTATTAATAGCCTGTCCTTTCTCGTTTGAGTCATCCTGTGAGTTTCACTTTTTAAAACCAACAAATTAGTAGATAACATGTGTACGCCCTTTTTGCAGTTCTGCATCTCCTATGGGAAAAGTACTTTCTTTGTGACATGGCGATGTGCCCATGCCCATTCATTAGTGTCCTGCAATAGCTAGAAACTTCTATTGCATCGTAAAGTTTATTTTCAGTGATGAACTTAAGAGAAGTTTCCATATTTAGACCTTTTCTTGTTGGAGGGGCCTCCATCAGCTGACTCAATTACAAGGTGAATCGGTGGAGAAATGACCATTTTCTGCTAAAGGCCCATCTGCCGCCATACATTGAGCTAGTTCCTTTCACAATAATCCACCTGAAACTCAATATGTGCAACTATAAAGCCGGTTGGGCCTAAATATACTCTGCATTTATGTTCTTCGTTTTCTGTATTACAACTGCACAAGCTTTGCTACAACACATTGTTTGAGTACCTCAGATCCTTGGAAGTTCATAAGATTATTACGTATTTGCAAATGCCAAATGGAAATGCCCCATTTGCAGAGAGAACTTGTTGAGGTTTGACTCTTGTTGGGTAGAGAAAACATCTGATCTTCTCTAGTTTATTTAGAGTGAAAGTTTCCATCTCCTTACCGACCTTTGAGGGAAACTTTGATGCATCCTTACAATTCTACCTTTACTTTGATGCACTTCAATCTGATTAGCTTTATATAGTGGTGCTCACTCTTTTATTTCTTTCACTAATGAGTATCTAGGATGCTCGAGCTGCTGGCTGTCGAACGGCTGCAGAGGCGAATAAGTTTATTGAGCGGAAGAGAGAGAAGGAAGCAGAAGGAGCCCAGAGAATGAAGGAAATTTCACAGGCTGGTCCGAGTGGTAAAATCTTTCCAAAGCCTAGTCATGTCAAAGTTGAGCAGGAGAGCAGCCCTCAAGGACTTGTCAGGAGCTCCTCAAGCCTACAGTCCAGTGGCAAGGACACAGCTTTGACATCGCTGGATACTCTACACAGCTCCCTAGATGATTGGGACATCAGCGATTTTCCTGGAGCTGATCTGTTATCCGAAACTGTAAGTGCGCTTGAGTGTGAGAACAATAGGTCTTAAATTTTATTTTGAGAAGTGCTTCTACAGGAAACTGGTCAAACCAATTGCTCTTCTCAAACTAACAACACTAAGTTTCTTGAGAACTACCTTTTCTTGGTTTTTTTTTTGCAGCGCGACTCCTCTAATTTTGAAAAATGATAGTGTCTTAATGCCAGCGCTTTCATTGTTCCTTTTAAGCAGAAACTTTGACTGTTTGATTGCTATATTTCTTTCGTGTAGGAGAAACGTCTTTGTGGTGAGATCAGAATATTACCAGCGCATTATCTGAAGATGCTACATGTCATGTCAATAGAGATGTTGCGGGGCAACCTCACGAAGAAGTCAGATGCCCATGGCCTATTCAGAGTGGAACCAAGCAAAGTGGACAGGGTGTATGATATGCTTCTATCCAAAGGAATTGCCCAAGCATGATTTTGTGTGGGCAGGCTTGATGTGTAAATAGCTTGTGTTTTCATCTTCTTTTTCTTCGATCTATTTTTATTTGTACTTTTTTTTTTGGGCAGTGAGAGGGAAGATAGATGTTTAGTTTGGGAATTGCTTGCTTATGATAGCACTTTTTTAATTATTAAGTGGTTATTATATTGCCCGCTGGGAATTCAAGTCCCAAGCATTCGAGAGTTATTTTTGCCGAACAAGTGAGCTCCATATCTTTTTCTGTTTGGTAGTCTTGCAAGAAACTGGGAATGTACTTTGCCAAAAGCTTCTTAAAGAGGCTAGATCCGAAGCATAGTGTATTGAAAGCTTATGTGATGAAAGAATCGAGAAGATAACTTTAGATGCCATTTTTGAGTTAAATTCATTCAGTTCTGCATCCGTCAATTGACTCTACCAGAGGACTGATCTCATAAGGAACTGAAGGTTTCTTTTTGTAGTTTTTGCATGCATGCCACTCTACTTATTTACTATTCCATTGTTATACCAGTTTCTCCTCTCTTTTTTTGCTTTGGTTTGAAACTGTGCAGCGAAATGGTGGCGGCTGATGAGCATCCACCGTATGGTCCTGTACGCTCTCGGAAATGTCGATCTCAAGTGGCGGTGCTTTCCTTGCTGCTTTGAATTCGTGTTTCACAGCATCCCATCTCACAGAAACGGGCTCTGATTAGGTTGGCAAGTTGAATTTGTCTTGTTCTTTAATTGTGAACACTCGAAACAGCCGACCGGAGGAGTGGATCGACTTCCACCGCTCCCATCTCCCAAACGGATGTGTTTAACCATTAGGCCTGGCCGGAGGACCAGATTGAGGACTGTAGCATAGTCTACAGTATAGCATTGGGCATGCAATCACTGTTCGGTGTACAAAAGTGCTCACCTTACCGAAGAAAGTGACCGGAGAAACAAAGTTCATGGAGACTGCGAGCAGCGGATGGACAAGAAGCTTGGTGATGAAGATTGTTTCACCCGTTCGACCACCCGGAGAATCCAGCTACTCAACTCATGTACATGCTTTCCATTCCAGAGAAGGTTTGAAAAGTTAGGACCCGAAATGGAATGTCTGAATGAAACTCCTTAGAAACGTGAAGTCGAAAACCGACTCTTCTTTACCGAAGAAGAATACCCTGAAGATTTGACTGAGAAGTTAGAGAAGCTACAATGCCGATCGAACAACATTACCACCCCTAGTTTCCCCAAAATTTCAAATCTACACCTGTCTACTACCCTCCGCAGCAGCAACCAAACAATACCCACCATCACTAGACGCATCCATTTGTCCCTGTTCTTGCGTGCCCGAGACTGTACACAACCATAGTCCCTTGTAGTCAGAATCAGTGTCGAAATGGTGTCCCTAGAACGGCTCCCCAAAACAGCGTACGCACGCCCCTCCCAAACACTAAGCAAAACACAGTAGCACTTTGGCACACATCCCTCCCTCTGGTCAGTCCTCAAGTGTTGAACACCTGAGGTGTTAGGATGTTAGGATGCTCTCACGACTACACTACGCCGAAGTCCCATAGGTGTATGGTCGCGTCGTTGGAGTACGCCGCCACGTGGCGCTCATTGGCCACTATCGCGTTGACCTCGTCTATCCCCTCCACTAGGTCGTACAAGTAGCCTCCGCGTTCCGTCTCCCAAACCCTGATTACACCCGCCACGCACATTAGCGCGTACCCCTGGTTCATGCACCCCATGACTCTACCTTGCGATGCCCCCCTCACGTTGAACCTACATATCTCCTCCGACGTCCCCACACGGCGCACGATGGCACGCCCCCTAGTGTCGACGATGACGTAGGCATCTTCATCAACGTCGACTGAGGTTACGATAAGCCCTCTTCTCCTGTAACTCTGATCGCGCAATACCAGCCCCTGGTTTCTCAGGTCGATGAGAATTACCCTCGTGCTTGTGGCCGCCACAGCCGATTCTTGCCGCGTGACTCGGAGACGACCCACGAACTGAGTCAAATCAGTCAGCATTCGCCAGCCCATGAGCGATTCCGGGTCGGTCAATGTCCCGCCCACGAAGACTAGCTGCTCAGTATTACTGTCCCATATGTGGAAGGCCCCGCCCGGTACTCCCGCGTAGAGGCCCGCCCACCACCTGCCGCATCCCGCAAAGTCCACCAATGCCCCGTCATTGACCACATCACCAACGTGGGCCCTACGCAATGGGGCCCCTCCGTTGATCATGACCACGTGGATATCTCCATCCAGCGTGGCAAATACGAGCCGCGAATCACTCATGACGATGCCGGAAACTGCACGCGGGTGTAGACCTAGTCCACCCTGGTGGAGGGGTTGGTAGGTGGCGATGTGGAGGCGCGTGGCGAGGTCGAACAGGCGGACGGTCCCATCAGCAAAGCCGCAAGCAAGGTGGAGGTCGGACAGGGTGAGGCAGCGGCATATAAGCCCATGTGGATGCTCGTTCACCTCCGAAGGGTCGAAGTGGAGGGTGGCATACATGAATCGCCGAGACCGGAAATTCGCAGCAGTCCTATGGCGGTAGATGTACTCGTCGCGCCACGTGGGATGGGTGAGGTGGGTCTGGCCCCATACGCATTGGGTGACACGGGCCCACAGGAGATCCGAGTTCGATACATTTCGCCACGTGGAGCACACCTGCATTTCGCATTTAGGCATAAACTACGTAGAAGATCCGACAAATATCAACAACTCCGTGAAAAATGACACTGGAGCTTCGGAACCATGAGCAACCAGAACAAATTCATATCATGCATGCATGTAATTACGCTACGTACCGTACAAAACACAAAATTATCAACTTAAAACACCAAAAACTAGGCTAGGCAACAACGTTCCGAAAAGAAACTTACGAATTTTGACGAAGTTATAACATCGACATTGTAATACAATCTCTTAAATCTCAGACTTCCAACACTGTACAACTATAGTGCTTCCTTCCAAATAATCACAATATCATTGTTGAGCATGTTTATTTAACAAATCGCACATTACCATATCCAAACTTAAATGAATTGATGATTGTCCGTCGAATGTAACCATATACTCATCTATCACAGAGGAAAATGAAGATTAAATCACTTTTCTTATAGCATGAGGTGTGGAAAGTAGTACCGCCAACATCTTATATCAAAAATGTTCTCATTATCCTCTCATAAGAATTTCTATTGAACAATATTTTGACCAGTCATCCAGAACTCTTCTGATCAACAGTACAACTTTTGAGAAGTGCAAAACTACTGCCAATTCCAAATTTGAAAACGATAATCATAGAATGATCGACGGATTCCAAGTTTGCCATATTTATTGGATTTTCTCTCCGTTGTACTTATTAAAGTTAACCCTAAAAATATAAAATTGATTGGGAACTACACAGATTTCATACATACAAAAGCAGGTGGATCTCAGTAGAACTGGGTCGATCTTGATTCCAAAACATTAATCTCATACTGAGAAGATTTTGTACACAATATATTTTCAGAAAAAGGGCCAAAGGCACTAAAAATCCCTAAACTAACTAGACTTTGTTCAGTCTGATCCTAAACTTTGTTGCCATCTAATTTAATCCTTGAACTATACACTATTCTGTTCAAGTTACTCTTTCCATTAAACACATGAACCGATATGTTGACGCAGACCCTCGTCATGGTTCACGCTGATCGCAGCCGCCAGTTCATCTCACATACACAGAAAAGAGGGGAAGTGAAATGTGATACCCGTCGCACAAATGGGAGAGGAGGGTCGTGCCCTTCCTATGGCCCAAGTCGCAGTTTGTTTTTTACATACTCGCCATGCAGTCATGGTCAAGTTGATCAGTTGCGGTCTATAGATGGTAAGACTGATGATTCCGCAAGCAATTTTCCGGGGGTTTCCGTGATTTAGCGTGGCTCAAGTTGGCATCTTGGAGACTATGGAAGTTCGATAATGAATATTTTTTTAGACCACCAGCAATTATTTTAAAATATTAAGATGTTAAATGAGACGTAATTTAATATTTAATCTCAAGCTTAGGCGTGTGGTTTAATGTGTAGACTAAACATTGATCTAAGCCTTGCTTGAAAATACGTAATTAGGAAGGCAAATAGAAGCCCGAAAATAACTCGAACCTTCTACTCGATACCATGAAAGATTTTATAAAAACACTATCAAATATTCTAAAAGATTTAAAAGCTAGATGAATACATAATGTACTATTTGAATATTCTAACTCCATCCATGGTATTTGCACTTGGGTATCATATTATTCTACTATTGAACCTTGATAAGCTCTATTTTCAAGTACAACTCATAATCCAAGTCAAAAGGAAGGCACAAGGACTCCCTTTGGATAGGCATAAAGCTATGGTAACTATAATAAAATCATTTGTTGGATATAGTTTTAATTTAAAAGTGGACCGGAATAAACATTACATTTCGATTTTTCCTTTTCATGTTTACTTTCTAATCATTGCTTTCTGGATTAACTTAACAAGGAGATATAGAGTGGGGACTTGGTTTTGCGAGAGTTCTTTAGTATCAGCTTTCATGGCCATTTATTTGCCACGAAGAAGGCTTCACTAGAGAGGTCTGGATCACCCTTCGCCGGAAAGTGGTGACGGATGGGCTCAAGGATGCCGGCTCTTGGCTGGTGGTGGGCAGCGCCGCCACCTACAGTAGCTTACTCTTTCATTCTCGCCCATTTTGTCTTTCGTTTTGTTTGTTCGGATATTGTTTTCTTCCGAAAATTTGAGAAATATTCGCTACGCCTTACGTTTTTAGCTTTCAATAGCCGCAATGCTACCATGGCACTTAATAGCAACTGAAAGGTCAAATTAGCATTTGGGTCAACTTCCGTCAACAGAAATTATGTAGTTCAAGGACATATTCCGACGAAAATAAATTCAAGAACCAAATTGAAAAACCAGTGCGAGGTTATCGGTGCCTTTCGTTACTTCCAAGAAAGTAGATAGATCTAATTAAAATAACCTGAGGAAAATAACCACTTCCTTCAAACCCTAATTTATGATCCTCTAACCTCGCGTCTAGAAAAGCAGACGTCTGAACCCTAACGTTCAAAGATGGACTGGGTTTCCGTGCTGAGCTCGGTGAAAAAGGGCTGAACATTGCTCAGTAATGGTATTCAAACTCGAGGAAAGGGTCTGAAGCATTTCATTCTACTTCGGCTGACAACGAAATTAATCAAGCACGAAACTGCATGCGACAGCAGTTAAAAAGATAAAAAAGAAAAAAAGAGGGAGAAAAACCCTAAAAGCAAAGCACGAGACTAATCAAAGACAACATCAGATGCAAAATCTCATCGATCAGAGAGAAGAGACATGGAAAAAGCTTTAAGCTGCATCAGCTGGGTGCAAAAAGGCAGAAATAGAAAGACGAGACGAAGCAAAGTTTGAAGTCTGTCAAAAGGCCAAAAAAAAAAACTGATCACCCAAGAGATTGTTGCTTCCGCGGCATTAAATGTGCAACAGTGTAGAGGATACCTGGACAGGACCCAAAACCCTCCACCCAAATCCAAACTAACCAGAGAAAAATTTGATTTCAAAAACGAATTTCACGAAAAGAAATCATTGAACTTTGAATGTGAACTGCATGTCATGTCTGAATGCCGATCGCCCACGAGTTACAGCCACGGTTTAGGATCATTTATGAATCAACTTCCCACATGGTTTTTTTTTTTTCTGTCTGAACATTTTGTGCAGAAAGGTTTTGTATGTTGCTCAACCCCTAAAACCTTGCTTGCCAGGGTTTCTTCTTCCCTCTTCTTCCGAGAAACTTAACATACTTAAAACGTTAAGAAAATAGAAATGCACGAAACTCAAAACACCTTTGGTTATCGAAGCGACAGCCAAAGGTGTCTTGGAAGTTCGAACTAGACTGTACAGACGAAAACACCAACGTATGCCTCAAAAGTGATAACCCATGAAAGAAGAAGGGGAAAAAAAAAAAAGAGCACATAGAAAAATGCAAGAAAATGCATGCATGCATGCATGCGCGTGGAACAGTGTTCAAATGAATTTTTCTTTTCTCTTTGATGAAAGAGACAGACTAGACTGACTGGAGAGACTAGGGACTAGAGCAGCAGGAACTAGTGTGAGTACTGTAGTCCTGTACGGTTGCAGTATAAGTATATTTCTGGCAGGTGTTTTGTTTCCTCCTGATTTTGCCTTCTCCTTTATTTGTACGTCAGTCGAGAAAATAAGCAACAGAATTGCAATTTCATAATTACATACACCAAAAAAATCTATATCTGTCCTTTTCTGTGATATTTGACTGGACAAAGTGGGGGTTTTGTGGCAAGAGACCTTAGATCTAACAGCCTCCATCCAACCCTCTGTAAATCTATAAGCTATGTATACGACATCTCAGGAGTTCAGTTTCTGGAGTTGTGACAACTCCTTCCCCCTCCTCAGTACTGTCCCTTAATCACTCCGTGCTGTCCTTGCACGGTCACGAGGCTACATTGGCTAGGGCACAGGCCGCTCACAACAGAGGCATGCTTCTCCACCCGCCCATTTCAGTTTTTAGGAACAATTCCGTTCTCAGATCATTCATCAAAACTTAGTTCATAACATGGTAGTTGCACTAGGTCAAAGGAGGGCACGAGAGATCTGGCCAAAAAATCAAATAAAAAAAAGTTCAGAGATCCTTAAAAGTTCCATGGAGACGAACTTACCCAAGTCGCATATCGCAGAAAGGAAACCATAGCAAAGCAGAAGTGAGAGCTTGCACGTCTCACGAAGACTGAAAAATCAAAAGAGATTAAATGAAACGTGGGGGAAGGAGATCTCAAATGGTTCATGACCTCTTCGAGAATAGGACCTCTGTTTCGGCGTGGTCCCCGTTCTATGTTCGTATACATGGGAAGCGAAATACCTGGGCATTTTCTGGAGATCTAGAGAGAGACTGTTTTTTTTTTTTGGGTCCAAAGACAGACTGCATGCACTCTCTCTCTCTTTCTATCTCTATCTCTATCTCCTACAAAATTTTTCTCTCTTTCATTTCCAAGAAAGAAGTGGGGTGACCCCAAAAGGCCTGAGTGTCTCTCTCGTTAGAAGAAGCGAATCTTCTTCAATGATACTCTCTCCTCTCCAACTTGCTTCCTCTTTGACCATAACAAAGTCACAATCACCCACTGTTCCTCACCCCTGTGTCCCTCCCATCTCTTTCATTCCATTTATTTCTAAGTGATCCAACTCTCGTCAACGCAATGAAGAATTTTTGGTGAATAAGAAATACTTGGGGCGGGGAAGGGTTTGACGACGAGAAAACCCTACTTGCACAAGAGGACTCGAATTTCAGCTAGCTAACCCTAAATGTCTCAAATTCGAATCCAGTTACTCCATTCCTGAATACAACTCGACCCATCTGTGATCTAAGACAAGTTTTTTTTCAATTAAGTGCCAGCGAACACCATCGATACATAAAATGAGAAGTACCTACCTACGTCGTCTAGTGCGCTTAACAAGATTGGTACTTTAGCAATACGAATATACTTTGATTCGAGCCGGTCAACCAGATCCCTTGCCATCCCTTTTCAATGCCTGGGCGATGGTTCAAATGCACGACTATTGACTATGTAGAGAGCCGAACCTATATATGTCGCAAGCTTAATCTAAACCCGTACGCATCTCTACGGCGCTAAACTAGACTTTAAGGAACCCTAAACATTCAGAGAATGAACAGCACCGTCAAAACAATAAATTTGCTTATAGAAGAGTGTTTCCCTCGAGAACCCACTAGGAAGAAAAGAACGCAAGTTCAAATTAGAAGAGGATGGCCAAAAGAGGCTATTGCGGGATCATGCATGAGAAGAACAGCCCCTTATCCCAAAAAAACAAACCCCTAAACATTGGGCTCCATGTGCCTTTTAGCATTGCTCATTGCACTTGCCCATGCTGGCTTTTGACCGGTCCCTACTCGAGGCTCTCCGACAATCCCAGATCTATGGTAATGGATTTCGAAATTACTAAAAATAGAGTAGGAAAGTGGCAATCCGGAATGGAGATGTGTACTTGGAGAACATGTGCACCACATTGTGCAAAGTTGCAGAGAGAGGTGGGGGCTTCTGATCTGTGTACTGTAACCAAATATAGAAACGAGAGACTTACGTAAGTATGGGGGGCACAGACGCAAGTATGAGGCCTCACTCATTAAAAGAAAAAATACAACACCCACCAAAGCTAATGTCACAGTAAAAGCTCCTGCATCTCCCTCCCAATGGATTCTTCAATGGGGAGGGACCAAGAAAGTTCAGTCAAAAGGCAGTTGGATTTCCTAGAGCTTAGGGAAAATCGCAGAGGGGAAAAAAGACAAAAGAAACGGGGAAAAAAATCAGATCCAAAAGAACCCTTTTCATTGAGATACGGAAAGAGGGCCGGATATAGCCATTTCTAAAGCAGTGAAAAGGAAGAGAAGAGAGGGAAAAGGACAGAAGAGAAGAAAAGAAAAAGAAAAAGAAACCACCACCATTTTTCCACGAAGAAGAAACAGCAGCGACCCTCAGAAAGAGACATGGATTAGTTAGAAAAGGACCCATCGAAAGGGAAAAAGCAGTTCCAATTTGGTTTCTTTGGATGCCTAGACACATCAACGTCATAGCCCGAATCCAACTATATTCTTCCGAATCCAACACCTCCGTATACAAACTTGACTGTACTCAATTCGCAATTCGTCGCGTGAAAGAATTGGTCAACTGGTCACTTCTGTTGCTTTTTGATGTTTCTGCTACTCTGCAACAACTGTTGATGCCTAAATGCTGAACTCATGAAAAGGTTCCCTTCTTTTTTCTCCTCCTCCGTTCTTAAGGCGAGGAGGTCGAAACATCGTTCGAGATCTGTCGTAACAATGTCAATGTTCCCAGGAGGAGAGAGGTACGTACCAGTGATTGATGCGAAGTACAAAAAAAACTCTAGTGTAACTCCCAGCGATAAAACGTAAACCCAAAAATTGCGTCCTAGCTCGCGGTGCTCGTGATCACGAACAGATTCAGCCCCATCCGACGGAAAAGAAAGGGAAAAGGGGGGACCGTACGTACCTGAAATAGGTTGACGAGCGAAGGAGCGACGGCGAGACGTCCGCCAGAGCGAGCCTCTTCGATGGCGACCTGTGCCGCGAGGGCCTCGAGGAAAGGCTCGGGCCAGACTTCGTTGACGCCGCGACGTCGTCTCGAGGTCGAAGGGCCTTCGTAGTCGCCGCCCCTCCTCGCCGCCCCGCCGCCGCCACCGTCTTCCGACGAAGACGAGGTTGAAGACATTGGAGCGCTGGCGAGAGGGAATGGACTCAAGAAGAAGGGCGAACGAAGAGGATGGTTCTTGGATAAAGACGCCGAGCGAGGGACCCAAAAAAGAAGTGTGTGTATATATATATATATACACATATGTTTATTTATTTATTCGATTTTGTGTAATATTTAGAAATTATCTCCGGACGGTGATGAGTGGGGCTCGGATGGTTTCCCGCTCCGTAATGACGGCGGGAGTGGAAGGCTGATGGCCGTGCGCGATGGTTTTGTTCGTTTGTTTATCGAGCCAAAGCAAAAAATATAAATATTTACTTTTCTATTTTCGATCCAAATTTTACTATACCATTCATACGATCCATATCTCGCAAAAACAAAAAAACAAAAAGTCAGTTCCCTAGTACTAAAAAGTTAATCTGGTTGATCAAATGAGTTTCAATACTTCGATTAAGAAATAGTAAATTCATATTGATTTGTCGATCATTTTCATTCGTAACATGCATAAGAAACGAAAAATCGACTTTCTCATTTACTGTAGGAAAATGCTTTTCTAAGAAGTACTATCGTGGACGATATAATCTCAATCGTAAATACATACATCTTCACTTCGTATTTTACATGGAAAGAGATCATGTGGTCAAAGTAATATTAGACTATCGTCTTTAGCAGCTTTTTATACGTTATATATAATCAAGAAAGCGGCATGAGAACGAAAAGGCCAAATTATACATGTAACGTTTTATATATTTGTGTGTGAATTTTTATTTTATTTTTATTTTTTATTTTTTTGGGGAGGGGTGGGGGTTTGTCATATGCTTGTGTAATGTTGAGAAGGAGGGACCTGGCGATTACTTTTCTCTGCAAAGTTATTTTTTCCCTCCAGGTGGTAAGCAAAGCATGCCTCGATGAATAATGACCAAATTAAAAAAGGCCTAGCTTTGACTGGCACAGGTCAAACTTTCATTAATTACGGGTAAAGAGACCAAAAGTGCAACTAACCGAAAGATCATTCAATAACGTCGCATTTTTCCATGCAATGGGAGTGGCGGGTCCGCTTTCCCATATGAACTGTGGAGGAAAAACAATCTTTCGTCGATGGTACTATATCAAGAGTTTAAAAAAAATGAAAATAATATCAGATTTGTTGGTATATCGAGCACGTGAGGAAAAGTTGGTAGAATATATGCTTGTAGTATTGTTAGGGTACGTGGTCCATAGTCCCGTCGACAGAAAGACATAACGAGTATCGTCTTTAGGACTTTCTTGACCATTAAGTTTGCTCGTGCCGTCTTTACATAATTCGAGTTGGAACATGGAGGTGAGATGTGCTGTTTTATAATAAAATTTTCTCTTGAAAGCAGCCCTAGTGTAAGGGCTAATCAAGATAAGTCTCGTGTGTCGATTTCTTTTTATCGCCTTTACTCTCTCTATTTTCATTGCTTTTGTGCGCTTAATCCCGATAATTACATGCGTTAAGATTATGTTGCTTGCATTTTATCAAATTGAATAGAACAATTGTGCTTGTCGTGCTGCACGGCTCACCTTCGAGAAATAGAGCGAAACTAATCGATGCTTTTGAACATGAAAGGAAGATCGGCGTGCAATTCCATGGAGTCGCATAAGTAGGGCGTTGGAGTCAAGAAACTCTGCCCATCCTTTCGGCCACGATCGACTGGTGAATCAAGAACGCATCGATAAGAACTCACCATGTCGCAGCAGCGTCTCTTGATGTTTCGATGGCTCTCGAGAGAGAGGGAGACAACTGAAGATTTTGCCTCTCCCGCTGTTTTCCCGAACAAGCGGGCGCAAATTGAGACAGCAGTTATGAAGGAAGCAAGCGTGCAGACGCTCTCTCATTTTCATGTCGCGGCTGGCCAGTCCATATGATTCACATGATTATGAGGTTCAACGCAAGTTGCTAGGTGCGTTCCTGTGCTCCGGTGATGAGTACATATGGCGATCTCCACTTTGCTTGCAGGGACATGCATGCATGGAATTGGGAATCTTTACACTGTACTGGCTTATGTTTGGAAACGAGATCAAATCAACTAAAGAAGGTATCTTGACCACAAAGAATTTGTACTTATAGATACCATGAAAAGGGAAGAAATGACATTAGCATGTCAATGTTTTCGGGGAAGGAAAAAAAAAACATTTTCCAGAAACAATATCGCAACATTTTCCAGAAACAGTATTGCGATGCGGTATGCATTTTTAAAATTGAGCAAGGCCACTAAAAACCTCAAATTACGATTACTATGATACATTTACTTCAAACTCTCTCTCTGGTGATAAAATTTCCAAACTCATGCACCTATGGCGCAGTTACCATCCGACGAGTGTCCATCGTGAACACGGTTAAAAATTTGTTTATATGGACGCCGAAAAACAAAAAGGTATTAACATAGTGCCCACGTGACTTACATGAATAAAATAGCAACGTTATTTTGACTGAAAATCGTACGATTGAATCTTGACAAAGGGTAAATATGTCTTACGAGTTACAAATTTGAAAATTTTTATGCCACGGATTAAGTTTAAACTAAACGTGTCATGGTAGATTAAATTTCGGGTTTCTGATGACTTTTGTCCTTTAAAATATTACGTGAATTTATCATATTTGTTAGCGATGATGTGATATTTACACGAACTTTTCACGGACAACATGTGAACAAAAAGGAGGGAAAGTTTGCATGAATATTGCAAGCTTGTTACTCGTGCATCGTTTAGGACGTCACTTTACTTTGAACTGGAGGTTTGACTTTGACGCTACATCCGAAGGTCAAAAGGCTAATTATCTTTTCCAGCTGTCTTGCTTACGTTAGAAGACAACGCTTTTTAACGAGTCCCAATTACGATGAAGTTCACTCTCCATTGATAAATTTCGGGTTCACAAGTCTCAAATAGGCAAAACACAAATTCAAATCCAAAAGGGTGGTCCGATATTTGGTTGTACCGGAATTTATTTTGTATCCGAATGTCCGATCCGCGCACATACGTTCGTTTATTTAACTACCGAGTCGATCCATATCGTTCATGCTCGACATTCATCAATTACCATAGTTTTACGAAATGGCACAAATACAAAAGGCGTCATAGTATATATTGGGAGTGATAAAAAAAAAAATTGAATCGAGCCGAGAACCACCCGAACTAGCCAATTCTAAGAGGATTCTTGATTCCAATAAATTGGAACTCATGAATGTTGGTTCAATTCTCGAATCCAAGCCCGCACCGATATATATATAACATGCTATCTTTACTAGCAAGTGATTCCTTCAACCGATGGACATTGACTTTCATATCATTCGTTTTTCATCATGTCGTTCTTTCGAAACTATTCAGCTAACCTAGCACGCCACCATCTTTAACTAGAAGTTCCGCATCGCTATTTTCGCCATCGTTGCCAATTCACAATATAGGGCGAGATTACTTCAGTAGCCGGTTCCTACACCTATCCCGAAGCCCGTGAGCCAATTCCCGAATGGATCCATGAACCAATAGGACCCTTCTTAATTTCCTATTCCAGAATATAAATCGACCCATCTTGAAATCGATCATCCCTACATCATAGGAAGAGAATAACGGTGCGATTACTTGTAACTATTCCTTGAGCAAAGAGAGAGAGAGAGAGATGAAATTTATCTCAAAATAGAAAGATGAAATTATTTTACCAAATGAAGTTTTATTCCAAATTTGTTTTAAAAAAAACAAAAACATAGAAGAAGAACGTTGGCGCCTATGGTTCTACCTCTATCGAACTCCTTCCCTTTGTCTTGTGGAACTGCTTCCACTTCCCCTGCATTTAAGCGGCAAAACGAAGGAGAAAGGAACCCTACTTCCGGAGCGTGGAGACCACGGACTGCAGGGGGGCGTGAAGGGAGTGGGACCTACTTTCATTCCTTTTCTTGGTTTTTCTGAGTCAAGGAGGAGAAAGAGCGAAGCGGGGCATGCTCATGTCTTGTCAGCGATTCTCTTTGGGCTCGAAGATTTTGTCCTTTTTCCCCCTTTTCTTATTTTACTTTTTCAAATTTTTATTTTTTTTTTGCAATTTCGAAGTACAAAAGACTTTCTCTCTCTATGTCTGTCTCTGTCTCTGTCTGAGTGTGTGTGTCTCTCTCTCTCTAGAGGTAGGTTGGATAGAGTAGTAGGCCTCTCTAATCGAAGCCGATGTGTCGTCCCTTTGACCCACAGAGAAAGAGACAAACCAGGCGGGATTAAATGTAATGTTTGTTTCGATTTTATTAATTAGCTAGAAAAACGACAGGAAAGCTGCCCCCTTCTTCTTCTTCTTTTTCCCCTTTTTTTTGCAGAAAAAAACTGAATAATTTAGGGCCAGCAGGTTTTTTTTTTTTTTTTTAGCCCTAATTCCCTGTAAAATCTCGAACCTTTCTCGAATCTGTCCCGAATTTTTTATTTCGTAAAAAATCCTCAACTTTAAATTCACTCTCAAATCTACCCCGAACTTTATTTTGACTAAAAAAATAATTCACAAACTTTGAATTTATTCTCAAATCTAGCACCGTGATTCGGTCTTAACTTGACATGAAATTTTCACGTCGGCAACAAAAATCCACATCGGCAAAGTAATGCGGCAATGTGTAGGGATCAACCGTGAGAAATAACATATATAGCCCAATAAAAATTATGGAAATTCTCCAAAATGAAATACTTCTAAGATATGTAAATTATGGATGATTAACAGCGATTTCTAGACAGAGAGACTAATGGGGGCAGATTTGATATTAGAATTAAAAATTGAAAACCGATGATTTTTCTCCTAAAAAAAGGTTCGGGCAGATTTTGGACATCGGAGCTAAAGTTTTTTTTTTTTTCTTGAGACAAAAGAACTTCGGGCAAATTTGAGATTGAACTTAAAATTTGGGGTTTTTTTAGAGAATTAGCCGAGTTTTTTTTATATATATTTTCATTTTCGAATTTTTACTTATTTACAAATTCTACGCGTCTCGATCAAAATCTCTTGAAAGACATTTTAAGTATTTCGCATTAAATAAAAGTCGAGATGCATGTACTCCTACTCCGTATGTCTACGAGATTTCGATGAGTGAAAGCCACTCCTAACAGAAATAATGGATGAGTGCCCATCTCGCAATTAATAAGACACGTTCGACAAAGCCATTCAAATTGATACATCTTGTTGGGTTGCCGGGGACTTTCCGATTCAGGAGTTAAGAGGTTAACTTGTTCAAGTCCAACCGAAACATGCATTTTTTTTTTTAATAATAAGTGCACTTCATATCCTTATTTGAAACAATGTTCATTTCAAACCATTATTTGAAAAATTTTCCTTGATCTTTTGATGAAGACACCATGATTATGTAGACAACTTTCTTTACACTATCAGTGAATTTATTAACACTCATTTGTTTATAAAGTGAATAGGCAAGTCTTCATTTTTCTCCTCTCTCTCTTACCTTTTGCTTCATTCAGCGGCCAATAATCCATAGATCGCAAGAAAAGGAAAGGAACGGCCATCGGTGCGAAAATGAACTTCGTCCATTTAATTACCTAATCCTCTTCTTGTTTTCCTTTTTTCCCTTCGAGAAAAGGAACGGTCATCGGTGCGATGGCCGCCCAGCCCTTGCCAGTGGTCATTCCCTTTCCTGAAGAGCAAAAAGAAAGAAATACAAATACAAAATGTAGAAAATGCAAATGATAGAAATACTCTTAGTCAGGCCATTATTTGAAATAATGAGAGTATTTCAAGCCATTATTTAAAACAATATCCACCTGGGGCATTTATTTGAGAAAATGATTGCACTTTGGGCCCTTATTTGAAAATATTTTCAATTTTTTATTTGAAAACTGCTTTCTTTTTGGGGCAATTTCAAGACTTTTGATGGTTGTGCCATAGTTTTAATTTAACGCAAAATGATACCAATGTTTTCTCGAATTTTGGTCCAAGGTGTAATACCGTCCATGAACTTTTAATTTGTTCAATATAGTCCTATATTATGAGTAAATGTCCAATCCGATCCTTCCATTCGCTTAAATAGTAAACCGGACTCTATTTGATACGGTGAATTATTTTATGCTGAATTAAATTTTATAAAAATGATGATTTAATATATCCCTCTTTTAATCCATCTACTTCAGATAAGGAAAATAGATATTTGGGTACTAACATGTCCATCGTTATTCGTTGATGAGGGCCATTATATCATGTTTGAAATGAATATTTTACTCGTATAACCAACGCGTAATTTTTGTTTGTTACCTACCATTCAAACTCAACGGTTTGTAAGGCCATCAGTAGATTTTGTTATTGTGAATGGTTGAAAGGATGATATTGAATATTTTCATGTAGTCTAAAGGTCTAAATTTAATATTTACTAATAGTTTAGGTATTGCATTGCACAAATTAAATATCTATTGACGACATTGTATATTGAATAAAAAATTAAGGGTTATTTGTATCATTTTTCTTTACTCTAATGCAAATATTGAAAACGAAAACGAGGAGAGAGAGAGAGAGTGGGTCTTTAGAACAAGTATTTGGCCCCTAAAACCTCTGATCATCTCATGCCCCAAGGTTGATAAGAAGTTGGGCCGTGTGGAAGTGGCTCGTGGCCTGGCTTCATCTTTGCCATATTCGCTTTCCGTTTTCGAATCTTAGGTTCCATGGAAATCGAAAGTAAGTACTTATTTTTCCTCTACATAAGGGTTAAGGTCATTAAATGGACGAAGTTCCATCCTTTTTGATAGAACAAATCTCCAATGATAGAGCAATCTTTCACAATCTGTGTCAATCCTGTTGATAAAGCTAATCTTTCAAGATTTGTGCTTGATTGAGCAAATCTCCCACAATCTGTGCTAATATTGTAGATTCTTATCTTTTGTAAAACCTTTTCCGTTGTAACTTTCCTGCTCACGTAAACGCTATAAATATAATACAATCTCCACACCAAAGGGTGTGCGATCAAATTAAATTTCATATCTTTTCACTTTTTTGTCTATTGAATACTTTGGATTTAAAGTAACCGCTCTTGACCGCACAATGCTCTACCGGACCCATCATAGAATATCGCTCGCTCTGTTCAATTTACATGGACTACTTCTTTTCCCGCATTTTCCGTGCACGTGCCCGACCCGAATTTTATTCAAATGATTCTTGGTGAGAAAGCACAAATATAGATTTGACAAACGAGGAATCTAGCGCTCAACAATTAGATTGCACATTCAACTTGCAAAAAGAGGCCGGATAATTAGATTGTTCAACACTTGTTTATTTACTTGACAAGACAACGAGCAAGTTCAACAGGTCATTCTCAATGATTCGACTCCAAATCAAGATCCTCGATAATACGGGATTTGCTCCGTCGATATTGTGCCCGAATTCACATGGCATAATCATCTGCTCAACAATAATTCATTCATCAAAACTCATCATTAGATAATTTTTAAAGCATTACGATATTTTAGCAAAATAGAGCCGATCTTAGCTGCGCTTTGCCACTACTTATTCGATTTTAAATCCATAATTCACCAAACAGTAGATAAGATATGATAAAATTCTTGGATTTCTTATCCTATTCTATCCTATCAAATCCTATCTTAACTAGAAATCCGGACGACCAAACGTAGCTAAGGAATTATTTTAGGAACCAAAGATTGAGACGAAAAATGAAAAAGTAAAAATCATACCCGAGGGACAAGGGTTTTTCTTAGAGCAAAATGGCAGTGTGATAGTAAGGTGTGCTAAAACTATGCAATCACTTTGTGTTCTAGCAAAACATCTACACTCGGCTATGTTTACTTTGCGAAAAGATGAAGGTTCAAGACTACTTTATGCTTAAACATATATTGTTATTGACAATAAAAACAATTTTCATTGGCAAACTATTGCAACCGATCCTTTTAGGGACGATAGATTGTCTAAATTATTCATTTTGTGCAAATCAAATGGAGATCGACTTTTGGCAAAGCCATAGTCATTGGAGAGGGATTTTTCGGTGCGTGCTCATCACTAATAATGATGATGCGAGATTCGATGATCGATCGCCAATTATGCATATGGATAGTATGACATATCTGTCCTTGAGGAATGAGCAAGTTTCTCAATCTGTACTAAGTTTATTCGCTTTTTAGAACTACTTGCTTTGTGGATTTTCATTTTTGTGCTGAAGTGATGTATCTCTCTTTGATACGAAATGAAGATCTTTCTTTCGACTTAATAAATAATAAACAAAAAATGGAGCCCACGTCTCTTTCGTCGAGTCTTCGCTATCACGATAATTTTCATTTTTGTACTTTTCAGAGAAGAATTCTTATTACTTTTTAATGGATATTTGTCACCTTTGAGACGGTCAATCGAATTATTTATTTTATATCTTCTCCTTTTCATGCGGGTCGTCGTTTACCTTGTAAGCTACCTAACTCCGCTCAATAATGGCCAGCTAAAATTCATCGCGGCAGTCCATCTCGGCATAAGATTCTAAGGAATGGGAGTTGCCTGCGGTCAGATTCAGACCTTCGCTCGCACCGTCCTCGCCAGCCACGCAACGAATAAAAGAAGGGAACCCCAGACATCATCGGCTCCCACCATATCCGAAGAAAGTATTACAAAGTCCGCGGTTATCGGGTCATATTAACGAGTGTCTTTAGGTACGTATCGAGGATTGATTTGTCCGTTTCGAGCTATTGGGTATACATAACATGAAGATGACAATGTATACGACATTGCAAAATTTTGATTTGATCGCTTAACAAGTCTCGACGGCACATGCTAAGGAAAATCTCGACATTAGATAAGTAGAGACGATGGTTGTTAGCGGAACTTAATTTAATCAGCACTCTTTGGCACGATGATCATATTGGAAGTTGGCATGAACATGATGATTGGAAAGATGTTGTCCGCAGTCTGCAATTTGGCCTAGTAATTGACATAAGAACCCTCCACCAACAGAACATGGATCAATCGACTAAAATATGTTAAGCTAGTCAACGATATAGGATATGCATTAAATTAGAGTTAGTGTGAGGATCAAGTGTACTATTTAGTGTAATAAAACGACATTATTGGATCTGACCTGCCGCTTGTCCCGGACCAGTTCATACGACCTTTTCCAATCTTACACCTCAAAATGTCTATATAAAAGCTAGTGGGGAACTTCGGAGACAGTGCAATTGCAAAAGGCCTATCCAAAGGTATACACGCCTATTTCATTTTTTTTTTTTTTGAGAGCTCTTTGCTCTTTCTTTCTTTTCCTTTTTTCTTTTCTTTTCTCCTTTTGTTCGGTCTCAAGAGAAGAATGATAATCTATAAGGGTTCCGATCGACTTAGAACGGTAAACCGATTGAAATTGACCGATTTGAAAGGCAAACATGAAGTTTCGCTTTCCTCCTTATGATACTTAGATCCATCCTGTAATGCAATGTAATTGCCTTGGCTCAACACATTATATGCTTTTTCCGTCGCATGCAGTCATTCTTCTATCTGAGAAGCTCCTGAGCTGCGACAATGGAGGCATCCCCGATAATGAACGGCGGTCCTGTGACCGTGACCAAGTCACCACCCGTCTTGGTCCAACCGGAGTTGGCCACACCCGACGGTTTTTACTTCCTGTCAAGCCTCGACCAGGCCATTCCCATCACCATGCAAGCGATATACCGCTACGAGAGAAGCGGAGACGACGTCGGAGACGTGCTAAAGAAGGCTTTGGCCAAAGTCTTGGTCCACTATTACCCGCTCGCAGGGAAGTTGGCTACTACTCCCGAAGGTAAGCTTGCTGTTGCGTGCATCAAAGGGGGCGCAACGTTCGTCGAGGCCGTCGCCGCCTACGCCATCGACGTGTTGGGAGATGTTCGAGTTCCTGATCCGGACATTTCGAGGAAGCTCGTGTACACGGATCCTTCCATCACGGATTTATTCGAAGTTCCCCTTCTGACTGCTCAGGTATTGAAGAATTTCTGTTTTGTTGTGCATTTAGCGTGAACTACAGTTGTGACATAGGTTCTTCCTTAATCAATTATTACTTGCGAAAATCGTGAGAATCACCAAAAAATCAATTATGCCAATTTAGTTCTCAAACTTTCTCTTTTACCAATTTAGTCCTAAACCTTTTGAAATTGTGCCAATTCAGTCAATCCAAGCCAATTTTAGCCGGTTCATCGGCATTTTAGCTAGTCAAGAAAAAGATTTAGGAATGAATTGGCAAAATAAAAAAATTTAGGACTGAATTAACATAATTTTAATAAGTTTAGAATTTCTTTGGTAACTCTCCTTACAAAAATTAGATTGGTTCTCCCAAGGTCACTGTGCCACAATCGTTGCCCAATTAAGATTGTTATTTGCCTTGTACTTTAACCGGCATGGGAACGGGACATCTAGAGATAGAGACATTCTATCCAGAAAATTGCAACTTATTACATATAGAGTGAATAGATCAAACATCATCGTAACTATTGACCATGTGAGTCCCACTGATTTTATGATTGTTATGGTGTTGATCTCTATCAATCGAGTCTATTTAAAATATTCCTCCCCTCGATTAAGCATGACTTTAACGAATTTTGAAGCTCGATTTAGCAAGGCGTGTCATGTCAACTAAGCTCGATAATCAAAATGGGGAAATTTACCTTACACAAGAGCTTAGACCTAAATAATTTTAAACATACATGCGATATGAATTTTTTTATTGAAATATTGAGGTTCTATTTGTCTCGCAAAAAAATAAATAATCTGAAAAAAATTTTCCTAAAAATAATCGCTTGTATCTTTCGAAATAATTAATCATTGAAAAATATTGTCAATATCAAAGATAATTTATGCCTAACTATTTTTTTTTTACGTTGAAAATATTTTTCATTTAACAAGAAAATATTTTTTAAATTATTTATTTTTCGCGAAACTTACCGAGCTTGAATTCTACAATCTCTCCACTCTTGATCTACATTTCTATACTTGCGGTACTTAAGAATTGATTTTTATTTATTTATAATTTTTACCTTCACTTTTTAATAAGGTGACAAAATTCCAATGTGGAGGTTTCACATTAGGGATCGCCATGAGCCACTGCGTAACCGACGGCGCAGGAGCCATGGCCTTCATCAACTCGTGGGCCCAAACCGCCCGAGGCGTTCCCATCACCATCGTCCCTTTTCATGACCGCTCGGTCCTGAAACCGCGCGTCCCTCCTCAGATCAAGTACCCCTACGAGGACTTCGTCGTCATCTCCGACGTCTCCGACATGGCCACGCTCTTCGAGCGACAACCCATGACCTACCAAGCCTTCCACTTCGACTCCGACAAGCTCGCGGCCCTCAAGAGAATGGCAATGTCCGAGGACGGCCACACGAGCTGCACGAGCTTCACCGCCTTGGCGGCTCACGTGTGGCGCGCGCGAAGCCAAGCGCTGAACATGAAGCCCCACCAGCTCACAAAGCTTCGCATCATGGCTGACTTCAGGTCCAAGTTCGAGACGACAGCGTTGCCGGAGGGCTACTTCGGCAATGCGGTGACCACCGTGGGTTGTCTCTGCACTGCCGGCGACCTGGCAGAGAAGCCCATCTCCTTTGCCGTCGAGCAAATCAAGAATGCTGTCGAGTCCGTGACGGAGGACTACGTGCTATCGAGGATCGACTATGAGGATGTCTATAAGCCTCAGCTCACGTCGGTTGGCACTTTGGTGATAAGTTCGTGGACGAGGCTGGATTTCAGCGGCGCGAACTTCGGGTGGGGAGCGCCAGCACAGTTTGGTAGCGGCGGCCTGGTGGAGGAGCTTGGCCTGTTCATGCCGGAGGGGAAGGGAAGAAGGGCATTGTGGTGGTCTTGGGCTTGCCAACTTCAGCCATGAAAACCTTCCAAGAACTCGTCAAGGTGTAGTTCTAAAGTGGGGTCAACAAAGATCCTGTGTCGATCAAGCTGCTTATTTCAGATTACGACTTCCACGGTGGGTCTAGTCACATGCACAAATTGAAATTATGATCTGTCCAATAAAATATATTTCACTTTCTCCTTTGCTTTTTTTCCCATTTATTATTGTGTCAGTCTTCTTCACATTTTCTCTCTACTTTGTCATTTACCCTCGATTGAAATGAAACTTTGAAGTCGATTTTAGACTTTTATTTCTTTAATATTGAGAAAAGGAGAAATTGTGATTGGTTCTAAACCTATAATTGTGCGCTTCATTCTTTTTTTTTGCCGGTTGAGTTATAAATTTTTTGTATTTATGCCAATTTAGTTCATCCGGCTAATTTTAACAGGAAATCACTTACATGGGCACCGCCCATTTTACGTGACTCGAACGGCGCCGAAACGAAAATGAAAAAAAAGAAGAGAAATGGTTGGAGTGGTAATTGGTACTAAGCGCAATGAATTGAGAGCTTTTTGGTAATTTCCCCATACTTCCTCTGTCGTATAAATAGCGGTGCTTATTTGTCAAACGCTCAAACTTTCACTCAACAACCTCTAGAGGCTCAAAGCTTCTTTACAATGCGTTCCCAAACGCATTTGGTATCCCGGATAGCAAGATTCAAGCTACTAACTTACATGAGCGGGTATGACATTTGGATATTTCCCAACACACACGAGCGTCTCCTCGAACGCTCGTGGTCCCTCTGCATAGAAACCCGACAGCGTGTCTAAAGAATCAACATGCACGTAATCAAGAGTTGAAATTCATGGTTATATCTTCTAAACAAAGGTTGATAGAATAGTTAAATACTAAATCACGCTTTTGTCTAGCAACTTAAGCTTTTAGAACGGTTGATAGTGATTCTACAAAATCTCATATGTTATCGAAGGAGGAGGTCATGAGCTCGGATCTTTCTAGACCCGTTTTGCTTATCCAATTAATTATGTTTATGTTTAGTACTAGGCAAAAAGACTAGCCTAATTATGGGAGAGAGTGATAGAATAAGTAAAACCACGCATTCATCTAACAATTTGAGCTTTTGGAGATGTTTTTTATTTGCATTCATGCCTTTTGGAAAGAGCCGCTAAATTAAGTTCTGTTTTAGGTGAAGGAAGTATGACTGCCTTACCAATAGTGGAAAACCTAATCGGGAGATGTTTCGGCTTATATACCTACTAATGTAATTTCTATTAGAGATGAACAAATATTCCGATCAACTCGATCTATTTAATGCTGGAATCGGACCTGCTATTAATGTGGGTATTTATGTTTGTCGAGTGGGATCTGCAGCTCAAATTAAAGCCATGAAACAAGTAGCTAGAAAATTAAAATTGGAGTTAGCGCAATTCGCAGAATGGTGTCGAGGAATAGGTCCCAACTTCAAATCTTTTCAAGTCTAATTTGCTTCTATATCTAATCGTGAGGAGGAGTGATATAATAATTAACTATTAAAGTATGTTTTCGTCTAATAATCTGAACTTTTAGAATAATTGACAAGTGATCCCCAAAATCTCACAAATCTTATGGATTACTTTCCACGTCTTTTCTCGTGGTCGAGTAGATTTGACGGCGTTTTCACCCGTCCACACTTCTTCTGCCCCAGTTACCACGCCCGCCTCGCATTTTCAGTCGTAGAGCTTATCTTTATTCATATGAAAATTCTCGATATCTTTTGAGTTGACTAATAGGGTCGCTCCTTGCTCGTGTTTGTTCATGGCGTGCGTCTTCTCGCGTAGCCCGGGCTGGCACGGAATCAGAACTCTCGATTACATCATCCTTTTGGCACTTCGTTGATGGGTCAAAGTAATCCATCCACTGTTGTCATCGTCTGTTCTAGTTTATCTCAGAGGATCTGCATGCCACCACATTAGGGTCGGTGGGAGATGATGGATAGGTCTCCGCGCCTTATTTTTCTAGTATCAAGATTGATTTGGGGCGGCTATCTTATCTGCAGAACGATGCCGCACAAAAACTATATTTCTTAGAGAAAAAAGTTGATCCTTTCTTTCAGTTTTACTTTTCTAGAGAAAAGGATCAAGAACCCTTCTCGGTTTATATTAATTCATACACTACTTTGCATCCCAAACTTTAAGTTTACTAAGTTGATCTTAGAGCTGAACTGCATAGCCTAAAGACCGATCAGCCCCTCTTTTGGAAGGCACGAGAAATGAATGGGAGAGGTGTGGCAAGTGCATTTTTGGGGACCAAATGGACAATTCGGTATACACATATTGATGGATGATAGGATAGATTTCGAGTCTAATACGAAAACCCAAGGTTCAAAATGATGGCTTAAAAAGCAATTGATGTAGAGTAAGGGGACAACACAAAGTTGTTCTATCTCATGGAGGTAATAACAAGTTAGACCGCAACTGCGTGTCATACGGAATGTTAGGAGCGCACAAAGAAAAGCTCGATACCTTTCATTTAGGAAGATCGCCAAAAGAGACCTCAAATCCGAGCCCGTCAATATATCAAGTTGGACCCACCTACACTAAAAACTTAAATCAATGAGTTATAAGCCGACTAAGATATATTAATTGCTTCACACCATATTAATCCTCTAATATGGGGCTTCTCTAATTCAACTCATATGTGCATTCTAACAATCTCCCCGTTGAAAATATGTTTCGAGTTTGAGCCTAAAGCGAAAATATAAATTTCAAAAATAATTATATATTAATCGTGAAAGTTAAAGGATAAATCTCAAAGATAACGGATGTTTTATATATATATATATAAATGGGTGAGTGGATGGCGAGTTATGCGAGACTTTGATTAGTGCTTGTCGTAACGTCTTGAAGCGCCAATTAAAGAGTGCTTGCCAATGAGTTTTTCGTGGGTCTCTATTCGTGGAATTACATCAATAATTCTTGTGTTCTACTCGAGAAATTCTTGTGATAAGAATTTGTGTTTTAATTCATTCATGAGATTGAAAGGTTATTTCGTAAGGAATTGAGGATTAAATACTATATACGTTATTGGATGTAATTGAGGCCGAGAAACACCGAGAGTGTTTGAGTGACTCGAGTGTGATTTGTAATCTCTATTGGATCACTTGTTCTACGAGAAAATTCGTTGTTATTCTCCCCATGAGCGTAGGTCTCTACGACCGAACTACTTACATTTAGTGTTCAATTTATTTTCTTGTTCTTCTATTTTATTATTCGATCGCTTGCTTCGCACAACACTCCCCTCACGTGTGAGTTCAAGATTAGGTTTGCTTTTCCTTAATTCGGATACCCTTCCGCACTAATATATTTCAACTTGAATCTCCAAGTTATCGCAATGCACTTGCAACCGTGTGCACAACAAACAACCAACATCAACTACTAATTTGGGATTGCATCTCCTATGGTCTCTATCTCGCGTCACCGGACCAACTATCCATAGTCTCTTTCTCGCCGACTTGCATTACCCGACCAACCTGTCCATGGTCACTTCTTGCCGACCAACCACGATAGCAATTTTTCATCCGAAACAAGCATCAATCATGATATTTTTTTCTTGAAATATTCATAAAACACCGGAACAGATTCTCTAACACAATTTACATGTGCATCCTAACGCAGAATTTGGATGGGAACATGCGAGATCAATCTCAACCTGAATACATGATGACTGGAATTCGTCCACCCGCAATGTGTATCGTGAGTCCATGCTGTTGTTCGCACCATACATACGCCAATTTCATCCGGGTCAACGCTCAATAATCTATTTGTTCATACATAAGCAAACTTAGTCAATGATGGCACATGTATTAAAAAAAGTGCACTTATCTAGTTAAAGTGTTTTGTTAGCATTATCCAGGTCAACGGTGCATTAAGCTATTAAGCAAAGAAATAGTGGTGTGCTGAATGAACAGGTAAGAATCCCATTGGTTGTATCCATATCTAAGGAGGACATGTTCATGTCTTCCGTCGCATCTGGCCATGGGAACACGTCTGTCCATCGATAGACACGGAAAAAGGACAAAGGACGGGTAGAGGTGCCTTAGAAGCATGAGCATATCCATCGATCCGTGATGGGATTACATTCACTAATGATTCGATCGGTATCTTCCATTCCCCGTTCTTTCAATGCACCCTGCTATTTTCGATAAAGATCCTCTCGATGTCTCGATAAATAATGACCGGCGATCTAACATTCCTCCCTCTGTCTCTTTCGTTGCTGAAGGCAAGCACATCACCGGCGTTGGAGTTCGATGTCACTCTCACGACTTGATGCCAAGGCTAAGATCTTGACGTCCATGGAGGATTTATTGAGAGAGAGCAAGAAAGAATTGTGTAATAAGATAAATGAAATTTCACCATATCTTATGGAAACAGGCATGATTCATCTCAACGATAAAAGTTCTCGATAGAGAGACATCGAAGTGCCAAGGTTTCTATATAAAGCTCACTTCGGTGCCAATTTTTTAGTGCCATTTTTTTTTAAAAGCAATTATTTGAGTTCTAACTTTAGTGAGTTTTATCGGAAATCTTACGTGATAATTATTTATTAATAACTTAATCCTACGTAGCTCGCGGGAGAATCCCAGTTAGCAATAAAAAAGCTAAAAAAATAAGTTAAAAAACTCAAAAAATTAAAAAAGAAGGAGAAGTAGTGGGTTGCGGCGGCGAGGGCTTGCACAGCCCTTGCCATCGCCGCCCCACCATCGCCATCAATGGTCGGCGAGGGTCGCCGAGCCCCGACCAATGGCCAACAACCCCGCCCGGCCATCTCCAATTTCGGCTTTGCGTCTCACATGTGTTTTTCAGCTCTTCATTTGTTCAGCTTCCACCTCACTTTGTCAAAGAATCAGCCTTAATCGCTCACCCACTTTGTCACCCTAGGCTAGCGCCGAGGCCGACCCTCGCCCGATCCGGGCAAGGGCATGCAGCCCTTGCTTGCGGTTGGTGGGAGTCGCGGCTGCTGGCGGAGCTCGGCGAACCTCACCGCCGCAACCCCCATTTCTTTGGTTTTTTTTTGTTAACTTTTTTTATTTTTTATTTTTAGCTTATTTTTTAAGTTGAGACTAAATTTTTTTAAAAATGCCACGTGGATTGATTTTTAATTACAAATGACATATCACTAAAATATTTTAATTAAAAATACCACGTATATTTTTTGACTGGAATCTCTTGCCGTCGGCACTTAAGTGAACGTTTTTTTCTCTAATTTGGAACTTAAGTGAGCCGGCGAAAAATTTTGGCAATAAAATAAGCTTCGTACACAAATTTTAACGCTTTTGGTGTTCTTCTGCCAAAGTTCTCCTTTTTCTTTTTCGCATTTACAAATGAGAACCTGAATTAATGATGAATGGAATGCGTGAACACAATGCATACGTAAGCTCATGTTATTGGCGGCACCATACAATGAAGCAATTATGTTATTTTCAAATCGGTCATAACATACATTATTTGATGAACTGTTTGTTAATTTCATCTTGGTGAACTTTCATTCAAAACCTAGTTGTTGACTGTAGACGTATTAGAAATACATATACCTGGTGAACGCTTTGTTAGTTTTTATCCAGGTGAAGGAACATGCATGAGTTTCTATTGGTTTTATCCATCTCTACAGGAGGACCTGTTCATCTCTTCCCTCACAAAATTACCATTTTTCTGGTCAAATTTTCTTAACAAGACATGTTCCTCCTCCGCTTGCCGTGTGAACACGTCACTCCTTCACCTACTTCCTTAGTCTATATAAACTGGCGTTCGATCCTGATTCTCTCCCTGCACGGACTGCGGACCTTTTTTCCCCCCCGCCGCCTTTCAAACAACTCACTTTTTTTTCATAGCTCACCATTCACTCTTTACTACATACTCATATGTCTATTCACTTTATTTACAATATTTACATGGAAGAAGTACTATAGAGGGTAATCTACTCCAGATTTCCAAAATCATCATCCAAGATCTCCAAAACTCCAACCATCTTGGGTTAACTCATTTAAAAAATGGTTAATCAACGAGAGTAAGCCGAAACTCCTTCACAAGTAGGATCTCTACGCTAAACGATTAAGCCAATTATAATAACATCATAGAATTGAGGATCGTCCATGACAACAAAACATATCCCATATCAACGGTAGATATCGAGAATCCTACCAAAGCAATCACGATCCTCATAGACAAGAAATCTCAAATTTACATCCAAATCCTTTCCGACGACTTATCAATCAAAAGAATTCATCACTCGCATCCATAATCATAAAAAGCAAAGTAATAAGGATAGAGATCTACTTGCCCCAACTAAGCGAGAAATCAAACAAATGAACGGATGAACGAGTGAATGAATGGCCGGACGAATCGCCGCACGGCTAAAGCGGTTACGACTTGAGGCGGCGCAACTAAGGTGGTGCACGACTAGGTGGTTGCGGCTTGGGCGATGGCGATGAACGGCCGAGTTGTGCACGGCCGATAGCGAAACGGCGACGGTCGCAGGCTAGGGTGGTCGGACGGCCAAGGGCGGCCGACGGCCGATGGTTCCGGCAAAGCAACGACAGATTTTTCTATTAAAGCTGTTGAATGAACTGATGGTGGTTTCTATTTATAAGGATTCGATCAGCTATTTACGATTAGCGACTTATGACGCGTCGTGCTTAATCACCGCTTGCGAGTAGAACGACTTATGACGTGTCATGCTTATAATCGGCAGCTTGTCACCGCTTCTAATTTGTCGTGCTTGACGCCTTGTCGTGGGTACGACGCATCGCCAGGGCGACACCGCTTGCAAACAACCCGGATGGTGAGACGTGTCCCGCTGCCTCATGCGGCGGTGACACGTGGCAGCCACATGTCCAAGCCTACCGCGCGCGCGCGACACTTGGCCCTCTGCCCGTCCACATGCGGCCTAGTCCAAATTCAATCTTTGGGTATTCTAATTTCGCACATACTTGACCCGATGGGACCTAATTCCAATATATCATGTCCCTAAAAATAACATCGGGTCCATAATAAATCCTTAAAAACACCCGGGAGTTCGGATAAAAATATCCTCATTACTTAATCCAATAACCCGAACTCATTATTTTCCAATTCACCATTTAAGTAGGTGGAGGTTTTCAGCTCAACACACAAAACCATACTTGAAACGCCTTGACTAACTGCACAGGTTGGGGGAAAATATGGTTCTAGATCAATTTATTCACTTCGGAGCAATTGCACCGTTATTTTCAAAATGATTAGCATGCATAAATGACAAAGTATTTCCGCAAACTAAGTTGATCAAATGACACATATACATCTTAAATAGGCGATAAGCATAAAGGGCGTGCATATAGTCAGTTTCTCTTAACTTATTGGTGAAATTACATACTTTGATTTCCGATTATACTAAAGATAAAGTGAAGAGGATAGTATGTCAACTTCATTCTACCGCTTGATTTTTTTATTTTTTTTGGTTGGAATTCTACCGCTTGATTATGAAGAGAAAACTGGTTGGATATTCTACCGCTTGATTATGAAGAGAAAGAAAAACATAAACAAAATGTCTAAGATTTTGAATATGATAGATCAACACCTTTTACTATTATTATCCGCACGTCTCCACACGAAGATGACCTCCACTTGTTTTTTTAAATTTTTTTTCTTTAATTAAAGGGTGTGATGGTCCCACGGGATAGCGAAGATTGACGAAATAAATCTAAAAAGTAATCGCCCATCGTAGTTGTCTCCCTCGCACTTTTTACCTAACTCAGGCACTTTGTTTCGTTGCATGATGGTTTTGGATATCTCAAGTCGAGTGCGGCCGATTAGCTCCGGGCATCAATTACCACACCTGTCGACGGCGTTTCCGGGATGATCATCGTCACTCGGCCCAAACCCTAGCTGACCGCCGTCCCTTTCCCGTCTAACATCAAGTACCCTTACGATGACGTATTTTTTTTTTTTTTTTTTTTTTTTTTTTTTTTTTTTTTTTTTTTTTTTTTTTATTTTTTACCCAATGTATTATATGGGAATTTCATTAATATTTTGTCCACTCCAGAGAACAAATTGAATAATAATAAAAATGATAAAAAGGAAACAATAAAAAGAAATTAAAAATGATTAAAAAAGAAAACAATAAAAAAAAATAAAAAGGGTTGAGTGCAGCAAGCCACTCAACAACTTAAAAACAAAATATACCCAATGCTTGCTCGGCAATATGACTGCCGAGCAAGAATAAAAAAAAAAACACTCGTTGCCGCTTGGCAATCAGACTACCGAGCCGACAATTTCTTTGCTTTTTTGGCCCGCTTGGTAGTAGGACTGCAGAGCGAGAGCCCGCTCGATACCTTGCCACACGCAGCACCTGATTTGATAAATAAAATTTTTTTACACTTGATTTAGTAAGTATTATGTTTTTTATCTTCGTCTCGAGCCGACGTCAAGTCCAAGCTCGAGACGAAGCCATTGCGTGAGCATTATTTCGGCAACGCGGTAGTCACGACCGCGAGCCTCTGCTCCGCGGGGAGCTGCGCGAGAGGCCCATCTCGTTCGCCGTGGAGCGGATACAGAAGGCGGTGGAGCTGCTGGACGAGGAGTACGTGCGTTCGAGGATGGATTTCGTGGACACGTACAGGCCGCAGCTCTCGTCGGTGGGCACGTTGGTGATCAGCTCCTGGACTCGGCTGGCCTACGGGATGTCCAACTTCGGGTGGGCCGACCCGTCGCAGTTCGGGTGCGGGGACCTAGCGAGGGAGAGCTGTGCGTGTTCATGCCGGAAGGGGAAGGGAAGAAGGGGATTGCGGCGGTGCTGGCTTTGCCGCTGTAGGCCATGAACGCCTTTGAAGAGCTGGTCCGAGTTTGTAGACTGACCGATAATAATGATTTTTTATTTTCAAATATGGTAAAGTTTCCTCTTTATTCAGAATTTTTTTTTTATAATGGAAACGCATAAATGGAATAGCTACGTTCAGCAATGTTCTTCAATTTCCTGTTCTGCCTTGCACGGAAGAAAGTACGTTAACTAATAATTTAAACAATTGAGATTGACCAATCGGCGGGGATAGCTCAGTTGGGAGAGCGTCAGACTGAAGATCTGAAGGTCGCGTGTTCGATCCACGCTCACCGCACAACCCTTCCTATATTTTGATTAGTCTTGAACTCCTTTTGGGCTGGCTCGCTCGCTCGAAGTTAAAATTTACAGATCACGGCCCATTGGCCCAACTAAAAAAGGCAAAGCCCACTATCCTCCAGCTCATTTTTTTCGCAAATTTATTCTTGAGCTTGGAGGTGGTTTTTCTAATATTTTTTCCTTTTTTGGGAATAGTGATTGCGAAATAAAAAAGTAAGCAGGGGTGCATGAATAACGTTTCAAAATATATTGGAATAACGGATCGGGTTTCAAAACTATTGGTCAGAAATTCGTTTCCCGTGCCATAAGACTAAAAAGTTGTTTAATTCGAAATATCGAGAATTTGAAAAAAATAAGAAATAATAATTTATACCTTGCTCAGAAATAGAAATAGAACACCTCAAAGATTAATTTCTCAAAATGATTTTTTTATCTTTTTAGACCACCACCCGCTTTTTTACTTTTACTTTAGGCCATCGCCTACAAAATTTATTTAGCCGCCTTGCCAATTTCTACCAGTTAATATTATTAACACAAATATTTTATGAAAAATTATTATCGGTCAACCGAAAAATTTCTACTTCTTTTTTGAACTAGTTTAAATTTCTTTAAAAATAAAAAAAATTATTTATATTTTACTCCTGGTAAAATTTTATATTGTTTGGTCAAAGCGGATTTTTTGGCAATTGTGGTCTCGAAGATTCATCCATAAACAGTGGAAGTAGAAAAAGTTATTTCTAACCAAAAATCTATTTTTGGATAAGGGGCGGTCGAGTGGTGGCTATCGGATATTTCACTGGGTAGGCAAGTGATGGTTGGCGTGGGTGGCTCGGTACGACAATTGGCGCTCGCGAAGATCCACGACGTGAAAGTTGGCGAAAGTGGATATGGAATAATGGATCGGGTTTCATAAAATCGGCAAGAGTGCGACTCTCCCGTGACCATTTTGTTTTAACTACTCAAAGGGGGAAATATAGATTTAGAAGTAGAAATTCACTTAAGAATTCAAAAAAAAAAAGTAAAAATTCAAAAAAAACATACAAATGAAATATGGAGAAAGCCCAAACCATACTCGGTCGCTACCAATCTAATGGCCAAAAGTAGTTTAACATGCTCTCTCTCCATCATATCAAAACCATACATTTAAGGAAAGAGACTCATGTGTGCAGTCTGGTTCGCAAATTGGGTACTTAAAAATTCAGTGATGTAAATGAGACTTTAGTATTAGATAGGCTACTCAGAAATTTGATTCCTTAGTTATAGGAGATCAAATCGAATCTCTTGCATGTACATGTATGTATGTATGTTCAACTTGTATACTATAAACATTGAATTTCCCATTGAAAAAATTATTCAGGTTTTATCCAAAGCACTTGCAGAAGATTTTTCTAATCAAAAGAATATGATAGATATATTACTATGAGTTTCAACCACTCCGTGCCTTGAGAGCAATATTCAGATTCTATAATTGCTTGGGAAGACCAGAACACTGAAAGACACACACACACACATATATATATAAAAAAAAAAAATATATATATATATATAAAAGACATAGTACCACCCAGTGATAGTTAGGGGTGTTAAAACCAAACCGAAACACAAATCGATGTAACTAAAGCCTAAAATTTCGGGCCTTTTCCGTTTGGGTAATAAGTAAATGGATTCGAATAGTTTGCAGATTCGGTTTCAAGTTTATTTTTTTCTTTTCTTTTTTGAAATTCCTCAATTCAAAAGTACGAGCCCTAACCTTCTCTCTCTCTCTCTCTCTCCAATTCACCAACTTTTAGTGGCAACTTCACCTCAATCGACCACCACCACTACCACCAAGACCATCGTGATGGCTCTCTCCTCCCTCCTCCGCGATTGACGCCTCTCAAGAGCCGGAAGCCCTCCTCTTTGAATTAGGTCAAGTCGAGCTCCACTATCTCCACCGATGACAGCTCCAACTCGGCCCCGATCGCGAAAGGAAGAGTGATCTTCAGGTCACGCGAATCTCCGTCTCAGACTCCTCCAGCAACAAGGAGGTCTAGTTGTGGGTAAAAGTCGCATAGGATCAAGCTGCCGCAATCGAAATTCTAGTCAATTGAGGCCACGACGGCGAAGAGTACAATAAAGACCGTGGGAGCGAGAAAGTATCGGGGTGTGAGGAGGAGATCATGCGGTGGAAGCGAGTGGCAAAGACAAAAGATGGGAGGCTGAGGTAATGGCTAGGGACGTATGACACCGCCATGATGTTCTACGGCAGGAATGAGCTCCGCCTTCGCAAGATTATTGTGACAGAGGATGCGAAGAAAATAAATAAATAAATATCCGAATTGACCCGATGACTTGGAATATATATGGTGGGTCATATTGGGCCGGGTTGGGTCGAGCACACATTCATTTAGGTTTGGATCGGGTTTCGTGATACCCGATCCGTTGACACCCCAATTGTTTGTTCCATGCATTGCGTCAGTCGGACGTGGAACTTTAGCAAGGCCCCCCATTCTGAGTGTGGGGCAGTTCTTGTCGTCTGCCCACCGACACGTCATCCACCAACTCCTAGACGATGGCCACGTGTCGGTGACCCGAGCTTCTGGGAAGAGTGCGGGGGTGATCTGACGGGAGACCGCACCTAGCCGGAGCCTCGACCAATCCCATCTACACCCACTTCTCCTCCCTTTGTCCATTTTTTCAGTTGTTGCCACGTCAACTGAGGAGTCCTCCCATTCCGCGCCGAGCCGAGCCGAGCCGAGCCAAGCCGCAGTGGCTCCACCAACCGACCGAATCGGCAGTGTCCGGTCGCTCTGGGTTGGTGGCCCAACTCCCGCGTCCGGCGAGGCGTTGGTGGAGCTCCAACAACGTCCGGCTTTGACTCCTTAAGATTGACCTCCTTCAGCAGACGTGAGACGAGGAATTCCAAGATCTAGGAATCGTGTCTCGGCCCTGGGGTTGGTTCACCCACACCGGAGAAATTGGGGGACCTAGTTTGAAGATCTCTTTCAGATTGACTTAGGAAAGCTATGGATCAATCAGAGATTGACCATGATACAATCGAGGGATTCGGGTTAGGATGGCATTTGTTGGGACAGAATAAGAATCGTTCAAGTGGTGAAATTCGACCCGTCCTAGTCTCCATCGAGGAGCACATGTCCGATGAATGGTGCGGTTCGATTTGTTTTGTCGTATGAAATGAACATTGCAAACCGCAGAAGACCATAGGGTTTAAAATGGAAAATTTAGAACCACATCAAAAGGAGAAGTAATGGCTTAATAATTAAAGTTTGTTTTGGCCCACAAAAAGTTGGCCTTGAGAAGTATGAAAGTTCAATACTAATAGATTTCGTTTTTTTGAAATACTGAAGGCCTCATTAATGAAAATTGATTAGTTGCTTATTATGCTCCTCAAAACCTTACTAAAAATTTAATTTTACTCATTTTAAAAAGCAAAACCCTAATTTACTGTTTATTTTCTCTCTTGAGCGAGGGCGATCGGCGAAGGGCCGAACCAAACGAGCCATAGTACTCACCCCATCGTGAGTGCGCGAATTTTTTTTTCCTAAAACACGGTAAAACTAATAATTATCCCAAGAAAAAATCTCTTAAGAAACTCTCAAAACCACCATAGACGTTGTTGACCAAATTTATTAATGTTGATCATACGATTGATCGTTTTGGCATAAAAATCGAACGGTGTTGCTATTAATGTTAAAGCATAAGTAATTAGTGAACTAGTATTTACTAATAATGTTTGCTAACTTTGATTAGACCTTTGCAACAGCATTGTCCAGTACGGTGAGAAGATAATTCCACCATTTATATCTGTCGGCCAAAAGCATGCTCTGTCGTCCAACCGGCCAATGTGAAATCGAAGATGTAGGACAAACTTTCACTTTACTTTACTTAGCATCAAACAGAGATTACCATTCTTAACCATGCTTAATTAAGTGGTTAATCAAAGTTTGAGAACGATATATCAGTAGCCCAGGTCAAATTATTTTCTCCCACCTATAATAATAATCCGCTTGAGGCACATCTTTTTCGCATTACGGGACATTATCGTGCTAGAGCCGGAGGAGTGGCCTGTCGTTCATATTCTTGTCCTGTTCGATACGCAAGATCTGGAAAAAGCAAGCGTATTCAATGTGATTTCTATCTTCGAGAAGCGGATGCTGATTCTTTTCATATCCCAACTTTGTCGTCGGCCGATGCGTCAAGGTTAGGGATGTGCATGATCCGGATCGATCCAATCCCCAAATTTTCGAGAGTAGAGGACTAGATCGGTGGCCCGGTCCTAGTGGGACCGCTAACACCGATTATTTATAGAAATGTAGCCCTTATATCTAAATTAACAAATTCCAATCTCAACCATCCAATTTAATAAACATACTCATGACCATCGTACAACTATCATATGAGTACTTATAATACTAAAATAATGAAAAAAGACTAAATTAGAAAGAAAAACACTTAAAACAACTGAAACATGATTATGCTCATCCATCATTCTCCTCGAGTCGGAAAAAATCAACCTTAAAGTAGAATTATACTTGTACTTCACTTGAATCTAAGTACTAACAAAACAATGAGTTTGCATAATATAATTAACACAAAACACGATCGAAGACTACATATCGATAAACATGATCGGCGGGCTGCGTTGCGAAGGCGAGATGTGAGCGTTGAGCGAGAGCGAGAGGAGAAGAGTGAGTGTCGAGCGAGAAGATGAAAAAAATTAGGTTAATTAGTTTTTCAAAACTTTCTAAATTTTTTCTAATTATATATATTTTGAGCGATACGGTTCGATCTCAACCATCATGAAATCGGAGACCGGATTGCTCGATCACCCACCCCATTTATTGGAATCAAAGATCGGACCGCCTTCCTTAAGGACCGAACCAAACTAGTCGATCCGATCCGATTCAATTTACTCACCCATAGTCGGGATTGTCAACACCATCACTAAAATCGCCATACGGAGCGTTAGAGATACTAAAAGAATCCCGAAAGAGTAGCAATTCACGTTAATTTTTAAGGAGTCGTGTCGATTTTCTTGTTAAATTCCATTTTTTTTTAATGTAATTCGTGTCGGGTTCAAATCGAGCAATCATTTGATGCCGACAGTGGACAATCGGACCACTTGTTGGAGATCCACCTTCGGCCGAAGCTAAATTGGCTCGAGCCGATAGGCCGGACGACCGGCTGTGGTTGGTGAGAAACCGGCGTTCCCCGGTGACATTCAATCTGATATGCCAACACCAGCCAGTGGAGGTGGGAAAGAGATTTTCCTACCTTTCCACTTTTCATATATGGAAACAAAGGCGTCGTCATCTTCTCTTCACCAACCCCAACCAATCACACCTCTTAAAGTAATTTGGAATTCTTCGACCCCCCAAAAAAAAAAAATTGTTAATTGGAATTCGACCAGAAAAAAAAATGTAGTAATTGCAAGATCCGACGGCTGCGGCACAGGCGAGAAACGTCGGCCGTAAGATCCCGCATATTTTCCTCCAAAGCTGCAAGAATGAACCGCCAACCTACCCAACCGGTAACCGGTAGTTGGGGCCGTTGTTTTATAATCCGAGGGTTGCCTGAGGACAGATTCGTCGTCGTGTCATTTCCTCGGTCTGGTTGCTCGGCGCAGGGAAAAGGGTTGAGCACAGAGCCAGATTTTTGTCTGTGCTACAACGATAGCTACGGGTACCCTTTTCTTCTCCATAGCCTTTGCGGCATTAGAGTAGCATCTTCTTCATCACTTCCATGTTACTGCCGTTGACCCTTATCTTGTCGGATCTTACATATGTAGCAATGAAAGACGGAACCTTTTTGTTTTTTTGGGGTTCAAGATTGCTGGATTTGGTGCTGGCTCGTCGTCATCGTCGTCGTGTCGTCGTCGTCGTAGGGGGGTTGTTTGTCGGCTTTGTGGTTGGTTTTTCTTGTCTTGCACGAGAAGTGTCTTGAAGCCCTGTCTTAAGTCTAAGCGAAGTATCATCTTGTTGGCAGATCTAGAACTTCTTAGGCACAATCTGAGAGTTTGAATTCAGTCTACTTTGTGGCAATTGTCTATGTCTGTGACTAGCTGAAATTTTTGGTTATAGAACATAGCGTGCTGGTTCGGTGATTTTGGATCTGTCACTGTGTATGGTGGTTTACCGAGTGTTCACTTCATTTTGGGCTTTTGCTAAGCGCGACTCTTTTTTTGACTCGTGTTACTGATGTCAACTCTAGCAGATTTTTTTTTAGTGCATTTTTATTGGCTGCTGTTCAGACGCTTATGAAGGTTTCTATCAAATTTTTCCACCTAGGCTAGGACAGTTTTCATCTAGAAACATGCGAGCATCCCACGATTCCGCTCGTTGAGTCCTTTATTGAGGAATCAGTGTGGATAATTCGATTCCGAATTCCTTTCGCCTCCTTGGAGTGCCTAAAGAATCTGGTGCTATGCCCCTGTTCTCTTAATGGAGTTTTGCCTTTTTGGTGGATAAGAACTCCTGGAAAAGTATAAAGATCTTATTCCATTAAATGGTGAAGTATCAACCAACTTTAAGGCATCTAGGAACCTGATAAAATCCTTATATTTAGGCGTTGATTGAACATTCTTTCTTCATATAAATGCAGCTCTCTCAAATGCCAGCATAGTGCTAGAGATTTAACTCGTGCAGTTTCCTGTTGTGCGTCTCAGGAGCAATGGAGACCTTCCTATTCACCTCCGAGTCTGTGAACGAGGGTCACCCCGACAAGCTATGCGACCAGATCTCTGATGCCGTGCTTGACGCCTGCCTCGCCCAGGATCCTGACAGCAAGGTTGCTTGCGAGACGTGCACGAAGACCAACATGGTCATGGTTTTCGGGAAATCACCACCAAGGGCGACATCGACTACGAGAAGATTGTCCGCGACACTTGCCGTGCCATTGGATTTGTCTCTGATGATGTCGGTCTAGATGCTGACAAGTGCAAGGTCCTGGTGAATATTGAGCAGCAGAGCCCTGATATTGCCCAGGGCGTCCACGGCCACCTCACCAAGCGCCCTGAAGAGATTGGTGCTGGTGACCAGGGTCACATGTTTGGGTACGCCACTGATGAGACCCCCGAATTGATGCCCCTGAGCCATGTCCTGGCGACCAAGCTCGGAGCACGCCTCACTGACGTCAGGAAGAACGGTACTTGCCCCTGGTTGAGACCCGATGGAAAGACCCAAGTCACTGTTGAGTACTACAATGACAACGGCGCCATGGTTCCTGTCCGTGTGCATACTGTGCTGATCTCGACCCAGCATGATGAGACAGTCACGAACAGCGAAATCGCTGCTGATCTCAAAGAGCATGTTATTAGGCCTGTCATCCCGGAGAAGTACCTTGATGAGAAAACCATTTTCCACCTTAACCCCTCGGGCAGGTTTGTCATCGGTGGTCCCCATGGTGACGCAGGTCTCACCGGCCGTAAGATCATCATCGACACCTATGGTGGCTGGGGAGCCCACGGTGGTGGTGCCTTCTCAGGAAAGGACCCCACCAAAGTGGACAGGAGTGGTGCCTACATTGTCAGGCAGGCTGCTAAGAGCATCGTAGCGAATGGGCTTGCTCGCAGATGCATTGTGCAGGTCTCCTATGCCATTGGAGTGCCTGAACCTTTGTCCGTCTTTGTTGATACTTACGGAACAGGGAAAATTCCTGACAGGGAAATTTTGAAGATTGTCAAGGAGAGCTTTGATTTCAGGCCAGGAATGATTTCCATTAACCTGGATCTCAAGAGAGGTGGCGATGGCAGGTTCTTGAAGACCGCCGCCTACGGTCATTTTGGAAGGGACGACCCAGACTTCACCTGGGAGGTTGTGAAGCCCCTCAAGTGGGAGAAGCCTCAATCTTGAGAACCCCCATCGTGGTTCGCTGCTGGTGATGCTTGCTAGAGTATAGTGGATGAATAATCTGCTTGTCCTATTTCTGCTATAATGTCTCCGCAAAGTACGAGTGCCCTAATGTTGTTTCTGATATGCATATCAGCGACGCACCTTGCTTTCGTTCTATCTTTTTTTTTTTTTTTTACCTTTCTCGATATGTAATTTGTTTGCCATATCAATTTAATGGTACCTGTTCGATATGGTTATTCTCCATTTGTCACGGGATTATTTTCTTTTATGAAATCGCTGGAACTAAAACTGGTAAACAAAGTTATATGCACTACAATAGCTGGATGAGAAGACAGACATGTCTTTTAACATTACCAAACGAAAAAAGGAACATTATTAACTATTATCAAGAAAACAGAGACATTATTAACTATAAGGCACTGGTTTGTCAGATTGAAGTTCATATTGCTCCTGTCTCGTACTCGCAAGCGCTCCATCGGTAGCCATTACACTGGATAGATGCAATTGCCAATGGCTGTCAGAGAAAACCAAAAGCAAGCTTAGTCGTGAGTTTCCTCGAAGTTCGAATGCTTGGATATTGATATGAGAGACAGCACTTCTTGAATTACCAACATTATTTAGAACCGCAACTAGTTGGGGAGAAAAGAAATTTCCCCTTGGAACGCTTTTGATGTGTATATCAAGTGAGCAGGAGTTGATGGAAAACAATTGAAGATGACACTTACAAGGATCGGCTGTTACGATTAGGGGCGGAGCCGTTGAAATGGCAGTCCCAGGGGTGCTTCCCAGCTGCTATATAGTAGAGGTTCATCGCGACCGAAGCATGCGAAACTGCATTGTCGGGATGGAAGCAGCTTCCACCCGGTTGAATCAACTCACAGTAAACGCCGTTATGGCGGCAGCTGTAGTCGATGTTGTGATGAAGCCTCTCGTTGTCGGTGGATGGCTTCGCGATGCACCAGACAGCACCCGTCTCGTTTGCCTCCAGGAAAAGAAAACGTGTTACTTGAGATTTTTCTCAGGAGGATGATAGAAATGCAACTCTTGGAAACTGCTTAGAGGGACTAGGAGTCTAGGGCAAGAAGCCATGGAGACAGTAACTTGGGGAACCTACCTGCAGCTTCCTTTCATTATCAATTGTCCTGGACTCTGCAATCGGAAGCAAACTCGACATTAGAAGGATAGAATATCTGCTAAAGAAACGATACTCGTGCTGTTTTATGTGAAGGTTAAAAGAAAACGACCGATGCAAGCAGCAAAAGAGATGAGAATCGCAAGAGCTATAGGAAGTAAGGTGACGGATTTTGTCGTCGCAGCCATGTTTTCGAAGTTGATTGACTAACTCCAATGAAGAATTGCAGTCAAGCCATGAATGCTCAACCATATATATACCAAAATAATGCACAAGACGTATCACACCACATACGCTGAAGAGAAAAATTGACAAGAAATGCCCTTGAAGATTAATTACTAGCTCATTGGAATTCGTTTATTCGCTGATAAATAGAAGTTCCCTGAAAACAACAAAAGAGCGCAAATTCGCGAACTCTAAACATGAAAGACAGAATGCATCTCTTGCAAGCAGGGTTACGGTTCGTTTCCGAATCGACAGTGTCGTTAATCTAAAACCAGCACTTGTCTTAGATTCCATTTCGTTAGTCATACATGACGAGGTTTTTTATTTTACCCTTCCGTTCTGATTAATGTGCTTTCATGTCTTATTACAACCTAGCCGTGTACAGGAATGGCTGCATCCCGACGCCGAGACTAGAAGGACCGAACAAGTTGATTATCCATTTAACGATCCAACCATTCGAGAATTTCTCGTTTACTTGCTGTCTGGATCAGGCATCACGGCAGCAAACGAATCTAATGACTTTCTGTCAAGCTGACTGTAAAAGTTAAAGAACACAGGACAACACTGAAGGAAGAGGTTGCAAGCATCAGATATATCGCGTGACAGCTGATCAGGTAGGCTAATGAGCGGCTAATTTTCTCTTCCATGGCTAACCTGTTGTTTTGTACATGCCATGTGCATTCTCTACCTAACTCATTCAAACGCCAATACTTCCTGCTCAAGAAACAAAAAAAGCAAACAATAACAAAAATGCAAAACCAGAGAGAACCAAAGATCGTTCATCGACCATCTCTTCTACCTACTCGTGATGGACGGTATTATCGCGTGACGAAACTACGAGAGGTGGCGACCGTCTCTTCTACCTACTCATGATGGACGGTATTATCGCATGATGAAAGCACGAGAGGTGGCGACTCAGCCCACACGTGTTGCTTAATGGATCGATCCCCTCAAGGCAATAAGTTAGTTTTGAGCTGCATTCTTGGAAGTTGAATTCTTTCTGGTTTGACCTAGGCTCGCAAAAGGAAAAACGAACAATTGATTGATGTCGGGAAACTGCTTCTTCGGAGGACCAAAAACAAATGAAACGACCAACTTCCAGTACCATGATAAAGCCAGAACCGCACTGCACTGCCATGCCGCCTTCTTCAAACTTTTGAGGCTCTCAATTCCAAATTTTAAAAAAACTTGCCTACCATCCATCCCTTCCCAAGTTTTTTCACATTCAGAAATACTTATGTTGAGAGGTTTTGCTCTTCTGAGTTATTTTTAGGGAAAAGTGAGCTCAAAATCCTAAAACATATCATGAAGGTTCACTTGTTATAAGGACAACCCAACAAGTGAATTCCATAAGTCAAAATGAGAATTTCTCAAAATCTTGGAAACAAAGGTCCATCATGCACACAATTGGTTGTGGCTTTTAGACTCGTGAGTGGTCAAAGCCAAGGAAGCAAACTCAGCATCACAAATAGATAGAACACTCCAATGACGTCCAGATCATTCAGTATGACTGTGTGAGCGTGTGCGGGTGGGCCAGAGAAAGAGAGTAAAAATGTTCATTGTATATTTTAGAAATCTTACAATCTTTCAAAGTAATAATTCTACATAGATTCTCAAACTTTACAGTTCATAAAAGCATACAAATAATACACACGCCTAATTATTCTCATCACAGAACGAACTTTACTGGCCTTAGCTTGATCCGAACTCCAACAATTCCCACCTGAAGGGCTGGAACACGTAATCGACTTCCGGGCAGCTCTTGAATAGAAGAGCCACGCAGACGCAAACTGCGGCGATGGCCACCATCGACATCATCGCTGGCCTGTACAATAGTGACCTTCTCCTCATACCATAAGCCAGCTTTTGGCTACACAGCTTGCAACTCTGATAAGCGAGCCGCTGTTCCGTCTTTCCAATCTCAAAGCTGCTCGTGGTTTCTTTATTCTGCTTCTGAGTGCCATTGCTGTCCGGGACCACACCTGGGATATCAAGAACCACGTGGGGCAGTGACGGCCGCTTGTTGATTTTCTTCTGAACTAGGTGGATATATGAGTAGTGGCCACGCAAGCGAGCATAATCTTCTGGTGTGGATCCCGTGCTATCTCGAGCACTTTTCCATGCCTCAATACCAACCTGAATGGCATGTTCAGATATCAATATATAGATTGCTAAACCGAGTCTCGTATGCATTTCTTAACCCGCAAAAAATTAGACATGATGTTCAACACTGGAGAAGAGATGCACAGAAGCGATTTAGACTACATTAATCCCCATGATGTTAATAGACCAACTAGTGATCTCAGATACCAAAGCATGCAATCATGAGTAAAGATGTCAGTGGCCCAAAAATCATGACACTATGGAGCTGCTTCTCCCTCCCTCCCTCTCTCTCACACTTACTTACTTACTTACTTACTTACTTCCATCCACAAATCACAAGCACTTGGCCAGATAGTAGTCACAGAAGTATTACCATTCCAGGGTCATCAGTTAACGCATCCAGTACATCCTCCGAATCATCTTTACCAGCAGCAATGTGAAGAGGTGTCAACCCTGCAGGGCCTACGGCATCAGGTCTAAACAAGAAGTTCTGATGACTTCCATTGATTGGCGAATTCAGTTCAGATTCTAAATTTTCTGAGACACTCTGAGGTACATATCTCAAAAGAAGCTGAACAAGGGGCCTACAGTTTCTCCTCACAGCCCTGTGAACAAGGCCCAGCTCAAGCACTGCACGATATATTGAAGGGTGCTCCCCTGCACCAACTGTTCCGTCAAACAGAATATCCAAGAGCTTCTTCACCACCGCACACCAATCATGATCCATGGAGAACTCCATGAGCCACTTGAACCGTTTAAATGAAAACAAGTCAGCGTACGGATCCAGCTGTCCCAATCTAGACCTCAACCCACTTCTATGAAGAATCCAACCCATTTCTTGTATGAATTCAAATGCTTGATTCTTCACTTCAAATTTCGAAGTTCTGTGATCATCCACATCAGCTTCAACGAACTCCAAAACATTCTCAAGTGAACGTATCTCCAAGCACACATCATTCTCTGCTACGATGAAAGGGAAGAAGCTGCCTGGGAGACCACAATTTTCGACCTGGACAAGTTCAAACATGGGTCTCAGCTCATATATGGTCATAACAACCACACACCAAAAAAAGATGCAAATGCAGACATGATAGTCAAATACATTAGACCAAACCTCTTGCTCGAGTGACTCGGTTCAAGACAAATATTACCATATAACACCAGTTAAAAACCTCGTTTGCATCTGAACCAGTTCATGCATTAAATATACAATCTATGGCCGGACAAGCCACTAGTTAAATGCTTCGCTGCATATGATATGAAGTTCATTCTTGTATCATATCATTATATTCAGAGAAATCATAAAAAAAACAGACACCTCGATGAATCCCCTTCCAGTCACTCTTGGGATAGAACAAGAAAATTTCACACATTGGAGTTGATCATGCTCCTCTAGGCTATACTGCTCATCCATCAACTCCAGAGTTGCTTCTTGAACTAGATACGTGCCTTCAAGAGCACACAACAACCTGAACACAATGACATTGGAGAATATTAAAACATTGATAAGCTTTGTCTACTACTTGCTCAAAAGGTCAGATTAACCACATCTAAATGTTCGTATGACATACCTTGTTGCAGGGAGACACATGTTAAAGCCTTTAACCGAAAACTGAGCTGTTCCAGAAGATGATGCGGCGATAGGTCTAATGCTCATAATTCTACTGCAGTTCATACTACTAAGACACAATGATGTGTCGACAACAACCTGACCTGCAGGGTGAAATTACTTCAGAATGCAGATTCTCCAATATATAAAAATTGTTTGCATATTAATTGATGGGACTAAGACACAATAACTTCTACATACCATTGTAGATAAATGCCATTTGATGCTGCAATCTGATATGCATCCATCCAGTCTTCCAGAAAAAGTTATCTGAGACATCCAGAAGCCTATTTAAACTGGAACTCAGATCGTAGCAAAGCTACACAGGGCAACAAAGAAAGAGAGTAAGTAGAGCAGCTCGTAGCACTGAATTAAGTTCATTAGAGACAAAGCAGTATCAAACTTTGATCAGGGATAATCAAATATCAGCCCTAGGATGACAAGTGAGAACAACTCACCTCCTCCCAGGCATCCTCGTCTTGACGAAGATAAACTGTGAGAACAATACAACCAGGCCTAATGTAGCTCTCAATGTCAGTAGGACTGTGAGATAGCCAGTCGAGTATCTGGAAATTCAACCATTTTTTGGTTATGAGAGTTCCCGAGATAAAAGAAACGTAACATTATTGTCAAAACCAATTCCAGGGCTTAAGGAGTACCTGTGCTCGTAGGAGAAGAGGAAAATCACTGGGTTCTTTCCCGAATAATTTGAAAACTATTCGGTCTGTCCGGCTCTGAAATAGCAGACGAGACAGAGTAAGTGCACATGAGAGGTGAAACTTAAAGAAGGTTGGACAGAGAAAAATATGACCAAGCTTGTGGTACTTCAAAAAAATAAGTATCACATAGGCTCTTGGAATTCTCTGAAACATACAAGTTACAGAGCTCACACAAATGGAGCAAAAGCTAAATGCTTCATGATTACCCACTCTCTTTATCAAGCATAATATATGCAGTTAGCTGTGAAACAAAAGCATCCTACCCCAAAACCTTTAAGAACCAGATGGAAACTCAGAAGCTGTCATTACCTGGTTGTCACCACTTGAACTAGAAGGTGATTGAGCAGATGCTGAATCTGAAGTTCCGCTTGTTTGCGGTGGGCTAGACTGGTGAGATTCTTGTTGCATCCATGAAGGACAATCAAGAGAACTGGTGCCCAAATTTGCAGGTACAGGAGACCTGTCAAGGTCCTCCATGCCATCATCGGAATCGATATAAGCATCATTCAGATCAAAGTTATTCAGCTTGCTCTGCCCTCCAGTTGCATCTCTGCCATCTGCAAAGGATTGAACACCAAATTCTATTGCTAAGAGACTTGGGTTTTTATATCTCTGAATCCAGTATCCAGACAGAAACCTACTTGCTGGAATCGGTAATGCAGGCTCTGCAGCTTGAGGTTGAACAAGCCTTGAAGATCCTTCAACACCTTTTGAGGACATGGGAGGAACCGATTCTGATTTTTCAAGAGAGGCTCTACCATTGAGAATACCTTGAGATTCCTGTAAGAGGCCAGCTATGTTCCTTTCCCCATGCCCGCTAGTGCCATTGGCAAGGCTTTTGAGTATATGAGATAGCAAATCCTGATCTGTAGCTTGTTTTGACTGATTGGCTGCACCCACAAAGACAGTATCAAATAATTATACCACTTGGTCTGGCATAAGTCATGCACTTCGTACTTCAGACCAACAATTGAAAAATCCGAGTCCTTTCACTTCTCTTCATAGTCTACACAACAAAATAAGAACTGTGCCCCAGGTTTGATGCCAGGTTTACAAGAATGCAAATCTAATTGCAGTTTAACGTAACTTGCTATTAAAGATCTCGTCTCCTGGCCCCAAAAATCTCAAAAGAAATAAATGCCAGTACGAATGAAAGACTGTGGAACAGCAGAAGGATGCAAGAACTGGTGACAAAAAGGTAGAGCCATGTCAGTACTTACAGTGCATAGACGATAGTATCTTCAATAAGCTTATCAGCAGATAACTGCTAGCCTGCTCATCGTTAACGGTATTCCCAGTAGGGGTTGCTTCAGGATTTGTTTTCCTCCTTCGTTTATTGTGGCCAGCTAAACGTCTGCGACAGCTTCTCTTTCCTTCATCAAATTCTTCAAGGTCATGGAACCTGTCCCATTAAGAGTGGATAAAGACAGATACCACATGAACACACCATATCAGGACACCCATAAGAATAAAGGAACTGGCAGCATTAGGAAAATTAGAAATTTAGTGGAAATAATCAATTGAAATAATACAAAAGGATGAAGAGAGCTACAGGCACACTTAGGTCTAATGCTCATAATTGGATGCCACACTTAGGTCGTCTTTTCCAATTATAACATATCATCAAATGATGAAACTACAAATAGCAAGAAAGGATATATTAAAGATCCTACAGGCACTCAACTTACCTACTGCACTGTTGACAAAACCTCTGCATGATGTTTCCCACAAGTGCTTTGCTAGCTTTGGAGTGCATCTCACATACCTTGTGCCGTCTATGGTAGTCTTTTGCGTTGCTGAGGTCAGCACCACAGTCTTCTACCTGACAAACTGCCCGACTTGCAGAACCCCCGGCAAGCTTAGTCTTCTTCCCACTATTCCCTTCCCAAGTTCCGACTTCCCTTTCAGCAACTGGAAAACATTGCCCTCCGAGCTTCAAAGTGAAGCCGCCTGCTTTATCATCCAAATTATCGTGCTCAACGACAACGACCCTCCGACGCTTCTCAAGCTCCCTCTTTCCATCATCAGTTCCCAAATTGATTTCATCGGAGCATGAGGACGAGCTATTGGACGAATTTCCAGCGGCAGGAACCCTGTTCTCGAGCGGGAAAAACTGCCGGCTGGGATAATCAGCCGAAACCGGATTCAGTCGTCTAGCGACGAATAGATCGCCATCCCACTTCCAATCATTCAAATCCCATTCTAAACTCCCCTGTCCTAAGGCACGCAAGTCAGCCGGAGGAAGTCCATAGAAATGACGCGCTTGTGCCTCAACTCTAGCCTCCATCTTCGGTCACCGAGATCTTCAAAATCCTTAACCGTGCAAAATTGACCACGAACCAAGAAGAAGACCCAAACTACAGCTCGAGAAAATTAATACCTACTCGAATATCGCATCCAACCACAAAAGCCCCAAATAATTCACCCCCAAAAAGTTCACCTAATCAGCTTCACTTCTGCCCCAAAAGTCGAGAAACAGTCCACAGACACATCCATGTTTCCAATTAAGAGCTACCCACATAACAATCAGGCCCCAATCGACGGGCGAACCCCTCAAGACTCCAACTTTCGAAGCTCGAGGACCATGAATCCCGCCAACCCGCACTGCGGCCGTACTACTACCGCACAACTAGAGAACACACAAGCAAGAGCAACCGAAAACGGGCACGCGAGCGAGAAAAGGCCTGTACGAACTTGCCTAGGAGCTACCGAATCTGCGGGGATCCGAGCCGATCGACGCCGACGAGGGCGGTTCACCGCCGGGGAGGAGCACAGATACCGAGGCAAGTGGGCGTGAGGTTCGGACTGCGATGCTGATAGGAACGTGCCTTTTTATTTTCTCTCTCTTTTTCTCAGTTAAGGAGAGAGAGAGAGAGTGTTTGTGGGTTGTAATGTGGTGTGGTCTGGTGTGGTGTGGTGTGGCATATGGTATGGTACACACACAATCAATCATCTCAAAAGGAGGAGAGAGATATAAGGTGGGGGTTGGGCCCACCTTGTACACCGCGTGTCCCGCACCCTTACGATATGGGGGAAGATGCCCTCGGCCTTTTTCCTGTTGCTGGGGTGTACTGCCCTCGAGCGAACCATGAGTGGGAAATGATCCGCTGCTTCGCGCGCTCCGTTCGCTCGGTGTAGGCCCGCGCCCGGCCAACCGGCTCGGCGTCGTTGCCCGGACGGAGGGACGAAGCTCCGCGAGATCCAGCGTCGGCTTGCTCACGCAACCGCAAAATTCGTCAGGATCTCAAGCCCTACCACACCAATAAGTAATTCTAGACAAATTCCCTTTGAAATGGATACTGAATGTCAAATATGGCTCGTGATAATCTATCTTATGGGACATATGGTGATTCTTTTGCGGCATTTGCCTCAACTCAAGATCCCAATATCATAATTCTATTATTGTCGTTAAGATCTCAAAACCTACCCGCCATGAAATCCGATACCAAGTGCTACCAGCTTCGATTTCATGCCTGCAGATTGGCTTGTTTTAGCAAATTCGATCGGTGACGTGGAAATTCGTCTAGCTTGAACGCATCGAGTCAAGTCAAGTTAGGAGTGATCTGCCCTTGAATTGGGCCTGCTCTACCCTAGAGGCATAAATCGAACTGACTGGTCCTCGTCCGTTTCATGGATTGGTCCGATTCCCTATTGGATTGATCCAGTTTAGAATTTTAATAATTTTTTTCTTCACTCTTTAAAAAAAAATATTATAAAAAGAACATCGGGACGAGCAGTGTGGCTCCACATTTAGAATCGAAAATCGAATCGTTTCAAAATTTTGGAACCAAATTAAATTCACAAAAAGGGGTTCGGATGACATTTTTTTTCCAACTAGGGCGGTACACGTGGCAAAAAAAAATCAGAAAAATGAAATAAGGGGCCCCCCCTTTATGGTTCACCGCTTTTCACTATATTTTCCTGATATTCTTCTATATTTTTCGGTTCATCTTCTTATTTCTCTCTTAAAATAATTAGGCACAGAGCCAAACAGAAGCCTCGTGTATGGACATGTCTCGTTTCCGACCCCTCTTTGTTTGTCGGGACATATATTCCCTTTTTTGACTCCCGGATTTTCCTTCTCGTATAATCTTGGCTCTTTGAAATTACTGCGATCTACAGTGCGTTGACTTTTGACAATTCTAAGACCGGGCCTACTTCACAAGGGGAGAAGGCGGTTCGATCCGAAGTTTCTGAATTGCGGGGTCGCCCGACTCATCGCTCGGTTCGCGACCGGGCGCATCTTCATGTCACGGTCGTCGGACGGACATAGGAGGAAGTATATAAAGTCCGACACATCGAAGAGAATGCTCGAGCAATGCCAATGGCCGGAAAATGGATATTGAGGACATGTTGTCCTAGAAAAAATAATAATCAACTCTATTACTGAGTTAATCGAAGTCAATCCTGTGATAAAACAAAACAAGGACTCGTTATTATTTTGTCAATGTGTTTTTTGTCTGGTATATAGTAAAAGTACTGCTCTAGCTTGAGACCATGAATTCGTTCATCACGGAAAAAAGCGGACCCGCTTAAAACGACGGGTGATAACCTTTGTCCCCAAAAATAACGCAAGTGGACGATCGAAGAAAGTTAGTACACGTGACAGGTGCGCCTGTAAGTAGAGAATGAATACCGACGTGCATGTTGTGATTGATTAACAAAATTGACGTACGGCGACCGAATTTTAATCGGACATCGATTGCGATTGAGTTACACGTGAAGGGAATCGACGAATCATGTGGACCCGGAAAAAATAAGAAGAGATCAAATCAAAATACTCGATTTGATCGTGTGTCGTTGTCCAAGTGGGGAGACTTAAGAAAAAGGAAGAAAGGCAATCGAATTCTCGTACCAATACGAATGACAGAGCCATCAAGGGAAGAAAAAGTAAATCGGGACCTGTGAATTGGGGCACGAAGCGTCCGTCGCTTGTCGCTCTCCCAAAGATGGGACGAGCGACCACCTTAGTTGATGCGCCATTAATGGAATCGCTAACTAACAAAAGCATGCCGGAGTCTTAATCGAATCGAGATTTTCTTACAATTTAAGTTAAGTAAATATATTCGGATATCTCAATAGGCATGCGCTGATGATAAATAGATTGATGGGTGAAATGCTAATATCACAGGTGTGAGATTTGTCTCGTCCTCTCATCTCCAAAGCAGCTCTTGCTACTGCCGCTGCCTCCTGCTTCCCTCCATGTTGTTACCCTCCCCGAGATTGTGGCCATCATCTCCTTCATCCCCCTACCTACCTCCTTGGGTTCTTTGGCAAGCTCAATCGATGCTTCGTCGAGGTCAATAATTCACGCACAGTGAGCTCAAGGCCATGTGAGTCGACGACAAGCGACTCACCGGATCTGGCGAGACTAGAGTTCACATCGCTGGTCGCCGCCATGGCGACAGGCCAAAGAAGAAGGAAAAAACCCAAAAAAGAAAAAGGTAAAGAAAAAATAAAAGTAATTAAAATTTGATTTTTTCAAAAAAAATTAAAAAAATATTAAAAGAAGTGCATAAATGAAAATCCATTCCATACCAAACGACGGAAAATATTTTTCTATTCGTTTTCAAGTTTCAATTAGATACCGAAAAGTATCTTGTCATTTTTCTAGAAAATAACTTTTCAAAAAGTATTTTCTAGAAATATTTTATTTTGGTGAAACAAATAGAGCCTTCGGTATTTACGATGCTTGACAATAATTACAAAAAGAAAGATCCAAAGAGCGATGGATCCATAAATTGATATATTTATCGAACAAGGCATGATGAGACTACTAGCGGTGAGCGATTCCGGGTTCCTTATAGGTTCCACCTAGGAACTTGAAATCTACCTAGGTCGAACAGTTTATCATTTTTTGGAACTTGAAACCTACCCATTATATTTTGAACCAGAAACATATCCTATCACAGGTTCTAGGGTCGGTTCCAGGATACTTGGGAACCTACCAATTTTTTTAATCTTTTCTTTTTTCATTTTTAGTTAAGAAAAATGAGAGAGAATGCTACAACCGCTAGGGGAAAGTAAATGTGAGCAGTTTTTAGGTTCCAAACATGTTACATTTAGAACTTGAAAACAAATGTCGAACAAGTTTCTCATTTTTTGAAACCTAAAACCTAACAATTTATTTGGTTCCATGTCATACACTCATCATCGGATGCTAATATCGTAGGATCGTATGAAGACATTTACCAAGAAAACACAAAAATTTATTTCGGGATCCGAGTCCAGGTTCCGGATAGTGAAATGCGGAGCCTACCCAATGGAATAGGTTTCTCAATTTTTGGAACTTGGAACCTACCATACATACCTTGGAACTTAGAACCAGGATTGATTCTCACGTGTTCCGGTTCCAAACTCCCAGGTTCTATCCTCGTAACCATGCTCACCCCTACTTTGGAGGATTCCTTGAAGCATACGTCTTGAGATAGATATCATATGGAGATGCACGTCGATACAAACTAAAAGCGCTTTGTCTCTTAAGCTTCGAACATACTTATCGGTTTGACACAAAAAAAAAAACATATCGGGAAAAATAAACTCAATTTTCATTATGAAATAAAAATGAAAGATAAAAATGACCCCCTTTTCGGTTTTCTTTTGGGTTATGTCCAACAAAATAAAAAATAAATTTGGCATTTCTTTTCTCTCTTTTTATTTTGAGTTTTTTTATCGAGAACTATTTTCCTTTTTTTTTGTTGAGGCTTTTTTTTTCGTTCGAAAGTCTGCGGATGTTAAAAAGCTCCTTTAGGACCCATAGCTTGTTTCGATCATTCGAGCAACGTCGACGCTCTCGAAACAACCATAATTGAAACACATTTGCATTGTACAAGATTAATCGGGATAAGATGTTATGTGACTTGGCTCGAAGGGATTGGCAAGTGAGATCTTCCCCTCATGCCAAATGAAGGCGACCAAACCCAACAAATGGATTAACCGAATTGAAAATAGTCCGATTCAAATAGATTCATTTAACTTGTTTTGATCAATTTTCACAAAATGCAAATCATTAGACTTATACCCGAACCGATCCATACCCAATTCATAATAGACACGACACATATTCTCAATTTAGGAGAACTCATGCTCAAAGTAAGGTGAGAGTGCAGAGTTTTGCTCGGAGTTGTTAAATGAATTACGCATGAAGGAAGGCATAGTGAGACACCGCACTAGTGCCAATGAACCACAATACATTGCGAGTTGATGAGCGAGAACATTATTAGAGATGGCCCATAAAATATTCTCTAGTATTGGTATAGCTAGGAGTTTCCGATGGATGCGCTTAGTATAGCGAGCTACCCGATGAATAGATCCCCATCGATTGCGATTGGATGTTGGACTCCCGAAAAAGTGTGGTCGGGTAACATTGCCGGTTATTATGTTCTTAGAATATTTGGTTGCCCATGTTATGTTCGAGTTAGTGATAGTAAGCTTGATGGAAGGGCAAATAATTGCATGTTTTTGGGCTATGCACAAGATGAATATGGTTATCGATTGTGGTGCTCCGAATTAAATTTACCTATTATTAGCATAGAAGTTACATTTGACGAGTCTTCAATACTTTTGACTATGAGTGATTACGGCGGCGTTCATACGGATCTAGTGATGTTCGGCTTGAGGTAGAGTTGCAACCGAAATTCTTGAGGTAGCGGGTACTAGCGAAGCAATTGACACAAATAGTGCTTGCGGCGAGTGGAGCCCATGGAGCCAACGATTCTTTGTAATTGCTGATGTTGACAAGGTACATGTTCGATCTCCTAATAGATATGGATGCATTGATGGTTTTGCTTTATTTGCGATAGAGGAGCTTGTGTCGAAACTCCTCGTGGAGTAATTAAAGGTGCATGTGCGATTGGTGTTCGATGAGATCATCGGTTATAGCGGAGTTCAAGCGCGGTTTGAACTTGAAAAACATCTCAGGCGGTTGAGCCCATTGGGCTATGGGAGAGCGATAGCGGTGAAGTTCGGATACTAGAGAAGTGATTGTGATTTGGCTCGAACGTCGAGTCAAGGTGGAAATTGTTAGAAACATGTCTCGAGTTTGAGCCCGAGCGAAAATCTAAATTTTGAAAGTATATCTTGATCGTGGAAGTTAAGGATAAATTATAAATATAACGGATGTTATTTTTATGGTGAAGATGCGGTAAGATTGGATTAAATCTATTTTGAATCCACGAAACTTATCTTCTGTTATTTGTATCGGCCGAAGAATATCCAAAGTGGAAAGTCCAAGTTTTGAATTCATTGACCGCACTCATGAATTCAATTCCGTTGGGGTGTCGGTCAACAAAAAGCAAATACATGGAAGTCAGAGTTGGATTCGGAAAGGGCTTGCTCATATATATTTTGCTTGGACCATTAATTTGTCTTCAAGCTACCGCGCAAAGGGGACTTCTTCGTGGATTATAAGCATTGCATGTAATTGCCTCGCTAATTGCATCCGGTGAGTGTTAGATAGCTGATTAAATCTTGAATTAAGATTTGTTAATTTTTTTGTAAGATTAAGAGATTATTTCGTTAGGAATTGAAAATTAAATACTTGTATGCGTTATTGAATGTAAACGAGGCTTAGGAAATATTAAGAGTGTTTGAGTAACTTGAGTGTGATTTATAATTTTCGTGTATCGCTGATCCATAGTGGAATTCGTTCTTTCTTTCTCCACGTAGACGTAGGTCTATACAACTAAACCACATATATCTAGTGTCCGATTGATTTTTTTGTTTTATTTTTTATCGTTCGATCGCTTGTTCCGCGCAACGATCGCCGTGGCCGCAACCGGCCAAAGAAGAAGGAAAAAGCCAAAAAAAAAGGAAAAAGAAAAAAAGTAATTAAAATTCAGTTTTTTTCAAAAAAATAAAAATAAAAAAATATTAAAAGGAATGCATAAATGAAAATCCATTCCATACCAAACGACGGAAATATTTTCCTATTCATTTTCAAGTATTCGGTCAAATACCGAAAAATACTGTCATTTTTCTAGAAAAATAACTTTTTGAAAAGTATTTTCTAGAAATATCTTATTTTTCGAGAAATGAATGGAGCCTTGAGTATTTACGGTGCTTGACAGTAATTACAAAAAGAAAGATCCAAAGAAAGGTGGATCCATAAATTGATCTATTTATCAGACAAGGCATGATGAGACTAGTTCGGGGGACCCCTTGAAGCATATGTACTTAGACACAGTATCGTATGGAGGTGCACGTTGATACAAATTAAAAGCGCTATGTCTATTGGGCTTCGAACATACTTATCCGTTTGACAAACAAAAAATACTTATCGGGAAAAATAAACTTAGTTTTCGTTACGAAATAAAATGAAAGATAAAAATGACGCCCTTTTCAATTTTCTTTTGGGTTACGTCCAACAACACAAAAAATTTAACATTTCTTTTCTCTCTTTTTATTTTGAATTTTTTACCGAGAGCTTTTTTGGCTGAGGAATTTTTTTTTTCGGTCGAAAGGGTGAGGATGTTGAAAAAGGCTCCTTTAGGACCCATAGCTTGTTTCAGCCATTCAAGCAACGTCAACGCTCTCGAAGCAACCATGATTGAAACACAATCGCATCGTACAAGATTAATCGGGATAAGATGTTATGTGACTTGGCTCGAAGGGATTGACATGTGAGAGCTTCGCCTCATGCCAAATAATGGCGACTAGACCAGGACAAACGGGTTAATCGGATTGAAAATAGTCGGATCCAAATAGATCCATTCAACTTATTTTGATCAATTTTCACGAAATGCAAATATGTTAGACTCATAGCCGATCCGATCCATACCCAATTCATAATCGACACGACACATATTCTCAATTTAGGAAAACTCATGCTCAAATTGAGGTGAGAGTGGAGAGTTAGTGAATGCGAGATTGAGTGAGAGCCAGGAAAGAGTCGTAAAGATGAGTCGAGTCTAAATAATACATACGTTCATTTACTATCCATTTAACACAATTTAACTCAATGTATGACCCTATTTATTGAATTTAGTTAATTTATACAACAATTCGGTTCATTGTATATAAATTAAGAAATAAATTTATAATCTATTTTGACAGCTCTAATCACACGTGAGTTTCGTCTCCGTGTTCCAAGCTCGGGTTCTGCACTCGGCGGGGAGTTTGCTCGCTGCAATCGGCATGGCAAAGTAGAGCGCGAATCCTTTTCACGGTTATTAAACAAAGGGGTAACAAAAAAAAACCAAAAGCAATCCATCTAAAGCTCGATGGTGACCAAGAGACAACGAGAGCTGTTTCAATGAATATTGAATAGACACTGCAATAATGTCCCGCGAGCGAACTAAATGAGCGGAGCAGAAACAATGTCGGAGCCTCCCGTCCCGCATAAAGACCAGATTCCGATTTTTGGCCGACTTTGGACCGCGGAACCGGAGACCCGACCAGTCAGCCAGTCACGAGGTTGTTTGGAGCAGTCCACATGCGCTCGCGGTTGTCCTCCGATAATTCCGCGTGGACCAGACGCGAAGCAACGGAATTTTGTCGTGAACTGCTTGAACTTTACGGGCTTATTTCGCGATAATTAAATAATTCTTTTAAAAATCAATACTAACTTTTCGATTAAAAAAAAAATCAATACTAACGTACCATTAAATAATACGAAGGTTCTCTCATTAGCCCAACCGACCAAAGCTTCTAACATATTCCCTTCGGACTGGCCAAAAGAACAATAATGACATAAAAAAAAACATGTTCTCTACGGTAGTCACTCTGTTGGTAATACGTAAAAATAAGTACAACATATTTTCGTCTATTTCACGAAAAAGTAATAATTAAAAAAATTATCACCGAATATTTACATCCATCGTTTGAAATAATTGGTCAGTGAAAATTATTTTTATTATGGATAATAATTTATATCTAAATATTTTCGAAGATGACAAAAATATTTTCCGTTTATTTATTTTTGTAAACGAAACGAGTGGTCACTTTTAGGAAAATGTCTCCAAACGATTCACTCTTCCCGAAACAAGTGCACCCTTAATTCCAACCGATGCTGGATTTCCCGCCTAGTAGATCCTTAAAAACGAGCAATTCATGAAATAATTTGACGTGGATATGTTTGTTTCATCGTTAAATCGTTACTCTCGACGCGATCTATGTGAATAAAAATATACATTACGTTCGAGGGACCGAGTAATTACAAATATTATTCCTTGAAAATATGAATTTAATTTTGTCGTGCCATGCCGCATGCAATGTGCATAGTTCAGGTTCAGATCCCTTCCAAACCTGACAACTACTCTCAACAACGTACTATCTTATTATAATCGTTGTTTAGGACAAGAAGGTAATAACGATAATGGGGTGGCCGAACGATTCCTGCCCAACATGTGCGCTAACACATGCTTAGTTCCTTAAGCAATCATAGCGTTAATTACTGTTTTTTTTTAAGTTATAGATATTTCTGGCCGGAGAATATTATATAAAAAGGGATGAAAGAGTTGTTCATATGTTTAAGATGTTGGACGGGTTCAAATTGAATTTGGCTTATGGCTGCGGTGTGCCCTTGGAGTGAAAATTTGCAGGTTCATCTAGATCAAAGAGTTGTTTTTCTTCCTTTTGGGTTAGAAAAGGGAGTAGGTTTGATGTAGCTTTCCTTTTTATTATTTTATCTTTCCCTTCTTTGGGTAATATGCATGGTCTGAACCTGATTAATGGAGGTGTCGGAGTCGGATCTATCGTGCAAAGAAGAAAAAAGAGACATGGTAATCGAGCCTAATGAGGCGGGACTACTGCGTATGGTCCAGGCCGATTAATGCGGGGTAGGTTCCAGATGGAAGGCTGAAAGGAACTTAAAATCGCTCACCACTAATCCAAATCGAATGATCATTCAGTCATTGAATTCAGAGGGCAAAAATTATTGAAGTCCTTTCCAGGATAGATTGAAGTCCTAACTCAGGGCACCATGCCCGAATGTCCTTGCTTTGATTTGTTTGTCGGCCATGATACAAAATCACTGAGGCTGAGTTTGGTGGTCCGAGTTTGAGTCCGTATAGAATAACAAATAATCATATTGTTTGGTGACGTTCTCTGGACCCGATAAACGATTCCTCAGATAAGAAATTCGGGGTAGAAGGTGGCGCAGACCTGGATATAAAATTCTAGAGATTAACTTAACAATTTCCACGTTACAGGAAAACCCAATCGGAGAGACTCGATGTCCTCGGCGTTTCTTACAGCGGCACACCACCACCACGTACGACATGAGCGTCCCTCACTCTGGCGTCGTAGAGTATCCTCTTCGGTGCCCTTGCTCACGACTCACTTGGAAGGTCATGGCTCACCACCTCATACGTGGCTCCCTCTCTTTCTCAGTTGGTCTTTCAGCTTTTCCACCATCAATGAATCACATGTCCGTTCCTCTCTCTGATTACTCATTCTTGGCCACCATTTTTTAACGATATCTCTCTTGGCCGACTCTGAACTAGGCTCTCACCAAGTGTTTGATGAAACACCAAAGAGAGATCCTCCTCGCCTTTAGTTCAGAAGTTTGCTTAATGGAAGAGGTCGACCTCCTCCATTTCCTCTGTAGCTCGCCCTCCTCCATCACGCTCTCCCCTTCACCACAGTAGCTCCACCTTCAAGTCCACACTCACCAAGTGTTCGACAATTTTCCCGAGAGATGGAGAACAAAGCATTTGAAATGTGGGGAAAGGCTGCCGAGAATCGAATCAGACCACTGTGAAAGGCTTGAGAATACTTATTAAAGATGATGTGATATTTCTTATGTTGAAGATTTTCAAAGATTTCAAATCCTGTCTTAGGTTGCACCATACACATGATAGGATGTTTCCACAACCCGATGATATTTGGAGGATTTCAAATATCCCTTTATCCTGTCCATTCTAATTCAAATCTGGACGATGATGAAACGCAGCTTAAATGAGGTGAGAGAACCTAATTGGGTCTAAATGGGTGTATTCAAGCCCAAGAAGAAATATGCAAGCCCAAGCCCACTTAAATGATGTTGCACGCCTGATTATCCTAAACTGGGGCCTACTGTCATGCCCATAAACTTTACTTTTCGCCGTTCGCCCTCATTTCGAGGTTGAAAAATTGTGGGATTGACTAGTCTTCTCCCTCCTTTTAGTCTCTTTCCTTCCTAGGAACGGCCGTGACGCTAAAATTTGGAAAGCTGTGGCGAGCATGGGACGGAGGAAAAAGCAGTAGACTTTTGAAACATCCATCCAATAAAACATCCTTTGAAAGCACGTGGCAAGATCAACCCCCGATATGGGCTAGTTCATTTGCTTAGACCACGACCGAATCAACAACGACGATTCGCGCTTCAATTTCGAGTCTTAAGTTCGTGCTCCATGGCTCTCAAGAAACACGGCAAATGGCTACTACATGATGTTGAGTTTTCATATTATCTTGAAGCTACATTGAACATTTATCAATAGTTCAAAATCGTATTAAACAAATTAAAAATTTAAAAATGATATGGCATATCCAATTAAAATTTAAGGATCACATTAGAGAAATCAAAAGTTCGGAGAAAATATTGCACGGATCATATAATCTCTCCTTTTAACTTTTCTAGCACTGAGATTCACCGCTAACATCCCGACACGCAGTTGGTTAAACTAGACCGTAGCACAGACGATAGCACCAACCCCCACCTCCAAAAAAAAAATAAATTAATTCTCTCTCTTTCTACCCGCATTGAAAGTTCTCGCTGACAGTGCAGTCAAATCTGGCTTCCTCAGACGAATTTTCTCAACTAATTGAAAAAAAAATGAAAAAATGTCACCATCGAAATAACGTCGCAACAACTCCAATATTAATTTTTCGACCGAAAAAAGAAAACCACCATATTTTCCAGTATAAAGAAAAAGAAAAGGGGGCGAATGGGAAAATGGACCAAACAAAACCGTCCGTTTGTAATAATTCAACCCAAGAGGAGTGTGGGACAAGTCAACTCCACTTCGCTCTGTTTCTTCTGTATGCGCGTTATCCTGCGCACCCCCTTCCTCCCTTATCTTGCGCACCCTTCGCCGGCCTCCGACTTCACTTCAGGTCTTTCCACTCGACTGCCTTGCAAGTGTAGAGAGAGAGAGAGAGAGAGAGAGAGAGAGCGTGTGCTGTGTGTTCTCCCTCCGTGGCCTCGTTCGTTTCCCTTGCGATTTCCTGTCAATTTCAGGTACCGGCTTCTCTCCCCCTTTTCGCGCCGTTTCGGTTTCGGTTTGTCCGTGGATCGTCCTGCGCGCGATCGGCTTCTCTGTGACGTCGCGCGTTTGAAGTATTTTTGGCCGATTTTTCGTTGCTGGATTGCCCGGTGTGGGTTTCGACGGTGTGAATTTCGTGCTTTTCTTTTTGGGTTTGGTGCCGGGTCTCTTTCTGGTCCTGCGCTGGTGCATGTGCGCGGTAGTTGTTCTGATCCGATTGTTGTTGCTTGCCGAGGCTGTGCTTGATCGGTGGTGCGACTCGGAAGGCAACAATCGGCGCGCTGACTCGTAGCTTATGCGGTTCAATTTGCCCTACCAGTCGAGGTTTTGCTAGGATAGCTAAGCTTTTGTGCGTGCATGTAGCTAATTTGCTGGACTAGACTCCATGGAGTGCTGCGCAGGTTTTCCTGGATGCGGATCACTTCTTTAAATGCCGATTGGAACGGGAAGGGGAAAGCCCTCCCCGTGTATGAAATGAGGTCGTAGGGCTAGGCTTCTTGCGGTTGCATGGCCGCACCGAGATGAAATTCTTTATTCGGCGACATGTTTGGAGGATGTGTAGGACTTGTTAGATACTAGATTTAGGGGCTTTGTCAATAGTTTTGGATGTAAAACGTATGTATGCAATAATTTGTAAAATCAAAGTAGTATGATTACTTCTATATTGGAACATTACGGATACTAGTGTATCTGGAACAATCATTTGTTGTGGAGATTATGCTGGTGTCTGTGTGCTAATTATGATGTGATACAGAGTGTAATGATGAATTGGATGATAGTCATAGCTCATAATTCGATGTCTCTTCACATCTCCCACTGCGAGCTTCATCTTACTCTTGGTTCTTGCTTACCATTTCACACGCCATTCTTCTCATCATTATTGCTTCAAATTGGGTTCTTGGTCCTTTTCCCGGAAATTTGAGGGAGACTGTTGTACAACTGCAGTACCATGGAAGCCAGAGGATATGGCAACTGACTGTGTTAGATGTCCTCTTGCCACAAATTGTACCTGTTAGGGGAGTCCTAGTGCACAAGGGTACTGTGGGGTCTTAAGATGATTACATGCACTAACAATGAGAGAGAGAGAGGTGTGGAGCCTCAACCTTGTAGTCCTTAGTGAATTCCTCTACGATATGAATATGTGACATTTGAGACACATGAAGCAACCTTAACTGGGTGTTTATACACAACCTTAACTGGGCATTGATACACAACCTCGTTCGCTTCCCTTGCGATTTCCGGCCAATTTCAGGTACCGACTTCTCTCCGCCTTTTAATGCCGTTTCAGTTTCGGTTTGTCCGTGGATCGTGCTGCCTGCAATCGGCTTCTCTATGACGTCATGCGTTTGAGGTTTTTTTGGGCGATTTTTCGTTGCTGGATTGCCCGGTGTGGGTTTCGACGGTGTGAATTTCGTGCTTTTCTTTTTTCGTTTGGTGCGGGTCATTTTTCTGGTGCTGCACTGGTGCATGTGCGCGGTAGTTGTTCTGATCCGACTGTTGTTGCTTGCCGAGGCTGTGTTTGATAGGTGGTGCGACTCGGAAGGCAACAATTGGTGCGCTTTATTTGCAACTTATACAGTTCAATTTGCTTTACCAGTCAAGGTTGTGCTGGTGCTGTGAATTTCTAGGATAGCTATACTTTTGTGCATGCATGTAGCTAATTTGTTAGACTAGACTCCACGGAGTGCGCAGGTTTTCCTGGATGCAGATCACTCCCATACATGCCGATTGGAACGGGAAGGGGAATGCCCTCCCCGTGTATCAAATGTGGTCATAGGGTAGGCTTCTTGAGGTTGCCTGGTTGCGGCGAGATGGAATTCTTTATCTTGATCCAAGAGAAATGACATTACGTGACCCGTTTGGAGGATGTGTAGGACTTATTAGATACTAGTCTTAGGGGCTTCGTCAATAGTTTTGGATGTAAAACATATTTATGCGATAATTTGAAAAATCAAAGTAGTATGATTACTGACTTTATTGGAACATGAAGGGTAATAGTGTATCTCGAACATTCATTTTAACTCACGGAAATTATGCTGGTATCTGCGAATATCCTTTTTATATGATCTCCTATAGATAGCGGTGCTAATTAAGATGTGATACAGAGTGTAATGATGAAATGGTCGATAGTCATAGCTCATAATTCAATCTCTTCACATCTCCCGCTGCAAGCTTCAGCTGACTCTTGTTTTTCACTTACCATTTCACATGCCATTCTTCTCATCATTATTGCTTCAAATTGGGTTCTTGGGAAGAGTTCAAGTCAATTGAGACTTTTCTCTGCTTTTCATCTATGTTTATGAAAGTTATTTTGTTAACCTTTTTGGCTTATTTTGAGCCAATTCTTTCTGTGTTATTGAGAAGTAACTTCCTTCAAACAGGGGAGGTCCATTTGGTGAGGGAAGAAAGTCATGAGCTGCTTTAGCTGTTGTGAAGATGATGATATCCACAAAGCTCCAGATAGTGGAGGCATGTACCCGATGAAGAGCTCAGCAGGCAATAAATGCAATCGCGATTATTCTCGTTTTGACATATAATTTAGTCCTATGCATACCAGCTATACAAAATTGGTCTGCTGTTTATGTTTGCTGCTAAATTTGTATCGAGTTTCTGGTTTTGTTCGTCTAGATGTATTTCATATGACATTCATATTCATTATAAAAATGTTCTTATTTTTCTACTTTTATCCTTTCATATGATGCTCTTCCAATCAACCTAGCCTTTACCTTTTGTCCTTTCTTCTTGTTTATTTCCTGAATTTATCAGTGTAAACTAAGTTGAACTTCATTGTTCAGGAAATGATGGGGCATATCATGCCTCTGAATCTGCGCCAAAAGGTGCACAAGCGGTAAAAGTGCAGCCCATTGAAGTCCCTGCTGTTCCAGTGGACGAACTTAAGGAAATCACTGATAACTTTGGTACAGATGCTTTGATTGGGGAGGGATCATATGGCAGAGTGTACTATGGGCTTCTAAAAAGTGGGCAGGCTGCAGCTATTAAGAAGTTAGACGCAAGCAAGCAACCTGATGATGAATTCTTAGCGCAGGTTTGGGATGCTAGCCGGTGTCAATTGTCGACTCTCTCTTTATTTTAATTTTGTTTTTCAGCTGATGTAAAGCTTGGCAGGTTTCCATGGTGTCGAGATTGAAACATGAAAATTTTGTTGAATTGCTTGGTTATTGTGTTGATGGAAATTCCCGTGTTCTCGCCTACGAGTTTGCATCTAATGGCTCTCTCCATGACATCCTCCATGGTAAGCAAGAGGCATGTCTGATTGTGATCCTTTTCCGCTGTTGAGCTTTTTGGATTGTACAACTACTTCTAGCTATTATAGTTGCGAAATGATGCCACCGTAAGGCAATTTATGAGTCCACTGTGTGATTTTTGTACCTATGGATGTGTATTGACTGGATGTAGATATTCACAGCCTGTTAAACTCTATACTTTCTCAATGAAGTATGTGCTACAAGCATAATTATTGACTTACAGCTTACAACTGCCTTTCCCATCATGATGTCATTCAATAATGCTTAAAGTAAGTTCAATTGGTGGCTTCACAGCACCATCAATCTATGTCATGAATAATTAATGATAGATACCTTGCCTTCTCAAGTACTGTGGTTGGCTAGCTTTGGTTTGCTAGTTTGATCTGCTTTAGCAATGGCTTCAACTTCTCCTTTGCTCTTTTCTTTTGGGCAGTTAAGGGTTAAGAGTAAAACTAAAAGCTACTGTTGCTTTCTCCATTTTAGTATATGTTACAAACAAAGTTGTTGACTTATAGAGCCTAAACCGCCCTTTCCATCATTGTGTCACTCAATACTGCTTAAAACTGTTCTTTTGCAATGGTGTCTACTTGACTGCAATGATCTATGTCATGTTATCATTTATAAGGGATACTTTACATGCTCGACTACTATGGTGAGGTAGCTATTGTTTGCTGGTTTGATCTGTTTTGCTTGCCTTGTAGTCATGCAATTTCTCAATTGTCCCTGCAATGCTGCCTTCTAGTTTATCGAGGGCATCAGAGGCTGACTTCAAGAAAGTTCACAATGGGTATACCTGACAGAGAGCTATCATCCTCATATTCATCGTTTAAAAGGACATTTATATGCAATTCTATGGACCATTTCCGCATGGATAATATGCTAAAACTCCTCGCTTTTAATGATTATTTAATCCGCATATATACACCATCTGTGCTATATGAGTGTTCATATCACTATGGTTACATAGATGCTCTTATGCATATCCCTAACTTAGGGCTTCAGGTTTTACTGGACCAAACTGGCTCGATATGAACTTCTGGTTATTACGTGCAAAAGTGATATTAGTCATCACCAGTTTCTTTCGATGCAGGTCGAAAAGGGGTTAAAGGGGCACAGCCTGGTCCCGTTCTTTCTTGGGCACAGCGAGTAAAGATTGCAGTAGGGGCTGCTAAAGGACTCGAGTATCTGCATGAAAAAGCAGAACCTCGAGTAATCCATCGTGATATTAAGTCCAGCAATGTCTTAATATTCGATGATGATGTTGCAAAAATAGCTGATTTTGATTTGTCCAACCAAGCTCCTGATATGGCAGCCCGTCTCCATTCAACTCGTGTTCTCGGCACCTTTGGTTATCATGCTCCCGAGTAAGTTACTTTTGGTTCTCACAATTTATCATATCCGACACACATGCGCATGCTTGCGCTCCTATCATGACAACTCAGTTTATCAAACTTCTCTTTGGGCCAGCTCATGTGATCTAAATCACATGGATCCTTTTTTTAGCGTAGTTCTGCATGGTAATCCTTGCCATGAGCAACTTTTGATAATGCCAATTTTCTTCTTACGGGGCAGATATGCAATGACTGGACAGCTAAATGCCAAAAGTGATGTATATAGTTTTGGTGTTGTTCTGCTGGAGCTTCTGACTGGGGCGGAAACCCGTGGATCATACATTACCACGGGGGCAGCAGAGTCTTGTTACATGGGTACTAATTTCACCCATAATAATTTATCTTCTACTGTTTTAGTTTTCTATAAAACTGGACTTTCTTTTGGTCCTTTTGCTGTTTTAAATTGTTCTTTTTTTTGTTGTTGGGTATGTGTGTTTTTTATAGGCTACACCTAAGCTGAGTGAAGACAAAGTTAGGCAGTGTGTGGATGCAAGACTTGGAGGCGAATACCCTCCAAAGGCAGTTGCAAAGGTAATGCTTCAACTTACCATGTTAATATGCTTTTACTTTACTGGCATGTAGTATTGGGACTAGAATATGGGACTCACGAGCGCACGATCTCTCAGTCAGTCATCAATCCTTCAGATAAATTTCTTATCATCGCTAAGGATTCTGTGATGTCCATATCAACATATTCGATGAATTATTGGACCAGTGGCAGACTTAATGCGTTTTAGGCTAAGAGATTCCACCATAGAACTTATCTTTCCTGTGTAACAAGATGAATGTTATACAGGCAATAAAATGTGCTCCTGAATTTAGGTTGCTGTGGCTTTTCATTTGCCCTTTCAAGGAAATTGAACTCTAGATTTTGGTGTTCGTAGAGAAATTTAAGTATCTGGCATAAATATTATGGGTAGAAGTTCTGGGTTCCTCTACAATTTTTGACACCTCGTTTTCATGAGATCTTAATTGTAGAGAGCCAATTCCTAGAATATCTATCTGTGATTGCAGCTGGCTGCTGTTGCCGCCTTATGTGTGCAATACGAGGCTGATTTTAGGCCCAACATGAGCATCGTCGTGAAGGCATTACAACCCCTCCTGAATGCACGGTCAGGACCAGCGGGCGAAACACCAAGCTCATAACTTCTCTGGGTCTGGGTGTGTGCGTGCAAGTGAGCGAGCACCAAAAATGCAACAAAACGAACAGATTGTAGAAGGTTTTTCTATATCGGTTTTGTGAATTTGTGTATGGATCCCTCATTGGGAACATTCTATTTATTGATACTATTCGGATATGACAACTGTTATCTGCATCGCCTGGCTTTATGAACAATCTTCCTCTTTGTCTTGTTGGTGGATCCTATCATACTTTTGAGACATCGTCTCGATCGAGACGATGTAAAGACCGTAGAAAGAGAACATGACCTTCAGTTCGTTTCCCCATGACATAGCCAAGTATTTGATGGCTATGGTCGGGCCAATGACTCTCTCCTCTTTCTCCACCTCCGGGTGCCCTCTCCGCCCTTTATTTGCCCCCTTCTCTCTGTGTGCGTGTCGGTAAATTATAACAGTGAACTTCTATGATTTATGTCGACTGATTATTTATTTTTTATTTAATTGAAAACTCGTGAATCGCGCGTTTCAACTTTGTTTGCAAAATCAGAAACATCCGAAACTTTCTCAAAAGCGAATGTAAACGAGCAAATCACATGTATCTTCTTCATGATTTTGTGAAATTTATTTAGCTTTTTTAGATCTTGTCGGGAGATGGATTTATAATGACTAAAATAACTTCGCAGTGCGTGTTCGTCCCCTTTTGATTCTGTAGCAATTACAGGCTTACTAAATAAGCTTATATTCAGTGAGAAGATACCCGTATTTAGTTTCTTATGCTCATGCGTGAGTATTTCAGTTCAAATATGTAAGGACTCATGAGCTCAAAGAAGAGATATATCTACACATGATCGATCAAGTATGCATCCCTCGTACCCTGCAGAAACTAGAAATCTTTTTTAAATCCTCGAAAACAAATTGCAGCATCAAAATTAAATGATGAATCTATTGCAACTACTTATAATAAAACGTGAAAATCAATGCCTCATGATCGAGGTCCTGACCAATGAATTTCTTTTTCTTTCGATAAATTTGAAAGATGGGCCGATAACAACAGGTGATTTCATTTTTTTTTCGGTTAAGTGAACGCGCGACCATTTTGCCCGCCGAAACGGTTGATTGTAAGAGAAGTCAACGACAGAAAGTATTCTTCTGCAACTTCTCTCTAAGCTCTCTCGAGTTAGCGTCCTTCGAAATCTAGCTCTAACCGATGGTATGCTATTGGGATTAGGGGCGTTACTCAATTAGCTAGCATCGTTGGACCATAATGTTAGACCATCGAGTTAAATCAAGTTGATTACATTCGAATTGACTTGTTTGGTTGATGTAGTGCAAGCAAGTGACCGGCGTGCAAGTGCATTTCTCGAAGTTCCTCTACACCGAACTTTGACCGACATTGCATTGACAACTCCATGGATTGCATTTGCAGGCGTATCGTATTCCGAACGTGTTTTTCTGATTGTAAGTTATTCTCTTTTGAACAATTACTTTCTATGTGGTTGGTGTTAAATTATATCTCAAGTTTGAGCCGAGTATGAAGTCCGAACTGAATTGAATGATGTGGATTGGAATTATCAACCGGATCCTTAGAAGTGCTCGTGGTTGTTAGAGATATCCATCCAAGATTTGACCAAGATCAGAAGTTGAATTCTTTTGATTGCCTATTTGGGCTTTACCCAATATCTCAAGAAGACTTAAAACGACTTGAAAGCCACACAAAGGGAAAAGTGAAATTAAATATTGGTTAGGTCCCAATCCCAAATACAAATAATTTGTAAGATGGTATCAATTTGTCATCATAAATTTGCCTTTGATAATATTAGCAAAATATTTGAAGGCCCACTTAGGCCAAAAGCCGACTTCTATATAATGTCATTGCCTTAACACAATATGCTTCTACTAGATTCATGTCAGGAAATTCAAATCTCTAATCAATTTCATGTTGCCAAAGGTCTATGTAAGCAATACCTCAATATATTTCGCTTCCCATAATTTATTGCAGCATAATTGGACAACTTGTGTTTATTTTATAGATCCACCATTGACATAATTGGACAACTTGTGTTTATTTTATAGATCCACCATTGACATATTGGCCTTCATATTTTGCACGCTAAAAATCTCAGGGATTCGGAGTTATTGAGCATGATCTTGTATAGCTTTGGAATTTAACTTTCCAGCTCTCGTTCATCAGAGGAATGCGTCCCTTTCTCGTGTGGCATTAAGATTTCTATTTCACACTTTCTCATCTCACACACTCACACTTTCTCATACACTTGCACTCGCACTCTCATCTCACACACTCACACTTTCTCATACACTCGCACTCAAGATTGTAGAGAAAGATTGTAGAGAAGTGGAAAGTCTTGGATTCTATAACTTGTGAGGTGATATAAATCAGGGGAGGATGCCTCTATTATACAAAAACTTGCTTTATTTTAACCGTAGATTCCTCCTCAATCTAACGGTAAAGATTACACATTCCTATCTACCAATTAGAGTGCACTTCTCAATCAACCAATCATATTTACAAGAATATTCTAGAGCAAGCTATATTTATGATATTATTTGCCCCGAGGAATATTCTAGAGAAGTCGAGAGAGGTGTCTATTTTGACGATTCACGAGTCCTTCGAGCTTGGAAACTTCCGGACCATGATACTAACCTCTCAATCTGGATCATCAGTGCTTAGTTAACCTAAGTTAGAGCCATTTGAAGCGCCCAAATCCCATATTTTACGGTAAGGATCTTTTCGCTTTGCAGGAAATGCTAACTCTTGAGACTTGCGCGTGTGTATGGCTTACTGAAGCATGTAAAAGGATCTATGAGATAGCTGAACAACTTCTGTTCCATTTTCTAAATAGCATCTCAGATCTCTTCAAGAGAATATGTTTTCCACAAGCAATCCATCATTTGAGAAAGACCAGCACAGTTCTTGTCCTTGTCTGGCCCAAAGAACTAGAAGAATGACTGTACACTCGGGATTTGCGTGGTCTTAATCCTGACCCTACCAATCCAGCCTAACAATCGGCCATGAAACACTGAAGAGACACCTCCAATCATCCTTCCCCGATCCTAAGGAAAAGTTTTGACCCCACAAATTACAAATGGATGATAGAAATGGTCGTGTTTTCAGGGGTCACAATGAAGGAGGGAAGATAACATTATGGAGGCTTCGTTTATTTCGCTAAAAATAAAATATTTTCTAAAATTTTTTTAATTTCTTAAAAAAAAATAATCATATTTTTCGATATTTAGTTGAAACTTGAAAACGAATTGAAAAATAATTTTCGTTGTTTGGCAAGAAAAATATTTTCTACTGCCTTTACTGTGTATTTGGTTTTTCTTTGTGTTATAAACAAGTGAATGTAATTTGATGAAAAAGTCCGAAAACTTTTAAAGAAGTTTCGGCTTAGTTGCGGACTACTGTGTATTTGGTATTTCACGGCATCTCCTTATGCTTTCAATACTACCTTAGATATGTAGAGAGATACTGTTGACTGTTTTCCAGGACAATTTGAAAGCTTAAATAGGGTTCTGATTACTTTTGAGTGCAAAGCTAGCAAGAATCGGGAGTATGACTTGCATTTCCTTGGGTACTAAAAAACTGAAGGCCTTTTGATGATCTTAATATGGTTCCAGCATTACACAACGGCAACTTGGTTACACGTAATGGACCAAATTTTGTTCGGATCGTTCGACTTTCGCCTTTCGGCTGTCCGTGTTAATTATGTCTAATGGCCCTCAACAATAAGATAGTAAAGATGGTCGTACCTGTTGATGAATCGAGGGCAGTTAGGTGTCTACTTTTCTCCTCATTTCTTTAGCTTTTGTCCACTCAAGCAAGAAGAATTCAATCTTCATCGCTCCATTTCTACTGTCCTCATAGTCTGCAGGAATTTTTTGCTTAGTATGATGCTTTTATTTATTAGGAAATTTCTACTGTCTTCATAGCTTTTGTCCAACAGGTTATGATGGTAGGGTTTGTTTGAGATAAGGAGCAAGAGGAAAAAAAAAAAAAAAAAAGTCAAACCGAAAACTGAACTGAATCGGACTGAGCTTTTCATTTCGGTGCGGTTTGGGACGAGTTTTGGTTCAGTTCAAACATATTTCCTAATGGTTCAGTTTAGTTCGGTTTCAAAAAATCGAACTGAACCGAACCATTGACACTCTTAGACACTTTTAGTTCATTTCCTCACGACATATCTAAAAACCGAATCGAACTGAACCATTGACACCCTTAGACACCTCTAGTTCATTGCCCCACGACATATCCAATTCTTGTTGATGGCTATGGTCGGGCCAATGAGAGCTCCTCTTTCTCCATCTCCATCCTTCATTTGCTTCTCTCCGTGCGTGTCGCTTTGATCATTTCTTGTGCTTTCTTCAAGGGCGTCACGGAAATTGCTAGAGTGATTGATTTCAGCATTGAAGTTCTTGGTTCTATGATTTATATCGACTGACTATTTGTTTTTTTATTTAATTGAAAACTCGTGAATCGTGCATTTCAACTTTTTTGAAAAATCATAGACATTCGAAACTTTCGCAAAAGCGAATGTTAACATCCAAATCAACATATATCTTCTTCGTGATTTTGTGAAATTTAAATAGTTTTCTTTAGATCTTGATGGGAGACGGGTTTGTAGTTCGTTCGTGCTTGGCAGGAATTATACCAATTTATAATGACCAAAGTAACTTAGTAGTGCGCGTTTTTCCCGTTATGATTCTGTAGCAATTACAGGCTAAATAAACAATTCAGTTAGACGATACACATTTTCAGTTTCTTAAGCTCGTGCATGAGTTATTCAGTTCATTATAAACATGTAAGGACTCATTAGCTCAAAGGAGATACATCGACATCTGATCGATCAAGTTTGCATCCCTCATATCATTCGCTTGATTCATTAAGGCCCTGCTTTCCTTGCGAAAATTAGAAATCTTTTCGCAACGTAAGTTAAATCCTCGAAAGCAAAATATAGCATTCAAATTAGATGAAGAATCTATTGCAATTACTTAAAAATAAAACGTGAAAATTAGTGCCTCATGATCGAGGCTGTGACCAATGAATTGTTTTGATAAATTTGACATTTATAAGATGGGGATAACAACTTGCGGTTTCATATTTTTCAGTTAAGTGAAGGGCCCGACCATTTTTTCTGCCGAAATGATTCGTGATAAGAGAAGTCTTTCTGATGCAAAAATAACAACAGAAAGTGTTCTTCTGCAACTTCTCTCTAAGCTCTCTTGAGTTAGCGTCCTTCTGAAAGCCACACAAAGAAAAAGTAAATTTAAATATTGGGTGAGTCCCAATCCTAAAGCAAACAATTTGCAGGATCCTATAGTTTGTGGTCATAAATTTGCTTTAGATGATATTAGCAAAATGAATTGAAGTCTTCTCTATAATGTCATTGCCTTAACATAGTATATGCTTCTACTTTATACAGGTCGGAAAATAGGAACAACATGAACATGTCTAATCAATTCATGCCGCTAAAAATCTACATACCTAATACCTCAATTTATGACAAAAAAAGTAATACCTCAGTATATTCCTCTTCCGAGAACTTATTGCAGCATACATCCGACATATGTTGGGCTTTATATTTTGCAAGCTGAAGATGTTTCGGGTGATTGGCATGATCTTGTATTGCTTCGGAGTTCATTTTCCGTATATGGAACTGACTCGGTTCAACTCTCATTCATTGGAGGAATGGCTAGCAAGGCTTTGGGGTTGGCTGTGATACAGTTTGTTTCAGAGGGGGCCCTTCAGCTATCTGTGTTTAGCTGACTCGTGCTTCTGTACTGTACCAATCAGGTAATAGATATTAAGGTTCTGTCTTACTCATGTTTTTCATTTTTTGGATAGTTTAGAAATGGAAAATAGACATGCATTTGTGCTGTTCACCTTGCAGGACAAAAAAGTATAATCACAATTTCTCTGTTCATATATTTATATTTGCAAGTTGCAAACCAGACCCAATGTCTGTCTTTTTTTATATGTCATTCAAATATCATTGCCATCTTAACCATGATTTGCTCCATATTGACCATAAGAGTTTTGGAGTAAATACTCTCCTATTTGTAGTGTTGGATGGGATTATAGCCATAGCCTCAAAAGATCATCCTCAGTCATATTACTACGACTTCTCTCCAAAGTAACTTGATGATCATTTTAGCAACATACATTTGCGATTGTGGGCGAAGGACATTACTATGACGAAGACATTACCACGACTTCTCTCCAGAGTAATTTATTGTGGGCGAAGGACAGGATTTGCAGAGTCCACAAATCCTTTACCGGATTTCTTTCTAAGTCAGCGTTTCTCACAATACTGTTGAGAAGTAGGAAGTTCTGGATTCTATTAATATGTGAGGTGATACAAATGAGGGGTTGCCTCTCTTTATAAAAAATCTTGCTCGATTATAATCATAGATCCCTCTCGATCTAACGGTGGAGATTGCACCTCCCTATATACCAATTAGAGTGCATCTCCCAATGGACCAATCATATTCGCAAGAATATTCTAGAACAAGCTATATTTACAATATTGTTTGAATATTCTAGAGAACTCGAGAGAGAGGTGTCTCTTTTTTCTTTTTTCTTTTTCATGATTCACGGTCCTCCAAGCTTGGAGACCTCCATCCGACAAAAAAGAAAAAAAGAAGAAAAAGTTTGGAAACTTCCGGACCATGACTCTATCCTCTCAATCTGGATCATCTGTGCTTATTTAACCCAAGTTAGAGCCACTTGAAGCGCTTAAATCCCATATTTTACGGTAAGGATTTTTTTTTGGTATGTCTATCTTTATCTTTAACTCTCTTCTATTCGACTTTTCTTCTGCTCTATTTGCAAAACTCGAGAACCAGCACAATGACTATACTCTCGTGATTTGTGTGGTCTTAATCCTGACCCTACCAATCCAGCCTAACAATCGACCATGAAACATCGAAGAGACACCTCCAATCATCCTTCCCTGATCCTAAGGAAACTTTTTGACCCACAAATTACAAATGGATGATAGAAATGATTGTGTTTTCAGGGGTCCCAATGAATGAGGGAAGATAACATTATCAAGTTTACGATCGCTTTCTTCATGACTTTGTCATCGGTGTATAACTAAAAAATTATTAAAAAAATTTAAATCTATTATAATTGTACCATTTAAATTTAATTTTTTTTTTGCTAATTAAGTCCTAAACCTTTTGCAACAATGCCAATTCAATCCATTTTACCCGCCGGCACCGATGTGGCAAGATTTTGATAATATTTTCATATTTTTCTTATTCAGTCCATTTTGCCGATAGCCGAGGAGCCCCTTTTCGGCCCTAACAAAAAAAAATGAAATGAAATGAAAGAAAAGGTAGAAACAAATTCTTAAAAAAATAATTAATTTTTTTGAAAAATATTAATAAAATTTGGTACATTAGGTGCAGGAGCAAATGGATTAAATTTGCACAATTACCAAAACTTTAGGATTTAATTAGCAAAAAAACTTTAGGATTGAATGGGTACAATTGCAATAAATTTATATATATATATATATATATATATATATATATATATTATAAATTTGGTTGAACAAGGTGACAATAGTGGCTGACTGCCTCTCTAATTGTAAAATGCGTGTTAAGAGAGATTGATTTAACAAATGGTCCGCCATCAAGTCAATTGACCTTTTTTACTGTATCCGTAAATCATGGACGATGGATGTCCTCAAAGTTGTGCAATCAACGGTATAGAATATTCAATCTTAAAAGAAAATTTTCAATCACAGTTTGAGGTGATGGATTGGGAATCCAGTCTATGGTTTGTGTGGTTCAATTAACCTAGAAACATTGACCCAAAAAAAAAAAAAAATTAAGCTAGAAATAAGTACACTAAAAGTTGTAAAACTTATCATGAAAGTGCAATTGAGTCACAAAACTTTCAAAAAGTGCAATCAAGTCTTAAAACTTATTACGAAAGTGCAATCGAGGTCTAAAGATTTCAAAATGGACAATTTAGTTCTAAAATTTCTCACGAAAGTGCAATTGAGCCTTAAAATTTTCAAAAAATGCAATTAACGAAAGGATTTGATTTTATCAATTTGACAAGTTTTAAGATTTGATTGCATTTGTTGAAAGTTCTATAACTCGATTGCACTTTCCGACGAGTTGTAGGACCGAATTGTCTTTTTTGAAAGTTTTAGAGCTTAATTATACTTTTGGAATAAATTTTAGGATTTTCAATACATTTATCCCAGTAAGCTAAATTTAGTGCAGAAATCTAGTGGGACCGACAAATCGTAACCTTTTGGTTGAGTTATGTATGGGTCCATGCCGTGACTCGTTCAATTTTTATAAGGCAATAGTATTTCCTTGTGCAGATCACAACTAGGTTTTCAAATAAGTCAATCATATCGACACTTACTATCAATCTGCCACATCACTTAACACGTCAATTTCAGTATATCTATCGTGGTTCATTTTTATATTCGGGTTAACAATGGCCATGTTTAGGGTCTTGCTTCTCAGTCATCATAGTGGTCATTTCCATGTAAAGATAAGCAAGAGGAAAACGTAATTTCTTTGAATATCGGAGGCTGACGCCAATTTTTTAGGTGAAGTGGAATAAGCAAGAGCCCAAAAAGAGGTCAAAAGATATGGTGCAACTGCAAATCCCCTGGGGTCCATTGCTGTCCGGATTGAAGGAGACAGCTGGTTAACATTCATCACACAAAAAAGTTGTTCTGCTCCAGTTAGGAATGGAGATTAAGTTCATGTTTCTCACTTGCTGACAGATCCATACAGAGAAAAACTTGACCCCCAAAAAAAGAGGCAATCTTTCTTTCTAGATTTTCCCCCATCTTTTGTTAAAAGTCTTTGAATCCATTTCCTCCCAGTTTCCAGTTCTACCTCATAAAAAGTCCTCGAGCGTGACCCAGTTGGAGACTGTGATTTGCTTGGGATGATTTTCCAAGATAAAGTCAGGTAACGTGCAATCCCACCACAAAAGTCGTTTCCCTTTCTTGCAAGGTAGAACATGCATCGAGAAATTTTAAGTTGGAAATGATTTGATTGGGCGTCGGATGAAATCGGTCGGTCGTTTGCCATTATTGGGTTTTAAAATTCCTGAACCTAGGAATAAAATATGAGTGATGCTGTGGTTCCGGATCTTACACCCTTTGGAATCCAGTGCTAGAATTAGAAGCAAATAGATTCTGGGTCTTGCAAGAAATGGTTAATGAAGTAATGGGTATGTCTGTTTTCGATCATTGGTTTCCAGTTTTAGTCCAAATGGATTGATCTTCAGAATTCTCGCCCTCATTTTTTAAAATCTTGGCTTCTGTCTTTATTCTCTCACTCTCTCTCTCTTCTCTCTCTCTCTCTCTGTGTGTGCCAGTGGTTAGATCTCAATTCAGGTGAGCCAATTGTGTCTGACACCAAGAGTGAATAAACAAATCTGAAACACAGTTGACACCTGAAACCCAAAAAGCAAGAAGTGGGTGGTGTTTGTGCTTATAGAATCAAGCAAGGAATCAGAGAAAAAGGTCTGATTTATTGCCATCTGTGTCTTGGCTGAGTGCAAGAATGTGAAGTAGAATCTGGGGAAGACCTTGTTTCTTTGAAAGAAGACAATCGACTTCTGGTTGTTCAGTTTTCCGGGGGATTTGATCTTGGTGGTATCGTTGAGGATGGGCGAATTCCCCAAGGAGTGGAGTTGGGAAGAGAACAAGCTCTTTGAGGTGGCTCTGGCAATGGTGGATGAACAAGACCCAGATCGGTGGGAGGCCGTCGCGGCCATTGTCGGAGGGAAGAAGAGCGCAGAGGAAGTGCAGAGACATTATGTAATCCTTTTGGAGGATTTGCACTTCATTGAATCTGGGTGTCTTGATCACGAGCTGGAGGATGCTCAGTCATATGGTCAGGTTGAGTGTATTAGTCAGTCAGTGTATTGGACAGATGAGGATCAAAAGTAAGTCGCCTCTCTTCATGTAATTAATAGCTCTTGCTTTTCCCCCCACAATTACATAACTTGGTATGCACAAATACTCTCCTGCTGTTCCAGTTCTGCAATATGTCCTTTAACTTAGTCGATTTTAGATTGTTTTTTCCGCTGCTGCAGTTTGATCCGTTCTTCAAATTTCAACGCTAGAAAATTTCCAGCTTGTCCTGTATTTCTTGATTGGCATTTAGGGAGGTTTGCAGACATTTTTTGGCGCTTTTGAGCTGAAGTGAAGGGCCTGTTTTTTCTTGTATTGGTATTACTAGAATGAGCTTTAGCAAATATGATTTTGGAGATATATGAACCTAGCAAATAAGCTCTGGAGGGTCAAAATTGGTATGGAACTCGTTTACTCTTACTGTTAGCCTCGCAGAAAAGCTACAAAAGATCGGCGTAAGAAACCAAGAAGAACAAAAACCGGTAGGAAGGAGAGAACCAGCTCCAGTATTCCAGAGGAGACAAACCTGCTGTTCAGTCTCCTAATTACTATGTCTACGCTGAAACTGCGGAAAGAAATGGCCCTTTTTCCACGTCTCTCTACCTTTTTCTTGCTGTACAGACTATGGGATCGATCAAGAGACTGCAACCCATGGGCTTTTATTTCACCTCCCGGAATTTTGTCGATCCTAACACAAACCCTTTTCTCCCAGAGAAAACTAAAGGAAGTAACAGGTCATATTTCCAACTGCTCATGTTCAATGGTGCCCCATAATTGGCGCTTGACTGGATGCCCTTCAGTAAATATTATTGTTATCAAGTAATGTGGATGCTCTTGCTATTTTTCTTAAGCTTTGCTTGACCGGGTGATTGTTTGGTTGTCTCCATTGAAATGCATGTAACATCCTAAAAAGAGTAATCTGGAATTTTGGCCGCCTATCTCCTTTGCTTAGTTAACGGGTCAATAGGGAAGAAGTAACAAGATTCAGAACTATCTATCTCATTTTGATTGATCTGAAAATCCTTCAAATTTTGATTTTATATAACGCAGTTCGTTTCGATATCTCTCGTTAGCTCCTGCTATGGCTTTGACAGTTTGCATGATTATGTTGTCATTCTCTTCTGGAGTTTGAATTAATTGATCTTAGGTACCTTATCTGCAGATTGTTCATTCAGTTGGACATAAACTGATCAGTAAAGCCCAAGAGCCATTCATTCAAGCAGCTTGTCTCTTAACTGAGAGCTCATGCCTAAGAGGAAGACAGACGGTGGTACTTCAGTATTTTGCTGTTATTTCTGTATTTCTTCTTTATCCTTCTGATGTTTCGCCGACAAATGAAGTTAAAGCGGCAAGTTTGATCACCGTATTAGCAAAATATATCCGAAACTTTGTCCACCAAACTTCTAGCGATCAATGTAAATATGGCTAAAGAATCGCGATGGGAAGTTGCGGGTTTATGTTATTCTCGTCAGGTTAGCGTCTTGTGCTTTGTTCCTTCCTGTTCTTTTGGTTTTGCGACTCCAGATCGTGTGAGCTGCAGCATTCGGTTTACTGAAGCTTTTTAGCTCATTTGAACAAACAGAAATTGATGCTTTTGTATTCTCTGGTGGTGAAGTGAATTGATCAGACCCTAAAGTAGGCTTCTTTAAGCTGTCAATAAGCGTGCGTTCATTCATTTGATTGCAAGATAAGAAGAGAGTATAATATTTCTTCAAGCAAAATCTTAGCTCCCAAGGCATCAAAACTACGGTTTAACAACTCTTCATCTGTCCACCAATGTACAGAGTCTACATCCAAAAGAAAAAATATACATGAGAATGTTTCAGAAACGACGATCCTTCATCAACAACCGCCGGTGGGAATTGGTTGGTATAGTTCGCTAAGCGCCCAGCGGCCTTCTGCCTTGAACCATGCTTATGCTCATGTATCAATGCCCTAAAAGATATCACCTAGCTTTTTTCAAGCCTGAGTGCTGGTGCGTAGGGAATACAATCCTACCCGAAAAGTCGAATGAGAGAAGGGTCGAACCGGTTGGCAGAAGATGCTCTTTCTCAAACACCAGACCGAGGTTCCACGAGACTAAGTTCGCGCTTCGAAATCAAGAGCCACATCCTCTCGACACATCTGTAAAATCAGCTTTGCACAATCTTTACTGGTAGGCCGTTCTGAGTACGAAAGATGTGCCGAGTCAATCCCATGACAGATGCAACACCACTCTCGAAATCGCAGCAGCATCCAAAAAGGTACCAATTTGAACTGGCAAGCAAGAATTGATGTAAATATCGAGCTCGCAAGATCACTGAACAGACGGACTTTACTCTAAATGGAAGTCAAAGATCACCCACTTGACTTTGAGTCCTGCCATTTGTGGTCCAGAGATCATCTCCATGAAGAGAGACCTTACCTCATCTCCAGCAAATAGCCTTACGCCACATCAGGAGATTCTCAACCTGCGGCGACATTCTCGTTTGTTGCTTCTCTGATCTCCATTTCCACAGACAACATCAACAAAGTGAAAACGAAAAATGAAAAGAAAGCAAATAAATTATTTCCCTACTCATCAAACAGGGAGGAGGAGGAGACGCAGAGGGAAGAGGCGACAGCCAGGGAAGAGGCAGTGCAGGGTCGAGCCAAAACAGCCCGTCTCTGTCAATAACTCAATCCATGCTCTGCCTCTTCCCAGCCTCTGCTCTGTCCCCCTTTTTTACCTCAAACATTGACACCAAAACCAAATGCCCTTCACGCTTCCCTTCAATCTCCGCCCAGAATTCTTGACAGCACAAGCCTCGTTTTCCCAGATTTTGATCCAGAACTGCATTGTCTTGGAACCCATATAAGTTTCAGGAACATAGTACACACGTACTAGCATCTCACCTGACGGACCCGTGTACTGCACAGGACCTTTCGGTACTGGGCCAAATGCTAAACGTACTAAATTCTTGCCCTGCTGTACTCCCTCCATTATTTAGAGTATATTTCAGAGTCCCCGACGTGCGGCAAGCGCGATTTAGCTTCTTTCGATACAAGGACTTAAGCGAATTCCGACGACCGCTTGTGCGTTTACAGTTATATATCGGATGGGGTTATCTGATTCCTAGTCCTCTAGGAATCATCCAAGGAGATATTACAGGCATGGGCAGCAAATTACGGCTATGGTGGTCCTCCCAGGAAAACCCCACTCGCCATTTTTTTGTTTGCATGAGAAGAAATGAACTGAAGTTGGTGGATGGCCGGCCATTTTGACGAACTAAATGGACCGACCTGACAAGAACGGGCCACCCCATGCCGAACCAAGAAACACAAGAGGGCCTGCAAATTTGGATTTTTGGGACTGCCTGATATCCCAAAAAAATTTTCAATTTTTAACTTTTGTCTCAATTATAACTATTATCTCATAATAAAACCATCAATTTTATGTCTAATCTCAATTATATCCTAAACTTTTTTTTTCATCCTATAAAATACCTCAACTTCAGGTCATGTCTCGATTCAACCATAAATTTTTCCTTTTATCCTATGAAAACCTCTCAATTTTAGATCTTATCCCAACTTTATCCTAAAATTTTTGAAGTCTTATAAAAAAAATCACAAACTTTTACTCAAATCACGAATCAACACCCCAAGAACCCTTTTATTCAAAATTTCTCTTTGACAAGCATCCCAAACGCAAACTCTCCGGCCGAGAAAGATGTAACATTCCCAAACACGAGATATTGAAGACCGAGCGCAAAATTACTAAGGAAGATTTTGACAGAGGGTTAATGGAGGCAGATTTACGACTCAAATAAAATCCGGTGATCTTTTATGCGATAATAAAATTAGAGTAAAATCGAAACTGGACCTAAAGTTAAGACTTTTCGCTAGACAAAAAAAAAAGTTTATGGTAAAATTGGTATTGTAACTAAAGTTGATGACTATTTATAAGACAAAAAAAAAGTTCAAAGTAAAATTGAGAATGGACCTAAAAATAGTTTAGGATTGAATTGAGATTGCATTAAAGTTGGATGTTTTTTACTAGACCAAAAGATCGAAGTGAATTAAGAGCTAAAACTAGAAGTTTTGTTTTTAAGGGCGGTAGACCTTTTTGGGACCGAAGAATTCGATGCTTTTACGAAAAGCGAACCTCGTCAAGCACGGCAACCTAACTCTCTTCCGGGCACTATAAAGTATGTTAAGATAGATCTCGTGATGGCCTTTCTTTTTGACGCAAATCAAGCGGCTTTGCTGGTCAGCTCACATGGCAGTAGGCCCATTCAACCCCATTGTCTCGTCTTACCACCGTCCTGCCGACGCATCTTTCGCTTTGGGAGACGACTAAGGAGGCACCTTCACGACTCTCTGTTTTAGTAAAGAGTCACGGAGGTCACACAACAAGGGTGCTCGGTCTTATGCGCCGCGAATTCATGGATTGCCCGGCATCAGTTTGCTGCATTACTGTCGTAAACTCGACCGCCTCTTTGTCGAATAGCACAGAAGCGGAAAGAAAATGTGGATCCGTATTAACATGCCTGATGCAGGAAGATCTGATGTTCAATGTTCTGGTTTCTTGTGTATGAATTCTGTGACAACAATGAAGTGAACATCCCGGATTCAATAAGCCACGCCCTTACGGGCTTGTTAGGCTTCCTGATCTCAGATGCTCTTTTACCACAAATGAGTATTCTGACTGTCTATTCTATTATTTTTGGCAAGAATGCAGGAGGCAGAACTCTAATCATGACTAGTTTGCCGATGGAATGAGGACGTCAAAGTCAGAGAGAGTCCACTCTGCCACTTCGTCCTTGTTGCTGACGAAAATCTCGGTGCCCATGTCGATGGATGTCCAAATTCTCCGAGCTGGAGTAGTTCCAGGATCCTGCATTGTGATCAACTAGCAAACGTTCATTCGCAGTTTGTTCTGGATAAATCATTTACATCAATGGCACCGATGCAAAACTACGCATACCCGAGCAAGTTCAGAATGATAGATAGCTGCTTGACATGGGAAATGCATATACAGCATCACCGTCGAGATAAAAGATGACTACCTTTCGAGAGGGATTAAGTTATCATTATAGTAATAATAGCAATGCTATTGAACTAGTTTGCTGACCTGATAAAAGTAGAGCCTAGAAGATAATCCACCAACATCGAGCTCCCAAGTTCTTCCATCCCCGACCCAACCATCCCCTTGTTTCGTCGGATAGCCATACTTGGCCCAGATAGGGTGTGGCAACAGCTGAACCAGCTCTTGTGCCTGAGGATTACTGTACGGGTCACACGTGCTCACAGGTTTCTCCAAGTGCTGCGCGTTGCCGGGAGCGCAGTAGTAGTGATAAGCCGAGTACGGGAAGTTTGCAGTGTCGTTTCTGTAGATCTTTTTGTTGTCGGGCGTTATGTGATACGGCGGGCAGTTGCCTAAGCCGCTGGGGCTGCACCAAGCTGGAGTTTCGGGGTTGATGATCATCTCGCTGTATCGGGTGACATCAGTGCTCACATCGCCATCGCAAGGGTCGCCGTTGTTCTTCCAACAGCTGCCTATATCGACTAAATAAAACTGGCTCTTGGGACCTCCTCCTTGCTTGATGTCCAAGGTCACTCTCACTTTAAAATTAGGCGATTCGGGAAGCTGAAAGAAACAACATCATGAACATAAAGCGATGACTAGAAGATGGTGGAATTTGCTTCATTAGATAGCTAGAAGCAATTCAGACTCTACATGAAAAATAGCAATCACGAACTAATAGTATATTGCCCAACCATGTGCCTTAAACCTACTCTGATGTTAAATATTAGACACGCACCTACAATCTGCTATCATTGAACACTTCAGATAAGGACTGATGACCAACCCAAATTCGTTCTCCCCTGTTTTTTGAAGTGCCACTCAGTAATGGCAAAGAAGAATAGGTGGATTACTTCAATGAAACATTGAATTATTGGTGAAGCAAAGCGTGCTGAAAAATGAAAATCTTCCAGAATCTTTCCAAGTTGGTTTAAGTTCAACTCATGCAGCCCCGGACAATAAGAACAAGCTCAACTACTTCATCGCGAGAATCCATTATGGACTCGTGAATGAATACAATTCCTGGTCTACAGCTCTGTACTGGTGGAATCAGAAGCAACTTTTTTCTGTTTTCTATTTAAGAAGACAGCAACAGGGAAGGTCAAAGAAATCTATCTCCACTCCAATCCAGTTAGATTTGAGGATCATGTTCATGCAGAGACTCTGATGAATTATTGATTACCTATGCATCTTCCAACCAATCAAGCTAAGTAAATGCCAACAGCATACCTCTCTCTCTCTCTCTCTCTCTCATTTATAACGACTTACAATTTTGAGCATCCCTCTGGTGTCATAATGGTACCCACCGGAGAACCCTTTGGTTGCATCCGCCCTGAGGTAGAGCATCAGCCATGGGTACTTCTTTGAGGTCTTGAGTTTGTTATGAAATTGCCAACTTCCCTTACCGACCTTCTTGTCCCAGACCACCTCATAATATGACGCCCCATCATTCCCCTTCCCAGTGTCAGAACCCAGATCATAAGTCCCATTGAAGCTCCCTCTCATCGTACCATCGCCTAGTAGCTGCGTCTGCTGGTGATTCAAAACTGGCTGGTTCATACACCCGGCACCGAAGCAGGGGAACCTCCCCGGCTTGAAAGGCGGCGCCTTTTTCCCGTTCTCAGGGCACAGGCCAGAGGTGGTGTCGTAATTGCCATTCTTGAGCATCACCATCCAGAATTGCCATGGCCTTGGGGTGTCCGAGACTTGACACAGAGAGCCCAAGTAGAGCTCCTTTTCGACAGCATACATGTCTGGGTCTTTCTGGGCTTCTGGGGATAGACCTGGGAATGATTTACCCACCCCAAGCTGGTTATCAGCCTCTGTTACCTTGTGTTTCAGTGCAGCACCTGCCCTTGTCATAACAAAGAACAAGATTTCAACAGAGCAAAAAGAAAACAGCGGAAAATGGGAAAGATGTGACACATTCGCAGTCATAGAAAAAAAAAAGAAATTGAATTCATCCTTTCTGACCAAAAAAAAAAATGGGCTTTTTGTTTGGCCTCTTCATTTCTGGGCATGCAAAAGATGATGTCAGATGGACGAGTCCAAGTAATTTTGAAGAGCCGTAGTCCCTAATATCAATATGATCTGATTAATGGCAATTTTCGTCTGATTACTGAATGAGACAGAACATAAAAGAAAACTATGGAAATGGAGAAGAAGAAGAAGAAACAACTCTTAATGCACAGTCTTCTTACTGCTTTGCTCTTTCCCTTTTCTTTTTTTCTCTCGTGATGGGAGTGGTGTGTCTCTGTGCTTACTTGACTCCAGATCGAAGCAATCGGCCGCTCTCGGACTGCCCATGCCAGGAGCTTCTTGGCCAACTTCATTGCAGAAGTTCCAAGCTTCAAAACCCACTCTCAGCCCATCCCTTCTCATTCCTGGGTCACCCACTGCCGACACATACTCAGCACTTCTGGCGCAGGACATCATCAGCAATAGTAGCACAAACCCAAGCAACAAAAACAGGGGACGCAAATGCTTCTCCACAGGCGCAGTACCCATCTGAATATGGGCTGTTCTTTTCTCCCTTCTCTCTCTTAGTGCTTGAGAAACGGAACTCGGGACCGGGGCTTCTTATATATGGAGACTCGTGAGGAAATCCTGGCCTCAGGCGGATTTGGCCCTTCCTCTGCCTGGTCTCTGTGATGGATAGAATAAGGTAAAACAGACCCATTTGGTAATTCGGGTTAATGGCCATCCTCCCCGTAATTGCAACGGATAGAGAAAGCTCCAACTCCACCGCTGTCTTCCATTTTTGCACCTCAATTTAAGGCGGAAATCTGTACTTTCCTCTTAGGTCTTCCCTCACTCAATCCCGCGTTAAAAACATTTTCTTTTTCACGGGTTCATACCGTAAATCAGAGTAGACAGACGTGCTTTCTCTTTTAATCCGCAAATAAAGATTCTCGCCATTTTTCTTCCTCTCTCTCTCTCTCTTCCCCCTTTTGGTCTTTCGCTAAAGGACGATTTCGACATGCACGATCGACGGCAGGTGGTTCACAGCCACAGGGAAAAAGGCAAAGGGAACAAGAAAAGATTGAGACCCGCGGCTCTGTTCTTCAGTGTTTTGGATTCAAGTGCTTCTTGTTTGATTGCGCGACTCTTTTTCGTGTTAAAAGGGACGAGGGCCGGGGCAATGGCGAGAACAGCGTGGGCACTGTCGGGTTCCTGCGAGCGGCTTCCGTGTGAGTAGAGAGACGCAGAGATGCGAATCGCCATCGAAGGATGACGCATCAGCAGAGCCCAAGCCAGAGGAGAAAACATTCGCCGGTCCCGGGTGCCCACGTCAGCGAAGTCCCGAGCCACCGCGAAACCGGATTTTTCTTTTTTTATATTTTTACTTGTGGCTTCTTAAGAAGACCGACTCGCGACACGACATAATATGCTGACACGCGATTTCTACAAAACAAATTTAACATATTGGGACGCAATGTATATTAAATGTATACTTTAATATAAACATCAACGATGAGTTTCTTCTTTTTTTTGTTAGAGATTGACACTTAGGCTTTTTTTTTTGGCTATGTATACTAATTTTAGAGTGATTAGATATGTCGCTTACATATATATTTTGGTAAATTTATATTTTGATCTCTAATTCATTAAAAATACTTTAAATTAACTCCGTGCATGTCCAAATGACATGTCGATATTATTGGTCGCATGTCGAAAAATGTTCGACACCCCGGGCTCAAGAGTGTTGATGCTTTCTAGGTGGCTTCTTGGTCGGTGATTGGTTTATAAAAAAAATATTTCCATTTATTTTATGCAATACAATTCTTATACGATTCAAAATTTCAAACATAAGTTCAAGATGCAATCGTATATTTTAATGGAGGGTACAAAATTAATATTATTTCAAATAAAAAATTGAAGTAACTATCTTAATTTTAAATAATAGCCCGAGCACATCGGCCGGAAATCTTGTGGGATTCTTCATATATTATGAACCGAACACCTGTTAAAATATAATAGTGTACTTTTGGACAGATTTTCAATAAAGCAGGTAGGATTCAATGAAAATACGTGATCTCAGAAACTGCCGACGATTTTCACTAGGGGAAGATGTGCGGCGACCGAAAGGAAAAATGGACTACAGGGGGTTGACTAATATGAGCCGTGAATTGACTCACGGCCACGGTGGAAATAAAAAAAATACAGCTGATAATTGATTAGGTGGTGATCAAATGACAACGAAAGTAAGATCCAAAAAATTCACGAGATTTCAGGGTTTATTTTTGTGTTGAGAGCAGCCCAACATATCCGAGATTTGATTTGAAATAATTGCTCATCGAGGATAGAACCCCGAAAAGAAAGAATACGGAAATAGAATCAATTTTAGTGATTGCCCAAATTAGAAGAATTCCCGCCAATCGGGGAAATTTTTTATCGGGAAGTTGATTGCGAAATCAATTAGAGATGATTCTAATTAGGCCGGAGGTCCACCACTACAACGGAGGGTTTGTGCGGAGGTTACTGTATGACACTCCAGAGAAATCACAAGAGTCTATCAAGTAAGATTGTGTTTTGTGACAGATGTAAGGATTCATTGTGATAGAGACATTATTAGTGTGTCAATTGTAGTGCTTTGATTATAGTGAATCGGTTCTTGGACCAGCGTCCCGTGATTTTTTTCCCACATTGGATTTTCCACATAAAAACTTTTGATGCATCTTTGTTCTATCTCTTGTTGCTGTGTCATTTCGTTTTTTTCTCCAAAGAGAATATACGGGTACATATTACGCGAATTCGATGGTTAGAATTCAATTGCGGTCAATTGCTTAGTGATTGAGGGATTCGAATATAAGGGCTCGAATCACTTGGTTTTCGAGAATATCAATAGCTTGTTTGGTGTATAGTATATTTATAATATAAAGAGAAAATTATACATATAATGTTTGGGGGTGAGCTAGACATGACCACGGACCGTGAACCGCAGATTCCGATTCATGAACCTAACGGTCAGTCCAGTTCATGGCCATGCTTGAACCCGAACCGGCCCTTGAAGGAACGGTTCCGATTTTGGTTCCGGGCCGGTTCAAGGGCTAGTCGGTTCAAAGCCGGTTCCGGTTGGAGGGAAAGAGCCCTCTTTCCTTTCTTTTTTTTGCGATTCGGAATCGGCCGGAATCGCTGCGTTCCGGCCGTTCAGAATTTTTTAAAATCGTAACCGGCCGTGAGGGGCCGGGCCGGTTCCGGTTCGAAGTTGCCGGTCCCGATCAACGGGCCGGTTCTTGTTATTCTACGGGCCGGTTTTGGGCCCAAACCGGCCTGTGGCCATGTCTAGGGTGAGCTAGTTCTATCTAAAAGACGTAGCCGACATCTAAATGTCATGTAGTACAACAGTAATGGAATCTCTTGCTCATTGCCGTTTGAAGAGGTCAAATCTGGCATCATGGTCCCGCAATAAATCTCTACGTATATATTTAAACAGATAACCAGGTTAAGTATTTAACAATCCCATGTTATATCTTTTTTTTAAAATGATGCTTTTTTAGGGTAATATCACGAAAAATCCTAGACTAGTATACATATGATAAATTTATTTTAAATTAATTTTTTAATCATAACAAATTACCCTCAATAAGTCTTCGTTAAATTTGGTTAATGCCACAAAAAACCTTAAAGTAGCACACCTTTAACAAACGGCTAGTAGAAAATCCGAATTGAAACACCCGTCAACTATCGCATGTCATTTAATTCAGTAATTTAATGGTAAAATTTGACGAAAGCAGCAATTTGATAGTAAAATTTAACGAAAGTTAACGGGGTAAATTTATTACGGATGTGCCACTTAGATTTTTTTTATCATAATGTATCAATTTGAGATTTTTTGTGGCATTAATCTTTTTTGTAGTAGTCTTAAAAAACATTTTCAATTTCTTGAAATCAAAATTTAACGAAAGTTAACTAGATAAATTTGTCATAGATGTGCCAGTTTAGTTTTTTTAATCATAGTGTATCAATTTGAGATTTTTCGTAGCATTAATCTTTTTTGTAGTATTCTTAAAAAAACACTTTCAATTTCTTGAAATCAAAATTTTTCTTTATGAGGTAGTCCTAACAATATATTTTTTTTTGTTGAAAAACTCATTAATTTCTTATTTCTGACAGTGTTTCTGCATTAATTTCTTATTTGAGTGGTTTGGAATGTGCTGGCCTCCACCAGTGCCCAACCCCATGATTAAAAACCTTGGAATCATGAGGCCAAGGACCCGCTAGTGTTTGACCTGATGCAAATGGGCTCTTGGCTGGGCTTTTGGGATTGGCACAAACTACCACCACAAAGCCTTTTCCCATGCTTTTCAATGTTATCTATCTTGATCTATTCTGAGCCCGCGATAGGTTTTGCCTTAAAAAATTATTAGTAAAGGCTGAATGATTTGAAATTGCACGAGGAGGAAGCAAAAGCCATCCTTTCAAACTTTGGATAAGATCTCTCATCTCAGCACCAAAAGCATTCTGCAAACCCAGTTGCACGAAACTCAATCTGGACTCGTTAGAAAGTTGACATTTTGCCCACTTTAATCCATTTTCGATAAATCCATTTTGCCCCACTTTGAACCAAGTCGATGAATAGGGGTCAAGAACCGTAAAAGAGACGCATATTTGGCTCTTGATTTTCCTGAGAAGACTTTTTACAAATTTTATGTTCTCGGAACAAAAATTCGTTTGATAACGACGTAAAATTTCTACGGTTGTCGAGAATCAGACCTCGACCGACGGACGACGGTCGAGGACAAGAGAGAGAAGGAGTGAACGATAAGAAGAATTTTTCTTTCTTTTTTTCGTTCCAGAAATGAAAAATTAATTTATAAAAAGGATTTTTATTCCAAACATGTTTTTGAAAACAGAAAAATAGAAAAACGAGAAACGGAATGATTATTATTCGCACTCTTAACAGAGAATCGAGCTCGTGGACGTTAACTTGTAACCGAGTGGGGCATCACAGTCATGTAACGTTATCCCCACACTTACTGATTATGAGCTATACTTGTTAGCAGGTGGAGTCTCATCGTATTATCATTTTATATCATATGCGAATTTTTGTATACAGCCAATATCTTGCTGACATGTCATCGTGTCATGGTGACGTGTATAGACATTATTGGCCCAATATAATGCCAGTCCACGTCAATGAGAGGAGAGCCACGGTACAATGCACTTTGTCTGGTTTCATGAGTATTTGAGGAATACAGCAATCCCATTCTGACATAGCAGAATTAAGAAAAGGTTCCTTCATGTGGGCTAGTCGCATGTGCATTGAATGGCAAGTTATTGTAACTTATACCTAACCCATAAAAATATCATCTTCAATTTGAAAAAAAGGCACACTTCCCTCTCAACACCAAACTCCAATTTTGGACTTCAAAGCAAAGAGTTCAATTTTGTAACATTAAGGCACCATACATATCCACCAATCCATCCCGCACTATCGTCTTATAAAATGGCGCGTAATCCTTAGTCCTTTTCTCGGCCCTACGCTTGTTAGCTCCCCATAACCATTGGTACTGTCTTTTCATGGCTATCTCGGTGATCCGATCGAGCGATTCCTTCGTCAAACCGTTCGAAAGAACTCCGTCGCATGTGTTGGATCTCTCGGCCATCGATAGAATACCGGTCCTAAGATGCAATGCCCGGACGCTCCATGTCTTTAGACACGGCCCTGATGCTGCCCGAGTTATAAAGGAAGCCTTGTCCAAGGCACTGGTTCCGTACTATCCTATTGCCGGGAGGCTGGTAGAATCTGTCCCTGGCGAGCTTCAGGTAGATTGTTCTGCGGAAGGAGTGAGGTTTGTCGAGGCTACGGCGGATTGTAAGCTTGAATCTGTCGATTATTTTGAGGATGTCGTGTCGATCCCATATGACGAGCTTCTTCCCCGTGAGCTTCAAGACCCTGAAAGCAGAGAACCACTGGTTCAAATGCAGGTCAGGATATCAGGCTCTAACTAATCGCAGCCGTTTCAAGTTGCCATCAAAATTTGTTCTCAAAAGACCTGTTTCTGATACTGACTGGAGTTGCGATTTCAGGTGACTCAATTCGATTGCGGTGGGTTCGTGATGGGGCTGATAACCTGCCACAGCATTTGTGATGGTCTAGGAGCTGCTCGATTCCTGAATGCACTAGGAGAGTTCGCAAGAGGCCTAGAGCGTCCTGCCGTTGAACCGGTGTGGTACAGGCACTTCTTCCCTACTCTCACCCCTCAGTCTAAAAGTGATGATGTTTCTCCTCCTCAATTGCCAATCCCACCACCTCCTATGCCGAATTGCCAACTCCACCACGCCAACATAGACATTCCCCTGGAAGACATCAACAAGCTCAAGCGAATCTTTCGCGAATCTACAGGTCAGAATTGCTCCACCTTCGAAGCCGTGGCTGCAAGCTTTTGGAGCTCACGGTCGCTGGCGATAGGCTTGAACCCTGGGACTCAGGTGTGCCTCGTCTTCTTCGCCAACTGCCGGCAACTCCTAGACCCTCCGTTGCCCAACGGGTTCTACGGGAACTGCTTCTTCCCTGTCACAGTAAAAGCCTCCAGTGAGCTGCTTCAGGAGGCGTCCTTTGCCGATGTGGTGAAGATCATTCAAGAAGCCAAGGAAAAGCTGCCCTCTGAGTTCAAAAAGTTCAAGAACGGAGACCCTTTGGAACATGGTGCGGACCCATTCGCGCCGCCACGCGCTTACACCACCCTGTTTCTATCGGAATGGGGTCGGCTTGGGTTCAACCAGGTCGACTATGGCTGGGGGCCTCCGATGCACGTTGTCCCTGTACAAGGATCAAGCATCATACCGGCTGGTATTGTGGGGTCTCTGCCTCTGCCGAGAAAAGGCGTGCGGCTGATGACATGGTGCATCGAGGAGGCGCATCACCGACCTCTGCTAGATCAGATGGCAAAGCTCTTCTCATGATTCTCCGAGCATGATCGAAGCGAGGACTGTCAATAAACAAGAAATTATCTATCTGCAAAAGTTTAATCCTCTGTATTTTGAGACATTGTTTTGTCCCTTTTATGGCCCGGAAGCTTTGTTATGATGACTTTGGCATGGAATGGAGAAGAGTACATCTCTGACAGAAATTGCAGGTGTGAACCAAAGTTGCAAGTGGACTCCAGAACTGGGCATGCCAAATTGCTCAGGATAGGAAAGCCCAATGCTCAGGTGGCCATGAAAATATGTCTTTAAGCTCCGTTTGTTTAGTTAAAAATCAACTATTTCAAAAATATTCTTCATAAAAAGAATCGCTTGGGCTACTTACAATAATAGTTAACGGAAAATATTTTTATTATCGGCACAATTTATATATTAACATTTCGTGGACAATGAAATACTTTCGATTCATTGATTTCCGCAAGTGATACAAGCGATGTTTTTATCATTCTTTTTCGTAAAACAAATGGAGACTTAGTCTAACCGAAGGTTTTCCAATGATCGACTAGGTGATACCGATGAAGTAATCGAAACAAATATCAATCGCACGCCTTTCACAAAGAATATCCTTTCAACTTAAATATTTTTAAATCTTAATCTTTTAAACATTAGCGATGAGGACTGATTTTAATTACGCAGTTGTCGGGGATCTAGATGTATATTTGCTTGGCCTCGAGTGACCAAGGTACAAATTGCGACTTGATTGCAACCTGATCAAAACAAGACGAGTGAGGAGGAATGAATTAGACTTAGCTTATTAATACTTAGTTTTTGCCTAGCAAATTAAACATGCATTTTTTGGTAGAAAATGAAGAGATAAAGAGAGAAGAAGAAAAAATAATCGATAAACAGAGAAAATAATAAAAAGGAAAAAAAAAGGAAAACAATAAAAGGCCCCAATTCGGTCAAAATGAAAAAAAGGGCCAGATCCAATTCGCGCAGCCCACTAATCCGCATCCTCAGCCTCAACTCATCAAGCCCACGCAGCTCCAAGATAAGTTACTGGTAATTATGACCTGATTTGCAATGTGATCCGCATTTCCAGCTTTAAATGGTCCCCGAACTTTGATCCAACGTGTAATGTGATCTTTGAACTTTTAATTTGATTAGTATAGTCCATGAACTTTTGAAATATGTTCGGCTAGTCCTCGAACAATAAGAAGATATTCAATGCGATACTTCCATTAATTCCAGTTCAGGAATGACATTGGACATTTTCTTATAGTTCAGAGATTAAGTTGTAACATGTTCAAAAAAATTTGGGGATCACATTGGATAAATTGAAAGTATATTAATCACATTGCACATTGAACTAAAGTTTATGGATCATATTAGTCGGATTAAAAATTTAGAAACCACATTGCATATTTTACTAAAGTTTATGGATTATTTGTGTCGTTTTCCCTAATTACGAGGATCTTTTTAATATGAGTAGTTATTAATTCCTATTTTAAAGTTTCATACGTTGTGCATGCATAAACGTGAGAAATACCCTTATTTGTCATGTAACCCTGTCCGAAATTATTCAAAGAGGAAAGTGTCCGGTATATTGCCAATTCAAGAATTAAATGCTCTCTATCGGGTGTTTGGCGACGACTTTCGAACCGAATAAACCCGGATAAAATACTGAATAAGAAATCCGAGGGAGGGTGGGGATAAACCCGAATTGCTGGCTCTTCGACTCTGACCGATTGCATTCTCATTTTTTGTTTTTCATAACCAAGGAGAGTTGTCTTCTTACACAACCCATCATCCCATGCGCTATCCATTATGCTAGAGTTGCTGTCGAAGCCCAGAAAATAAGGGCAAGTTACCGAGCTTCAGCACCATTGCAGAGCGTGAAAGGCAAACTCTCTGATTCGGCAGCGACGGGGTTGCGCCGAAACAGAACATCGCGAGGGCGAGGCTGCTCAAGACCAACTTGACGGTTGCCAGGGCTCGTCACTGCCTGTATGAGTGCCATCGGCGGAGGACACGGAGTTGAAGAGCCGACTAAAACGGGGGATCTTAGGTCCATCATGGTGGTGGTGGCGGTGGTGGTTTCGGGCGATGTCGAGCCACTTTGAGGTTTGAGATGAGCTTCTGAAGCTTCGGGAGCGTTTGAATGAAGATTTGGCCGGGAGAGACAAGCACTTGCGGCTCAGACATGGAGAGCGCCGGAAACAGGGAGACTTCAGATTTAGGTTTTCCAGAGAGAGCGTCATGACTAATGGTGCTCGTAAGGAAGTCGGTGGCCTGCAGCCCAGACAAGAACTGGTTTGGTTCGCGGAAGGGGTTCGGGTTAGAGGAGAGAGGAGCTTCCTCTTGTGGGTCATCGACGTCAGAGAAATGGTGAAGGTGTGAAGACCGGAGGCACGAAGACGATTCTCGAGAGAGAGAGAGAGAACATTCGGAGGATTTTCAAAGATGTGCAACATAAATTGTTGCCAATAACGAAAACAGATCTTGTTAGCTAATTATTTTGAGCGGTATAACCAAACACTTTTAGGAAAATATTTTTCAAATCGTTTATCTTCCGCAAAACAAATGTATAAAGCGAGTTTCTCTTGTGATTAACGATTTTTTTTTTTTTAGAAAGCTAACCATATAATGTACTCGCATATAGAGGTGATCAAGGGTCTAATACTCTAAAAAACCTTCAATTTTAATTCTTATTCCAATTCCGCCTTATGTCTCGTAAAAACCTCTAACTTTAGGTTATATTCCAATCCTATCCTAATTTTTTTTTATCTATGAAAAACTTCACATTTTAGATCTTGTCCCAGGTTTACTATCCAAACCCAATTTTTACGCTTTCCTAAAAAGCCACAAAGTTTTACTTGAATCACAAATCTGCTCCCCTTAACCCTCTGTCCAAAACTTCTCGTTGACGATCGAGAAATAGAAAACTCCCAAACCGTTGAAACCTAAATTTTGACTAATCTGTTTTAGTTATTTCTGCATAAAAATTAGAAATAATTTTAGGTTAAAAAAATATGCTCTCTTGGATGCCTTCTTGGATGCTCCAAAAGAAGGGCGAGTGGGAGAAATTATGAAAGTGAATGGTGAGTGGAAAAATGAGAAACAGAAGGATGTGTAGAATCCAAGAGAAGAAGAGAAGTGTGCTATAAAAGGAGAAGAGGTCTTTGAGAATTAGGAGGAAAGAGGACTTTTTTTTTTCGAAGAAGGCAATGACTCCTCCGGCGGAGATTCGATAGCAAAAGCTAAGTCCCCCTTACTTTCTCTGGCTTCAATTCCGGTTCAATCATACGCGCTGATTTTTTCTTCCTTCTCATCTTTTCCCTAATTACCAGAAAGAGCAATACAAATTTACACAAGAGGCCGATAAAGGAAGAGGAGCTGCTTCAAAATTCCAGCACCGGTCCTAGTTGCGTGCCTACGCCAGCCCAAGAGTTACTACGATTCGGAAACACACCACATCCAGTTGATGGTTCCGCACCGAAAAATCTCGATCGAGGGCCCTCCGTGATGTTTGCATCGGGTTTAGGCTTCTAGCGGTCTTCCACTGACCACCAATCCTCGGCGAACTAGAGGCGGTTCATCGAAAAATAATCTAATCTATGGCTGATGCCGAGCGGTGTTGTTCCTCACTCCAACGTGGAGATCTCTATCAACGAAGCTACCGCACCAGCGCAATCCGAAGCTGGTCATTCATCAACGCAATCAGACCACGAGATCTGTGCCAAGCCAAAAAGCAGCATGCAGATTGGTCCATTACGCTACGTCAAGTAACACTTATTTTTGTTTCGTTTTGCAGATCATCCAAACACCTCCGCTTGACGTCAACTACAGGCCATCGATCATTGGTTCACCTCGTTCCCTCGGCCGTTTGCTGGATCTCGTAGCTGTTCTTCGCAAGACGAAGCTGTTGCCATCACTGAAAATAGGCCTCGCATGAGGCACCGAGACGGACGCCACGTAAAATGAGTCCATTTGTTTTTGTAATTGATCAAAACTAATCCACATGGATTTAGGGGTAAAAATTCAGGCGGTGGGCAAAGGTGGAAAAGGGTGAGATCCTGTGAGGCTGTAATGCAAAAAGTCGGAGGAGGAAAGAACAACTATTCTCCATGCGCCTCCATGTTCTACTTTCCCTTTTGTCGGCATTAATGGTTACCCATGTGTCACGCCCGATCCCCGGGCCCGCGACATCCATACCAAATCACCACAGGCATGAAGGATAACGTCCCCGGTATACTATCGACCTACGAACCGACGGCGCATGCGAACGTACAATACTCCCAAACATGCAAGATCGCAAGGATAGTACAATAGAACACCACAACAATCATTTCACAAAATGCAATTTCATGCATACAATCAAAATAGATGAATCTTAACCCTCTTGAGCTATAGAAAATATAATTAACCCCATTCTTCGGGGCGGCTCACTAGGACCTCAAAACATACTCGATCGGGTAAGGTTAAGCCATCATCTACTCCCAAAAATTTGCTCTAACACCCAAGCCCTAACATCCACGGGCTTCATCACTTGGGACCCGAAATGGTTAAACGACGGGGTGAGAAATAAATCTCGGTGAGTCAACGCCTAAGCCCGGCTAGGGCGTTGATTCGCTCGTGACATCCTAACAGTACAACCACAATACCACGAGCGAGATAGTTCAACCACATGCAAGCTTACCGATCTTCGACCAAGCATAATGTGATGCGGATGACTCAACAATCAAATTAATCAAATCAATTCATTGGCAAAGCATCACGGCGCTTGCATGTACAGGACACTACACGTAGTCCATTTATTAACCGGTGACCCACGCGACGGGCGTGACACCGACTCACACGACCGGTGTGGTCCCACACTACTGGCCGGTGTCATCCGGCGGACCGAGGCATCGTCCCATATCCTCTCGGCGACGGCGACCAAAGCCATGTATCCAGCGCGACCGGGCGCGGCATATCAAAAGGCATTCCAATAAGGAGCGTCGGTCCTTCACAAGTCAAGACCGGCATCCGACAATCCCTTAAATCCGTGCGGCGGCACGGGGCATGGATTGTCGTGCATCCGACAAGTCGTGTGGTTTCGTGCAATTAGCACGATACAAACTCTGTACGAACTTGTCGGGAATCCCATCACCATTCCGTCATATGACCACTCAACTCATTCGGCAATCAATCAATTTTTATCTTTATGTACCGTCGAATGCTCACACAATCGTGCCCAAAGACTCGGCCCTCGGCCGTTTCATGCCAAAATATGCGGTTGAGTTTACACATGTGGTCACATGAATGCGCAATTATATCAACCGACAAACCAATCAATTTGGGGCGATTAACCTCTAATCGGACCCCCACTACAATCAACAGGCAATCGGCATTCACAATAACATTTCATGAATCAATCATTCAATTGTAGCCATCAATTATTAATTCAAATTTCGATTTTCAATTGATAACGATTGCGCACTCGTCTCTACGACCTATCGCTCACTCGCGATCAATCAACACAATCACTCAAATCATTCAGTTCTACTTACCAATTAGCCATAGACACTTAGCTAATCGACTAGTCTTCAATAATTACGGTCACTTAGCTTAAACCATGTTTCTATCTAGCCCGACCGTAATTAATCTACCTAAACACCCTAATTAGCTAATTAAACTAATCCGAACGCAATTAGCGTCATAACCAGGAGTTATGGGCTAACTCACAATTTTAATTAGCTCAGGCGGTCTCAACTCGAGCGACGGCGACACAGAACTCGGCCCGGCCCGACGGCGGCGACCGGCGACTCACGGCTCACTTGAATTTTGGGCTTCCAACTCGGCCAAAGATGGCCCGATGGACTTAGCGACACCTCGGGACAACGGCACGGGACCCGAGGTGGCGGCCGTGGTGGTCGCCGGGTGGTGGAACAAGGCGGCCGGCGATGAACAAGGTGCTCGGCGAGGTAAAACAGGCAGAAGCGGGGGCGTCGGAGCCGTTTTGTGGTGGCTCCGGGCTGTCCAAGGCCGGGGATGGTTCGGCCAAGGTTGGGTGGTATCCGGGGTGGCCGTAGATGGCGCCGGTGGCGGCGGCGGACGGCCGGAGGCGGGCCGAGCAGGCCGGAACGTAACCGGGCCCAAAATAGGGCGGTGGCTCAAAATAGGGAGGTTCGGTCCGGGTGGTTCCACGGCCTCCACAGGGCGACGGCCACTGAGGCTTCGTGGGACAACTAGAGGTTGAGGGCGGTCTCTTGCGGTGGTTAATGAGCGGCGGAGTTGGGCTGGAGCAATGCAGCGGCGGAGATCCAAACGGCGCAAAAGCAGAGGAAGTCGGGCCGTGGAAGGCGTTCACGATCGGTCCGACTTTTTGGCGGTGCACGGCGGTGGGATGGAGTCCGGTGGTCGAGGGAAGAAGACGTGGTGTCCGGTCGCGGTCCGGAACGACGACAAGGGCGGCTAGAGACTTGAGCGGCTCACTAACGCCAAAACAGAAAGGCGGCGGGCGAGGCTTGAGGGCTGTCCCGGCGGTCGGCGTGCGACGAACGGCGACCGGGACGGAAGCCGAGTGGCGGCCGGAGGTGGTCAAGGCGGTGGGCAAAGGTGGTCGCACAAAATGAAGACCAAGGGAGGAGGATGAGGTGCACGGTGGGGCCGGTCTTCGCGGCAGAGGGAGGAAGAAGGAGATGAGCGGGAGAGAGAGAGAGAGAGAAATCACGTGGGCAGTTGGAGGATTGACCAGAATTGACTGGTAGGTGGGGCCCACGGGTCTCATCCAATTGATTATTTTCGTCCCACATGCATAATATCCAAGGGCGAAACGGTAATTTCACAAATCGGGACCGAACGGATTTTTGGCTCAACCGATCGGGAATGAAATTGGATTTTCACGGGCTAGGTTCGGTCCGGAAAAGTGGCTAGGCGCGAGGATTAGAAATCCTAAGTCGCGGTGCTCGCGATTTCGAGACCCAATCGAAATCGAACGACATTTCGAAATCGTCCAAAATTCGTCACTTTGGTCCTTGAGATCCGAAATTTGCATCGACTAAAATTCAATTCTCTTCCTTTTTATCGAATTCGGGAAAATTACAAAATTCGAATTTCCCGGGCGCACACCATGTGTCTCTCTGGGCAGTAGTGAATCAATTGCTAATCAAACATGTTCCTGTTCTTGTTTTCTATTGCAGGCTTTCCTCGGAAAATCCTCATAGCCGAACCTGAGCTATCACGAATCTGCCATTTCAAAATCGAACCGATTTGATATCGGTTCAAATTCGAAAAGGTAATCTTCGAATACGGTAAAATTTCTTATCTTAAGTAGATTAAAATATTTATTTGCCAATTTGAAAATATTGCTTATTTTGAGGATTTGGTTGCATGATTGAGATGTTCAATTATTTGAATTAGAAGATTGCACATTAATTTTGAAAATACACAAAAATTAAAAAAAATCATAAAAAACAAAAACCCAAAAATTTGCACCTTTGAACCTCAAGTCATGATTCATTAAATCGTCAAATTAGACATTTTTCATGAAAATGGTACCGAAGGGGCATTAATTGAAATTTTAATGTAACCAAGTCCCCGACCTCAAAATCTTTTGTTTGTAGAAGTAATTTAATTCTCCTGCTACTTTGCTTAGGTTTCTAATCGGCCTATCAAGAAACGATTCGTGGTGCCTCCAAGATAAATCATTGCATGAAATTGAACTTAAGTCACGATTTGGTAGAACTTAGGAGAGTTTGGACTAAGTTAATTAATCTAATTAATTAATTTAGTAATGCATTAACCTAAAATTGAAAATTCAATTTTTAGGTCGCGACACAAGCACGGGCTATTCGAGTGTCCCAAACGCGAGTTTTCGACCGCGAGAGATAGAACATTCCCAAGCACGAGAAATCGAAGACCAAGCACAACATCACTAAAGGCGATTTTCACGGAGGGTTAGTAGAGGCTGATTTAGGACTCAAGTAGAAATTGGTGATCTTTTATGAGACAAAAAAGAGAGAGTAAAATATAAAGTGAACCTAAAGCTTGGATTTTTTTATGAGACAAAAAAATTTAGGGTAGAATTGGTACTAGATTTAAAGTTGATGGCTTTTTATGAGAAAAAAAGCTTTATGGTAAAATTGGGACCCAACCTAAAGGTGAGGGTTTTTTATGGGACAAAAAAATTTTAGGATTGAATTAGGACCGAACCTAAAGTTAGAGGCTTTTTGTGAGACAAAAAATAAAATTGAGATAAGAGCTAAAGTTTGAGATTTTTTTAGGATATTAAGCCGATGATCAAGAGTTGTGAAGCCCTTTGAGGATTCAAGCTCGGTCGGCTTGTAAGATGAAATGGATTGTCTTGATCCGACTTGCTCAAGCTCCTTTTTGCTAGATCAATTTTATCGAGACATTGGTAGGAAATAAGAGAGAAAATTGAGTAAATAAAAGTTATGTGAAGAATTTAAAATATTGTGAGATGGGTTTGGAGGGGAAAATTTAAACTCTTCGAGCATTTTCCTTCCCAATTTCCCTCACCACTCTTTTCCAAACACAGCATTAGAGAGTTGCGTACTATCTGTTAAAGATGGGCGAGGTCTAAACAAGATATTTAGGCTTAGTTCACTCGTTAATCATATTTATGCAGTTGGTTTTCATAGAGCACATGTCATATGAACCTCTCTAATTTTGAACACTCCCAGGGCATCCTAACCCGAGGCATCTAGACTTCCGAGGTATCCCAAACACTTTTAGGACATCACGACTCATGAGGCATCGTCACCTCACTACTAATATATTGGTAACAGATAATAACACTCAAATCTTGTGATCTTCTTTATATCAACAATTAAATCAACATACATTTATTATTCCTTGTATAGTCATTCTCAAAAATCATTCGGTACATAACATCATCTTATGCAATTCATTACATAAATGCAATCATCATGCCTTTTTCATTCATCACTTAATTAAGTAGTAGTACATACTTACCTCTTTGCATTTCCCATGTAAACAACAATAAAGTAGTCAGAGATTAGTAAATTCGTGAGAAGATTGACAAATTATATAATTGACAAAACTCAAAGAATCGGTGACGTAATCATCGACAATCCAAAGAATAGACAACTTAAAAAGTTGACAACTCAGAAATTTGATGGCTCAAAATTGACAACATGATTAGTCAGCCACAGTTAATAAGTAAATCGATGACTTAGTCGGAATTAAGAAAATATCACTTTCGAGTTTGGTGTCACCATTTTTACATTTTTCACTTACATACCACCGAATCTTATGGAAGTCAGGTTAACCACAAACTTGGCATGTAAATACTTATCAACTTAAGTCAAATGCACCCAATGAATCAACACACTATCATTGAAATTTTTTCACACTTAACATCAAAATTTAAATTAAGATTAACAGCCATCTAACGTTGAATAACAACGAGGCTTATATGCTCTTTATATTTCCTCCACCTAATAGCTTAAGGTAGACTTTCTAATATCAAAGCAGTTTATCCCTTTCGCGAATGCGGTCCATCCCCTATTTTAGTCAAATTCCACGCCCGCTCGAATCCGGCTTAGCACGAGAGGGGGGCTAAGTTGTTGTCCCACATCCTAAGAACGGGCCTTATATGCTCTTTATATTCATGGAAAGTGAAAATTGAAGAGGAAATTTGGATTGGACTTTTAAATAAAACCAGGCCAACATCGTAGCATAGTAGATCAATATAGCTTAGTCCCTACAAGGCTCAACAACACAAGAGTGCAAGATATTTCAAGATCTAATCATACAGCCAAGAAGGGTAATGAATTTGGAAGACTAAACGAGAGTTGCAAAGAATAAGAATGATCAACCAAGTTAAAAACAAGGATGAATTAAGGATGAAAACATGTGGCGAAAAAAAGGCGACTTGTACTTAAGTACATAAATAAGGAAATCAGTTTTTGTTCTAAACAATTGCAGAACAGAAAAATATTTGAACTCACAAGCTTATCGGAGAAAGAAAATTGACGCTAATGAGATCTCATCTCAACTTAGCAGATTTCTGATATGAAAATTATTCGATACGCAAATCGAGAGTATGTGAATCCTCGTTAACAAATTATTGTCCGGATACATGTGTAAGAATCCAACTGACATTTCACACCCGTCGTTTATTATATTTGTATCCTTACGTATTATTAACTTAGCGACGTCGAAAAGCCTTAACACTAAAGTAGGGCGTCCTACGGAAGTTGTGTCACTTCAGGTATATGTTTCCTCGTACTTCTCCCGCCATTAGTTCGGCTTCTGCATCCTTTTTGATCAACTCATCAACGTTGACTGTTGCCAATTCCTATAGTCCGCATAATCCACGTCTGTTTCCCCTTCTTCGAAACTCCTATAATGTTCAAACGAAACATCCATTTGTGCCCTCATCCACTCCCTTGTCCCACCATTAATTCAGCTTCTCGATCCTTTTTAATCAACTCTCAAATGTTGACTGTCGCCAATTCCTTTGGCCACATTATCTAAGTCGTTTCCCCTTCCTCGACATCAATTATACTGTTTAAGAAGGAAATATCCAATCTACTGTTCTTTTCCCCTTGACTTTTCCCGCCATTAATTCAACTTCTCGATCCTTTTTAATCAACTCTTCAATGCCGACGGCTGCCAATTCCTTAGTCCGCATTACACGTGTTTGTTTGAAAAATCCTCCACGACACTATGCTTGTGTCGGATTTTTGTACTAAGCTCAGCAAAATGGGGGGCCGCAGCCGACGCACCATCTTCCTGCAATAAATCTATTACCAATAATCAATTAATGTCTTTTCCAGTGAAAAAGGAAGAAAAAAAAAAACAACAACAACAGCACCAGCATCAGCCCTTAGAGTACCAATAGAGATTATTTTTTCTTGCAGTTGCTTCATTTGTCAATGCATTGCAGCTATTGGTAATTGGAATTTGGGAATTTAAATTTTATCATTCGAACAAAGCGATCCAATTAAAATATGTAATATATCAATTTGCAGAGTAATTTAACGAACGCGCCATTCTCATTTTCAATTAGCTTAATGAGTGCCCTAATTAAAAGTACCCTGTTAACAAAAACTAGTATGTCCATTGTTATATTGTCATAGTCTTTTTATCAAGTAAATTTATTGCTTGAAAAGAATATCACTTGTGCGAAGCCAAATATTGCACTTTGTGAAAAGCCCACGTGGTTTGACCCAAAAAAAAAGAAAAGGAAAGCGCACTAGGCAAAATGATGTGAGGAGGATTGACTGTGCCCAAAAAATAAGGAAAATGACATCAACTTTAACAATATATAAGGTAACTTTTAATTGTTATGAGTCTTAAACTTTAACAATGGCAATTTTGGCGCTAAACTTTGACTGTCAAGTAGTCCCAATTTTTAGTAAATGTTCAATTATAAAAATATTCATTATTGTCCTTATTTTTAAATTAATGGAAGGACTATAATATTTTCATATAGTCATGGATTATAACGAAGAAGCAAAAGACATGAACAAACTCAAAGTTCAAGGGTCATATCGAACATTAGGTTAAAGTCAAGGATCATATTGAACAAATTTAAAGTTTATGGATTATAATGCACAAAGTTCAGAACTATTTATATCATTATCCCAAAAAATAAAGAAAGGCAGAGCATCTAGAATCACATTCTTTCTTGGAAATTTCTCCACGTGGGGGATATGTGACAGTAAGTGCTGAGGTCAAAGTCCTTAATGCATGCGTTGACGAGATAGGATAAACCTAGTTCCCTGAACTTTCCGATCGTGCGCTAAGATGAACAAAGAGATTTTCTTTGGTACCGGAAGTTTTCAGATCATGAATTTCCTCGGGAAAGTGTATTAAACCATGGAAAGGAAGAATAGTAAGCGGGGTTGACGAGAAATGTAGGCTGCGGGAATATGGCTGAGGGGCTCTCTCTGGCTGGACCAGCACCATGATAATATGTATATAGAGGAGGAGGAGTTGATGGAAGAAACTGCAGATCAGGAATCACAAAGAGTAAAAGGGACTCTTCGGAGCAGTCACCCAACTGTCTGCAATAATTCTTTTCTCGGGTTCCCAGAGCAAAGAAGTTGCTTAACGAATCTGTGTCTCAGAGCACGGTAGCATGGCTATCGAAAGTGGATCAACCGATGATTCAGGAACCAACGGAGCCGCCATGTCGAGGACCCTCGAGGTGGCAGCAGCGGCGAAGAGCCCCTCCGTGAACGAGAACGAGCAGGACTCCAACAAGAGCAAAGGAGATGAGAAAGTGAATTCGGTTCCATTCCGCAAGCTGTTCTCCTTTGCAGACTCTACTGATAAGCTATTGATGGTTGTCGGGTTGACGGGCGCAGTTGCGAATGGCATTTCCATGCCTCTTATGACGGTGTTGTTCGGACAGCTGATCAACACATTCGGCAAGAACCAGGCTGACAGTGACGTTGTGGATCTCGTGTCCAAGGTAAAAAGCCTTGTGAATATGGACCTTGCGGGTTGTTGCAGAAAAACTCTTTTCTCGAAATGGAAATATGTTTTTGGAGTACTTGTGTTGAGATTGTGATTAACTGATTAGATTGTTTGTGAAATCTCCAGATATCTCTGAAGTTCATCTACCTGGCATTTGGGTGTGGTGCAGCAGCCTTTCTTCGTGAGTGCATCTTTAGTCTCGACTTAATTTTAGTTCGGACTCAAACTCTTTATCTCAAGAAACGAGAAAATTTAATCTTCGTTCTTCCTTTCATTTGGTCAGAGGTGTCTTGCTGGATGGTCACTGGCGAGCGACAGGCTGCGAGAATAAGGGGCCTGTATTTGCAAACTATATTGAGACAAGATGTCGCCTTCTTCGACAAAGAGACTAACACCGGAGAGGTCGTCGGGAGAATGTCGGGCGACACAGTTCTCATCCAGGATGCCATGGGTGAAAAGGTCATACTTTCCTAATCAATGAGTATCTTGTCGGGTGTACTCAGTATCCACTTTTCGTCCTGGATTTTAACGGATTGCTAGGTTTGCGCAGGTGGGGAAGTTCATACAGCTCGTGTCAACATTTGTCGGAGGCTTCGTGATAGCATTCATCAAGGGGTGGCTATTGACCCTCATCATGCTAACCATGATTCCTCTGCTAGTGATTGCGGGTGGTGTTACGTCTCTCATCATCTCAAAGATGGCATCTCAAGGGCAAACTGCATATGCAAAGGCAGCAAATGTTGTTGAACAGACGATTGGTTCAATCAGGACGGTATGTTGCATTGATGTAGCTGAATACCGGAACTGTGCATGTGTGCCGACTAAATCGACATACTTCCAAGAGCAAAATAGATGTCTTGATGTCCATTGCTCGGGAACTCATATTCACCCTTAATTCAAATCTTTCACTGTAGGTTGCATCGTTTACCGGAGAGAAGCAAGCAATCGCAAATTACAGCAAATTCCTCGTGCATGCATACAGATCAGGTGTCCATGAAGGCCTGGCGGCTGGATGTGGTCTTGGAATAGTCACATTCGTCATATTCGGCGTTTATGCTTTGGGGATATGGTGCAGCGCCAAGTTGATAATAGACAAGGGATACAATGGGGGCACGGTGATTAATGTGATCATGGCAGTCTTGACTGGTTCCATGTGAGTTGCACTCAAACTGTCCTTTACTTTTTGGTCTTTAATCTCTTGGTTCAATTTAGAAAGCCTTATCATGGATTTTCTTTCTGTTTTCCCTCATTTTTCCGGGCACGGTGCGGATGTTAATTAGGTCTCTTGGGCAGGCTTCTCCATGCATGAGTGCATTTGCTGCTGGTCAAGCTGCTGCATACAAGATGTTCGAGACCATCCACAGGAAACCGGAGATCGATTCTTTTGATACCAAGGGAAAGAAACTAGACAACATCCGTGGGGATATAGAGTTGAGGGATGTTTATTTCAGTTATCCAGCGAGGCCAGATGAGCTAATATTCAATGGGTTCTCTCTTAGCATCCCGAGCGGTACGACTGCCGCTTTGGTGGGACAAAGCGGAAGTGGGAAGTCCACGGTAATCAGTCTGATCGAGAGATTCTACGACCCACAAGCTGGAGAAGTACTCATTGATGGGATCAACCTTAAAGAGTTTCAGCTCAAATGGATCAGGAGCAAAATCGGGCTTGTCAGCCAGGAGCCTGTGTTGTTCGCGTGCAGCATCAAGGACAATATCGCGTATGGAAAGGAAGGCGCCACGCTTGAAGAGATCAAAGCTGCTGCAGAACTTGCCAACGCCGCCAAGTTCACAGACAAGTTGCCGCAGGTATAAAGATTATGCTACTCCATGATCGATGAATCAGCTTTCTTATTTTCTCTGGCTGGACTTCGATCATCTTTTCTTACCTTCTCCATCGTGCTGCTTAAATGATTTTTGAACTTCTGATATTTAGGGCTTGGACACTATGGTTGGTGAACATGGGACTCAGCTGTCTGGTGGGCAGAAGCAAAGAGTAGCCATAGCAAGAGCCATTCTTAAAGATCCTCGTATTTTGCTCCTGGATGAAGCCACAAGTGCACTCGACACGGAATCTGAGCGGATAGTCCAAGAGGCCTTGGATAGGATCATGGGCAACCGGACAACTGTCATCGTTGCCCACCGTTTGAGCACGGTTAGGAATGCAGATACGATTGCTGTTATTCATCGTGGAAAAATGGTGGAGAAAGGTAGGTCGCATTCTAACTTGAAGTGAACAATGGAACTGCCAACTGGGGGAAGGAACCATGATTTCCTAGCAGGTGCAAGTATACCATGCCTATTAACGCCCCTCTGAAACTGTCCAGGTTCCCATTCTGAACTACTCAAAGATCCAGAAGGTGCATATTATCAGCTAATACGCTTGCAGGAAGTGAACCGAGAATCTGAACAAACCCCGGATGACCAAAACAGGTCAGAGATTACTGAATATAACGGACAGTCCAGTCAAAGGATGTTGTACAAACGATCCATCAGTCGGGGATCATCTGTAGAGAAGAGCAGCCGCCACTCTTTCTCAGCCTCCTTTGGTCTTCCCATTGGACTCAACACTGTCGACGATACAGTGGCTGGACCACAATCCCCTGCTCCTGGTAGCACAGAAAAACCGCCCAAGGTCTCCCTACGCCGGCTCGCTCGTCTTAACAAACCAGAAGTTCCTGTCTTGCTAATTGGAACGGTCGCTGCAGCTGTTAATGGCTTGGTATTTCCGATATTCGGCATACTTATATCCGGTGTCATCAAGACATTCTATGAACCACCACATGAACTTAGAAAGGATTCTAAGTTTTGGGCGTTGATGTTTCTGGTCCTCGGCATTGTATCGTTTGTGGCGCATCCGGCTCGTGCATACTTTTTCTCTGTGGCTGGTTGCAAGCTAATCGAGAGAATCAGACTGATGTGCTTCAAAAAGGTGGTCCACATGGAGGTTGGCTGGTTTGATGAATCTGACCACTCAAGCGGTGCCATAGGGGCGAGGCTCTCAGCAGACGCGGCGTCAGTGCGAGCCCTCGTTGGAGATGCACTATCTCAGATCGTTCAGAGCATTGCATCGGCAGTAGCTGGTTTGGCCATTGCTTTTGCTGCAAGTTGGCAACTGGCGCTGATCATCCTCGCCTTAATCCCCCTCATTGGTGTCAATGGATATGTGCAAGTGAAGTTCCAGAAAGGATTCAGTGAAGATGCAAAGGTAAGCATTATTACAGTGCTTTTTTTTTCGTTTTCTGCTCACTAAATGAAATTTCTTGTTGGTCCTTTTCAATCCCCAATTCATAATTTTGAGTCCTAGGTTCATGAGTTGAAAACGAAAAGGCCATCTTCGAAATTTCTGATTCACATTGCTTGTAATCTTCAATGGCATAAAAAGCTTCCCCATGGTTTCTATTATCTTGCAAATAACCTCGATTATTCGTGACCGTATTAGTCTATATGTTTGCAGATGATGTACGAGGAAGCAAGCCAAGTAGCCACTGATGCGGTCGGAAGTATCAGGACTGTTGCTTCTTTCTGTGCTGAAGAGAAGCTGATGCAGCTTTACAAGAAGAAATGTGAAGGCCCCACGAGGACAGGGATTCGACAAGGACTTATTAGCGGAATTGGGTTCGGCGTGTCCTTCTTCTTGCTGTTCTGTGTGTATGCAACCTGTTTCTATGCTGGAGCTCGCCTCGTTCAGGACGGCAAAACAACGTTTTCAGATGTCTTCAGGGTAGGAGGATTTCTTCAATCCTTAAATATTTTTGCTTAGGAATGATTCCTGGCTAGAGGATTGCCGTTGGAATTGGCTTCGGTTAACGGCTCAGACACATTTTCTTTGCAGGTTTTCTTTGCTCTGACCATAGCAGCCATTGGAATTTCACAATCAAGTTCCTTCACTCCCGATTCCACCAAAGCCAAAGGCGCTGCCGCTTCCATTTTCGCAATAGTAGACCACAAATCCAAGATAGACCCAAGTGATGAGTCGGGGACAAAATTAGACAATGTGAAGGGAGAGATCGAGCTTCGCCATGTCAGCTTCAAGTATCCCTCTAGGCCAGACATTCAAATTTTCCGTGATCTCAGCCTGGCCATTCACTCTGGAAAGGTAAAAGTTTGGACTTCATCTGATGCCTGACTTTTCCTAGGGATTCCTCAATTGAGCATTGAATTACAAGAACAGTAAATAAGTGTTGCCTAACACGAGGAACAAAAGTTTGACAGTTACATGATTCTGCCTCTCAGACTATTGCTTTGGTTGGAGAAAGTGGGAGCGGAAAATCGACAGTAATAGCGCTGCTGCAACGCTTCTATGATCCTCATTCAGGTCAGATTACGCTTGACGGAGTGGATATTAAGCAGCTGCAACTCAAGTGGTTAAGGCAGCAAATGGGTCTGGTCAGCCAAGAACCGGTTTTGTTCAATGAGACGATTCGTGCTAACATAGCTTACGGAAAGGATGGAGATCCGACCGAGCAGGAAATACTCGCCGCATCAGAATTAGCAAATGCTCACACGTTCATTAGTGGACTGCAACAGGTTAGACTGTAGTTGCTTGTCCTGTGTATTTTACATAACCATTTGCTTTCAATGGCGCTCTGCTCATTCCTCTCTACAAATTAAATGTTCAGGGATACGATACTGAGGTTGGCGAAAGAGGGGTCCAGTTGTCCGGCGGCCAGAAGCAACGAGTGGCCATTGCTCGAGCTATAGTGAAGAGTCCTAAGATCCTTCTGCTTGACGAGGCTACGAGTGCACTGGATGCAGAATCTGAGAGAGTGGTTCAAGATGCGTTAGACCGAGTCATGGTGAACCGAACAACAGTCGTGGTGGCTCATAGGCTGTCCACGATCAAGAACGCGGACGTGATAGCGGTGGTTAAAAACGGGGTCATCGTCGAGAAAGGAAAGCACGAGACTTTGATCAACATCAAGGATGGTTCCTATGCATCTTTAGTTGCCCTACACATCGGTGCTTCTACTATATGAGCCTTTTGTAGCTTTCACTTCCCGGATAGCTCATTTGTTTAGGAGGATATTCCTGCCACTTCACTTGACAAAAGAAATGGGAAATACAGTCTCAAGTTTGTTGAAACCCGTATCCACTTTGATGTCTTATGTAATTTTTGCAGCTACAGCAATTGCTAAAGAAACGGAAATGCCTTTGCTATATATTCCCTGGCCATTGTCTCTTTTCTTTTCTTTTTGGGGTAAGTGCACTGAAAATAAGTAGAAATCAGCAGTCCTAGTTTCACCTGGAACCTATCATGTCGAAATCGGTTTCCCAATTTTAGAAACTTAGAACCTATCCCCACGAATCGGTTTCATGGTCGGTTATATAGTCTACCCAGGAACTGGCCAATTTTTTTTTTTCAATTTTAATTAAGCAAAATGAAAGTGAATGCAACAACAAAAATACTCATTTTATCAATAGCAACAATCTATAAAGGATTAACACGTAAAAAATAATAATAATAATAAAATTTCAAAGCACAAGACATACAACCAAAAATTATAGAACTTCAGTTCTCAATCATCATTAAGAAATTGCTCCACATTCTAACAGCCTGAAATCAAAAGTAACAAAAATAGTTAATCACTTAGTAAAAGTTCCAAATTTAAATTACTATTGATTGAACTGAAAATAATTATTAAAAAACATCATCTCATATATTCATTCCACTTCGAACGTAAACTCTGTTTACCAATGATAAAATTCTCTTTGAGACAATCCATACATTAAAAAAAGAGAGATTAAATTATATGTTCACATACTAGATCTATAAAGGAAGTACAATATAAAAGAAATAGAACATCACGTTCAATGGCTAGACGAAACTCAACCAAGGTAAGAACATATATAATCTCTAGTTCTCTCCCCCAGTTCCTCGGTCCGATTCTTCGATTCTCGATTCCTAGTTCGGTTCTTATCCATAAACCAAGAACCAAATCGCATAGTACTAGTTTTGCCTTTTTTGTAATAGGATCGGGAACCTAGGACTAGTTTCTATGGCAGGTTCTTGATTCTATCTTGAACCCATGCTCAACCGTAAATCGGAAGTACAAAAATTTATAATAAAAGGTGCAATTGAGTCTTAACTTTTTGAAAAAGGTGTAATCAAATCCTAAAAGTTATCAAATTTACTTGTCGTTAATTTCATCCAACACGTGGCTTTTTAATTATTTTCTCTCTCATATGTGGCATTAATGAGGCCAAGCCATGAAGTATAAGGGTATAACAACGTTGATTTAGTCCAAATCTGATCCTTCAACCCGAATTTTATTCAAATTTAATTAAAAATAAGCTAAATTTAAATAAATAAATAAATAAAGAAAATGAGGCAAGGGTCGCGGTCCTCACCCAAATCAACCAAGGGCCAACAGATCTAGTGATTATTGAGGCTATAGAAGGTGAAAACCACTGGTTCACCTTTCAAGTTAGGATATTGGGCTATGGTTAATCGCAACCATTTCAAGTAACCATTACATTAGAAATTTGTTCTAGAAAGACATGTTTATTATACTAAGGGTGTATTTACACCAAAAAAAGGATCAACTTTTAGTTATTATCAATAAGTGATAGATTAGTTGATAACTGCAGAATTTAGCTATTTATGACGAGAATTATCAATAGCTAGAAGAAAATCGACAACTCGCCACTGAAGTCATTGACAACACACAACATGAAAGTTATCAACAAAGACCTTGAAGTTGATTGACGAAGTCACCAATATCGACAACGACCAATCCACACGAGAATAACTGCTGGGTGGAAATTTCTATTGCCGGGATTCTAGGATTATTGAAACTTCTTATAGATCAATGTTCTAGATAACAGAACTGGTGGACAATGCAACTTCTTGTAACTGCTAGTGGGAAGTTATTTCTTCTTTAGTAACCATCTCTAACATCCGTTTGTAACCATTGGTAGACTTTTTCTTTTGTGGTCAACTCCGTTTGTAGGTTCTAAATAGATTCAACGTACTCTTTGTAGCCCCCAAACAAACAAAAATGTGTTATCTTTTAATTCCTCAACTGTAGTTTTTAGATATCTCGTCGTCGATGAAAATCCGGGTTTATCTCGCTTTTAAATCATCATCGTCGATTTAATTTCGGCATTGTATCTCTTTATCATCTCGCTTTGGCGTTATGAAATTCCGGCAAAGTGTTGAGTACATTAACATTGATTAGATTCCATTGTTGTATCCTTATGCTTCGGTGATATAGCCTATCCGAAATTACCACATAATCTGTCTCCTCTTAGTAAAAATCGAAAAACAACTTTTGGTGAAATGTATTTCGTCATTAAAAAATTTTAGTAAAACATCCTTTTAGCAAGCAAGATGGGACAGATTGGGGTTTATAACGAGGAATAACAATGCCGAGAACAAGGAATTACACGCTGCAGGTAATCATCCGATCCGAGACCTCAGCTCTCTTGCAGAAGAAGAGACAAGCCAAGGTAGAAACGTCAACAAGGTAATTCATTCGAGTGAATATTTTTTTTTTCACGAATTAGTTCTCTAAATTTTCGTGTGTTTGATTAGCTGAAAGAATCAGTCAACGAAAAATCATTTACGGTCGAAGAAAACATAAGTTAGGAAAAATGAATTCCCTAATTTGAGAATGAGAAAATATTTTCCCGAAATACAATTTCATGGAAATCATTTTCTTTTCTCACCAAGTTTTTTGCGTAACAAATTGAAGTTATGATTTCAAGTGAAGTGACTCCATTTGCTTCCGGCGGGTTCGTGATGGGGCTGATATTCTGCCACAGCATTTGTGACGGCCTAGGAGCTGCTTGATTCCTCCTTAATGCGCTAGGAGAGTTTGCGGGAGGCCTCGAGCGTCCAGCCGTTGAACCGATGTGATAGAAGCACTTCTTCCTACTTTCAGCCCACAATCCAAAAATGATAATGTCTCTCCTCCTCCACTGCCAATCCCCCCACCTCCGATGCCGAATGGCCAACTACAACATCCCAACGTAGACATTCCCCTGGAAGACATCAAAAAGCTCAAGCAACTCTTTCGCGAATCTACAGGCCGGAATCGCTCCGCTTCGACGCCGTGGCTGCGAGTTCTCGGAGCTATCAGAATGCGGGCGATAGGCTTGAACCCCTGGACGGTGTTGTGGCTTGTATTCGACTGGCGTCAACTCCTTGACCCTCCGTTGCTCGACGGGTTCTGCAGAAACCGCTCCTTCCCCGTCAGTAGAAGCCCCAGTGAGCTGCTTCAGGAGGCATCTTTCATTTATGCGGTGAAGAATGAAGATCATTCAAGAAGCCAAGGAAAAGCTGCCCTGTCTGCATTCGAAAAGCACAAGAAAGGAGACCCTTTGGAACATGGTGCAGGCCCATTTGCGCCGCCACTCGGTTACACCACCTTGTTCCTATCGGAATGCTTGGGTTCAACCAGGCCGACTATGGTTTGGGGGCCTCCCGTGCACATCAAGCATCATACCGGCTGGTATCGTGGGGTCTCTGCCTCTGCAGAGAAAATGCTTGCGGCTGATGACATGGTGAATCGAGGAGGCGCATTGCCGACCCCTGCTAGATCAGATGGGGAAGGCTCTTCTAATGGGTTCTCCCAGCATGATCGAAGAGAGGACCGTCGACAAACAAGGATCATCTATCTGCGAATGTTTAACCTTCAATATCCAGGACATTGTTTCTTCCATTTTTGGGCCAGAGGCTGGCTATGATGTCCTTTGTCATGGAATGACTCTAGAACTGGGCCTGCTAAATTGCCCCAGATGGGAAAGCTCAAGGCTCAGGTGGGCATGAAAACCTGTGTCATGTCTAATTGGAGGTTTTCCGGCGACCGACTTGGTGATATTGATTAGGAGCGATCGCTTTTAGGTAGACTAGTTAATAATTTGTGGAACCGAAATCGGTCCATCTAGTCTAGGACCCATCCGGGAACCGACCGTCTTTCCTCGCTTTTGTTCTATATTGTGGAAGACTGCAAGTGTTATTCCATAGTTTAAACTACTACACGAGTGATTCTAATAGAACAAGCTCGTGATAAGCTAAACATGATGATGATCTTCACGAACAAAGCTATAATGAGCGAGAGGCATCGAGCCACAAGGGAGATGTGAGCGCTGCGTGCCTAAGACCAAGAAAAGTGAGAGTGAGAGATAAGCGTGACTGAGTCCGGGCGAAAAAAGAAAGGAAATATGGTTTGAATTTTTTTGAAATAACAAGAATTAAAAAGAAAAGAGATGGTCCAACTCAAAAGGTCCAAATGAGTGGATCCACACATGGAATCGGACCGATATTCAAAGATTCCAAATTTTAAGAATTGGGAACTGGCTATTTCAGTCCGATTCTTTTACTCTCCCCTTGACTGATGAAGTAACCGAAACATACATGAATTGTTGGCAAAATTGGTTATCATTTCATGAAGGAGGGCATACGGCAAAATCTTTGGCAGGCATGGAAGTGCACCGTTGATACGTACGTCTGACTACCCGAAAAGGCAAGCATAATTTTTCCTTCCCTGAAAAGAAGAACTACCACCGTGGGCCGGAACTTTGGGCCCACCAAAATTGGGTAAGAACCTCCGACCATGTCAAAGGCCCAGTCCTCGAGTCTCGTTCGCGTGAACGGGACTGATTCCTGATCGAGCGAATTGATCGTGATGAGCATCGATTTAGAACTTGGTACCAGCATTGATGGACAGAAATTGATCCCTAACTAACGCGAGAATGACAGAGTTTTTGCGCGATTGCGAAACGTTTCGTCCCTGCCCTACATTGGCAGCGATCCTTGTTCAACCTCCTAAAATTACAGCCACAACATGAGGTGCCAGAAAGGTAAAAATAACAACAAAAATCATGGAAATAAAATAATATTGATAACAGGTTTTATCCCTTGTTCAACAAGGTCATGGCCCTGAATTAAGTGTTAATTGTGATCATTTTATAGTTGATGAGAATAAACTTTGGATTAAAACATTACAAAAGGCTTTTAAAATAAACTTTTGAAGGAGGGTAAGTATTGTACGGAATTCGATAAGTCTTGACAAAATTCTCACTAACAAAGTATACTTTAGCATGCACGTGTTTTTACCTATAAATATACATTTTTTAAGCTATTAAAAGTCAGTAAAAAATTAACCAAAGGAAGTTACCTATGATTTCAGACAAAAGCTATGGAAGAGAGAACATTTGCCTTCGGAACTTTTTCACCAAGAAAGATGAGATGGGTTAACGTGAGGTTTGGCGTTTTAAAAACCTAATGATGACTATGAATTCATACTAGTTTCCATCATAGGTGTTAATTTTCTAAGAAATATCAGATAATTGGGAATATGTTTTGGACTAGGAAGCAAGTCGAAACACACGGAACAGAGAAATGATTTCGAAGAAGTAACATATAACTTCCTATAGATAAACAGGAGCAAACGGAGAAGAGAACAAAAATGATGAGACTCTAAGAAAGACTCCACACAAATTAGAAATTGATATATATTCTCACAGCGATGATACATAGGCGGAGATTCCAACGGACAGAAGTAAGCTACCAATTTTTCTTCTCGCGTTTTAAGTCCATTATATTTAATGCGCTTGAAATCTTTCAAGTGCGTGAAAGTCCATCTATAATTTTTTGTACTAGTTAAAGTCATACCTTGAGAAAGTTACTTTCATTTTAATGAAAGCCCATGTTCCAATTACGTGAATAGAATTCCCAAGTTGCTAAACGAATCATGAATGATTAAAAATGAAGTTGGCGGAAAGTCAAAGATCCGATGCCTCGCTCATTTACATGTCAACATCCTTTGGCGTTGCGGTGCGATAAGTGCGGTGTGACATAATGGTTGAGTTTTGTCATGGCTCATGACTCTAGAAAGTCGGCGCACCGTAGCATTAGTCCATCGACATATTTCAATGACCTTATCTGGTTCCTCAAAGCCCGAAGGAACTTTGTAAGAACAATTGGGGATGAAAACCGCACGGAAAAATCCACAATTTGCTCTTAGCTTTTTATACGGCGATCGTTCAGACATCCGTCGCATAATTCTCAAATAACAACATCGTTCTAGCTAAGCGATGCCCGCCCATATATCGAATTCATACATAGATGTCCAGGACAGGTCGTATTGGGGACGGTCACGAGACGACTTGCGTTGCTTACTGAGCTCGATACACCGGTTTAATTAGCCAGCCGAAAAGCCTAGTCATCCGTTGGGCTCAGCATCGGCATCGCTCGAATCTGGTTAGAGCAAACTTTGGTTAGGTGGGAACATTGGAATCAAGGGAAAAAAAAAAAGAAAAGGAAACTACGTGGAGAATAGAACTGATTTGATCAATACGCAACTGTAATTGACGGAAATAAATGTGGAGGAGGGGGCCACGGGCCAATAGCTAGAGCGATCTTTGTGGACAAGGAATGGTGCTTGGCTGGCTCTCGAAAATCTGGTGTGGGGCTTCTTGCACTTGAGCAAACAACCTAAAAAAAAAATGAAAAATACTCTTTTGCTAACTCTACCAAAATCTAGAACATTAATTACGTTTTAGATAACTACGAAAAAAATATAAATGAATTTACGTGGTTGAGAGAATTTCGATCGTTTCGAATTTCAAAAATATTTTTAAGTTTACTCAAGTAATTAAGTAGTCGGAGAAGCAATCGTTAACGATTTGGTTTGTTGAATTGGCGATAACTTGTGAATCGATATGCCACGGCACGGCAAAAAATTACTCGAGCGATGGTGATCTTTTTTAGTAACCCTTTGCTTATATTTAGCATATCGTGACAAGCTCTCTCTTGTTTCATATAAAATATTCGGATTTGCAGAGGATCAACGTATCGAATTCAATAAACAATATTAATATGACACGTTGCTTATATTTAGGAAATTTTGTTTGATTCGTTCTTTCCTTTTCAGATCGAGGGAATAGGTGAGGGAACCTTTGTTTTTCCTTTTTTCCCTGTTGTGATGATATCTCCCTTCTCGTTTGAATTTCAAAGTAAACTACCGGAGTTTCGAATAATGTTGTTGTGATTAGAACCCTTATTTGACTTGAAAAGCTCATAATTTTTCGCATGCGCGTCCCCGATGATAACCGGCCTGCGAGATGGGGAGCTCTCGAGCTGGTGTGGGTTAATCGGCTGTCGAAAAAATCCCGACACCCTCGAGATATAAACTTACGATATCGGATTAGGCGTTTTACCGTATCCATCGGACCTTCGGATATGGAGAATTTTGGCCATCTATAGAGAATAGGCTTAATATCCAAAAAAACCTCCAACTTTAGCATTTGTGACAATTATATTCAAAACTTTTTTTGTTTCATAAAAAACCTTCAACTTTTATTTTTGTCTCAATTCTACCTGTCTAATACCTAAAAAAACCATCAACTTTAGTATTTGTCCCAATTATATTCAAAATATTTTTTTATCTCATAAAAAACTCTCAACTTTTAATTTTATCCCAATTCTATCACTATTAGTCTTCCGTCCATATCACCGTTAGTTAACCCTATATGACTCAAGTTTTCTCGTTGAACTTATTAATGAATTTTCGAAATTTAGAAACAATTGGTTTCGAGATGACAATATTTTAGATCGTTAGTCCAAATATCTCCATGTCTAGCACTTTTTTTGGCAATAACGCCGAAAAGAATACGAAACATGCCATCTTGAATGATTATATATCTCTCGGCAATATGTAGGAGTAGCAAATTACAAAAGAGAAGTTTATGAGTTTTTTCATATCGATTTTACTCGAGGTGTAATTCATTAATAACATGAAAATGCCACATAAGATTAACTAATGGTGATTATGGACGGAGGGCTAATGATGGTAGAATTAGGACAAAAGTAATAGTTGGAGATTTTTTATGAGAAAAAAAAAGAGTTTTGGATATAATTGGGACATATGCTAAAGATAAGGGTTTTTTTAGTACTAAGTCGGTAGAATTGGAACAAAAGCAAAAGTTTTGAGTAGAATTGGGACAAATATAAAAGTTGAAAGTTTTTTATGAGACAAAAAAAATTTTTGGGTAAAATTGTCACAAATGCTAAAATTGAAGATTTTTTTGGATATTGGGCCATAGAGAATATGATTAAGGGAAATATGTGTTTATCTTTTGTCTTGGAGAAAATTACCAAAAAAGTCCTAAACATATTATAATTATGTTAATTCAGTCATAAATCTTTTTTTTCTTACCAATTTAGTCCTAAACCTTTTGGAATTGTGTTATTTTAGTCTATCCGGAGAAATTTTGGCCGGTGGCGCTAACGTGGATGCCAACCGACAATAGATCGAATATTTTAATTTTTTTAAAATTTTTTAAAATTTTTTATTCTTTTTCTTTTTCCCCTTTTTTTGCCCTCCCCCTCCCTACCTCCAGTCGATTGCCATAATCCGGCAATCGGCCGAAGCTACGCCTAGAGAGGCCTAACTTCGCCAGGCCATGATGGGGGCCGACCTCGCCGTTGCCGAGTGAGGCAACAACGGCAAGGTCGACCCTCTCCATTGCCGAGCGAGGTCGAGCCCGCCATGGCCGGGCGAGGCTCGATCTCACCGGCCTAGGCCATGGCGGGGTTCAACCTCGCCACCCCAAATTGGGTTTGCGAGGTTGAGCCTCACCCGGCCATGGCGGGGCTCAACCTAACCATCGCCGCCTCACCCCAGCGACGGCGAGGTCGGCCCCGCCATGGACCGAAGAGGCTCAATTTCTCCGATCGTGCCTCCGATCTGTTGCTAAACTATGGCAACCTAGCTAGAGGGGAGGGGGCAGAACAAAAGGGAAAAAAATAATATAAAATAAAAATTAAAAAAAAATTATAACAATTTAAAAAATATTAATGTATTCGATCGCGGTTGGTCAAGATTCACGTACGCCGGCTAAAATTGGCTTCGGATTGATCGAAATGACAAAATAAAAATATAATATAAAAATTAAATTAAATTGACATAATTATATTAAATTTAATATTTTTTTGATAATTTTCTTCTTGTATTGTGTAAGGAAGAGCAAATTGACGGCGATAAGGAGAAGAAGGTGAAATAGTCAACGGTTTATGTGGTGAACTGGTTGAGTTGAGTGGAGCTAACTGCTGAGTTGGATCAGTCGAGGTAAAAGAAGCTTCCCGCCTTTGTTGCCCATCTGACCCCAGACTCCCGAACGAAACCCTGTCCAAACGCCGAGTTGTCTCCGTGCTATCCACGCCCTACCTCACACCTTTTAGACTATCTGGAGTCGACCCCAGAGGACAGTGGCCTTCACCCACCGTCCACTCGCGTGGATGATGCCTGTCGGTTCTGCTGTCTCTTTCTGTGTTGCTGTGGACTTTATCGGACGTGCTCCATTTTCATTGTGTTTTCTTCTTCATAAACAGTACTTGCGTGAACGACACAAATAATTCATTAATTTTAAATTTATTTAATATGATTTATAAATTTTAATTTAATATATAATATCGTCCATAAATTTGATATTAAATATTTTTATTCAGTTTAGATATTAAGTTGAACATAGAACGAAAGTCCATAGATCGACATTGGACAAATTACAAGTTAATGGACGATATTGCATATTACAAATAGTTCATGAACCACATTGAATAAAATTCAAAATTCGTGGATCGCATTATACATTAAGCCAAAGTTCATAAACTATTTGTGTCATTTTTCCGTAGAATTTCTAGGTTTCTCTTCATTTTGTTGGTGTAAAAAAAAATCTATGCAAATTCCATTTTGCCCATAATTAAGTGATATTCCATATTAATCATATGGAGATTTAAGATGTTAAAAATAATAATTAAGGAAAAAACAGAAAGAAAAAATGAAAAATGAAAAAAATGAAAAAAAAATACTTGAAAAAACATTAAAAGAATATTAAAAATTGTCAACCTCTCGGCGTCGGCGGTGCCATGTAGGACCGCCAAAGATTCATGTAAGTGATTTTCAACCAATAAGATTGAATTGAAGAAAAAGTGAAATGATTTAGGATTGAATCTAAAATTTTAATAGGTTTGTAATCGAATTGACAAAAGTGCAAGATGTTTAGGATATTTTTGTAATCTCCTCCTAAAGAGTAATACATCTAAATGCTAATCCAAATCTATAAACACAACGAACAAACTATAGATCTAAATACCCATAAGCGTAACTTGTGGATTATAGTAGAATAACAATCTCAATCATCATATACGTCCATATATGCAACGGATTGCACTAAATTGAAATTCCTTAGAATTAACTTGTATCTCTAATTGGATAAGCATATCATGATTAACGAACAAACTTCGATTTTCTTTTTTTGTGACTATAGATAAAATGATGCACGTTATGTGTAAAGGATATGCCATCTCCTCTCTCTTTGTATTGAATAGGAAATAAATCTCCCTTAATTGCAATCAATTATCGTAATAAAGATTGGTATTGATTTTGCCCTTAATTGGCGCAATCGTTCCCAACATCTCCCATTCACCCATAAAGCGCTAAACTTCTCTATTTCTCTTCTCATTGTAAAGTTTATATGGGCAAATAAGCCGTGCAACCAACATGCTCGATAACTCGTTGCCATACATCCGTTAGGAATATACGGCAGCTCACATTGGGGATTATAATTTAGAGTAGATTTAGCATGCGGTGCCCTAGATTAATCGGTCACATTTATCTCTTATGATCTCTCCAAAAATTCGATGTGTATTGTATTCACAATTATGATTAAACTCATATAATCATCATTGGTCGACTTGTGAATACAAAATCATAATGTGACATCTATAACAAATTGATTTTCCTCCTTCCTTAAAAAACTTTCCACCGCAACTCAATTCGCTTTTCCAAAAATATCCCGCTAGATCAAATCATCCATGATCATTGAGAACATTTTATAATAGCAAATACTGAATCAAAGTTTAAAAAATAAGTTAAAGTCATGATGACACTTAGATGAGGAACTCATATCCTAAAGAGTTTCATACAAACGTAATATGAAATACATATTACAATATTCTCTCATTTTCCATGATGCGTATGTCTCTACATTCACTATCGTATAGATGATAGTTAAGACATTTCAAATATCTAACTTGAGTCCACAAATCTACTACTTTCAAAGAATCCATCAAAGCCCACATCCGACATCAAAGACAAATAAAGTGAAATATGCAAATTACTTCACTTTCGGACATAATTTATTATAAACTCATCTTAACTCTCTATTAAGGCGACATAAAAAATTTCAAGCTTGTAATTTTAAAAAAATGCAAGGACCTTTTTACGATTTTCAGAAAATTTAGGGATCAATTTATAATTTTTAGAAAGTCCAGGGACGAGAAAAATTGCAATTTGATCCTTGAACTTTCTCGAAATTGCAATTTGATCCTCAAACTTTCTGAAAATTGCAATTTCATCCCCTTTCCGAAAATTATAAATTGGTCCATGAATTTTCTAAAAATCATAAAAAGGTCCCCGTATTTTCGAAAATTACATTTTGACCTCATTATATTGTAAATTTTCATTAGCATTGATATTTGTATCATGGATTATGAGTAATCCTAAATTGCAATTTTCAAAAAGTTCGAGGACCAAATTGTAATTTTCAAAAAGTTTAGGGATCAAATTGCTATTGTCGGGAAGTTTGGGGACCAAATTGCAATTTTTAGAAAGTTCGCCATCAAATTTCAATTTTGACAAAAATAGTGATCAACCGGGGCGAACAGGTCGGATACGTGTCCAAGATAGTTCGAAGCCGGTGCTGGAATAGGTCAAAATCAAGTCTGCGATAGGCGAAATCGGGTCTAGGACATGTTGCACGTGCCGCTAGACATGGCCAAATGAAACCGGGGGCCGGAACCCGCCCGTTGACCGGGCCCATGGTTCCGACCCGTTAAAAAAAAAAAAAGGCGTCCGAGCCCCAACGGCCCAAAGAGCCGTTGCAATGACCGCCCAAAAAAAAATTTTTTTTAAAGTTAAATAATCATCCCCTTCTCTATAAATTAAATGATTTGCTAGATTATCCGAATGTATATTATTATGATTGTTTACATTTGGAAGATGCAATAGATATTTCAAATATACAAGAAGAGGTTAAAGAATTTATAGTAGTATTATATGGAGAATTTTATGGTAGATATGGTTTAAGTGATTGTGGATCTTTACAATCTATTATCTCACAAAGCAAAGCTTGGTAGTTCACTTAGTAGAGGGTACGATATGCTTAAGAGTAAACAAAAAAAAATAAAAAGGGACAACATTGAGTATTTCGAATTAGAAAAATATTTAACCACTCAATTTAAGTTTCGTGATGCCGAACACAGTACTGATTTCCAAGTCCTAGAGTGGTGGAAGAGTCACTCAAACGATTACCCGGTTCTCGCCCTCATCGCTCGCGATATTAGCAAGCCCTTCTTCAACAATTGTAGTGGAACAAGCATTTAACTTTGAAGGATTAGTTTTGGACTCTCGCCGTTCAAGATTAAGTCCGGAGTCTATGGAAGCTCGAGCTTGTTTCGACGATTGAACGAAGGCTAGATTTCAACACCAAGAACTGGATCGAGAACACAAATTCTTTAGTGAAGATTGTGAAAATACCACCGCCACGGGTACCACAACGGGTAGCGACGATTGACGATGAGGTAAGTTGAGGGTTATCAAAGGTAAAAGAACTACATGGTCTTTGATTCTTTTAAATCCCCAAGAAAGATATGTAGGCGCTTAATGATAATTCATTAAGTTCAAGCCCATTCCTCCTCTCTCTCTTTTTTCCCAAAATTTATTACAATGTACAATTTGATTATAATTTATAATTTCTTATGTTTATTTTATTATTTATTATTTTAAAAATTAAATTTAAAAAAGGACCGGAACCGGCCCGAAACCGGAACCGAACCGGCCATGTCTACGTGCCGCTAACATGGGCGCGTGAAGTCCACGCGCATCGGACCCCTCCAAAGATGTGCAACGCCTCTTGGTGTCTCCTCGCGACGGGTGACCACTCAAATTTCTCGTCTCGCCGAGCCTACTCGTTGATGTGCTCAAAATTCGTTTGTGATGGACAGAACAAAAACAAAAGCCAATGAATAGTACGGTCAAAGACACTATTTTTTGCCTTAATTCGACTATGAAACTCAAACAATCGGGAAACAAGAACTACTACATTCCGATACCAATAAAGGGTAATACATCTAAATGTTAATCCGGATCTATAAATGCAGTGGAAAAATTATAAATCTACATACCCATAAGCGTAACTTTTGGATTATGGCGAAACAACAATCTCAATTATCATATACGTATATATATGCGGGAGGATTGTACTAATTTGAAATACCCTAGAATTAACTTGTATCTCCGATTGGAGAAGCATATCACAACTAATGAACATACCTCGCCTTTGTTCTTTTGTTTTTGTTTTTGTGGCGATAGATAGAATGCCGTACGTTACGTGTGAATGATATACAATCTCCCTCTCTTTGTATTGAACAGGAAATAAATCTCTCTTAATCTTAATTGCAAAAAATTATTAAAGATTAAGATTAAGAGAGATTTATTTCCTGTTCAATACAAAGAGGGAGGAGATGATATATCCTTTTCACATAGAACCTATGTCGTTCTATCTATAAAAAAAAAAACTCTCTTAGTGAAAACTCTTTCTATGTACAATCGATCGGTGGATTCGGATTGTTTTCTTACCCGAATTTTGGGGCTCTTAATATGTGAAAACCGAGGTACGCCCATTAATTGTGATATGCTTCTCCGATCAAAAATACAAGTTGATTCTAGGGCATTTTGATTTTGTGCAATCATATGTACATATATGATGATTGAGATTGTTGTTCTGCCATAATCCACAAGTTACGCTTTATGGGTATGTAGATCCATAATTTTTTCTATGCGTTTATAGATTTAGATTAGCATTTAGATGTATTACCCTTCATTGCAATTTTCCAAACATAGCATTAGAGAATCTAATAAATTTTATATACGGCAAGGTCTAAACAAGAATTTGTAAGCTCGATAGCAAGCTCAATCGGCTCATTGATCATGTCTATAAAGATGGTGCTCATAGGGCACATCACACCATAACTTTTTTCTAAGTTCAAACGCCCAAATGCTCATTGTGTTGTGCTAATAGTGGCCAAGTCACGTCAGGACCAGATGCACACAGACACAATGAAATAGAGAGCAAAGGAGAAAAAGAAAACTTGAACACAAGGTTTATGTCGAACGAAATTGAGAGCGAGGCTCCGTGTCTTCCTATCGATAAGGAGATGAAGACACCCTCAACGAATTATTTATGCCGAACATTAGTAGAAAGCTCCACTTTACTCATGCGTCATCGCCTTCCAGCAAAAGGTTGAGTGTGTGTCTCTCGTGGCAATTGCAATTGCACTTTTTGAACGACCAAATCATTATCCGAACTTTTCCATGATCAACAAGACGAGTGAATTGAAATTTTTAGCCACCGGTCGCGCGAGTCTCACATGGAGCCAGCCCGTACCATTCAGCCAATTGTAATTCGCTCGATTCTCGCGTGGATCCGGCTCGCGTAGCTATTCCCCTCAACACGTATGCATGTCGTGCATCAAAATAGTCCAAGAGGGCGATGCTAACTCTTTACTTTGCTCCCCCACCAATTAATTCAGCCTCTCCGTCCTTTTCGATCAATTCTTCAATGCTGACTATCCGCCAATTCCTTTGTCCGCATTAACTATGTTTGTCCTCCCCTCCTTTCAACTTTGATTATACTATTTAAACCGAGATTGTTCACACCAAATCTTGCTCAAGTGATTAGGAATTTGGAAAAATCCTCCATCCATCCCACTTTGCGCTCGTGCCAAAATTTTGTACTCAGCCAAACAAGGTTGGTGGCCGCAGCCAACGCACCGTCTTCTCGCAATAAATGTATATAAAATGGAATTTTGACTTGACTTATAAATCAAAGCTCAACCACCCGCCTCTAGAAAGTATTTCCTCAAAAAATTAATCGAATAAAATAAGCAGTCTTATGAAAACTTGTGATTCCCCGTTTTTCAAAGTCTTTTTTAAAAAAATATTATTTTCAATCATTGATTAACTTAATCGGTGTAGCACCACGTTAACGAAAACAACGTTTAATTATTGCAGCCGATTTGTCGAGAATATACTAGTTATGGAGGGGATTCGGGCCGGATGGAACGAAGAAAAACATATCACTTGTGCAAAGCCAAATTTGCACCTTGTGAAAAAGCCAACCAAGCCAAATTGAGGGTAATCGATTTTCGATCCGATTCGATCCCACCCGGGTTTCGAGAATCGGACCGGATGATCTTGAGACATGTTCGGTTTCCCGGCAGCTCAATGAAACCGATGAGTTATCGGTAGAGGTGAACAACTCGGATTTTAATTTTTAATGGGTTAATTCAAATAAAATTTGTATTTAAAAAATGAAAACAAATAACCGATAGATTATGATATTTAAATTTAAGAAATACTAAAATAAATAAATAAAAAATATCAGTCCGATTCGGTCCAATCCGGACGGTTTCCGATTTTGTCGATGGGTCTCGCTCACCCCTGGGCAAGACGATGCGAGTAGGATCAGGACAGAAGAAAGGAGGAGCATCTGGAATCACATTCCTGCTTAGAAATTTCTCCGTTGGGGAGGTGGGCATAGAAGCATAGAGGAGAAGTGCAGACTTACTTGGCATATCACGTGGGTCAATGATATGTGAAAGCATGTATTGAGGTGAAAGTTCCTGGTGCATGCGTTAATGGAAAGAGGACAAACCCTAGTTCAAAAAAATAAAAATAAAAAAGATTTCACCCAACTACTCCATTATCCGTAGCAAAACAAGATGACCACTTTCCGACAAAAAATAGATTTTGCGCTACGATCGATGGTGATGAGCGGAGAGATTTTCTTGGGTTCTGCAGAAGTTTTCAAATTTCTGAGTTTAATACAAACTGGGTTTGGACGACTAAGAAAAGAAAAGTAAAACATTGAAATTTTTATAAGCGAAAGAATGAAAGTTGTGTTGACAAGTAATGTTACGCTGCGGAGTCTTTTGTCCGAGAGAGAGAGAGAGGCTCGGGGTGCCATGCCATGCTTGCTGGACAAGCAATTTCTTTTCGGACAAGCAATTCGGGAGTCCATAAAAGGGCGCAGCTGTTCGTAGAAACTGCATATCAGGATCGCAGAGGGTAGAGAGAGGACTCTCCAGAAAGCAGTCACGAAAGTGCCTGCCATATCATAGTTCTTTTCTCGGGATCCGAGAAGACAGTAGGCTTCACGAGAAAGCTTCAGCCCCTTCAGGTGAGATAATGCGCCCCCCCCCTCTCTCTCTCTCTCTGCCAGTCTGCCTTTGGCTGCTTGCGTCTTGTTGTGCTCCGGCTTATCCGGTGAACAAGTGTCGGAGTTGGTGAATGATTCGTGAGCAAGAGGGTCGATCTTTGTTCGCCTCCTTTTGCAGAATCAAGATCCTCGCAAAACAGAGAGTGGTTTCTGTTGCTTTGTGCCGGTTCTGATCAAAGGTGGTATTGGCACGAATCTGATGAATTCATCATTTCTCCACTGGGTGTCTTGGGGGTGGTACTTAGACATGGTTGTCCATTGTGGTTCATTTCTCCTGTGGGTTCTTTGTTCTTTTGACAGCTTCTGCTTTGTGAGGCTTCTCGGGCACCCTTCTGTTTCGCGCACGCGCTAAATTTTACCAGTTTCACAACCCATTGAGCTAGTGATTTCATTGTTCGAATTGATTTTTTCAAGGGTGCTCCACTAACTTTTTCGAAGTACAGTCCCGTATATCAGCGGTCTTTGATATTTGATCCCTGTAATTTCGGGTTTTATGGTTGAAAGAATGTCTCGCGTCTTGAATGCTTCATAGCCAATCCATTCAAATCCCACGAGAAGATATCTGATTCTAGATGTTTAATGATGCAGCGCAGCGACCGTTCCCTCCCCCCTCCCCCAAAAAAAAAAAAACCCACCACAGGCAATATACTGTGTACATATATACAGTATAAAGAAGTTGCATAAGAGATCTGTGTCCCGGGCACGGTAGCATGGCTTTTGAAAATGGAGCAACTGAAGATTCAGGAGCCAATGAAGCCGCCTCATCGAGGAGCCTCGAGGTGGCAGCGGCGGTGAAGGGCCCTGCTGTGAATGAGAATGAGAAGGACTCCAACAAGAGCAAGGGAGATGAGAAAGCGAACACGGTTCCATTCCGCAAGCTGTTCTCATTTGCAGATAGTACTGATAAGCTTTTGATGGTTGTTGGGTCGATAGGTGCAGTGGGGAATGGCCTTTCTCTGCCCCTCATGACCGTATTGTTCGGACAGCTGATCGATACGTTCGGCGGGAACCAGGCTAACAGTGATGTCGTAGATCTTGTGTCCAAGGTAAAATCTTTGCAAATATGGACTTGGTGATTGTTACAGAGAAACTTTTTTTCTCAAAAAGAAATTTCTTTTGGAGTCCTTGTGTTGAGATTGTGAATTAACTGATTATTTTGTTTGTGAAATCTTCAGATATCTCTGAAGTTTGTGTACCTGGCGATTGGGTGTGGTGCTGCTGCGTTTCTTCGTGAGTGCATCTTGAGTCTCGATTTACTTTTAATTCGGAGTCAAACTCTTTATCTTAGGAAGTGAGGAAATTTGGTCTTTGTTCTTCCTTTCATTTGGTCAGAGGTGTCTTGCTGGATGGTCACCGGCGAGCGACAGGCTGCAAGAATAAGGGGCCTGTATTTGCAAACTATATTGAGACAAGATGTCACATTCTTTGACAAAGAGACTAACACCGGAGAGGTCGTCGGGAGAATGTCAGGCGACACAGTTCTCATCCAGGATGCCATGGGTGAAAAGGTCATACTTCTTTTGCTCCCGGCGTAACAATTGTGAAAAGAATGAATGTTTGTCTGGTGTACTCAGCACACACTTTTCATCCTGGATTTTAACGAATTGCTAGATTCGTGCAGGTGGGGAAGTTCATACAGCTCGTGTCAACATTTGCTGGAGGCTTCGTGATAGCATTTATAAAGGGGTGGCTATTGACCCTGGTCATGCTAACCATGATTCCTCTGTTAGTGACTGCTGGTGCAGCTATGGCTCTCATCATCTCAAAGATGGCATCTCGCGGGCAAAGTGCGTATGCAAAGGCAGCAAATGTTGTTGAACAGACAATTGGTTCGATCAGGACGGTATGTTGCATGACATAGCTGAATACCAGAAGTGCGCATGTGTGCCAACTAAATTGACTTACTTCCAAGAACAAAATAACAAACTCATATTGATCCATAACTCTAATCTTTAACTGTAGGTTGCATCGTTTACCGGGGAGAAGCGAGCAATCGCAAATTACAGCAAATTCCTTGTGCATGCATACAGTTCAGGTGTCCACGAAGGCCTGGCGGCTGGATTGGGTCTTGGAGCAGTCATGCTTATCATCTTCGGTGGTTATGCTCTGGCGATATGGTATGGCGCGAAGTTGATATTAGACCATGGATATAATGGGGGCACAGTGATTAATGTGATCATGGCAGTCTTGACTGGTTCCATGTGAGTTGCACTCAAATTGTCCTTTCCTTTTTGGTCTTTGTTCTTATTTACCCTAGAGAAATTTAGAAAGCCTAATCATGGATATGTTTCTTTCTTTTTCCCCTTGCTGTTTTTCGGGCATGGTGCGAATGTTCATTAGGTCTCTTGGGCAGGCTTCTCCATGCATGAGTGCATTTGCTGCTGGTCAAGCTGCTGCATATAAGATGTTCGAGACTATCCACAGGAAGCCGGAGATCGATTCTTTTGATCCCAAGGGAAAGAAACTAGACGATATTCGTGGAGATGTAGAGTTGAGGGATGTTTATTTCAGTTACCCAGCCAGGGCTGATGAGCAAATATTCAACGGGTTCTCTCTTAGCATCCCCAGCGGTATGACTGCTGCTTTGGTGGGACAAAGCGGAAGCGGCAAGTCCACAGTGATCAGTTTGATAGAGAGATTCTACGACCCACAAGCCGGTGAAGTACTTATCGATGGGATCAACCTTAAAGAGTTTCAGCTTACATGGATCAGGAGCAAAATCGGGCTTGTCAGCCAGGAGCCTGTTCTATTCGCGTGCAGCATCATGGACAATATTGCATATGGAAAGGAAGGTGCCACGCTTGAAGAGATTAAAGCTGCTGCAGAACTTGCGAACGCTGCCAAGTTCATAGACAAGTTGCCGCAGGTATAAAAATTGTGCTACTCCATGATCAATGAATCAGCTTCCTTACCTTCTGGTTCGTACTACTTCCTGATTTTTGAACTTTTGACAATTAGGGCATGGACACTATGGTTGGTGAACATGGGACTCAGCTGTCTGGTGGACAGAAGCAGAGAGTAGCCATAGCAAGAGCAATTCTTAAAGATCCTCGTATTTTGCTCCTGGATGAAGCTACAAGTGCACTCGATGCAGAATCTGAGAGGATAGTCCAAGAGGCCTTGGACAGGATTATGGGCAACCGGACAACTGTCATTGTTGCCCACCGTTTGAGCACGGTTAGGAATGCCAATATGATTGCCGTTATTCATCGTGGAAAAATGGTGGAGAAAGGTAGGTTGCAAACTAACTTGAAGTTCTGACAAAATAAAAAAACTAAATTGAAGTGAACAATGGAACTGTGAATTGAGTGAAGGGACTATGATATCCTAGAAGGTACATCATTGATGATTAACGCCTCTCTAAAAAACTGCCCAGGTTCACACTCTGAACTGCTCGAAGATCCAGACGGTGCATATTCTCAGCTAATACGCTTGCAGGAAGTGAACAGAGAATCCGAACAAGCACCAGATGACCAAAACAAGTCAGAGATTACTGAACATAACAGACAGTCCAGTCAAAGAATGTCGTACAAACGATCCATTAGTCGGGGATCATCTATAGGGAATAGCAGCCGCCACTCGTTCTCAGTCTCCTTTGGTCTTCCCACTGGACTCACCGTTGCTGATGACACCATAGCTGGACCACAATCCTCTGCTCCTGGGAGCACAGAAAAACCGCCAAAGGTCTCCCTACGCCGGCTTGCTCGTCTCAACAAACCAGAAATTCCTGTCTTGCTCTTCGGAACTGTCGCTGCAGTTGCTAATGGCGTGATACTTCCGATTTTCGGTATACTTATATCTAGTGTTATCAAGACATTTTATGAACCCCCACATGAACTTAGAAAGGATTCTAAGTTTTGGGCGCTGATGTTTCTGGTCCTTGGCATTGCATCATTTGTGGCATATCCGGCTCGTACATACTTGTTCTCCGTTGCTGGTTGTAAGTTAATTGAGAGAATAAGGCTGATGTGTTTCCAAAAGGTGGTACACATGGAGGTTGGCTGGTTTGATGAACCTGATCACTCAAGCGGTGCCGTTGGGGCGAGGCTGTCAGCAGACGCGGCGTCAGTGCGAGCCCTAGTTGGAGATGCGTTAGCTCAGATTGTGCAGAACATTGCATCGGCAGTAGCTGGTTTGGTCATTGCTTTTTCTGCAAGTTGGCAACTGGCGTTGATCATCCTTGTCTTAATCCCTCTGATTGGTGCCAATGGATATGTACAAGCGAAGTTCATGAAAGGATTCAGCGCAGATGCAAAGGTATGCATTAGTATAGTGCTTTGTTCTTTTACTGCTCACTAAATATAACAGCTTGGGAGGTCTTTATATATCCCCAATTCACATTTTGAGTCCTAGGTTCACAGAGTTGAAACAAAAAAAGTCTTCTTCGAATTTTCTGATTGCATAAAAGAGGTTCCACCACGGTTTCTGTTATCTTGCCAATAATCTCGAATCCGTGACCGTATTAATCTATATGGTTGCAGATGATGTACGAGGAAGCAAGCCAAGTAGCTACTGATGCGGTCGGAAGTATAAGGACTGTTGCTTCTTTCTGTGCTGAAGAGAAGATAATGCAGCTTTACAAGAAGAAATGTGAAGGCCCCATGAGGACAGGGATTCGACAAGGACTGATCAGCGGAATTGGGTTCGGCGTATCCTTCTTCCTGCTGTTCTGTGTGTATGCCACAAGTTTCTATGCTGGAGCTCGACTTGTTCAGGACGGCAAAACAACCTTTTCAGATGTGTTCAGGGTGCGACGCATTTTTTGTGAACGCTCAATTGTTTTTCCTTAGGAAATTCCTAGAATTATTATTGCCTTTTTCTTATTTGGCTGTAGGATTGCTATTGAAACTGGTTTCTGTCGACTGTCCTGAGACATTTTCTTCGCAGGTTTTCTTTGCTCTGACCATGGCAGCCATTGGAATTACACAATCAAGTTCCTTCACTCCCGATTCCACCAAAGCCAAAGGCGCTGCTGCTTCCATTTTCGCAATAATAGACCGCAAATCCGAGATAGACCCAAGTGATGAGTCGGGGACAAAAGTAGACAATGTGAAGGGAGAGATTGAGCTTCGCCATGTCAGCTTCAAATATCCCTCTAGGCCAGACATTCAAATTTTCCGTGATCTCAGCCTGACCATTCACTCTGGAAAGGTAGAACTTGGTACTTCATCTGATGCCTAACTTCAAATATGACTTCCACAATTGAGCATTGGATTATAAGAACAGCACTTAAGTTTTGGCCAACATGAGGAATAAAAGTCTGACAATTACATGATTCTTCATCTCAGACTGTTGCTTTGGTTGGAGAAAGCGGGAGTGGCAAATCGACGGTGATAGCGTTGCTGCAACGCTTTTATGATCCTGATTCTGGTCACATTAAGCTCGACGGAGTGGATATTAAGCAGCTGCAACTCAAGTGGTTAAGGCAGCAAATGGGTCTGGTCAGCCAAGAACCGGTTTTATTCAATGAGACAATTCGCGCCAACATAGCTTATGGAAAGGATGGAGATGCAACCGAGCAAGAAATACTCGCCGCATCGGAGTTAGCAAATGCTCACAAGTTCATTAGTGGACTGCAACAGGTCAGACAGTCAGTCGCATGTTCTGTACATTCAACTTAAACCATTTGCTTTCGAATGAGCTCTTCTGATTACACTGTACAAATTTGACGTCCAGGGATACGATACTATGGTCGGTGAGAGAGGAGTCCAGTTATCCGGAGGTCAGAAGCAGCGAGTGGCTATCGCTCGAGCCATAGTGAAGAGTCCCAAAATCCTTCTGCTCGACGAGGCCACGAGCGCACTGGATGCAGAATCCGAAAAAGTGGTTCAAGATGCGTTAGACCGAGTCATGGTGAACCGAACCACAGTCGTGGTGGCTCATAGGCTGTCCACGATCAAGAACGCGGACGTGATCGCTGTGGTTAAAAACGGAGTGATCGTCGAGAAAGGAAAGCACGAGACGCTGATCAACATCAAGGACGGTTTCTACGCATCTTTGATTGCCCTGCACACCGGTGCTTCCACCGTATGATGAGCCTTTCGTAGCTTGACAAAAGAAATGGGAAATACAGTCTCAAGTTTGCTAATACTCTTGTGCAATTAGTAGATGTCATATGCAATTTTACAGCTGCAAGAAGTCGTTTGTTAAAGAAATGAAAATGCCTTCTTCCATATATTCCCTGGCCACTGTTTCTTTTCTTCTCCTTTTCTTGTTGGCTCAAATATGGAGTAATAGCTCGGCCTAAAAAAAAAAAAGAAAAGGTATGGAGTAATAACCCGACAGTCATTGCTGTAATGGTTCTTATTTTTCGAGAAAATTTCAAATAAGAGCCTCAAATCCTTATTTTCTTAAATAAGGATATGAAGTGATCTTTATTTCAATTAATGGTCCGAAGTTGTCTCCGCCTATTTCAAATAAGAGTCGACATCGTCGGCCTATTGAATATTCCGATTAATCAAATGTATTTTCATCGAAATATAATTTTAACCTAATTTTTAGCCAAATAATTTGGCCGATCAAGGGTCCCAGCCCTCTCCTGACTCTGGTGAGGGCAAGCAGGCCCCTCATCAAGGCGCCGATGACCCCGACGGCCATTGCCGCCGCCCCACCGGCGTTGGGGCAGCAATCACAGGAGGGAGGGCAGCCCCCTCCCACATGTATTTCCTTCTTTTTAATTTTTTTTTTGAAAAACGGAAAAAGTAAAAATAAAGAAAAAGAAAATGACGAAAATGACAATATCAACAGGTGAGTCAGGCCCTTTTTCGAGATTGATATAGTCACCTAAGGCTATTATTCGAAACAATGTCAATTTCAGATATTTATTTAAGAAAATAAAAATATTTGAGATTTTTATTTGAAATTTTTCGGAGCGTTGGATTCTCTCGGTTGTTGTGAGCTTCGAACCCCGCAACAACCGCTGTTTGACTCCAATTAATTTTTCCAACTGTTTGATTAGGGGGAAAGAATCGCGGGTGGATGCAAAGGCGTCATGCATGACGTTTTACGATCTCTCAACTCCTAATAAATATCAAAATGTTGGGTTCTCAAAGATTGGATGAACGACGACAAATATTGCGAATTATGTCGGCAAGTCCAACGTATAATTTCAGGGTTTGTCGCTTAAGATGAAGTCTTGAGAAAATCGCGAACGATCCAAAAGTCAGAATCCTACCTATCGAGATTACGATAACGACTCGATGCATGACCCCTTCGATGAGGACACGATCTAGAAGTCTAGACAGCATGTGGCATTATTCTTTAATTGTGCAAGATGAACTTTTCGATTAGTCAATTCTTTCGAGGGTGACGCAGATCTTGGACTGCATTAAGCAAAAAGCCAGGCGACGCCTAACGGCCTAAAGAGTAGACAAATTTCTGCAACATTGGGACAAAACCGAATCGCCGTCTTTATTGAGCCGATCCAAAGACAGCTCCCGCAAGCAATGACTACGTGAAAATATGATCTCCGTTGCACACTCAAAACTTTCAAAAGCTTACTGTGGAATCCCAAGCAGAGAAAACAGAAAAGTCCTGCTCCGAATTATTCAACAGGCCTGTTCAGACCGATCCAACTGGCACTTTGTGTCCCCTGTCTTGGTTGGGTTTCGCTGTCCCTTGTGGGGAGGAAGTCAAAAGGTTCGAGCTTTCGACAAAACGATGTCGACCCTCGCGTTTGCTCATATCTTGCCCATTAAGGTTGAGATGGTTGCTTGGTCAATGAAGGAACCAGCGCAACCACCCTGAAGAAACTTGCGGGGCATTTCAGAAACAGACAGGAAAAAAAAAGGAAGACAAATACAAAGCAGAGCAACATTTAAAAACTTGGATTTCTGAGTTTCTGGATTTGCATGTTTAAGAATGTGTATCTAAACATCACCATCATCATAATCTTCATGACGTAGCCCCTTCATCTTGACCGGCGAAGGAATGCCTTGCTCGCTACTAAACTCTCGCGTCTTTGCAACCTCAAATGGAGCCCGACTTGCCCGCTACTAAACTCTCGCCATCTTCGCAACCACAAATGGAGCCCGATGACATGATACGATGTTCAACCCACGATGTTTGAAAATTGCAATAGTGATAGTCTTAGCTGGAATCAGATGAACATGTTGCCAGAGACCTTATCATAAATATCATCCAAAAAGATTGTCTACACAAGTTGGGATAAAACTGCTCATTAGAACTATAAGAGATGAAACCAAATCTTTTCTTCACTTCCTTTGTTTTTGTCAGCTAGTCTGATTCTTCTTCGCTTTCATCACTATATGAAACAAGACAAGATATAGGGACGTCATGGGTCTCATTAGTGCCATCACTGCTGGGTGTTTTTACAAGGTCTGAAGTTTTTCCACCAATGTCACCGGAGGTTTTCCTTGTGTCTGAATACTCTTCAGAACCCTGACGATCAATCTTTGCTTTCTTTGCCGGCGGTTTGACTTTTATCAGGACACCCAATGGGCGAGCTGGTGGATTTTTCCTTCCAACTGTTTTGTCTTCCTGCACACAGGAAGAGCAGAATCACCAAACGATAAACGAGGAGCTTGTAAACAGAATATGTTTGAATTAGTGCATTTATTCCAGGGAACATGTTAAAATCCACATTCGATGGTAAACAAGCAATGACTGGCTTATGTGACAGACAAAATCACCGGAAAAGTTACCAAAAAAGCCCTAAACAGATGCCAAAATTCAACCCTGAATTTTTCAATTTAATCAATTTAATCCTAAACCACAATTTGCCAATGCAGTCCTTCCGGCTAAAATGAAATCGCGGACGTGAACGTTGGCCATCCTACCTGGCCCATCGAGCGATGACGTCGACGACTTTTGCAAATTTTATTATAATTCTCTGATTTTTTTTTATCCTGCTTCTTTCCTTTCTTTCTTTTCATTTTTTATAAATAAGAGAATTTAAAATATCAGAATTTAAAAAAAAATTGTCCATGTCAACGCCGCCTATGCTACATAGGACAATCGATGCTCACGCCAGCGATTTCCAGTCAAAATTGACCAGAGGTACTACATTGTCAAATTGTCAAAAAGTTTTGGACTAAATTGGTCAATTTGAAAAGTTTATCATTGAATCGGCATCCCATGATATATTTAGGACTTTTATGGTAATTTCTCAACATCCCGGCCCTCTCAATTCCAAAAAAGCTCTGCATACAAAGCATGTAAATCAACAATGAAACTAACCACAGGAAGAGTTGGTGGTTCTTTAAGCTCATGCACAACATTAGATTGTGCTGCCACAGCAGCCTGAAAAAGAACACATGTATTGGGGTCAGATTATTCTGCCATCTGAATATGAGCGTTAGAATTTATCATGTACTATATACCAACAGAATATTTAGAAGATCTCTTGGTGGAGAGATGAGCTTGAATAATCATGCCGGATCACAAGTATGGTTTTCCATTTTTACAAAAAACCAAAAAGAAAAGAAAAGAAGAATTCTTAGTGACAAGATGAGCATTATCTAATAAGTGTTAAAATTAAACATAATACTGCCACTTCAGCATCCATGAATTACAGTCGTATAAAGGGGTATAGACATGCTCCTCGATACCTGGAAACTTAGTAGTTGTTGAGCTTCCTCATCTGCCATCTGCCTCTCATATTCCCTCGTCGACTATATATTAAAATGATAGAAGATGAGACGTTACGTCATAACTAAAGCACGTGGATGGATCACAACTACAAATGCGTGGGAATATCTGACGAGAAAATCTAACAATGTAACTTTTTTGACAATATTGCCTCAGCATTCATAGAAATTCAGGCTGAAAATGTAGTGCCAACTTGAACAATTATGTAAATCATGCTTGCTTCAAAGGTTTACCAATATCTTCAACTAAATGCCTGATGTTCCAGATATCAAAATTTGCAAATGGTTTAAATTGAACCCATGTAAAAGCAAATATCACATGTGAGGGCTTTAGTGACCAGATTTGCTATTGGCTAACTATTCAGACTTAGAAGTGATAGATGGTCCTTGAAATGATTCGCTATGACTAGCACCACATTCTGTGGAGATCCAGTGAGTAAACTCACCATCTCCAATTTATCAAGAAATTCGGTTTCATCTTCATCCAAAGCTTTGGGTGGTCCTGAAAAAGGAAGTGTTTATCAGACAATTTCAAGTACTTAATTGCCACCGTCTACTTATATCATCTACAGTATTAACACATCGGGACATATTGAAGACTTGAAAAAATGACCATGAAAAGATTCATATTCACTTTGAGTTAAGTCTATAACCCACACTAGGTGTGTGCAGCAGCAAGACAGTTTCCAGTTATAGTGTAATGAAGAAAACACATACAATAGTCTGCCTCCAGATGATTCCTCATCAAGAGTAGACTCTGTTAAAGGAGCTGCTTTTACGACCTATCTAAATGAAGACTTAGATATAAACACAAGCACTTACTATGCTTGAAGCGCTCGTTGAAGTCTGCATCTCGCTTATCTTTGTTCTCTTTCAAAATCTGTATCACAGAGGAGAACAAACAGCTCGGTTTTAAGAAAGATTGAAATAGCACAAAAATTAGTAAGTAGTGGCCACAGAAGAAGATCAATGGTCCCCAAACTCAAACTACGAGTGAGAATAAAAATCAACATGCCAGAATGAGTATGCAATATCTTTCAAATGCGAAATCCATCGCCATGAATCATCACAAATTTAGAAAACAACATCCATGTGCTTTAGGATGAGGCATGTCCAGTTTCAGAAGGAAACTCCAATCTACATTGCCCGCTCATTCTTAGCTGCCACAGCCCAGGTACTGAATCCCCAAACAGTTACTACATAAATCCCATCAAGTCCACTCGCTTCAGCTCTACGCGGTAACAAAATGCATTTCCAGATGAACTGGCATGTACTGAAGGGGCAACACGACCTTGAAGTTTCCCAGTAAGTACTAACCTCAGCAGAAAAATTTAACTTAACCCCACAGAGGAGCAGCTAGAAACATAAGAGTCCACACCGAAATTGTCTATGCTGCCCATTGTTTTTTTTGGTAAAGCTATGCTGCCCATTGTTCGTAGCTCCAATAACGCAAAAAAGCACCAGAAGAAAACCTCATAGAGCGGTCTATCTCTCTGGGCAGTGCCATCCTCAACCCTCTCGCCCCTCGATTTCTTCGATTCTTCCAACTGCAAAATTCAATTCGAGAAGCAAAACATATGAGGAAGCGACCAAAATTTCTCAAAATGAAACCTCGCAGGTCGGACGATGCAAGCCACAGCTTCTAGGGTTTAAGAGATTCGTTACCTGCTCCTCCGAGACGAAGTTCATCAACCTAACAGGTCGTGCGGATTCCTCTTCCATGAATCCAGTTCGTTGCCGTCGCAGGTGCGAATCGAAAGACGCGGCAAATTACCCTTGGAAAACTTCGGATCAGCGGGGGCGCGCAGGCGGTGCTGATGACTGATGGTGGTTGGTCGAGCGGTTATTCACCGGTGCTCACGGGGGCACCTGATTGGGCCTTTGGGCCTATCCGCTTACTATCCTTGGATTTTGATAATCGATTGGGCCCATCCGTTTTAGTCTTGTTACCGAAATTATGTTCGAAGGGGAAAAAGAAAAGAGCAATGCTAATTGTTAAGCCAATATTTTTGCGGAAGATAATAATTTAAAAAATATTTTCTTAATAAAAATCGCTTATAATACTTACAAAAAATAATAAACTAAAAAAATTTTCATCACTCACGAAGATATGTAGACATAAACTATTATCAATAATGTAAATATTTTTCATTAATTAATAATTTCAAGTGATCAATATTCGAAAAATACTATATAAATTATTCATGCTCCGGGAAACAAATGAAGCTAATATTACTAGTTTATGGAATCAATACCTACCGCTATCATGTATTTAATCCAAGGTCCATTCGCAATCCTTCCCATCAATTAATACGTTAATGACCAATCTTCATATGTCTAATGCTGCTCAATTTAAAAAACAACCCTACAATGATGAAAATAAATGTGAAAGGAAAAATCACGCTGGATGTAGTATTCAGAAGTCAATTGTGCATCGTGTTACGTCGTAGGCTAGCACGATCATGTTGCCACCGAAACGGGTAAAACCAACTTTGTGTATTCTGTTTGTCATTGCTATTGATGTAGGTAGTAATGCTATTTATGGATTTCTCCTTTTTGACTTGAAATTAGAGAAGGAAATAGGTTTCGCTAAGGCATTTTATACCGTTCCTTTTTTATATGCCAAAAATTTAAGTACGAGCTATGTGTCATGGGCCGATGTAGGGATTGAGATCACGTAGCGACTTAGACTACTTTAGATTGATGAATTGCCCAAGGCAAGCCTTTGCAAGGGAGTGATTGCTCACTAGCCCACTCAATCGTAGAGAGAGAAAGTAGAAGAAGAAGTTATGGGAAAGAATGTTTCTATTGTAAGTGTTGGTTGATTATAGCTGAGGAGAGAGCTTCCCTATTTATACATGAGGCCTATCAATTTGTACCATTGATTGCCCCTTGTTCAAATATTGGAGATCCATTCTCCCTAATTACATTCTACCTCATTAAGTACAAGAAATATTTGGAGTGCACAATTCCCATATCATTTCCAGGAGTATTCTAAAATGCCCAAAAACACCTAAGAGGCCATAACATCTCAAGTCTTTTTGATCGATCGGGCTATCCCGTCGGTCGATCAAGTCATGGAACCTTTGATTTGTGACATATGCATGTGTGATGCTGAATTGTTAATTTTTTTTGGGCAGATTATCATTTAAGAAGAAGAAAAAACTGAATAATTGGGTGCTTATCTAGTAATTAGTTAATTGAGTGGATTTACTGAATGGGCATAAGAAATGTTGGGTGCTTATCTAGTTATTATATGATGTATTAGATTAATATTACTCCAAATTATAAGGGAAATTGTCCAAAAAATCCTAATGCACTTTTATCAATTCAACTTTAAATCCGTGAATTAATGAATTGAATCCTAAATCTTTTCATGTTTTACCAACTGAATATATTCGGTCAATACCTTTGGAGAAAATCACTAACATGGAGGTCGGCCGACCGGGAAAAAAAGGGGAAAAAATAAAGAAAAGAAAAAAAGTAAAGAAGGAAAATAGAAGAGGAGAGAAAAAGGAAGAAAAAATACATAAAAAATTAAAAATATATATATTAAAATGCTATTAAAAGTTATCCATATCAAGATCTGGATTGCCACGTAAAATGGCTTATGCGCGCGTTAGCGATCTCCAATCAAAATTCGCTGGACTTACTTTGTAAAATGAAAAATTCTTTATAACTCAATTGACACAATTAAAAAAGTTTAAAATTAAATTCGTAAAATTGTAATAGATTTAAGACTTTTTAGATAATTTCTCTCCAAATTCTCATAAAAGACAATGTTTTCTTCTTCGTTCCAAAAACCAAAAAGGAAGTAGTAATAATAATAACTTCGAGAAGCACGTGCGAAGGGCTCGTCGACCGCACCTTATCCCCATTCTCAACGTCTCATCTCCATCTTCCGTGGATGGGAAGCAGAGCCTGAAGCAACAGCCCGCTCCGAGTAACTAACTCCTCCGACGGCAACACCCTTTTCTTCAACCGCTTCCTTCGCATGGCGGCTTCACTGCGCGAGCCGCCGCTCGCCAACCGCTACCCCTCCGCCTCGCCTCTCTCTTCCTCCAGGTCTCTCCTCCTCCCCCGCACCCGCGCCGACGTGAGACCACCGGCGGTCTCGCCGTTCCTCGGGAGAACGGCGCTCCGGAGACTCAAATTCGAAGCCAGGACGTCGGCCTCGAGCTCCAGCGGGAGGAGGCAAGTGCGCGCGATGGCTTCCTTGGGAGGCTTGCTCGGCGGGATTTTCAAAGGCAGCGACACCGGCGAGTCCACCCGGCAGCAGTACGCGGGGACCGTGAGTGCGATCAACGGGCTCGAGGCGGAGATGTCCACGTTGTCGGACTCGGAATTGAGAGACAGGACTTCGGTTTTGAAGCGGCGAGCTCAGCAAGGCGAATCTCTGGATTCTCTTTTACCTGTTAGTATTACAATCCCGAGTTGATCCTCTTTCTGAAGTTCATTTGCTCACCTCTTAGTTTGAAATTGATTCTAGCGTCTCGCCTGCTCTTTGACATGTTGGGAAACCGAAATGCAGTTCTAAGTTCCGAGAAATAGCTGCGAAATTATGAGAGTAGGTTTAAGTTTAGCAAAGTTGAACTGTAGCTTTAATTGAATCCTTGCATCAACTGAAGGTTGCTCTATTATTTGTTCTCTATTCCTCGATTTCTTTGGTTGACTAATAGTTCATGGCCGATAAATCTGTGTGATTGCAGGAAGCATTTGCTGTTGTAAGAGAGGCCTCAAAAAGAGTCCTAGGACTTCGTCCCTTTGATGTTCAACTAATAGGTAACTGCACGTGCACATTTGTTGGATTCTTGCAATAACACATACAATATGGCCTCCTAACATGATTGAGAAAGGAAGTGCTCATCAACTGAAATGTGCTGGAGATACTTGTTTAAGTCTCTTGTAACATGATCTTTTTCCTTCAATCGGGGGCATATATGTGCTCGATTGAAGGAAAAAGATCATGTATGCGTTATTGGATGGATTGGTTTTTAGGAATTTAGTAGTCACACCTGCTTTTACTATTTCCATTGATAGCAATGCACTTATTGTGGAACTCTAAGATAACTTTCGTTTTGTAGGTGGCATGGTACTTCATAAGGGCGAGATAGCTGAAATGAGAACTGGAGAAGGCAAGACGCTTGTTGCAATATTGCCAGCTTATCTAAACGCTCTTACTGGAAAAGGAGTCCATGTTGTCACAGTGAATGATTATCTGGCTCGACGTGATTGTGAGTGGGTTGGCCAAGTTCCCCGCTTTCTTGGATTGAAGGTTGGCCTAATCCAGCGTATGTCTCATTCTTCTGTATGAGCTAGACTCCATTGGTTGTTGTACTTTATGATAAGGGCAATGACTGGCACAAGGAAATCTTTCATTCTAAAGCTTTTGAAGGTGCATATGGATTTTTTACCACTTCATGCTATGCTACTTTTCATTTCCAGATGACCAACTTTCTGTTCACTGATTCAGGTTAGCTAGCCCTTGGAAAAATGGTAGTGGTGTTAGGGTGCTATTGGTTGTTTGTGACTCTTCCTCTCTCTTTAGTCAAAAGTTTGAATGTATCTGCAAGTTTAAGTTATTGTGGTCAATCAAATATTTGACTTTTTGGGGGTAGTGATGCTTCATATTGATCCAGTGTGGAATAATTATCATAAGGGAAATTCTATGTATGATGGCATCGTCTAAATTACAAATGTTTTTGAGCTCAGGCAATTGCAACAGTATAGGTTTGAAACTTTGGGGAATCCCTGCAATATATAATGATCGAGAATTAGATTTTGATGTGAATTTCCTCTTATGTTGATTATGCTCTTCAGTAATGTTGGTAGTCTGATGTGACTTTTTCCACAACTTCTAGAATATGTTTGGACAAATATCCACCCTCACTGTTTGCTTTAAGAAATTTTATTGTGAGCTTAGATTACTGTGTAATTGTATCATTCGGACATTGATGGTGGCAGAGGATATGACAAGTGAGCAAAGGAGGGAAAGTTATTTATGTGACATAACGTATGTCACCAACAGCGAGCTTGGGTTTGATTATTTGAGAGACAACCTTGCCACGGAAAGTAATTCTTTCTCTATTTATTGTTTTCCAATGATACTACGGTCTCTTATTTCTTTTGAGATATTATGGTGTGGATCACTTATGCGGGAGCTGATTGTGCTTTGTGGTGAAAACAGAGTATTGAGGAGCTTGTGCTTAGGGGTTTCAATTACTGTGTAATTGATGAGGTGGATTCCATCCTCATTGATGAGGCAAGAACTCCTCTTATCATATCAGGACCTGCTGAAAGACCTAGTGATCGTTATTATAAAGCTGCAAAGATTGCAGCAGCTTTTGAACGTGATATACACTACACTGTAAGATGCTGAGACTTCTCAACAGTATTTGTAATAGTGCGAATTGATCTGGCTAAGCCTTTTATGTCCATATGAGTTTGATTTCTGGACTTGCCAGCCCTTTATGCCCAGTAAAATTGTCAGCCATGGCTTTGGAATTTATTATGAAGCTGAAATAATAAATGGAAGCAAGTTTAAATGGAGGACAACCAGTCTTCTCCCCTCTTTTTTCCCTTTATTGAGAGGATGATACTACCTTCAAGCTCTTCTCTTATGAAGCTTAGTAATACAGGTCGATGAAAAGCAAAAGACTGTCCTTCTCACAGAGCAGGGTTATGAGGACGCCGAAGAAATTCTAGAAGTGAAAGATTTGTATGACCCGCGGGAACAGTGGGCGCTCTACATACTAAATGCAATAAAGGCTAAAGAGCTGTTTCTTCGAGATGTGAACTATATTATCCGTGGCAAGGAGGTGCTCATAGTGGATGAGTTCACTGGTCGGGTCATGCAGGTAATATTTTGATTGAGGTTCCTCTGTTGCTAAGCAGATGAGTTATTTTCTTCTCAATGTTGGATAAGAAATTTCTCAGAGAGACTGTCATTCTCGGTATTGCATCAACTGGTAATTTAGACTCATTGCTTCTTACCAGTTGAAAGTCATGTGACCTAGGATTTAAATGTGTTCGCAATGGACATTCCTTGAGATATTTGGCCATTATGGTCCATGAGTAATTAAATAGGTGCTCCTTGTTCTTTTTGAATCTCTTGGCATCATGTAACCTCTTCTTATACAGAAGAATTAACATTCAAGTATCTTGACATATATGTGGCTCGGATGATGACAGAGTGGAATGTCATTTTGCTGGTGTAATTTTGAAAGTTCCTCAATTTTGGTTTCTGAAAGAATTAATCCTTTTTATTTCACTTGAGGTAATAATTTGGAGTGACCTTATTATCATGGTCATTTCTTGGAGGTATCATGGGGACGTATGTCTAAAGATTAAAAAGAATGACCTTCACGGTTTATGTGAAAGGATAATTACGGAGACTGTTAGTTCGCAGATAACTCAAGACCGATTGCAGAATCGCTTAGTTCTTACTTTCCTAATCTCTAATTGTCTATAGGTGCTTTTGTTTTGTTTTATTAGGGGAGACGATGGAGTGATGGACTTCATCAAGCAGTTGAAGCCAAAGAAGGGATGCCAATTCAAAATGAAACTGTTACAATGGCTTCAATTAGTTACCAAAACTTCTTTCTTCAGGTAGTCTTTGATCAATATAGGAAGCTCTCTTAACCCTTTTTCTCTGTCAAATTCAAGTGTTTCTTCTCTATTGCGTCAGTTTCCAAAGCTTTGTGGAATGACTGGGACTGCAGCAACTGAAAGTGCAGAATTTGAGAGCATATACAAGCTAAGAGTTGCAATAGTACCGACAAACAAGCCAATGATTAGGAAGGTTAGTTATAGTGACCATTTGTGCTACTTTTTCAGGGCGTCATTTGTTTCATGATGGCAATATATTGCTTTGCTTCTGTAGCATAAGAGGGTTGATATAGAATCCAAGTGTGCATTCTCATGTATGTTAAGATGGAATAAGATCAGTCTTAGGTTTCTGTAGATCATTTGGATAAAAGCCATCTGTCTGGATCAGTGTATTTATGAAATTCCTTACCTTTCTCCTTCTTTTTGCTTCATCTTCAGGATGAGTCTGATGTTGTTTTCAGGGCAACCACAGGAAAATGGCGAGCAGTTGTTGTAGAAATTTCCAGAATGCATAAGACAGGTCGTCCTGTGCTTGTTGGGACAACAAGTGTTGAGCAAAGTGATTCTTTATCAGAGCAGTTGCAAGAAGTGGGGATTCCTCATGAGGTGGGATATTCTGTGCTTTAAGGAATAATTGGACTCTAATTTTTCCTGATGAGTTGAATGATTTATTTGGGACTTGGATGTTCTTTGGGGGTAAAAGATGTACTAAACGTCCATCTTTGCTGCTCTAGAAACCTTATCCGCTGTCCACAATTGAAAAAAGCATCATAGAGATTGAACCGAAATGCGTAACATCTCCAGCTAGTAGAATAGAGTATATACTGAAACCTATTTTGGTCCATTTTCTGGTTTTTACAGCTCTGCACTCATCATGTGGCTGTGATTTTAGCTGTGTGATGCTTATTTCAGAACAATGTGTGTAGAACTTCAATGTTACACCTAAGAAAGTCAGGTAGAGTCAACTGGCTTGAACTCAATCAGTCAATTGCTGGCAAAGCTGCTTTTGGGTACCTAACTTCTCTTAGTCTGGCAATTATTGGCTTATAGACCTGTTTTTCAGTAACCTTAGCTTCTGCAACTCACTCTGGAAATGAACTATTTTACTTTCTCTGTAGTATGAAATGGTCCTTCGTCTTTACTTCATATCCATGTGGCTGTTTGAAAAATACAAATTTGCTATTTTAAACATTAAGCACACAAGGCACACCTCTAGTTAAAATGCTGCAGTGGTTTGCTGTATTATCATCATACTACATGCTGTTGTGTGGGAATTAACTTACCCTGTGGTTTCAATATTTTTGTTGAATTTATATCGTATCTTTTTAACTTTACAGTATCGTTCCTTTTTGGAACTCGACCTTTAAGTTTGATTTGCAAGTTCTTTTGATATTAGTATCTATTTTGTCTGTGAAAGGTTCTCAATGCAAAGCCAGAGAACGTGGAAAGAGAAGCAGAAATTGTTGCACAAAGTGGTCGCCTTGGAGCAGTTACTATTGCCACCAATATGGCTGGTCGTGGAACAGATATAATCCTTGGTGGTAATGCTGCGTTTATGGCAAGATTGAAGTTACGTGAAATGCTTATGCCTAGGTACTTCCTGGGCTTTGCTAAGTTATATTATAATATCAGATCCACTTTTTTGTGGTATTGTTTCTACTCTTCTGCACATGCATCCAGTGAGCTTGCTCTAGATGCCTGTGCTAGAAATTGTCCAGTTCTACCCGTGTTTGGTGTAGAAGCCATGGTACATAAATGCTAAAAATCATCCAGCTTCTTACGCCTGGGAATTATATCTCCTTATTGCGCATATGTATGTCCTAGGAGTTTCATGTGAGGTATTGCATTTTATACCAATTTGGATCAAGGAGAGGCAGTTCTAGCTGTAGCTCTCTGCATTTTAATATGCTTGTGACATGTATAATCTTGGGGTGGAAGAGCATTGCCGGGTGTTTTTTTGGTTTCCAGCACTTGTTTTCTACACTTGCATGGCATGAGGGATGCTATCCAAAATAGATGCATTCTACTATCAGTCAATCCTGCACTACATTCTCAGACAGGTGTCGCTCTGAATGATCAATGGCAAATTGTACAGAGTCGTTAAACCAGTTGAAGGAGTTTTTGTATCAGTGAAGAAGCCACCTCCAAAAAAGACATGGAAGGTTGGTCTTTTTCTGTGATGTTGATCTTGAATTTAGATGGTGAATTCTTGAAGTTTTATTGTGCTATGTCATTGTAAGATATTTCTCGGTAAACTAAATTTTCCAGGTCAATGAAGACATTTTCCCTTGCAAGTTATCTAGTGGAAATACCCAACTGGCTGAGGAAGCTGTGCAATTAGCAATGACAACATGGGGTCAGAGATCATTAACAGAGATTGAGGCAGAAGAGCGTCTATCTTATGCTTGTGAAAAGGTGAAGTTAATGAAATATGAACTTAACCAATTGTCTCTCGGTTGATTGAATTTAATGGGGTGCTCATAATATTTAGGCCGTGAATCCTATTATGCTGCTAAAGCTTCTGAAAACCATGTTATGGATCATTTCCTTGCGCTTCAGATGCTCGCTTCTTCCTTGCAAAGATCCATCCCGAGGACTGTCAACCTTTAGGGAATTGTCGAAAGTTAACATATGATACCTGCTAACATTTTGTAACCTCCTTTTCTTAGTTGCCCGATCTTGTTTTGGTTGTTCGTATACAAGATATTTGTTTGCTTTGATATGCAAGCTGTCATGACTTTTTACTATTTCTTTGGGACTCGAGATGATTAGCAGCTGGATTAGAACCCTATGACCAAAAGAGCTATGAAATGTCCTGTGCTAGATGTCAATCTGGAGACCTTCATTTAGCCATATCATTTTTCTTCCTTGTGTTTTTGTTTATTCGTCAGTGAGATTCTTTCTTTCCTTTCAGTCAGCACTTTAGCAGTCAGAGAGTAATTAACACAAGCGTCCTATTATTCTACTTTATAGGGTCCTGCACAGGATGAAGTCACAGCGAAGTTGAGGGGTGCTTTTCTGGAAATTGCAAAAGAATTCAAGGTCTACACTGAGGAGGAAAGAAGGAAGGTCTGTTAGCTCCTCTGGGAAAAAGGTTTCATATGCTGTACTTTTTCTCTGCTTGATTAGTCTCTTTCCACTTGATTGGTTTGTAGGTAGTGCAAGCAGGAGGCCTTCATGTGGTAGGATCAGAACGGCATGAATCACGACGTAATTGATAATCAGGTCATATTCGCAAAAATATTTGTATTTATATTAGAGCTCTTCCGTAGTTTCTTTAGCCACAATAAAATAAAGATAAATTTTGTTGACAGCTGCGTGGTCGAAGTGGACGACAAGGGGATCCTGGAAGTTCTCGATTCTTCCTCAGTCTAGAAGACAATATCTTCCGGATTTTCGGAGGAGATAGAATCCAGGTTTAAATAAGTAGTGTAAATGAGTCCTGACATGTTTTCTACGATAAAGTATTCTTGTTGAAACATTCTCGTACTGTGTAGGGTTTGATGAGAGCTTTCAGAGTTGAAGACTTACCAATCGAGTCAAAAATGCTAACGAAAGCACTTGATGAAGCTCAACGGAAAGTGGAGAACTACTTCTTCGATATCAGGAAGCAATTGTTTGAGTATGATGAAGTGCTAAATAGCCAAAGAGACCGTGTATATGCAGAAAGAAGGAGAGCCCTTGAATCTGATGATCTTCAATCTCTAATTATTGAATATGCTGAGTTGACAATGGATGACATCTTGGAGGTGAACTGTTTGAACCCTTTGCACCCTGCAAGTACCTTCTTTCGTATTTTGTTTTTTGTCTTATTGTATATTGCTTTCAAGACTGCTTATAATTTATAGGCAAATGTTGGTCCTGATGCTCCAGCGGAAACTTGGGATCTCGAGAAACTAATAGCGAAGCTTCAACAGTAAGTTGCTTATGTTCTTTGTTTCCACAATTTTAAAAAACGATTGAACATCTCATCCTAAAAAAATTTAATTATGGGAAAACTGACAGTTACTCGTTTTCTTTTGAATTTGGTACGCTCTTCGACCTGTTGTGATGTTTCGTTTTTTTGTGAGACATTGATAAAAATTTGTTCACTCGCATTAGAAATATAGAACAGCGCCAACAAAAACAGCATACTTGTGACACTTCCATTGAAGTCAAAGTAAGATCACGGCATGAAGCCCATAAGCATTTTAATTGCATAAAGCAGAATAAAGTGAAGATTTAGTTCCTTTGAGCAACTTTTATTTCCTTCAAATGCAGCACATGAGACAAAGTGGAGAAGCAGTTTAATCTTTTTCTTCCTTACAACCTTTGTTAATTTCTTGTGGGTGTTTAAATTTGAATGTTATCGTTTTTGGTTCAGGAAATACTTTGCATGTTATCTGGCTCAAAAGATTTTCATTGTTTATTCTTTCTTCTCAGATTTAAACTGATAAGCTCATTTCCAGGTATTGCTATCTGCTGAATGATTTGACTCCAGAGCTGCTGAGGAGCAAGGGTTCAAGTTATGAGGAATTGCAGGGTTACTTACGTCTTTGTGGTCGGGAAGCATATATGCAGAAAAGGGTCAGTATATCATCTCATTAGCTCAGAGAGAGAGACATTCTGCTTCTTTCAAGTATTTAAAGTCAGCCCATGACAATACACATGATGCTGCATCTTTGTATGTTATATTATAGAGCCCGCACCAGGAGCGAAGTGCGGAGATTAGAAATGTTATGCTGATGTAATCATAAAAGTTTTATGATGGCTGCTTGTTAACTGTCGTCAAAATATAGAAGTATGGTTCGAGTAAATGGCTGTTGCGTTAAATTTCTATTTTTCTTAATTTCCTTTTGAACCACAAACAGGAGATCGTCGAGAAACAAGCACCAGGGCTAATGACAGAAGCCGAGAAGTTCTTAATACTGAGCAACATCGACCGTTTATGGAAGGAGCACTTGCAAGCACTCAAGTTTGTTCAGCAAGCAGTGGGCTTGCGTGGATATGCTCAGAGGGACCCTCTCATCGAGTATAAGCTCGAAGGCTACAATTTGTTTTTGGACATGATGGCACAGATCAGAAGAAATGTCATATATTCCATATATCAGGTTTACATCCTACTCAGAAAACTTCACACAAGCTACAATGTCGACTGTTCATCACCACGCTTGCTTTTGCCTCTTCTTCGTTGTTTCAGTTCCAGCCAGTGCTGGTAAAAAAGGATGAGGATCGGGGCCTGAATGGAAAAGCTGGGAAACCTACTACGAATGGTAGAAGCAGCGGCAAACCCGATCCAGTTAGCGTGGAGTCATCTTCACCGGCTGCCAGTCCTCAGGCAAGTGCATAGATGCATACTGTGACAGTTTTGGCCACGATTCACTCAGATGGGAACACTATTCGAGCTTCTGTCTTTGTTCTCCTTGTAAAAATACGAGAGCCTGCGGTATTTATTTGTAAAGGAATAGTTTTTGCAGATGAAGGGAATGATTGTAAAGCTTGACCTTAAAAAATTCAATGATACTGACTCCAGGGATCTGTGTATAACAAACAGAAGCTGGACAGTGTAGCACAAAAGCAAGTGTCTTATCATAATCTGTTTGTCCTTTGACTTGATTGTAATGAGTTCCGCACATCAGTCGCAAATTAAGAACAGTGACTAATCCACATATTTCATCTCTTAAAAAAATTTCGCACACTCTCCAAACCGATTGGTTCCAGTTGTTGGCTCTCAAGCAAAGTGAAGAAGGCTCGCGAGACATCTGCTTGAAGATGAAGCCGAGAATATGTACTAGTTGTGAACTGCATGTTAGTTCCATGAAATCAGGATAAGGAATCATCGACAAGCCTTGCGAAATCAGCTTCACACATGGCTAGCAATGATTCCAAGATGGCATTTTTTTTGGCTTGTGAAAAGGCAAAATTGGTTCTTCTCACCCTGCTTGACCAGGCTGCTGATTCCTATTAATTTCTCCATTTAGCAGACTCTGGCACGCGCTCTTGCTTTCAATATTAACGCCGCTGCTGTCACAAAGAACTTTCTCGACGATATGGTTGACAGCATTTCCCTTAGCCTGTTAAGGTAATCGACTGTCATTCCTGGAGAAATGCTAGAGAGCTAATGATGCCTGGATAATTGTCTAAAATCGAGTGCTGTATACCATCCTAAAAGGTCATTGTGTTTGCTAACCTTTATTCCGATGGCAATTGCAGTTTTCAAGTTGACGAGTTCTCCAAGCCTTAGAGATCCCCGCTTCTTATCTTTGACAAAGATCAGCGGCACCTTCCTCGATGAGGCTAGACTTGGCAGATGCCGGGTCAGCCATCGGGGGTTGCAGTCGGATGCCAATAGAATAGCCTGCATGTGAATGTTTCATTGAACTCCCTCAGTCGTCCCGACAGCGAAAGCTATATAAATAGATGACACCCTTCCAGAACAACAGAAGTAGAGCAGCAGCACAAAGCCTGATTTGCTCCTGAACAGAAGAAGATGGTATCTCACATCATCTCACAGAGAGGTCAGGCCTAATGCTAAGTTTCTGAAGTATGATTTTTCCAGTTTTCAAGAATCACCAAAACAGGCGTTCCCCGCAAAATTTATTGACCCTCGAGGGACAAGTTGATTCACTAATGGTGGGGAAGACACGGCAGTGAGCCAGCACACTCCGGCACGCCACAAGTAAAACTTAGAATACTGACTCAATGGAACAGCAATAGCAATAGTAAGTGGTAAAAGGCGAAGGTTTCTACCGATGCAAGCGACGGCAAAGTAGGTGGACGAACAAACCTGAAGCCGGGGATAGGATGGAGGACAGTCATCTACATCATTAAATGGAGGCATTCTTTCGAGCACGCGAGTAACTTCATTGACCCCAATTGCAAATTGTTGCTAAAGGAAAGCCAGAGAACTTCTTAAAATCAAAATGGTAAAGGCCATGATTGCAGAGCAAGAGCTCTAACCTAGTTTCAATGCAAGGGAAAAATTTCGACAACCTTGAGCCATATTTTCTCTGGCAAGGCCGCTCCATCCAAACTTCTAGCTACCTTAATCTTGCTGCGCAATAGAAAAACTTTTGAAAAAAAAAAAAAAAAAAGCGACCAAGCAACACACCAGAGATCACAGACAGAGAGATTCATCCCTTACCCTTGAATCGATTCGAGCAAAAGACCGAGACTTTCTCCTTCGAAGGTACTCCAACTGCAAAATGCACAAACAACGGCAGGAAACGTGGCTCATCGAATCCGCAGAAAAGAAGAAAATTACAAAACAAGACGAATGATGGGTCTATGCGTGTGTGACGAGATACTCACTCCTGTTCCGGAGGACCAGAACTGGGATTGGCAGGTTCGGGAAGAGCCCTCTTCGGAGCTTTGTTTCTATTTCGCATGGTCGCGAGCTCTGGCTCTGAGTCCCAGGAACGCAAAAGCTGCAAAGAAATTCTCTGGTTAGAGTGAAGATTTTTTTTTTGGGGGGGCGCGCGTTAGAGGGTGGTTTTCCCGATGCAACTTTGCCCTCAATAACTGTTGAAGGGAAGATGTTGCTTTTTATTCGACCGGGCAATTGCTGGGGCTAATTTTTCGTCCAAAAAAAAATTTGCTGGGGCTAATTAATTTGCTTGTCTGTCATTAATAATATTTATAATGGAACTAATTGAGGATATTTTGAGAATCGAGAAAGTACTTTTATCCCTTAAAAGTATTAGATACTCAAATTAAGGGGAGGGACTCTTGTCTTGAACGATATTAGAAAAATCTTTATCTCAACACTCAAAGTAAAAAAAAAAAAAGGCCTGCTCCACAAGCAAAAATGCACCGAAATGACAAGGAAAAGTCACCTTCATGACTCTAGAAAGCCTTCAACTTCCTTTAAGCCTAGTGAAATCAAAGAAGACTTTAAATATTGAACATAATCACCAAGAAATACTTGAATAGTTGAATAATTGATGTATAACATGATTCATTAGAGATGAAAATAGATAATCAACCGACGAAATCATATATAAAATGTTTATATGACAAATAGTTAATGATTTATCGGAAAAATGGACAAAAAGGATTGAGATCTTTTATAAGAAACCCTCTTTACATCATATAACAATACAGATATGAACGAGAATTTTTACCTTTTGCCTACAAAATTCACAAGACTTTATGCACACTAATTAGTAGGGGCAGACTGTAACACGATCAGACATGTAGACAAAAGTTAGTCGGGGCAGGGCTTAGAAATCCCAGAGGCTGGATTTGCATAGCAAGGCCCAGTCTTGATATGCCATGGAACAGATTAGAAGTCTCATCTCAAAAGATGACACCCTCAAATTGCTGGTTCACAAAGATCCTGCTCTTGAGCTTTGTGATGCTTATAGGCATCACTCGATTACTCATATCATCAGCACCCGATCCTATCACCGAAAAGTTTGAGCTGACGGAGCATGTGTCGGCATTTTCGAATCTTAGCTGAAAGCTGTTAACTACTGGATGGTTAAAAAAAAAAAGAGAGAGGATACAGAAGAGGCAGGAGGTAAACTCTCAGTTCTGAAATACACATTAGAAAGGCAGAGAGAGATCAATCAAAGAATATTTTTTTTCTCTGTGAGGCCGAGAATTCGAATTTCTAGCACTAAATATGTGCCGGAGATGCTTTGCTCCCGTCTTTTTGTATGACAGGACTTAAAACCTGCCTCGATATATAGGTTTCGAGCTCTTTGGAGACCTCTGTCAACTTCAGGTCAAAATTGCTTCTGTACTTTTGCTTCGGCGATGCCATGACGCCTGAGAACATGGTGGGAGAGCCAGAGAATCGTCTTCTTGGACTTGAAAACCTCCCAGGTGATACTGGATGCACGCCTTTGGCAACGAGGGGAGTTAAGCCTGTGAGAACAGTTGCCATGTTCTTGTCTGTGTTTATTAGAGGCCCTCGTTTTTTCTCTTGTGGCAATGGATGTAATTCACCTTCTACTGTCGCCTTCTGTCTCAAGAGCCTCTCTCTGGCCTTATCTGCTGCTAAAAGAGCTTTGTCTGTGCTTAACTTTATCAGCTTCCATGGGTTAATACTTACATTGAAGCCTTGTTTCTTGGTTAAAGGAGAAGATCTGGGATCTTCATCGATCCTTATGGACAATCTCGTTGGATTCTGGCCGTGCAAGGACTCATCGTCACTACACTGTAATTTTTCCAACTTAAATATATGGTAATTTTAAAGGAGAATTTGCAGACTTTACCTGATCTCCTCCATGTCCGCTGCAAATGAACCGGGACATGAAAGTTGACTTTTCAGGTGAATCGTAGTCGGTACTGTAATCTGAGTCCGAATCCTCAAATACATCAAATCCTACAGTTTGGTTCTCTCTCATAGCCAGTATGTAATCATAAGTTCTCATTCCCTGGAGTGAGTAATGACATGCTTTCATATCAGAAAGGGAGAGCTTCTAGGGAACAATGGTTGTGAATCACCCAACAGGAAGAGCAATATAAAGACGGCAGCCATTGGACAGAGTTACCTTCCGAATGAGCACCATGTGAAAGAAGAAAAGTTGTCCTAGCGCTGCTGAGCTATAAGCTGTTAGTAAGGCCAACAAAACCTGTGACATTCTGTCAGTAAACGTGCTACCAACGATACGAGATGCATCCATATGAAGACCATCAAGTGATTAATTAGAAGGAAACCAAAAGATACTCACAGCAATTGTGGCAAGAACTCCCATAGGAAACTTTACGTAGAGCCTCCTCCTCGACTCACGTTCTATTCCTTCCTTATCCACAAAGCATCTGACGAATATTGCAACGGCAGTTCCTCCTTCTATAATTAACTGTAATATTATCAACCGGCAGTGGTAAGTAAAGAAACTAGAGATTGTAGTGCACTAGATCGGTCAATGCTAGCATTGATGGGAGATAAATCCATGTAAAAAAGAAACTAACCATCAATAAGACAGAAGCCATGAGAAGAATGAATATAGTGTAGTTCCTTTTCCCAATGCAATTGTTCAACCACTGGAATATAGAACACAAATCATTCATGTAAGTTTTGGTGGCTTCCACCATTAAACATGATAAGTACATGCAGGTCATTCCCTTAGCAAATGAGAAATGTGACAGCAATTCTCACCCTGCAATGATGATCAAACCCTTCTACACACCTGTCGCAAGTCCTACAGTGCTTGCTGTGCTTCTTTACCTGCAAATGATTTGGAGAATTCTCCATGTCAATTTGAAGATCAAGATGAAACCAAATTATGCAGGTGAAAGGCTACGCAGGCATTATCCATGGGCTATGGCTGCAGTCATGTCTAAACTTCGGAAAGTGACCAACCTCAAGGTCACAAAGGCTGCAGAAAGTAATGTCGTCTGCTTTAAGATCTGGTGCAATGGCATCATCCTTCATCACTAGGGGAAATGGAAGCAGGGGCTCTAAGTGTGAGCTAGTGTTCACTGGGTCCAGGTACTTTCTTCTTATGATTTTCCGCAGAATCTTCCTCTCCAACCTCCTAAGGAATCTACTAACGATCTGGGCCAAAACAAAACCATAATTTAGCTTAAGCAGACCCTTAGATTTGCCTCTTTTCTTCTTTCTATAACTGGTTTTATCTGTCGGATCAATCGCAGTACACCAGACAAACAGAAACATCGCCGAGAACACCTGAAAATCAGGGAAATATGGAGAATCCCATCAATTCCCAGCAATCTGACTAAAGGAAAGCAATCAATGTCTTGGCACAAGTAAACGATAAGGAGTTTTACCACAAAAGAGAACATTGTTGTCACAGTGATTTCAGCAGCTCTGCTCCCAAGCAACAGTCCCAGGAAGACGTAGAAGGCCACAACTAGGAAACTGAACACCGCCATCCCAACTATCTGCAATTGCAAATTCTCGTCAAGAGATTGATCGGTTCTAAACTTCACATGCGACTGATCATCTGCATCACGTTCTACACACCCAATCTTCGCCAATTTAGAGCTTTTACAACAACGCCAATGCACGAATTGACTAAACAGTACGCGCTAGCCTCAGCTCAAAAAAGCAAACCTAAGCTCGTGACCTCGGTCAACTCAAGCAACTCCACGGATTTCACCAAATTTCCGACAAACCTTCGCAGTCAGAACGACTTTCAGCTCCAACCACCTACCGATTGCTGAGCTCCTGGGCCAGCTACTAAGAACAACCACTGGAGCCGGAAAAACCAGCTCCGAGCAAGCTAAAAATCGTGAATCCAAGCACGGATGAGCTCATGTACGGGAGCGACGCCATCCGACGAGGCCGGAATGAAGTGAAGAGAGATCCTAGGCAGCTCGAGAGCGGGTCTTACCTGAAGCGGATGGAGAGGACGTTGCCAACCGTGGCGTCTCCTTGCCGTCATCTTCGCGACGGCCTGCCTGCGCGCGGGGACGTGCGATGTGAGCGATGGCCTCCGATCTCCAGCCTCGAAAGTGCAGCGGCTAGTAGAGAGAGACAGAATCCATCGATGACGAACGAGCTCGCCTCTTCCCGAGCTCGAGGTTTGCTCACGGACTCGGAGCTCGAAATGGAAAGCAGAACAAGAACCCTCCGCAACGGTCGAGTATGACTTGAGGAATAGGATAGATTATCTTCAAATTTTGAAACGCGCCCTGACGACGATCTGCCTTTTTGGGGATCGGACGGCTGTGAGCTCTTGATTGGAGTGGGCCCCCTCCTTTGATCGAATCCACATCTTGTCTTTAGATGAAGTCGACCGAGAAATTATATTACGCGAAATTAAGGGCTAGGTCTTTTCCCGGGTTTTGATCACAGACCGGGCCGGGCAATCTAAGTCTAGATCGGCCCGTCATGCCCAAACGAACTTAGCTCGGACCTTTCTGGGCCCATGTGGACTGGGTCAGGCTTTTGGGTCGCTCGCTAGGCCCAACATCAAGTCTATCCCTAACAAGAAAAAGGTTTCTAGCTCCCATGTACGAAAGTGTTTCGTTTCAATTTTTCACGATCTTACGACTCACACCTAACCATTTTATTCGACACGAAGTACGTAAAATTACTTTGAAATGTACAAATATTGATGTGATAGATCCCAATATAGTTCTAAAGGCAAGAGGTTTTGTTAAGGGAATTCATACGGAACTCCGAAGTGGAGAAAATTGTCCAAAAAATCATAAACATTATGCACTTTTGTCTCTTTTTTTTTTTGTCGGAACACTTTTGTCAATTCGGTTTTAAATATTTTCGCGTTTTACCAATTCAACCTACCCTATCAATTTTTGGCCAGAAATCGCAGACGTTGAAGGCGGTCATCCTACGTGGCATGGCCGTGGCTACGATGATGTTGATAATTTTTAATAATTATTTTTTGTATTTTGAATTTTATTTTCCTTTTTCTATTTTTCTTTTTTCCCTTTTCTTTTTTCCCGCTCACCGGCCATCGCTAGGACTCGGGCGAGGGCCTCCACATGCTGGCCAAGGGCTGGGCATCCCTCGCTCGAGGCCGGCGGAGGGAAAAAAAAGAAAAAAAAAAACATAAAAATAATTAACAAAAAAATTATAAAAATAGTAAATTTCATTAGAAATTGTCCCCGTCGGTGTTGGTTGTGCCATGTAGGACAATCGACGATTTATGGCCAAAATTAGTAGGAGGTATTCAATTGGCAAAATATGAAAAGGTTTATGATTCAACTTGGAAAAATTAAAAAGTTTAAAATTGAATTGGCAAAAAATGCAATAAATTTAGGACTTTTTGGATAATTTTCCCCTTCAAAGTTTGTCTAGAAGACTTTGATATTTAAATTACACTTTTGCTTTGATTTTTCTGTTTAATAGTAAAGTATATTTCCAACATTATCACCTAAAAATTATATGTTGACCTTCAAAACCATTTAGATTTTGGTGAATCTTTTCACAATTTATTAAATATTAAAATGTTACTAGTTATAAAATCTCTTAAAGCGTGCTTGCAGGGGCACTTGTTAAACAATCGATCAAGGAATCTTACACTCTTAAATGCACTGCTTGCCCTTGTGTAATGCGTGACCAGTGACTTGAAAATTGAATTATTCCGAATGAAATATCCTTCACAAATATACCAAGATACTCGTTAACAATACATTTTGATGTCAATAACACTGATTTGGTAATCATCTAAGCATTGGTAAAATCGCAAGTAATTTGATAACATTAAGAAATATTGTAACATTTTGATGTCGATAATGACGGTAGTCGGTAATATTGTAAAGAGTATTAAAAGTCGTTCGATATCAAAAATATTAGTGAACTTCGAAAGCCACCGGTAAATATGGAATGTAAGTTGATGGCTTGCTGATCGACTGTAGGGGTTGGTAAAATTCAAATGTAGGTCGGTAATTTTGCATGTATCCGAATAGTTTCTGAAGGCCAATGGGGAAATTCAAATGGAAGTTAGTAAACGGAGAATTGTAATCCAGTTGACAATAAAACGATTAACTAGACAATGGACAAAAGTTGATTGGATGTTCGTAACATTGTCAAATCTTACCATGACTTGTGATAAAATTCAAACGCGAGTCTTGACTGGGCGATAAATTGAAATGTAAGTTAGAAGTTCACTAATAAGAAGCTGGTTCAATGTCGAAATCTTTTATGAATTAATCCCGGGCATCGAGAGTTTACCGGTCGGCGACTTCACCCGCAGCTCGCTACGAAATCGAAAATCACGGCGCACCCTTCCTCCCCTGCAAGCTGCAATTAAAGGCACGAGAAGCTACACATCTCTTGGTGTTAGTGTCACTTGATGAATTGCCAGCTACCAAACAACCATAAGTTTTTGTTAATCTGATGATGTGATCTCGATTCTTGATTATCAACGCAGTTTTGCAAAGAATTTCTTTTCGTTCTTCCATTTTGTCTCCAGAATATACAGATGTTTGGCTGCACCAAGAGTTCCTCCAAACCCTTCAGCAAGGACTGAACCGAGCGATGCAACACTACATTATCGCCTTGCCGGGGCAAGAGAGAAAGCACGATTGGGCTGCATAATCAAACTCACCGGTTGCAGGACGGATTTCTGCGACGGGATCGATCGAGCGCTTCTGCTTCGCGACCGGCGAGTTTTGCCCGCAGAAGGGAAGTGGAGGAACTCGAGGTGGAGCCCAAACTAGAACACACCGCCGCCTTGTCCGATTCGGCTGCCTCGCCGTGCCATCTCCTCTACCGTTTTTACAACGGGTTTTCGCCCTACTCTTTTTTTTTGAAGTGGACCCTCCCGAGATTCTGCGAGCTGCTTAACCAAGCCTGGTTTTCTGGCTGAACGCTGCAAGGGTGGGAGGTTCATTGAACTTGGACGACTTTGGGAGTCGATGCTGAAGTGTACCGATCGGCAATCTTCACGGTGACGGAGGGGCTGCTTTCTTTTCCTAGTATTAACGATTTATAATGTTTCCTTGTTACAAATAGCCCTTCCCAGTGATGTAATAGCTTGAACTCTAGGGGCCTATTTGACAACAAATGAAAAATCCAAAAAAATTATTCTGATTAGAATAATATTTTTTTTATTCTGTTTCATATATGATTTTTAGAGAATCGGAAGCGCGTTTGGTAATAACACAAAATTTCTCTTCCCAAGAACAACTAAGTGGTGGGAATTCTTTTTTCTAAAATTCTTCATATTTTTTAAAATCTTTTTTTTGTAAATTTTTTACATTTAAAAAAAAACTTACATTTTTAAATTGCCCCCATTTTTATTTTTTTAATTTTTTTTAATTTTGTTGCATTTTTTACATTTTTGTATATTTTTAACTTTTTGTGTTTAATTTTAAAGCTTATTTTTAAATTTAATTTTAAAATAAATGTATTTAAAAAAATTAGATGTTTGTCAATTTTCAAATCTAATTTTAATTTTTTTAAAAGTTCGAAGTTCATGTGGAAGCCTACGTGGACTTAATCTTTTTAAAAGAACTGGGACTTTGTTTTTTTTTGATTCTCAAAAGTGATTCTTTTTTTAATCAACTTTTTTTTATTCGTATTTTTTGCTCCAAAACCGTTCTTGGGAACAGTAATCGAATCATTTACGTTATCAAACATGTTTCGATCCTTTTTTGCTTCAAGAAACAGAATAAAAAAATCGAGAATCATTGTCAAACAAACCATAGATCTCTCATTATTAGGTTTGCACCCTCTGTAGAGTCCAAAGACAAAGATGGCGTTAAAAAACCCTTTCATAAGAAGTGGTGCAGTGAACTCGTGAAAATTACTAAAAAAGTCCTAAATATTTTGCAATTGTGTCAATTTAGTTCTAAACTTTTTTTTTATCAATTTAGTTTTAAATATTTTGCATTTATGCCAATTCGATCTATCATACCAACTTTAATTGGTCGGAGCCGACACGGCGCTAACCGAAAATTTTAAATAAAATTTTAAGATTTTTTTTTGGCCGGCACCTAGATGGAGGAAGAAGGAGAAAAGAAAAGAAAAAAATAACAAAAAAAATAAAATAAAATATTTTTTAAAAAAATAAAATATTATGAAAGATTGCCACATTAATGCCCTCCGGCCAAAGTTGGCCGATGAACCGAAGTGACATAGATGTAAAAGGTTTAAGACTCGAATTGATAAAAAAAAAATTTAAAGACTAAATTAGCAAAATTATAATAAATTTATGACTTTTTTGATAATTTTCTCTGAATGCTATATCTGATTAACTCCTTGAAAAAGGGATAGAATGTGCACCAAAGACCCATTTGAAATTCACCACCGTACTTTCTGCCTAATAATTTTTTTTTTTGGTAAAGTTCTGCGTAATAAATTTCGTAAATCAGAATTTTAAAAGTATTCCTAATCATGTGTCCATGGAATATGTCAGATGGGCCACGAAGCTGTGATGAAATAACTTCATGATCCTACAAGTTAATTCCGTTTTAAGCTTTGTTATGTGCAACTCATGTATCTAGTGACTCTAGCTAGGGAGCTGAGACTATGCTCAGATTAAAATACGGCGTCGCATATATTTAGCCGCTGCAACATGGCCGAGGGAGTTTGGTAAGCCATAAAGTAAGGTTCATAAAACCCTAATTTTTGTTAATTTGCTCTGCCTGAACGTAATGTGATATCTATAATATTGGTGTCGGTTATTCACCTAAACCCGAGCCACTTGGATATTTACAGCTACATCGTTCCATGGTCTAGTACGCAATATCGAGGAAAAACAATTCAGATGTGTCGAATTGGTCCATCATATAGTATTATATGATCGATGCTATACAATTGCAAGAAAAACTGTCCAAAAGAACAAAAGTCGTAAACCTTTCAATTCATCCGTCATAATGTGATGGTTACTACTGCTCCTTAATTTGCTTTGCTATTCGTGGGATGACTATCTATCCTTGCTATAACATGGGGAACAAACTAAACCAACCACTGGCAAAGACTAATCAAACAAGCCCGTGAGGCAACATCGGAATATATGCTGAGAGCATCCTTTGCATGCAGTATATATATTCCAAAGTTCTGTCTCTTAATTAAACCGCAACTCCCCCTATATAATCCAAGTAAAGACACGATGCTTGACCATAGACTAAGTGATATTTTGACAGATTCTTATGAGGTATTGAATAAGTTTTAGACATTGCACATGTGATTTTCTTGATCATTTCAGTTAATATTGTGCCGTTTTTGTAATTTGATCATAGTATATCTCGCATTTTAACGGCAAACGAACTCTCTACATGGGCGAGACGCTCTAGACTGATTCTAAATTCTTTGAGAAATCAAGAGTGGCATCCTTCCTACAAAACATCACAAGCACAAGCCAGCAATTCCCATAAGTAGAAACAAGGTGTAGGGTAAAGGTGCACACAAGAAACAATATTAGAAGGGGAGATTTTTCCATTCTAAAATGTGAACTTTAAGACAGATGGAATGAAAATGCAAAGAGACAACATTAGTTGAAAGATAAGAACCTTTCTATCTGTTTTTGAGCCTGTAAGGCTCTGATCTTTATTAATTGATGTACAAGATCAGGTATATATTTGTTTCTCTCCAAGTACTCGTTCCTTCCAAGAGTTTCTACCTTAGATTATACCCCAATCCTAAGCTTTTAAAAGCTGCAAAAACCCCCCATATATGAAGCAATTGCACCCAAGAAAAACATAAAGAGAGCAAAGACAAAGAAAGATCATCACCAAGAATTCAAGACAAGAAAAGGCTGATGGATTAACGGAAAAGACAATGCCAGCCAAGGGCAAATGTGCTTCGCGGGTCTCCGAGAAGTTAGAAGCTGGCTAATCTCTAACCCAAAATCACCCATCAACACCAAAGAAGCACTGGCTGCCGCATCCAAACATGATCAGCAAATCTGAGTCTCTATGACCTTCATCTCTGAAAAGGGAGAGATGTGAGTGCACTTCCCTGATCTCCATCGGCCTTTCGTATCCTTCCACATAGGTGTATAATTTTCTTGGCAGTAATTATTCCGTCGTCTTCCCCGACCTAGTAGCGTCTTTTCCTGCTAGGCATATAGACCGAGTCAGGGAAAAATAAGCTCAGTTGGTGGAGAAAGTAGTGCAGGATTGAGGAAGCTGTGGGGACCCAGGAAGCACACCAACCCCAGCAGGAAGAAAGTGATTATTCCCACTGTTGTTGTTGTTGTTGTTGTTATTAGCATTGATATTGCCATCTGGGCCGTTGCGCGGTGGCGCGCCGCCCATCACAGTCGAAATAGCTGCCGCGAGTGCGGTGGTGAAGTTTGGGTCGGAGGCAATGGCAGCGCTGACGCTCTCCACCAAGGACGCGTGCCTCTGCCCTAGTCCGAGTTGCACCAAAGGCATTGCTGGTAATTTCATGGAGTGTTGCACCTGCCCCATTATCTGAGCTGCGTAGCCATGCAAGGGAAGAGGGAATGTGGCTGAGGCCGGAGGTGGCGTGCGGGGGAAGAGTTGCATGGGATTATGGTTTTGGGTCAAGTCGAGGGTGATGGTGGGGAACGGAGCGGAGGCGGATAGGGTGGCCATGGTGGAGGGGTAAGGGAGCGAGGGGAAGTAGCCGGGGTTGGCAGAGGCTGGGGTATCCTTGCTGGTGGTGGAGCTGGACAGTAGCATGGCGGCAGCGGCCGATGTTGTGTTGGCCATGGCAGTGGCTGCCGGAGGAAGTGGGTGGTTGTGGTTGCCTTCGTAGGTGGTGATGAGGATGGTCTTGTCGTCCGCACATCTTTGCACCTGTGTCGGACAAAATGGCCAAGTTTACACTTATCAGAAAAAATAATATAATCATCTCTTAATCCAATAACGAATTAACATTCAATGGTGGTTTGATGGGTCCATTAGAAGTTCGCTCCGTTTGTAAATGAAAAACACTGTAGAATAACCAAAAACTACATGACAACATGGAAATGCATGGATTTATTTACGTGCGATTATGGTAGAGAAGCTTAGCTAAAAGAAAAAAGTTTCAGCAGAAGAATCTCAAAAATCCATGCTTAGGTTTACGTTTCTTAGACTCGATTTTCCGAAAAATAAACGATTCGAAAAATCTTTTCTTAAAAATGATCGTTTGTATCGTCTACAAAAAATAACATCAACATCAACAACACTTTCATCCCAAATTAGTTAAGTCGGCGGTCGATGAATCCAAAAATAAATAGATTAGCTTACGGTTTGCTTTAGGACGGAGTGAAGGAAAGCAATTAGAATTGTGGAGGGGCGAATTTCTATGTTCCAAACCTGTCCTTTCTAGAATAATAAACAAAAAATATTTTTCTTGTCCACGCACATATTTGAACATAAACTGTTATCGGTAATTAGGTGTCGCGACCTACTTTTTGACAAAATTAGGTGTCAACATTAGCCAATTATTTTATGCGAAACAAACGATCATTTTTAGAAAATAATTTTTCAAATCATTTTTGGAACCTCAGTGAACCTAGCAAAAGCAAAATTATCACCTCAAGGTTTGAAAGATGAGTCACAATTTCTTAATCAGAGTAGTCACCTGCTTGCGAACTGGACATCCAACGGCCATCGTACAACGATAGTAGGCCCGTGGACAAGGATTTCCCTTGGCCATCTTTTGACCGTACTTCCTCCATTGACAACCATCGCTAATCTGAAAAAATATATGTATATTTCAAGTGAAGAATACGAACAAAAATCAACCATAAGCTTGATATTCATTGCAAATCCACATATGTTATCGAAAATCCTCTTGTTTCTCCTTGAATCATTTACCGATGGTGCTTCCGATCTCGCTCTGACCGACACTCGCGCCTTCCTGAAGGGCGCGTCGGCCAGCTGCTCGTCCCCGCCTTTCGAGGGCGCGAGCCTCGGGCACTTTGGGGAGCCCCAGCTCTGGGAGGTCCGGTCGCCGACCTCGATACTGTGACTATTATTGGGGTGATTGAGTGGAGTGTGAATGTGGTCGCTTTCCTTGGACATGACCTCCATGGTAGTGGTTGGAGAGTCCGACACTTCGCGAGTCTTCTCTTCATCGTTCGCGTTGTCCATGGCCGCACATGTTGGCCGAAGGTCCATGAGCTGTTGCGCTGACTTTGTGGGGCTGGACATGGTGGTCACTTCGTCCCTCTGGCAAATGAAGAGCCCCGTTAGTCAACAAGTCAATCGTCAGTGCAGAAAATAAAAAAGGTGAGCAAGTTCACTTGAGTCTAGAGAGAGAGAGAGAGAGAGAGAGCACTTTGTACAGCTCGGAAAAAAAATGTCATGCATTGAAGATACATCTGGTTTCACTTTTGTTGATTTTCTTTATAACCATGTGCAGCTTCCCTTGATCAGGCGATGATACATACTGCTTGATTCTAGGAATACTCAGGCTATAATGTTCGGAGATATATTCAGACAAAATTAAGTTCTTGATGAGATGAGAACGTGCATTAGGGGGTGAACAGATGCTCAGGACATTAAGAAAGATTTTCCAATCCCTAGGTGGTTCTTCTGTTCTATATACTCGTATAATAACGTTGGATTGAACTTGGAAAATTCTGAGCTTCGATTAAGATATCGGAGGAAAAGGCGATAACGGATCGAGCACACACTTTCCAGTTTAAAGTGAGGGGAGGCACGGGTTGCCCATTATTATATTTGACACACAGGAAGAGACTAGATTATAACTTGCCGGGATGGTTTACGGATTGATGAACGGCGATGCGAGCTATGTCCAACTCGGATATGGGTTTGGATCTTATCGAGATAAAAGGAAATCGACAGACTGAACGCTTGGATCGGAGCCTGGTTAGTACCTGCTGTTCACGCTGATTAAGATGGGCCTGTTTCTGCATGGCCATCAGGAGCTGAGCTTGGAGATGACCATAGTTCTTGGTGATCTGATCCAACATGCTCCTCAGCCTGCGGTTCTCCTCGTGCAGTCTCTCTAGCTCCAATCGGAGCATCCTCATCTGAGCACAAACCAATCAAAACTGAAGCTCCCTTCGCGCTCTCGGAAACTTCAAGAATCAAGATTGCGGAATCCCGATGACCCGTGATAAAAAAAAACAAGACATCAGAAAGCTCACCTCGGTTTCGTTGTTCCTAGGATCATCTTCTAAAGTGGCGGTCGTCCCAGAATTCAAAGAGAGTAGGTTCACCCCAGTCTGTCGTCAAATGATTTGTTAATGAATCGCGAGTGATTCATATCGAGACACCCTAAGCCATCGAGAGAGAAGAAAAAAGAATAACATCAACATTAGACTTACGCCGAGATCGGATAGAGTCGATGTCGATCGTCCATTGCAGTTCTTGCTCCTTTCCTCGTCGCTGCTGAGCTTGGAGCGATTACCTGATGAGAAGAAGTCGACCTCTCTGATGGGAGGATTGCGGTCGCCAGAGCCGCACGAGCTCTCCGGGACGGCTCGGTCGGTGGGCGGGGCGGGGCTTTGCCGGAGGAAGCCGCCGCGGGAGTGCAAGAACGTCAATTCACGGCGTTGTCTATCCATGACTGAGAAAATCAAGACTTGGGACAAGAGAGAGAGAGTGGTTGTATAACCTTTTCAAGAAACGAAAGTATTTCGCTGGCAAAGTCGCTTCTGGGGGTCCAAAGATAATAAAAGGCCCGGAGAGAGAGAGGACCAGCCGCTTTAGTCGCTGGCATGGATGACGTCGACGATGATCCGAGCGTCCACGTGGCGCGTCTGGACTAGGGAGGACGCGCCAAGATCAACCGAGAGAAACTATGATATCGTATATACACAGCCAAAAAGAGAGAAAAAAAAATATCGGCATGAGTGTTAACGCTCGTTTTCAGCTTGAAATGAGCTGAAACCTACTGAACATCGCACCAGTTCAAGAATTAAAATGCTTGTCTAAGATTTTTATATATTAAGTTAATTGATGGATCAATCAATTTTTTTGCGTTCCGTGACAACACAAATGATTCATAAACCTTTACCAAATATATAATATAATATTTAAATTTTTAATGTGATCAATATAATCTTTGAACTTTAGATTTAATGTACAATGTGATCCTCGAATTTTCAATTTAATTAATATGGTTCTTAAATTTTTAAAACATGTTTAACTATAGTCCATGAATTATAGGAAGATGTCTAATGTAGTCCTTCAATTAATTCAAGTTCGGGGATACCATCGGATATTTTCTTATAGTTCGGGATTAAGTTGAATATGTTTTCAAAAATTCAAAGCACCACGTTGAATAAATTATATTTTATTGTCATAAATGTAATTCTTTCTTCTTCTTTTTTCGCGCAATGCATTGAAACCCCGTATAGTTGTATTTTTTTATTTTTTTTTATCAATACAAGTAGGGCAACGTTGATGATCCATTCGATCGAGCGGTTAAAAATGGGACTGTGTCACATGAGACGTATGGGTCGTGCGCGGTCACGAACGAACTGAGGGTCAGATTATCTGGTTGGGAACGCCGTTAAGGATAACGGGGGTTGAGGGAAGTCCACGTGGGTTGGGTTGGGTTGGGGGGCAATCTCAAGTCTGGGGTCAACGGAGTTGACGGCACGGCTCTGTCTGGTCTGGTCCGAAGGAAGGTTGTTATGCGAAGGGGAGAGGGGGGTGGGGACCACGTGGGGAGGATACCTAATCCCACTGACTTGCCGAAAGGAGCGGAGGCTTAACCCCACGTCAGTTTTCGCTTCTGTCCACGTCGACCCCCCAAGCCCAACCCCTCAAATCCTAGACCGTCGTGAGCCACATTACATTAATGTCCCCGTGGTGCGCCTTTCCCGCATCATTTTGTTAATAATAATAATAATATTATTATTATTATTAATTATTTTTATTTTATTTTTGTTATTGTATCTAATAATGATTTGAACGTATTTAATTAGTCGGCTACATAGAAGGAATTATCCCAAGAACTCATCGATGTCATCCCAATTAAACTTGAGCTTCTCATGGTATGAATTGATCCCATAACTAATCGGTTACTAAGGGCATATTTGGTAACAATTCTGTCTCGAGAACAATTTTTGAGCAAAAATAGTTTTTTCTAATTTTGTTCTCAAGAACAAAGAAATGAATTTTCTTTTGCTTTTTGTTTTTGTTCTCTGGCCATCGATTTGTTCCCAAGGCATAGAAAAAGTAACTAATGTTATTAATTCAATTTTTATTCTCAAGAACAGAATAACAGGAATAAGAGAAACAAGAGCATTGCCAAACAGGCTCTAAGACTGAAAAGCATGGAAACGTTCTTTCCGATGGGTCAAATCTAGGGTGTCATTTTTGTAGTCCTTGTAGAAAAGATTTTCCTACTATCAACTAAATTAAACGAATTCGCTTAACGAAAAACCTAGGAGCATCTATTAAGTAGCTAGCTTAAGGAAACATTGCGGTTTCAATGCATTGACAGTCTATCGTTATGCGTTCTTGTTTCGAAAATGGGAAATGCTTTCATGATAGTCGATAAGATCATCGCTTATTTCGACCGTAGATTCACACACAATCACCGTGTATTTTGTATAAAGCACTCATTAATTGAAAAATCGTGGGGTCGAAACAATGACAATACTTGTCGATCATGTTAGCGTAGCAGCTCCCTTCAAAAATCAAATTGTTCCTTATTCATTATTAAGTGTCCTGGGAGCATTCCTTAGTGGGAATCAAAATTCATCGGATCTAAGTGTTAAGCGTGGCATGCACAAACACGTGAAATCTCTTCACTAAATAAATAGACTTCTTTAATATTTTATGATCCAACGGCCATCAATCTTGAGGAACAATTCTTCTAGATTTATAGAACGGCCTTTTCTCACCCTCCTCTCGCAACATTTCCCAAAACTTCAATTATTTTTATATGATGAGCAATATATCTCCAAAAAGAAATAACCATAATAAAAGCGCGATTCGTAAAATGGATAACGTGCATTCAAAAAACGATGTTTGAAAAGATCGCCCTTTTTTTTTTTTTTATATGACGACAATTCACCGATTCTCATCGTTAAAAAGTTTCGCTTAAAAAGTTTTAAGACAAACACGTTTGCGTGGTCCGACAAAATCCCACATAAGAGATAAAATTTCGAGCTTATTCTCATCTAGTTGAAGTTCATAAAAATAATCCGCAAGTTTTATGAACCAGTTAAGTCTAAATGATCTTCACACCAAAATTGATGGGATCCGCATATGCGAATTTCGGTTTTTCAAATTGAAAATCCCCTGGACGGGCTAATCAGTCTGTACCTATGTAAAAATCCCAATGAATAAGGGACCATAGCGAGGCTCATGTAAGTTCATAAATATTGGAACTTGGACTGCTGGACATTTTTAATTATAGGCGATCCGTATCGTGCATTACTAAAGTATCGCGACCCCAAATTCAAGTCTCGTTTTTTAAGTTCATCAGTCTCTCTACTTGGCTTTGACTAAAGTGACAAAGTAGAATCCGCAAGTCATTAATCTAATGTCGAGTCACGGGCATTAAAAAAAATCATGCTGTTTAACTATTCCTCTTCCATGTTTTGGAAAATTTCTTTGTTAATGACTCTCGGTCGAGTCATCAATTCGACTATGACCAGCTCCAATTTTTTCTTTTTTAAAAAAAAGAAAAAGACACATATCTAGAGATCACGATTACAAAACGGTGTCGTTCAAAACGTTAGGTCGGTAATTTCGTGTAGTGATTGATGAATAAGTTGCTTCGTCTACACGAAACTCCGATTTATTAGGAGGTTCTTTGTGGGAAAGAATGTAATTAAGTATGATTTCTCATTATTAGGAGTTGAGCAAATTTTACGAAAGGAAAATGGTAAAGATCGAGTGCCACTAATTTACGGCGATTAATTGCCATTCCAATTTGAAAAATGTCATTTTTCAAGTACGCTCCTTCTTCTTTCTTTTTTTTAATTTACAAAACATGTCCGCATGTGTTTTTACTAATTTCAATTGTATAAATAGCGCTTGGGGTACTTGTTAACAAGACCCGGTTTTCATAATATTAAACGACACTGATTTTAATAGTACAATCCTTTTTCGAAGTATCGCTCCGAAATTTTTTCACACAAATTAGATGAACCCGTTTATTCCGCTTCTTTTCGCTTTCAATTAGAGAAAGAGAGAGATGCGTTTGCCTTGCCCTAGTCATACAGATTAGGAAGTCGTGCATTTACATGTAGAGGCATATCTACAAATATAATTCTCCAATCCCTAAAAAAAACACTATACTTTTCTCCATGCATTAAATGAGCTTTCGAAAATTTTTCCACATAAACAGCCACCAAATTAGACAAATTCGTATAGTCAGCTTAAAGGAGAGAAAACTGAAAAAAAAAATAAAAATAGAGCGATGCATTTGTCTTGCTCTAACCATACAGATCAAGAAGTCGTGCATTTTATATATATCGGAAGATCTACAGATATATAAATTTTCGATCCCTCCACAAAAAAACTATTTTTTTCTCCATGCATTAAATGTGCTTAGCTATTTTTTTTCCAATGAACATGATTGAAAAATACCGATCACCCACCCTATGATTTGTCTTGCCGATAAGTATATGCGATTCGCAACATTAAAAGAAATCGGGATGGATAATGAAATCAATGGAAAACCCTAATATACATCAGAGTGGCAACCACCACAATATTTTTAATGCAAAGAAAATCTCAGTTTTAATGGGTCAAGATTCAGAAAAAAAAAAAAAAAGGGCTTCCGGTCAACGGAAGACTAGGAGGGGCACTCCCCGTTTGACACCAAAGGCAGCTGGAGGGTCCTTGTCCGACCCATTAAAATAGAAGCATTGAGAATGATCTTGGCCGTCATTGATAAATCACAATTAAAATATCCTAATCGACTCTCTCGTACAAGCCACAGAAAAGCAGGTTAAATTAAGAACCGAGCATAATGGACTGATCAAATGAGAAACCGCCGGATCGGGTCGAACCGGCCGATTAGGTCCCGATTCTTTGGAGCTCCAGTCCGGTTCCCAATGACCGAGGCCGACTAATATTGTTTTTCTTAAAAAGAATTCTTAAATGTAAACTTAAACCAAAAGGCTTAAAGATGATCAGTATGACTTTTAGATTTATCGATAATGCGATGCAATTAACAAGAGGTAATCCGAAGAACATGTCGTTAATGAGAAAAACTTAGTAACAAATAAAAAAAAATTACGACCTGAGAAACGTCACGTATTTTCCAATAACGAATCTTTATTTTTTTTTTATTCCAAAATAGAAATGAAAACCATGCTTTCTCTGTCCATAAATTTGAAAAAAGTGACCTCCACAATAATAATGGAAGTATTCGACGGGGGGAGCGGGGCACCATGGTCAATCGTCGACCTCGTTGGTCCAATCTCCCGATTTTTTTCTCTGTTTTGAGGGTTTCCATGGACAGAAAACAACCTTGTCACGTACTGAAAAACCATTGACCTTTTCGATGCCCAAAATTTCTTTTGTCCTCTTGGTGATGCAATGGGAGACAACGAAGGGGAAAGAGACGTTCGGAGCAACTTCGTGAGTTTGCACGCTACCTTCTCTTTTCACGTTCGTATTTAGTGGGCGAGTCCGACACTCTTTCGTGACCATCATCTCGTGATTTATGGCTCTCCCAATCCCCCAAGAAGTCAGGGAAACGAAGATTTAGGGGGCGAAAATTAATAAGAAACTCGAAAAAAAAATTAGAATAAAATTAAAAATTATCCACGCGTCGGCGACGATCTTGCGTAGGAAAGCCGACTAGTGATTTCAGGCCAAAATTCGTTAGATAGACTCGATTGGCCAAAGAGAAAAAGATTTATGACTCAATTGGCTAAATTAAAAGGTTTATGAGGGGATTGGCAAAAGCGCTAATAGGTTTAAGGCTTTTTGAACAATTTTCCCCAAAAAATTATGACGATCAATTCTCGTTGATAGATTGGAATCCTCCAAATTTGGCGGATTGAGATTGATAGGTGAGAAAGGAGTACCTTATTTCACGACGAGCATAAAGGTTACGTCTACGGCCAGAGCAAATTGCGACTAAACTATGCCATAGCCGGTTTGCTACATACGATCAAGAGAGCTATATGGCGTGAACCCGTGATATGAATGCGGACACCGCTTTTTTTTTCCCCCTCAAACAAGGAGAACAACGAAATCTTTGGCAGAGGAAAAAGAAAAAAGAAAGAGCAAGAAAAACAAATTTATTTTACCATATACATTCTTTAAATTGAAGATCGATGACATGGCTCAAAAGAAGAGGCTTTCCTTCACACTTATAAATCAACCACCAACCCTTTCCATAATCAATGTGGGATGCCTTCAATAGGGTAACACCACTTGCCAAGAGAAACCTTAAGCTACAACTTATCTAATTTAGAGACAATTACACGTTTGTATTCTTTTTTATCGCTCACTAGTTCTCGCAACTAATTGGATCACATAGACAAAATCATATACACATACCCTTCGGCTCATAATATCCCAAATCCTTACGAGGGTTTTCAATAGTAATTATTTGGAAGCTGCTAGCTTAGTAGTTTGAAATTATTTATAATCACACGATCTCCAAAACAGCAAGTATTTTATATAAAAATAATAATAATAATAATAATGTGTTAATTTACGATTAAAATTATAGCGTCCTCTCGATTACTTGTCCTTAAGTTTTGGCTCTTTCTCTTTTAGATTCAACTCGAACTCTATCCCGCTTGCCAAAGATTTCTTAACATAGATTAGATTCTAGGGCCTCCAAGATTAGGGTAGGGTTAATATGGGAGCTACCGCGCTTCTCTTGGCTCTGTACCTATCCAGGTCAGGATCAATGTAAGCTATATAGGGGTCATATCCCGCAGCAAAACCCTAGAACGATAGGTCCTAACAAGACCAATCTCCGTCGCCAAAAGGAGCCAATTAGGGTCTGCCATGGGGAGATTAGGCTTGTTGGCGGTTGCTGATGGAGGGAGGAGGGTAGGAGAAGCTTCAACTCTCAGCGCATTAAATTGGGGTCGTGCCCGAGTCACATGCAATTAAAGGCGCAAAACTACAAACGCAACTGGTCTTTCTTTCCCAAGTCAAATTTGAAGACAAACTGAAGAAGATCGAGGGAATTTGCCAAGTAAAAGAAAGCGGCTCTCCCGGAGAAAAGAAACATGGAGCGCGCCCCCACATGCGGCGGAGGTGGGCCCCCACCCAGCTGAGAAAGCCTAGACGCTTATGTCATGTGACATGCCGATCTTTTTTTCGCTCGGTGAATGAAAATTACAATTATGAATGGAATCGAATGAGCATATAAAAGATATGCGGGTACACACAAGTCAAATGGCTCGGAACAACGTGGATAAGAACGTAAGACCATGTGAGAAACAAGTAGATAAGCCATTTGTTTTTGTAGTTGAGGTAACGCCACGGCAACGGCGTCGAGGCCCCGCAATGCCCTCCCGGATGGCGGCTGTGGTCACTCCACCTCCGGCGAGCAACGGTGGTGACGTACGGGATGGAACTTCGGCAATGAGATGCACGATTGACGCACCCAAAATCGATTTTGGATAATCCGATCAAGTGATCTTAGTAGTTATTGTGATATACGCCGTTAGACCACTTTAAATGTTGAAACAATTCCATCAAATAGGATATTCTTTCAAAAGGGCGACTGTGATTCCACACTAGTGTCGAATTGAGGCACGGAAGTTCAAATCTATCCAAACTATTGATTTTCTTTCTTATTGTGTAATTCTAGTCTCTTATGTCAGGTTAAGTTTCAATTTGTGCGTGATGGCTGGTGCAACACCTTTTAAACATTAAAAAACACATATTCATCTAATAATTCAAACTTTTAGAATGATTTATTGTGTCCCACAAAAATTTCGAAATTACTCCATCAAATAGACGGAAACATGTCATGTGAAGCTTCGCATGCCAACGAGATCATTCATGACATCGGCTCGCCCGATCGTGTATGTCTTAACTATGAAGCACGTATGTAACACAAAGTTACTTAATTAGGGACATTCATATACATATGCACGTGTATACAAAAGCCCGTCAATATGCAAGTAGAGGATTTTGCTCCCACCAAGCCGCCACAAGAGCAAAGCTTTCCGTGAAGCTTAGGCTTGTTCTCATTAAGCCCCTCTCTCTCTTTCTCTCCCTCTCTCTCTCTCTCTCTTTTTGTGACGCCTATGAGCGAAAACGAATCCACCCTAAAATCTCAGCTACCTCCAACAGACATTATAGGCTCAGCCCCATCTCTCTATCTCTCTCTGGGTTTGGCGTCTCCCTCCGAGATTAGGTCAATCTAGTTTGGCTTGACGAGTGCCCTGTACATGCCAAAGACCGGACATAACATCGAGTCGACTCCTTAATTGGCCTGTCCTAGATTCACTGTCAGTGCAGGTTTCGTGGTTCTGGACCAACCTTCGAGTTCGACTCTCCACTTAGATTCGGCGTCGGCGTCCATGGAAGCTCCTCCTTTTCTTTAACATCATCATATTCTCTCTCTCGCTCTCTTCTGCGCTTTTTACTTTCTCGTGACTCTAACGTAATTTGCACGGAATTTCATCTGCAATGCTAAGTAAAGGGTTATCATCATCTGGTTATGACTCACCGCTGTCCAACATGTCTGTTGGCAATCTTCCGTTGTGTGGGGACCTTTCGAGTTTTAGACTGAAGAGGCACAAGCGACGGGGTTCTTTCATGGTAAGGGAGACGCCAAACGCGCCAAACGAAACCCTCTTTCTGGATCGAAAGGGCTCGTACCAGAAAGTCACGATCGCGTTCCGTGTCCAACTAGTCCAACGTGACGGCAAACCGATGAAGAAACCACAATACGAATACGCTCCCCGGTTCGATTCCGTCGGTTCCTGTTCATTTAACTTGTTATCTTTTTGCAACCCATTTGAGAAATGAGAATCAAGATAGGTCCCCCCCCCCCCCCCGCTCTCTCTCTCTTTCGCTCTCACTCGATCTCCATCTCGGTCCAGCGACTTTTTTCTCATTAATTCTTCTTCGTCTCAACTTGTGGGTTGGCGGGGTTGTCATCTATCAGGTGGACCAATCCCTTCTCGCGGAGTTTGACAATGGAGAGACTCGACTTTGGGATGGGATGATATTATTGACGATTCTTTAAGTCATCGGAACTTCACGTGGAGTCTTCGTACGCAGCGGTTTCGTCCTCCACTTGCATATGCATGGGCCTCCAGACACTGAAATGGATGACAAGACACGTCCGACTTCACCTACTCCCCATTTGTCCTGCCCAAAAGTTTGGGCTTCTGGCTTGAGCTGAGCCTCGCGTATTTTTGCGATAAGCTGCAAAAAGAACGCATTCAATTTCTTTGTATTACCCCCGCCACGTTTCCCGTCAGTAGACCTATCAAATGGATGAATCGAGCTGAAAATGATCTAATTTATATCGACTCATTTGATCCGTTTTAACTCATTTTTATGTAATACAAATCCAAAAACTCATATCCGACCCAACTCATATCGATAAAGATTTTTATATTTAATCAAATTTTAAAAAGCTTGTTTGTTATGAATTTGTATTTTTTATATTTATTCTTTTTTCTAGAAAATCGTTGAATTTCCTTCTTCCTCTATCGGCAAAAATCGGTGACCCGATAACGGCGAAGTCCGGCGACCGATCGGATCTCGTAGAAGAAAAAAGAACAAGGAAAAAAAAAGCAAAATAAAAAATTATAAAACATCAGAAAATTAAAGAAATCATCAAACTTATTTATGACTCACTTAAGATACTCATTTTGCCATATTTACCTAGAAGTGTTACTTTCTTAAAAGTTCGAGCAATTAGATGGATTTAGATCGACTCTCTAATTGCCACACAATATGGCGTCGGGCGTGATTTCAAAATTACATTCCTTAACACTAGCTTCGAAGTGTTTTTTTTTTTTTTGTATACGGCCTAAGATCGTAACATGGGCTTTGTTAGGATGCACGTGTGAGTTGTGTTAGAAAAGTCCCACATTGAAAATTAAAGTGTGGTATAAAGCGAGTTGATATATCTAAATTGACCCATAACTCATTGGCTCAAACTTTTGAATGAATGTGGGTTGAACTGGATATGTTGACGGGCTCGAACTTGGGCTCCTTTTTGGTGATCTCCCCTAGTGAAGGTATCGGACTTTTCTTTGCGGCCCTTTCAACAATTGGTATCAAAGCCGATGGTTGATTGGTGAGCCTCCAATCTGTTCCTGTGAATATCTCAACGAAAGAATCTAGTGACCAAAGCGGTTTTCGGGCCGGTGGGCTTTGTGGTATAGCAACGCAGTCCGATGAGCATTGATGGAGATTCAAGTTAAGATATTTTGTTGTAGAAGGATACTTGAATAAATGGGGAGAAGACTCGGAACTCACACGTGAGGGAGAGATTATTAGGATGCACGTATGAGTTACGTTAGAGAAGTCCCACATTGAAAAATCAATATGGTATGAAGTGATTGATATATCCAAATTGATCCATAACTCATTGGTTTAAACTTTTGAATGAATGTGGGTCCAACTAGATATGTTGACGGGTTCGTACTTTGGCTCCCTCTTGGTGATCTTCCTAAGCGAAGGTATCGGACTTCTATTGCGTTTTCCCAACAGATCTTAACTATATGTATCGAGAAGGCACGTAATGGGCGTGTTTAAAGTTCCATGCATCATTTCGGAGGGTCGATAAAATGTCGAATGCAGGCTTGGAGGACGTTCATCGAGAGTTTATGTCACCCACTCGTCGCTCTTGCATCACATGAGACTACTTTTCCTTAGCACCCTACTAACTATGACCCCCGGTCAATTTCCCTCCCGGTGGCAAAACTTCAACCACGTTCTCCCATGGAAACGAAGTACGCATCAGTGATGGAAGCTTTGTATGGGCGAAAGCATCGTGATTTTGACGGCCGAGTCGATGAGCGACAAGCGCGCAGCATGGTCACTACACTGCATGAATGAAAAATGTGGACTTTGATCGGTACAATGATATCGATTTAGAATAGGCGAAGACTGCTTGGAAATCACGATCCGAGACTCACTGTTCTGTCCTTTGGCATATAGGTAGACACTTTCTTAGGAGATCACCTATCTTAGTAGAACTCTTAATTTTTTTCTTGTTTTAATAGTGCTCTAACTTGAGCATGCTTAATTTTAGAGCAAAAATTTACAGTTACGTCAAAAGGCACATTCGTGAGTCAATTCTAATTTTCACGCATACATTATAGGCACACTCTCTTCCTGTTCAATGTGCAATTTGTGCATTCCTACCCCCTTCAACATTTAAAAGTCTATCGAAGCCGCTCCTTATCTAAGCTCTCTTGTCTGGACGATCATTTCCCGCCCTTGTCAAACTAGGTCGTTTTAAAAAGCAGCGGAAAGAACTTCATGTTCCCATCCGTTTCAGACTTAAGAATATCCGTCAACTCCCCCTGCCATCCCCACACGACCACTTGGGTCGTTTCTTGCTCCCTAATTCACGTTGCATCACCTTCGTTGGACCACCCCGTATTGTCGGTTTGGACCTTTCGTCATGCGTCCATATTCCATGTACATAAGAAGTCGAATTCCTAACGCTAGAGACACAATCGACCTGGCAGAAGACTTTTATGCCCATGACATTATTGCTGTTTTTCATTATGAAAGATGACTCATTAAGCGCTTCGCTATCATGATATTCTTTGGGTGATTGTGAGGGTAACGGGTTAACAACACATTGTGGGCCACAAATTCTTGAAGGAGCGGACTCCACAAGAATTTCTAATTATTTGTTTGTTTTTGCCCATAACATGTTGTTTTAGTGGATTAAAGACTGTTGTATAATCATTTCTCATTCATTAATGCAACCTTAAGTCTAAGGTGATCGAGGACCCAAAGCAGCAGGCGCGCGCATTAGATACCTTTTACTATATGGCGAGTTCCGATGGTCTAATTTGACGGGATAAAATCAAAAAATAATAATGGATCTGGCAATGTTGGGGATTCCAAACATTTGTGAAGAACGTTATGCACAAAAGTTACGATTACGAGGATATCGTATTTGGTTTCTCATTTCAAAGACGACAAGATTCGCTTGGGCTAAAACGATCGGTAGAAAGTCCGGCCCCCTAACGCAGCCCAGGCTTTTATCGGAACGGATTCTGGACCGGCCCATACTCGGTTGAAAAAGGGACGGGTTCCGCGAGTTCATCGGCTTCAACTCGGAGCTCAAGCACAATCTCGTAGGAAATTAATCCACACAACTCGGATTCAGCAAGTCGTCGCCTCTCTGGTAGCGTCTTCCTCGCATCATAAAATCTGTTAATCCTTCTCTGTTCGATTAGGTGACAGGTGGAGACTTCGTCAAGTGACTATTGGGCGACAATTCGTTGGAAATTGATACACCCATTTTGGATTCAGCAAGTTTTTCTAAGCGATACCCCTAATTCATCAAGCAATTTGCTGTTACGTGCGCTTTCCTTTATCATTTTCTACATTCATCAGGAATCTCAGATGCTCCAGTTCCCGGCAATAGCTGATATTATCTTGAGTCCTCCTCCTGTTGTTTGTTCGGTTTTTTCTTCTTCTTCTCTTGTGATAGGGATAGTCAGTTTAGCTCAAAGTTATGATTTCTTTGGATAATGATCTGGGAATGTACTGCCCTTTAAGTTTATGCAGCATTTGATTGTTGGTTACTGAGTCTCTCTATCTCTGTCAGTGGAGATCAACTTAGACAAGTATGCATAACGGGTTTTCTTCTTGTGGGTTAATTTAATTGTTCCTCACATTCCTCGGTATTGGGTGATCCAGGGTGACATGGCGCGAATTCTGCAAAAATCTTCATATGGAGCACGCAGGCATTTGTGCTTGAGGCTCGGCAACATGAGGAAGGAGCAAAAGGAAGCGGGTTATGCCATTCAACAAATTGAAGCACTAAGTCTTAGTTGGTAAGTAAGACCTGTCTGCCACGTGACCAAACACGAGATTACACTTCGACTTTGATCTGGGAAAGGGCTAACTGTTAATTGCTCAAAGTGTTGCTCCGCGGCAATGCGATGCAAATGAGACCCTAGCTTGTGCGCCATGTTGTTTGGATTCTGTCTAAGCACGAAAAATTAGATGATATAGCTCCTGTGGCCGTACTCCTTGCATGGAAAATGTTTTCCTATGCTATTTTGCTAATTTTCGTATTTTGATTGAGTCATGGATAGATGGAGCGATCTATTTGAGTTTCCAAATACCATTTTACCTTTGTCTTGGAGGAGTCCACTTGAATTATTACTGATCTTTTTAAGGAGAATTTCTTCTCTCAGACTATCTTTAGTCCACTTGTTGTTCTCCACAATCTGTTCGTAGAGAAGTTTCACTGACTATCTTGACACAAGTGGTCATGCTTTCTGTAATTTGGCCCCCTATTTTGTACCTGTCTTGTTGGTTATTGTTGCATCTCCAATCTCATGCAAACCTCTAGGCAATTCGAGCATGTGATGATGCCAGAGTCTATCCACAATTCCACAAATCTCCAATCCACCCTTTGCCATTCGTCGGATCTTACTATTGTCCAGTCAAGATATTAATCTCTTTTTAAGACGGTGACCTATCTAAACTCATAAGAATGGGAGTTTGACAGCAGTTCGGGTTATTTCCATAGCCAGAGCACTGCGCTTCATTATGATCCTAGCTCTGGTTTCCACCATTCCGATGCTATAGGTAGCGAATAATGCTTAAGAAGATTTATTGCGACTATGAGTGATTGTCGGCTTAACAACATTACAACTTTGCCTTCTTATTTGACAGGGAACTATGTTACGGAAGAAGAGGCGTATGACACAGTGCAAGTTTCAAGTAATCTTAAACGCGGGAAACCCATTTCGGACAAGATAGTGTTGTCATCTTCAAAGGGAAGTTGGAGTTTCAGAGAAACCAGATTCTGCAAAACCCGAAGGTGCGCCAGCATCCGGGCCATTCGCTACTGGATCCTTGAATCTCAGGCTGTGCTGTCAAAAGGAACAGTTTCACCTATCGCCACTCACAAAAGAAGAGGCAAGACAAAAAGCCGGAGGCCATATCAGAGGAGGAAGAAGTGACACTCAGAGGGAGGAGGCTGCGGAAAAGAGACTGGAAGAGAGGGAGAAACTGTTGCGTGGCCTTTACAGTGGAAGCTGCAAACGAGGGAGGCAAGCACACAGTTGTGCTGTATAATGCTTTGTGCTTTCCATACGTTGATTGATTTCCCTTTTTCCGGAATGATCTCTGTAATGAGACCCCATGCTTGAAATCTAGCGCCATTAGTTTTCGTGATAAACATCTGTTCTGTTCTTGGTCTGTCGAGTGTCGACCCATAACAGCGAAGCTTAACTGAATCATGCACCACTGCTAGAGTAAACTAAACACAGGTTCACCAGACCTCAAACTTTGCATAAGTTTTAAGTTTTAACTGATCATGGAAGTACATAGTCGTTCCACGATATCGATTGTGTTTATCACGGTCGTCACGAGCTTGAAAATGTTTCCGAGACTGGACCAACCCACCACCGTTTCATGCGGTGTGTCGACATTTCCACTTCCACACCGCAGTGAGTACGCCTGTCTGAACTGGCCGGCCACTCCCACTTCCGTTGACCACGACTCCAACCGTAATGCTATGGTTCGTGGAGACTTCGTGCATTATAACTTATAACCATGATAAATGACACAAATAGTTTTTAAATTTTAGTTTAATGTGTAATATGCTCGAATTTTAGATCAATATACAATGCCGTCTATGAATTTTTAATTTATTTACCGTAGCCCTTAAAATATGGGTACATGTTCAATTTATTCATCGAATCGTATGAAAATGTTCAATGTTGTCACGAACTTAAATTAACAGAAAGACAATATCGAATGATTCATACAAATTCAAAGACTAAATTATACATATATAAAAAAATTCATAGACTACATCGAATAAATTAAAAATTTAGAGATTGCATTACTTCATGGATCATTCACATTATTATCGATTACTTCTATAATCAACTCCAACGTCTCTCTATAGTTTTCCCTTTGGGACAGACTGCATGTGACACTTGCTCATCTCGCGTTGCCCCTCCTCTTTGTAAATGCATCTAAGATAGGAAGTACATGTTGTTATATATAACATCGATGGCATCGTAGGATTGGATGTATTTTACGAGTATTATGGTTTAAACAAACGACGACTGAAGATTAATATAAGTGGGGGTATGGCCGAGGCTACGACTGGATCGAATGGCAATTCCATGATCGTAGCCCAGTCAAAGCTCTTGACCATTGACTTGGCAAGCACATATTAACATGATAAATAAGCGTCACCCTTCACCCATCCCAAGCACTATCTTCCACAACACTAGCAAGCCATGGCTAGATCCCTCGTGTTTCTCTTGCTCACCCTCGCTTCCGCCCTCTTAACCCTATCCCCGCCCACAGCCGAGGCGCGCCGCGAGTCGTCCATCGCCTTCCTGATCACCCGGCAGCTCTTCGACGCCATCTTCCTCCACAAGGACGGACGCCGCCTGCCCGGCCAAGGGCTTCTACACTTACGACTCGTTCGTGCAGGCCGCGAGCTGCTTCCCGGAGTTCGGCCGCACGGGGAGCGCGAGCACGCGCAGGCGGGAGGTCGCGGCCTTCCTCGCCCAGGTGTCGCATGAGACTACCGGCGGGTGGGCGACGGCGCCGGACGGGCCGTACGCGTGGGGGCTGTGCTTCAAGGAGGAGGTGAGCCCGCAGAGCGACTACTGCGACCCGAGCAACAAGGAATGGCCCTGTTACCCGGGCAAGTCCTACAGTGGAAGAGGACCCATCCAACTGTCTTGGTAAGAACCGAACCATGACCCACCCTCCATTTAACTAAATCTCACGCATTTGTCACTGTACTCAAAGAGAACGACGATTGGCCACGTGGCAGGAACTACAACTACGGACCCGCGGGGAGAGCGCTGGGCTTCGACGGGCTGAGGAACCCGGAGGCGGTGTCCGACGACTCGCTGGTCGCGTTCAAGACGGCGCTGTGGTTCTGGACGACGGAGAGGAAGCCCAAGCCCTCCTGCCACGCCGTCATGGCCGGGAAGTACCGGCCGTCCAAGACCGACCGTGCGGCGAACCGGACCGCCGGGTTCGGGCTCGTCACCAACATAATCAACGGCGGCCTCGAGTGCGGCATCCCGGGCGACGCGAGAGTGAACGACCGGATCGGCTACTTCCAGAGATACGCCAAGCTGTTCGGGGTCGACACGGGACCTAACTTGGATTGCCAAAACCAGAAGCCCTTCTAGTAAAAAAGGAAAAATACAACAAAAAAAAGGATTGAAGAGATGACGAAGATTAGTTAGGTACCATGATGTCGTGCGTTCTAAATAAAATTTTGCAAAATGGTCCTTGTCGGGACAAATGGTAAATTCCAAGAGAATCGGGTTAGATAGGAGCTGACAAAGTTCGCATCACGATTCGGATTCTATTCGGTCCTCATCTTTTTGTCCCGGGTTCGGTTCCATCTTTTAGTTGTTATTAAATTCGTTAAATTTAAGTTTGGCGGACCAATTGACCCTGACGGTGGATTAGAGCTATCAATATGGGTGCACGACTCATATTTGACTCATATTTTAAAAAAAATGGATTCAACACGGGTTGTTAGTTTTTTAGAGAGTCTAGTAAAAATGGGTCCAAAAAATTGAAGTAAAATTTGATGGATCAAAAATAGATTACACATATAATCCACATAGAATCCATTTTTGACCCATCAAAAGGTTAAGTCATTGATATACTTAGGTTGGGTCACGGGCACACCACCGACCACCACTCACCGCTAGCCGTAACTATCACACACCGCGGCCGCCTACCGCCGCCAACCACCCACCGACCACCATCGCCTTCCGCCAATCGTCGCTACTGTCACCCGCCAACATCCACCGCTCGCCGTCGGCCATCGAAGCCCGCCAACTGCGTGCCGCCTCCATCAACCTTTTTGGTCAGTCAGGGAATCAATTACTTGTTCCCATCAACCTCGTCTATATTTAGTAATGAATGTCGGCTTGTGATTGTTGATGCTCGTAAGGAACTCACGACTTCCGCGGTTATCGTCCCTTACTCTCTTCTCGCATCTCCATCGTTTTCATTTTTATTCCTCTATATAAACCACACTCAGACTCCTCCAGATTCTCCACAGACTTCAGTTCACACCATTAATGTTCCGTTGAGTTCGATCCGTGTCCAATACAAAATGAGATGCAAAAAACTCTTCATAATTGTCTTGGCGCTCGTGCCGATGCTTGGGATTGCCGAGAGCTTCGACTTCCCGACGCAGCCCACCGAATCCCCCTATCCGCAAGCCTCCGCCATCGCCGTGGCAAGTCGCTGTAGAAAAATGAAAGAAAAAAGAAAATAAAATAAAAATAAATTTTTTTAATAATAAAAAAATGAATAATTTTTTAAAATGTTAAAACAGAAAAATAAAATAAAAATATTAAAAAATTCACTAGTTTTTTTTATTGCATGAAAGTATTTTAGTAACATCATTTTTATTTTATTTGCTAATTTTTTTATCATTTGATTTTTTTTTATTTGTTGTAAAATTTTTATCTAGTAATACATACATGTGAAGTGCTTAAACTAGATTAAATGAGTTGTACAAGTTTTTCTTGAATGTTTGTGTGTTTTTTTTTGTAATATGGGTCAAAACGGGTTAGGTTGAGTATGGGTCGGTTGTGAGTCGAGTCGAGTATGGGTCAAAACGGGTTAGACGGGTCGGTATGGGTCGGATCATATTCGACCCGACATAAACCCGACCCGACCCACCCATTTGACACCTCTACGGTGGGTGCAAGTCTCCAATGTCCGACCCAACAAAAGAAATTCTAATGACTAGCCAGAGAATTCATGACCGAACGAAAGCCTAATTTTCTTTAAGAAAATATCAACCTTTGGTTCTACTCCAACTCTGTTTGGAACTCCTTTTTTTTTCATGGGTCTAAAGAAAAATCTCCAACTTTCACTCTAGTTTTAAATCTATCAATGCTCCAAAAAACCGCCTCTATTTTCGTCAAGATTATCAACATCTGAGCCGGTTAACGGTTAATTATCGAACCCGGGTGTTTATCAACACCCTCACCTTCGTAGAAAACAACAGCAACCTCCTCATCTTGGTAATTTTGAAGAAATCAGAGGCGATTTTTGCATGCATGGGTACATTTGAAAATAGGGTAAAAATGGGGGCATAATTGAAATTGAGGCTAAAGCTGAGGAATTTTTTTTTTTTTTTAAAGGGAATTAGCCCTGGAATGAAAATCGAGCTGAGTTGGCCTCTGAATGGACATGGCAATTAGCAATCACAAGATTGGGCTTTTGGAGTTGGGCCGTTTCCCTCCCAGATGAATGGATCAAGGCTATAGCTTATACTTATCGACTTGTGAAACGAAAGTTGTAGCAGGCTTTGTTTTCGACAGAGAATACTTCCATAACGAGAGAAAATACCTCTTTCTTTCAAACCCATAGAAAGAAAAACCAGGAAAAAAATGTAAGAAAATTTCCATGAAGTGCATGAATCCTTAATTCACTCAATTTCTTTATGTACTATGATTAAGTTTAAGGTTCGAGTCGTTTCGAGTTGGCTCTAGACGTAAATGCAATTGGGGTTTGAGTTGGAAGGGGGTGCACATGTTGAAGTTCAATCATGAAATCTTACTTGACAATGATCGGACAATCGTTGAACCCTTCCTTAATTTCTTGCCTGTGCTGCCTCGAATTCGACTTGGGTTAAATACAGGTCTTAATTCACATTCAGCACTTCATTACCACTGAATCTCAATTTGATTGGTCTCTTCTTTTGGGGCTTACAATAAATATTCCAAATTTTGTTCGAACACTCGGGTTTTCTCTCGGTCTTGAAAATTACAAGCATCCTAAAGTGTTTCCTAAACCCATGGTTGTTCGATCATACAAGTGCGTCCTGTCAGAAGATATATTATCATTTGAAGTACTAGCACTCTTAGGTACATCATTAGGGTCAACTATATACCTATAATTGTGATCCAAATCTACTTTTGCAAAATGTACATCATTCACGACATTTGTTCTTATATAATTATGCAAAGTCATGGTCACTACCACGATTTTCACTTGTTTTTCACTTTGATAACTTATCATATTCTTTACAATTTTTCAACTCTTTTTCGACATGCCAACTCGCTCAAATTCTGATCATAATGAGTGATGTGCACGACTAAACACTTCTTGATAACATGTAGGTTTAATACCTTGTTAAAATTCTAGCAAACAATATCTAACTTCTTTGTAAGGCAACAAAAAACCCGAGGAGATTTAGATATTCAGTATCTAAATAATATTTACCTACCCATATGTAATATAATTTTTTAATCAACATACAGCCCTATACATAAAATTAAATGTACGAATATAAAATATCGACAAAGCTGGAGGAGGATGAGGAAATGGTACATCACGTTTCAAATGGCTTTGTAGAAGATACAAGTGTCACGAGTGATTCCATCACAGCCGGCAAAAACATAAATAGGTTCCATATTAGAATTACACACGGCCAATACATTTTGAGTCGGTATTCTTTTTTAACCAATAAAACGAATTTGATCGTGCGAAGGTACCACCATCGGGATATGTATACCGTCCATAGCTCCAACGAAACCCTAGAATGAAAACGCGACTATGAGTTGGTTTATATTTATTCTTCCTTCACATTTTGTCAAATGCACATCTTACAAAAATTTTCTACATCTGTGGGGCGCCAATATACCTTTTTCCAGTTAGGAGGTTTTTTTTTTTTTCCTTTTGGTTTTGTCCTATTTCTAATTCTCATCTTTCTAACTTTTGTTCTCGCTCGTTGCGAGCGCAAGAGTCGAGCTCCGCACCTATGATACTAGCATTCCCAACCTCAATTTCTTTATCAAGGACCGATGCCTATCGGAAAAACCAACAAACCAACAAAACCAAGTCTAACCCAGCATGAATAACATCAACAACTCTTCTCCTTAAATAACCAAAGCAATAAAGAAATCTAGACAACTTTCAATTATGTTCAAGAAATCACCAAATAATCCCGGTTCGCCAACCATCCCCGGTGGTTTCAACTAAATTTGAAATACATTATAACATAAAATGAATGGGGCTCATTAGCTCAGCAAGTACTTATCTACCCCTACGAGCAATGAGACATGTAGTATTTGTTCTTTTCCAATGCCCCCAACATACTCGTTTGGTGATTATACAGTTGCTAGGAGGGGTTGCTGCAACAGACTTTTGTTGCGAGAACGATCCGTTCGATGCGACGACATTTATCCCAAATCCGTAGGTGAATGGGTCACAAATGGATGTAGCTTAGAGGTTTCGATTAATTTTTCCCTTGAGCTATACCCCTTTGGAAATGCAATGCATTTTTCCAACGGGCACATAAAGCTCTTCACCAAGCGCAGTCGTATTTTGCTAGAGGCATTTATTATGTACTCAAAAATCTCTTGGCAAAGCGTCGCCGAACGCACCCGCCGATAGTCGTTCCTCGCGGAGAGCACAAGGGATGATCCTGACTAGTAGAGCGTCAATATGGGTCAAACTTTCACCCATATTTTGTATAAAATGGGTCTTATATGGGTTAGCTTTTAAGGGGTCCACTAAATATAGGTCCAAAAGTTGAAGGTAAATTTGATGGGTTAAAAATGGTCCACACGTGAAACCCATTTGGACCCACTTGGACCCATTTCGACCCATCAAAATCATCCAACGACCCACCCAACCCTATTTCAAGCACGTCTTGCCCCGGCAGCTCGCAAAGTCACAAGCGCCATCGTCCGCCCCATTGCCGCCCCGTGCGGCCTTCGCGCACCCGCCCCGTCGCCCGCCTCCGCACTCACCTCCGCCCATTCGCCTCCATCGCTTTCGAGAAAGAAGACGACGCGACTCCCGTCCGCCGAAGCCAGCTTCTTCAAGGCGCTTCGCCTCCCCCTTGAGACCCGTTCGAAGCGGGACACAACTAATTTGGCCGCGAAGATCGCTAGCGAAATGAACAAGCCCACCCCACAGAAAGCAAATTCCTCCTCTTCTTTGTTTGCTTGCTCAATGTCCTCGTTATTGAACCGGGTGCTCTCTCTTCCTCGCCCTTGCTTCTGGCCCAATGATTTTCGATGCCGGCCGAGCGAAATTCATGGCGCAAACAGATAAATATCTCACTAGATAAGTATCTTTGCGGTATATACTAAAGATGACACCAATATGTTAGAGATGATGTACAGGACCTTAAACGACACATTATTATAGTTGCCTGATAACTTTTCAAATGGAAGTTCTTGAATTGAGTTCTATCCATATGAATGATGTATCGAATTCATCTAGGCATAAATTGAAGTACAAAATCCAAGATGCAATTTTAGCGTAGAAAATTTTGTTTATATATAGACCCGCCGTGCCCGCGAACCCGAATTGGGTAACTCTTGTTTCCGTTCTTTGAATTCCCAAAAGTATCGACTTTGAGAGTTTTGGATTCCGACTCGGGTTCTTTTAGTGCATTCCGGGGTTGGTGTTGTCATTGTTTAAATCATTCGGTTGTCGGACTTGAAGTTGTGATGCATTTCCCTTGTAAGGCGCTTGGCCTCTTTGTTCAAGCCCGTATTTTCTATGAATATGCATGTTGCTTGCGCTTTCGCCGATAGTATTACTACGTTAGTATTGACTTATCATTGATTGTTATTTCGCAATGATACCCGAGTCAAGGTTTCGCGCTATAGTTCTTGGTAGTTCATGCTTGCATGTCCAAGCATTATATGGAGGTATTGTATTCCAAGCACTAGTACCTTTAGTCTTAGTAAAGCTTGATAAGTTAAAACCCGAATCATTAGTAAAAAACGTTTTTCTTGCAATTCTAGAAACATTTGATGTCGCCCGGTTAATAATCTGTTAGATTGTTTAGCCCTCAATGTGATTGGAATCTCGATCTCCGTCGACCGAGCCCCCTCTTCGCTTAGAATTTAGGAGTTTGAGATGTGGTCATAAAGCATTTTATTGACCCAATTGGATTCCAAAACATTTGGTAGCTTCTTTATTAGTCGGCTTTATGAGCGGTCTCGATGGACATCTTGATTCTTGAGCCGATCTTGACTTTTTATTATTTCTATAGTCCAAAATTGTCTCCCTTGAGTTCTCTTGGGAGTGGAAATTGGATGTTGAACATTTTTAGTTATTTGATGGTCTTATGTTAGTGTTTCTCCTTACACAGGTTGGCATGTGGAAGAATTACACTATTGACGGCAAGCAAGAAATACTAGCGGCTTTGTTTTCCATTTTTGGATTGATAGATAGAGGAAGAGCATCAACTCTTCAACCAAGACATGGTTAATTGTACAGCCACCTCTTCTAGTATTTTGACTATTGCAGTTGCTCGGGATTTAGTTCGAAACAAAGGACCTAAAGTGGATTAGCATAGGCTAACACGGTTTGCTCCAAATGTTCTTGGATTTGCTTTGATCTCATGGATGGCCATTCTAGGCAACACCGCTTTCTTCATTGTTTGCTCTGCTTTAAATGTAATGAATCTGGAGCTCCCTTGTCCTTGGTTGTAGCTTCTCTACCCAGTTATGGAAAAAGAATTGAGCTTGTTCACTATTGATAGATCCCTTGCAGATTGGGATTATGGCTTGAAAAGCACCATCCGTTACATTTGGAAAGCCATGAAATGAGGTTCTCTATAGTCAAAGTTCATTCAATGTGGATCGAATGATTAAGTCTTCCGCTAAACATAGCAATTTTTATTTTTATTTTTTGTGTTGTGCAGACCACTTGATGGTTATTTTTGTGAAATGTTTGTACTGGATGAATGTAAATTTTGTTTTCGTTTTGGAGTTTGGAATGGTTGTATTTGCCCACCTTGCCTTACCTTGCACGAGTTACTCGCATCGATGTCCCCGAAAATGTAGCGAGGCTTAATGCATGATTTTGCTCCGAACATGAATTCAAACCGAGATTTGATCTAAAAGCTAGTTAGAGAATTCTCATCGAACATGCTTGACGATCGGTTAAGTTCATCAAACATATGTATATATGCTTTCAAAAAATGAGTTATCCTTATGATGCTAGGTTCGTTAAATATGGGTCACAACCGTCCAAAAAAAAATATATGGTTCACAAGAATCATAATCTATTTTATCGGTCTTTTTTTTATAAGCATTTCAATTTATAGATTTTTTACATTTTTATTTTATTATTATTAAATTTTCTTTTTTATTTGATGTGAAGTAAGTTTAGTGTGTTTTGATAATATGTGTCAAAACGGGTCGGGCGGGTATGGGTCGGCCGGGTTGGGTCGGGTATGAGTCATTAAATATGGGTCAATATGGGTTAGACGGTCAACATGGGTCGACCATATTCGACCCGACCCAAACCCAACCCGACCCACCCATTTGACACCTCTATCGACTAGTAATCGAGGCGATTTATCGGCCTCTCGAGTAGGTTGACGGGCCCAAAAAAAGCTCCGCGCATTTGAAGTGGGTTTGGTTAAGCTTTTCTTTAGGGGGACTTTCAAAGCCCTTTATTCTTTATCTTAGGCTCCGTTTGTTTTACGAAAAATTATTTTTTCGAAAAAATATTTTCCCCAATTTTTGATGTTTGAGGGGCAAAAAATGAGCGGTCAAAGGAAAATATTTTCCGATCAACAAAAAAAGCCTTCTAAAATTAAGGAAAATGATTTCCTCATTTTAAAAAGAGGAAAACATTTTCCACACTTTTAATTCATCCTCTCTTTCAACTATTTTTTTTTTTATTTTTTTTTTTGCTTTCCTTTTTTTTCAAAATTAGAATTTTTTTAAATTTTTTGGATAAAATTTATTTTTTTAATTACTTTCTTTATTTTTTTTTTTTTTTAGTCTTTTTATTTTTTTTAGTATTTCTTCTTCTCCCTCGACTAGTCGCCGGCCACGGCCGCAAGCAGGTGGCTAGCCAAGTGAGGCCTGGCATCGTCGGCCTCGAGCAATGAAAGTTATAGGGAGGAATGGAGCCGTGACATCCGTCCTAAATTCTTCGTGCTCCACGTGTACTTTCACAACGGCCTCACCGCGCAGACGACGTTGGCCTTCCCGATCTTGAGGCTCACCGCCCCAACGTTGTTGATATTGACGAGTGGGGCGGCGAGGCATTCGATGGCCGATTCGAGTTGCCTCCTAGGGTGGCCTCCAGGAGGTACTTGTGAGACCTCCGTTGCGCGCAATCGACAGAGATTATCTGTTTCTAGCTCAAATTGTGCATACTCATGGCAAAAGCTACGAGCACCGTTGCCTCACGCTTCATCCGAAACATCAATGATAAGCTTCGCGTGCGCTTCAAAATTAAAATCCCTATCGCTTAGTGCGAGAATTATATTATGAGCAACGTCTTTCTCCTTCGGATTTTTCTCTCTATCTTTGAAAGGTGAACTGTGAGAAAAAGAATAGACTTCAAAAAAGCGAGAGCTAAAGTTTATTTTTAAGAAAAAAAATAAGACGAATTTTTTTTATTAAATGACAAAAATTATTTTTCAAAATGTTTTTAAGTTTTTGCCAAATATCATAAAAAAAAAGTCATTTTTTTAGAAAATAATTTCATAAAAAATATTTTTTACTAAATAAACGGAGCATTAAAAGAGGTGCGGAGACATTTCCATCACTATGACCGTCGTCGTCATCAACACGATGGAACGAACGCGATCCGTCAAGCGAGGATGTCCGGGGCCACGACAGAACATCCCACTATCTATCGGACGGTGGGGATGCGAATTTGATTGGCCGAGGTTTCGCTTCGTCACCCACTCTCTCTCTCTCTCTCCCAGCAGCAGGCATTGGACACTGTAACTGTCACGCAGGACAGCCAGAAGAGAAAAACATGGTCACGTGAACCACGCCCGGATCACGTGGCGGACGCCCCCGGGCTTTTTCTCCCTCCAGCTTTTCCAGAGAGAGAGAGAGAGAGCGCGATCTGACAGGCTGACGACGTCCCACGCAGCGTCCCCGATGAATATCACGCCACGCCACCGTCCCGTCCATCGCCAGGTGGGGCCCACCCTCCACGCGGGCCTATCTCATCCGCCAATGGAGAGGGACTCACTAACTCCCATCGCAGTCCCTCCTCCCAACTCTGGTTTTGTCGTTTTGCGGGTCTTTTCAGGTCCCGGCCGGGAAGTTCTCCGCCATCGCACGAGACGGGGGCAACATCACCATCATCTGGATGAAAATGGACGCGGAAAGCGATGGCCACTCCCACGTCCCCCATGTTAAGAACCGAAGCTCCATTATCTCCACCAACCAACCAGGAAACTGGTAAAGGATTTCTCTTTTCAGAGGAGCAAATGGAGGAACACCGCTGTTAAAATTCAAAGAGGGGCGGGGCGGGGGGGGGTGTGGTGTGGTGTGGTGTGGTGGCGTACGTCCATCCTCAGATCACCACCCAGGAGAGATGGGTGAGTAAGATGGGCCCCAAAATGAGTGGGAGGATTACGTGTCAAAAAACTCACGATTCCAATCCAACCACCCACTTCCAAAGTATCAGGGCGAGGGTGGGGGGGACAGGACATTGGATTTGGATCTGGATCTGGATCAAAACGGGAGTGTCTTATGGTTTTAGCATCTGGGAGTGGGGACCCAAACCCTAACATAGTGTGTCACGCTCACGCGCTACACTGCTCACGCGTATATAAAATCTCTGACGAGGCAGGCTCCCTTCCATGTCTTGCAGCCCCTTGGCCACCTTCTCTTCCCCCTTCCTTGCGTTGCTCCATTTGGAAGATCGACGTCGACTGGGACGAGAAGCTTAGCACACCGAGCGGCTGCTTCCATGTGAGTTCCTTCGTGTTCTTGAGATGTTGCCACCATCTTCGCGCCTTGATCAACAATGATCCTTTCTCCTTTTCTTTCCCTCGCGTTTCTTGATTTTTTTTTCCTTTCTTTGTCGTTTCTTGCGGCTTGGTGCAGGCCTGACCCTGAGTTCGTGGAGCTGGTGTGGGAGAACGGCAGGATTGCGATGAGAGGAGGCACTCCGCCAAGCAGATGCGTCGTCTCCGGCCGCTCCGGCGATGGCCAAGTGGCTTCCAAAGCGACTGAGACTTGCGACGGCGGTCGTCATTGGCCGTGCCAGCCTCCCATGCAGCAAGGCCGAGATTCGGTTCAGTTCGTTGGATCAGGATTGTGTCCAGACCCTCATCTGTCATCGTCGGGCGATCACTACTCGTCCAGGGCAATGGCGCCGAGGGAGTCGAATTCTCTCAGCAAGCCCGGGAGCACGAACTTTTCCCTCTTCTTACGGCCGCCTGTCGTCCTCAGGGCTGATGATAGACGCGCAACCGAATTGCCAGTGAGATCGCCAGCCGACGAAGATCTCCCCCGCGCAGATGCGAAAACTGACAGGAGAGCAGGCATCCGAGATGCCCGAGAGGCGCCATTGATCGAGCCAGCAGCGGCTTTTGGAAGACGAACGGATTTTCCTGACTATACTTCAGGAAAGACTTTTCCTGACGAACACTCTCAAGTCCTTGGCGGGAAAAACAGTTCCCGTGGAAACAGAAAATCTAACGATCAATGCCGGGATCCGTCGTCGACCGCGGCAGCGAAAGGTGTAGGCAAAACGATGGCCGGTGAGCGACAACCTCCCGACCCAACACTGGCCGCATCTTCTTCCGTGTGCTCGCGAGAAGCTTCCAACTATCTGGCGGGTACATTGAAGAGGATGCACGAAGACTCCCAATCGATATATCCAGGTGAAGTAAGTGAAGCAAACCGGAAAGCTCTCTCCTTCACGCGTGTTTCCCCGACGTCCGACACAACTTATGTGACCGCGATATTCAATTGCCATTGTCCTGCAGGACGAGGACGATGAAACAGAAGACGGGAAACGCAACGTGCCGACTCGAAGCAGAACGACAGTTCACAATCTTTCGGAAAGAGTAAGTGCCATGAAGAAGACGCATAAAATTACTAGAGCAAACCAATGATCGATCTAACCTTCGTATGTTATCACAGAGACGGAGAGACAGAATCAATAAGAGAATGCGCGCCTTGCAAGAACTTCTGCCAAATTGCGACAAGGTTGGTATCGTTTTCGACACGGATGAATAAAATAAAGCAACGGTTGGTGATCACTACACACACATCTTCCTTCCAGCTGATTCTTTCTCTCTCTGCAAACAAGGTGGATAAAGCTTCAGTCCTGGATGAGGTGATCGAATATCTAAAGACCCTTCAGCGTCAATTACAGGTAACAGGGAATTCTTCGGACGCCTCATGCTAATGCATTAGAAATAACACGACCTTCGATACATCCTGAACCTGTAACTTGATGCAGATTATGTCTTCGACTGGATTGCCGCTTTTCATGTCTCCAATGATGTTACCCACAGGCATACATAACGTGCACGCACCGCATATGAATCAATTCCCGCTAGGAATGGGTATGAGAATAGGCGCAGGAGCCGATTGCAGCGCATTTCAGTTCCCAATCCCGCCTATTTCTGGAGCCACCGCTTTGCCTCGGAGCAACGGAACCAGCATACCTATGTTCGGAGTCCAGCCATATCCATATATGCCTTTCATTCCAACCCTAACTCCATCGATTCCAGCTGTGGATGTTTCTGGAGCAAGCACTGCAGTTGAACGTGGGGAATTTGCATCCCCATCTGGCAAAAGCGATGTAAATCCAGAACAAGGAATTCTCAGAAGCTAGAGGTCATTTCCAGTGAGCCGGTGAATACTTGTCAAGAGGCATTTACCCTCTGGACAATGTCTTCATTCCTTCCGAGCAACAATGGACTTGCAGGAAATAAGATGTCTCTCAAAAGCAAACTCTGCTAATTCGTTGCCAGTGAGAATGCTTACTTTGAAGAACGGAGGATGGGAGAATTTGAAAAAAGTAGCATTGACAACATTCTTTTTCCAAAATGATCATTCACCACTTGTGTATTTTACTGGACTATGAAGATGGAGCTGTCTGCTGGTTAACTTGTTTAACAGTCTTGACAAAAGGAAATCTTTCATTGTAAACAATAGCTATCACAAAAATGAAAAAAAGGTTAAAAGCTCCAGATCTTGCTTTGCTATGCATCTTCTTACTGGAGCTGCATGCATTACATTGCTTACGACACATCCAAGTTGCCGCATATACATGAAGGTACAATATCAGAGAAACTGTATACATGCTACGTCGCTCCACGCATTGCAAAATCATCCTTGATGAAAATCTCTGTAAGCATTTGCACTAAGCAGCTTCAGCTTCAAACTTTGAATTTCTACGTTCCTCCTCACTTGCTCGAGGTGCACGATCGTGGCCAAGTTCCACAGATGCATTAACTTCAAGTTTTAGATTCGAAAAGGTGTCACTAAGAGATGCGGCATATTCCGATTCCTCTGCTTCTTTGGAAGCATTATCTATCTGATTGCCTATCTGGGAGTGTTCTTTCCCAACTTCCAACTCTAACTTTCTAAGCTCATCGGCGACATCCTCATCCTCAAATCTGCCAGTTGATGTTGATTCTGTGAGCAGGAAAGAAGACGAGTCAGAAAAGCAAAACTTGAAAAGACACAGACCATATGTGGGAAAAGGTATATCATATACCTAGAGCATTTTCAACTTGCTTCTGGAAATCAATGCTCTCATCAATTTCTTCCAGACAGAGTTCAACTTCCCCTACACTGATCTTGTTTTCCTTCATTGCCCGAGCTCCAATTTGGATCGCTTCCAAACCTATTATCAGCTATTCTACACGTTAGTATTTACACAATTACCTAAAAATTAAGGAAACAAGTTGATCTGCATATATCCTTGATCTCAGTCACCTAAATATTCAGATACCTTTTTTGTAGATTCAGCATCGGAAATGATCTGAAGAACTTCCTCCACTCTGTTCAAGAGTGTTGCGCATTTTTCTCTGCTCTCAGAGGCCAGCTTCAACTCCCTTGCATACCTGAGCGCAACTTTCTTGCTTCCAGCTTTCAAAGAAGCAGCAGCTAAACTTCTGGTCCTGCAAATACACATCAGAGACTAACATTAAGTTACAGAAACATTGCTGAGTTGCACATAGATCAAGCTCCTATAACTGTGAGCCTAAAGGACCGCACTCATACTCAGTGGAATCATTAGGCCAAAAATTCCAGTGAGCTGGGGCAACCCCAGATATTTCAGGGGCAAATTAGATATGAAACAAAAAGGGAAAACAGGAATGCAAGAGAAAAATGTTCCTGTTCCATGTGCTTAGATGATGCCAGGCATGCATCAGTCCATATACTTAGATTTTACCTCCAACTGTTACTTGGTGAGCATGTCATATATGAGATTATTCGACATTTCAAATAGACACAATGCAGGCGTAATTACTTCTCATAGCGTTGATCAATCAAGTCGAGTTGTTGTTGAAGCTTTTCCGTCGTCCAAATTAAGTGCAGAACATCGTGATCTAGACTTGTGATAGTGGAAACTGCAGCATCCGTGAGGGAAACTTTAACACCCTGCAAAGGGGAGACTCATAAAATAAACTTAACCTTGCGAGAAGCGGGATATCAACATAACAATAATTTGAGATAACAATTCTTCCTCCTTGTCTTTGTTGATCCAAACTCAGACACCAGCAAGGTAGCTTGTATTGAAGGTATGTAAAACATTAATGGCTGACTTGACTGGAAATAACAGAGTTTCACTTCATTTGCACCTTAAAAAACTAAATTCAATATTGGCACCTCTGCAGGTTTTAGGAGTGGTACCATGACAACAACATATCCTGCTTTCTACCTTCTAAAAAATCCAGTAATTAATCATGCCAAGGGGCTATCAGGGGAACCATATAAGCAATGGTAGAGAAATAAAAAGGACAGACATGGAATACCTCTATAAATTCCTTCTGGTGAATGGACAAGTATTGTGCTTTTCTGCTTCCCGACAGGTAGCTCAAAATGACGGATTCTTTCTCAGGCCCTCCACAAATCTCCTGGAACCTTCTCCTTGTTACAATGCATGAAGATGTCCAACTGCTCTCGGATAAGACATTCAGAACTTCGCATGCTTTCTCCTAGAAAAATGAGATAACCAGCACATGACATATTTGAGATTCTGTCACGAGATCATTTTATGAACACCACAGCCTATTCTGTAGTTGTCAGGTGAAAGTAACTAATAGCAGATTAAGGTTCTTGTGAATTACGTTTTACAAATAGAGATATATAAATAACGACCGATATAATTTCCTTCACAAAATTTACATGTCATTGAATACACTCCAAAGGAAAGGAGAAAAGAAAAAAGCACTCCCCTCCGCTCCATCCCGCAAAATGCAATTTCAATAAGACAGATCCCATATTCCAAACCATGCTTAAAGTTTTTTGAAAGTGGCTGTTGACATACACACCTTGAGGAGAGCTGCAAGAATGACACTATCTTCCAGTACTGCTTCAGCACTCGACGGTCTTACCACCAAAAGTCTTACTTTCCTCAAAATCTGGGAAAGGCGTCCACTACTCGGATCTCCAAGATCAGCTTTTCGGAGAATATCACCTTCGTCATGCATCAAAGACTGAAAATGAAGAATAAAGACAGCCCACAACAAGCTCACGGGGACAAGTGGTTAGTAACTCTATCACAAAAATTTCCAAAGACACGCAGATGATGCAGAAACCAATGCTGAATCTACTAAAGAGAAGCACAACAGCATAATTTCGCGCAACATCTGGGCCACAATACACTTACTGAGCATAATTTCACTAAAGCAACTCAATGCCTAATAAGTCCCAGCAATATTAGAATACTTGCATCAGAAATTTCCCAAACTGGTGCAGCATTTCCATGAACTATTCGATTGACAGCTCGGAGTAGCACGCTACCAAACTGATAGCCGGCGTTCAAACAATATCATGAACACCATAGCTATGCACAACGTAATTTATGTGAGCTGCTCACAAAGTAAACCCTCCCAGGAAGCTTACCAAAACATGATCGATGCACAGAGGAGTCAAACCGCCGCGGTTAAACCATTCCTTCATCACCTTGAACGAACAAAGAACACATTAATTAAAAACCCCCCACATGGCCGAGCATCGCAAGATGCGCTTTTTCCCCCAAAACTAGAAAACCTAAGCGACGTAATCGGACAGACCTGAGAGGGTTCGATGAGGAGGAGGCCGAAGCGACGAGCGATTCTGAGAATCAAGTCCCTCCAGAACTGGTACCTGGGTTCCCAATCGGACCTCTGGCCGCTGAAGGCCTTGAACCGCGCCGTCGCGACGACTTCGTCGTCCCAGTCGGGGACTTCCCTGCGGATGAAGTGAGCCAGAGAGTCGCGATCCATCTTCTGGCTCGGTCGATGGAGCTCGATCCAGGCGTATCGTCGTCTCGCGCGCTCGTTGGTTTCAAAAGCAATTCATTTATGAAAAAAAAAAACACTTCATATGATTGACTTGTCCCCGCAACACCATAACCAGGAAGAGCATCGTACCAGGGTAAAATCGAATATGTAAAGAATCGATCTGATTTCAGGCTCGAAAGTATTCAGGTGGGTTCCAGATTTAAAGAATTGAAAAACTTGTTTCAATACTTGTGAGAAGTTTTTGTATTTTACTTGGGATATACCTTCACTTATTTTTTTACGTACAAACGATGAATATGTAATTTGAAATCACTAATGTGAGCTCAATTTTTTACCACATTTATGACTAAATATGAATTGCGTGCAGCAACAAATGATAGTTATTAACAATGTCATAAAAATGATGATTCAACCTGTTCACGATTTATAAGTTATAAATTTGTAAGTTGAAACTTATAAACATGAAATCGAAAAAAAGCAACCGTTCACCGCGTAACTTATAGATTCATGGGAAACATAATGAATGAATAAAAAGCATGAGAGGAAAAATTTATTAAATGAACTCATAAGATATTGTTATAAAATTATGCGACGGAGTTAGTTAACTTTTCTTCGAACAAAAATCATGATCTAGCGAAATCGATTGCCTTAAATGTGTTTGTTTTTGGTTTCGCCGTGTTGCGGCAAGCATAAGCGGTATGTTCAACGGTTTTTAACCGATGTTTTGAACTCATGCAAGCAAAGTCGGAATGTTGAACAGTTATGAATGGTTGCTCTGGACTCATAAAAAGCAAAAGACCGGTACGTTCATCGGTTGTTTTGGACTCGTAGTTCGTTAAGCCGAGTGATCGCAAGAACACATAGCTATCGAAACAAAAGCATAAGGTTGTCTTTTCCCATTTCGAGTTAGACAAGTGTGAATTTAGAGTATTCATAATAGCATCGATGACTATTTTGAAATGCGATGGACTCGATTTCATCGAAATCGAGTACGACGCGAATGCTCTCTAGTAGTAATTTTAGAGTTATTAGGCATGAGCCAATCGAAACTTAGCTGTCAAATGAGAAGCCATGTCATATATGGGCCGACCTTTATCAGGAAATTAATGATGGGGATAAGATTAAGCCAATAGCTTGCGAATTTGCATATTATGGTAAGTAATTAACTCGTTACTTTCAGTTTTGACGCATTCCTTAAAAAGAAGTCGCAGTGACTGCGCGCAAAAACGTCGTCCTCTACATGCATGGAACGGAACACGGTCTCGAGAGGAGATCAACAATCCCTAGTCCTTATCCAGACTTCGATTCCTTCATCCGTAAAACCCTAAAAAGATACAGAACCGGTAAATCCTGTTCCTAACGCATCTTCTTGAGAGTCTCCTCCACGTCCGAAGAGTCGACGGACTCCTCCTCCTCCTCCTCCAGTTCCTTCCCCACCACGCACGCCGGCCTCTCCGATCGGTGCCTGCGGCTCCGCTTCGGCGCGGGCGGGCAGGTCTCCGGCTCCGGGATCTTGTACTCCTCCCCCCTCGGTGTCTGGCACTCCTCCTCCTCCGTCGACGGGCCCCAGATGCCGTCCCTTCCGCACAATTCCATGGGGTGGTTGTCGTAGGGAGCCGGTGCGAAAGAGAGACAAGGTGGAGGCGGAGGAGAGTGGCCGGTCGCGGGTGGACGAACCTGCGTCGGATTTGCAATGCTCTGGCTCTGCGGGAAGGGGCAATGGTTATGTTGGGCGTCGTTGCTGGTGAGGGTGGTGCCGGCGATGTGGATGCAGAGGGTGTCGATGACGGCCTTGGGGGTTGTTGAAGAAGACGAAGACGAAGAAGGAAAAAGGTTTGGCGGGCTGGTTTCGGATTCTGATGTTTGGGCATGACCGACCATGATTGCTGCTGCTAGGTCTGGACTGAGACTCTGTGTTTTCTCCCTCCTGGGATGCAAGAAGAGAGAGAGAGAGATCGAAAGGAGGAGAGAGAAGTTCTGATTGGCGGGGGCGAGCGAAGAGGCTGGCTTCCTGTTTTATTCTCGAGAATGTCAAAAATTCCCTCTTTCTTAAGCATTTGTCAAGCTTCACTATATATATTCCCAATTTTTTTTGAAAAAAAATCAACATCTAACGCAGTAATTTTACAGAGATATACCATTTTCTTTTTCATTTTCAAAAATTCAATGAAAAATGATATTTGTTTTTACTTTTAATTAATTAATTAGTGTCCTGCCATTTCTCCTCTGTAAATTCTAAGTATTATGACCTTTTGGCAATGCCTTCTCGCTCGCGTTTGGCCTTTCAAACCGCAGTTCGCTTGGCTATGGAACCTTATAAAAAGAACAATGTTCGTACTTTTGACTCTTTACCATTCAAACTCAAAGAACAAAGGGGGTTCTAATTAGTAATTAGTCTCCTAATAAAAGCCGACCCTTGGTAAATAATCGACGGTTATTTAGTATTGCACATAGGAGATTAATCTATCTAATCGCGCAAGAGATTAATCTCCTCTACTGATTCAAGACTAATCATTTTAAGGCTAATTACACAAAAATTTACCGAAAAAGAAAAACCTTTTGTCTCGCTGACCATCCAAATTGGGCCGCCTTGGTATGGTTAAGTGGACTAGGCCCAATTCCTAATTAATTCAATTCCCAAATGCTCTTACATTGCATTAGCGCTTTCTTTGGAAATAATCGATGGAATGCTCCAAATTTACGCGTTAGATAAGGTAAATAACAAAAAAAATTAAGAATAAATAAATGGTATTGGCTAGCTGTAGCTTAGCAAGTCCTTGTTAACCCGGCATTTGTGTGATTCGGACTGACCCGCTATGAGCGTGCTGGGCCCGGCCCGGCCCGGCCCGAGTCGTTACGAAACGCGGTTAGGCTCGCAACTGATTGACTCTCCATATTAATACGCGGATTTAGAAGGTGACTGCCATTAATGGGTCCTAATCGGATCTAATTGGACCCGGCTTTGACTTGGGAGCAACGGGCATTTTTTGCACCAAATAGGATGTTCTCCCTTTATGGCTTTTTTCCTTTTCTTTGGGTGGAAAAAGTGTAAGCTTAATGAGATTAGCATATCTCATTTTTTTGGCCTCAACTGTTTTCTTAAAATGACAGGAACGATTTCAATTTGTTGTACGGTTCACTTTAATATTTTAATCCAAGAGGGCCCTACAAGCGGAACATTTAAATTTTGGCCGTCCCCCACGTAAATTCCGTATAGAATAAATGTGATTTCGCCGGTACATATATTTCTTCGCCCGTTAGTGTGAGACACCCAAAGTTCGAGCATGTTAAGAAATCCGCAATCAAGTTGATGAGCCGCAAGCACGTACAAGCTTGATTACTGTTTACACGATCACATTCTTATTTTACTCAGTCACGCTTCCTTCGGCATTGTCGGCATCGAAAGAGAATGTCACAATATGCACTGTATTTTTGTTTGGTCGAAACAATATGCACTAAATGGCATGATTAAAATAATTCAAAACATTTCATTAGTGTAGAAAGTGAGTCTAAGTCTGACTTCATCTATATTACGTGGACAACACAACTTCACCGGCAGCGGTGAAGTTATACTTCTAGCTCAATTTGGTTCCGGAGGATATGCTATGACTCCACCAGCTCCCCATGAACAAAGTCGTTAGTGGGATTAAAGCCATGATCTTCCTTAATTACACCATTCATCTTTCTTAATGACATCATCCATCTGACTCTGACTCTTACCAACCTGAAAAAAAAAAAAAAAAAGAAAAGAAGGGACAGAATGTAAAGAGGAAGGACTTCTTGAAATGGAAGCAGCATCTTCCTTAATTCATCCTTCCTACACTCGTTCATACTTTCGCCTACCTTCACTCCTTCGCCATCACCATCATGCAGCAAGCTCTCCAAAAAATCCTCCAGCAACCTCTCCAGCGGACATTCAAGGGACAACACGGCCGTCTCCGCCTCCTCCTCAACCCCCACTGCCGCCGTATCAGCAGTAAGGGTCTCTGCCTCGCCCTCGGGAGGAAGGAAGAAGAACTCTTGAAACCCCGCTTCGAGGAGCTGCTCACGATTGTCCATCTGGATGGCCACGTTCATGATGCGGCTAATTATTAGCTCAAATCCGAATCTAGATTTTTAAAGTCATTGATCACCCTCGGAGAAATTCACGAATGTCTCTTTTATGAAAAATTGAATCTTATTTCAAAGATATTGGATCGCAATCTTTCCGTTGATAAAATAATTGAGTGAATTGGACAACATAAATTTAACTAACTTTCGTGCATCTTGTGCGAAAGTTGGTTTTTTTATGTGGCGTCCTAGTCCGTCCCCCGCTTATTAACTACGCAGCTTTGAATTAATCTTTTAGATAGATATAATGGCGCATGCGACGACTAACTAAAAACAAATAGGCGGCCATATAAATACAAGTGCATGGCAAAATAAGCGCCAGGCAAACCTAATAAAGTATGGCCTCTCATAGATTTTACTATTACCACTCACATCACACGCAAGAACATGAGCAGCAATCAATGTCAAATGTTACCATGAGAAAAATATGCAATTCCACAACCTTGATGCACATTGTGAGATGTATGTATGAGATTTCTCTCAATTTCACCATATCACAATTTCACATTCATCCCCGACTCACGCGGGCAGGTTTCCACGGAACACTCAATCCCGAGCACCCGACACACAATAGGGGGCATATCCACCCATTGGACGCATCTCGATTTCCTTACGGCTCCCACGGGTATCGTCGGCGAAAACCTCGATGAAATCATCATCTCAACTCTCAATGAAATGCCATAACGTGCATATGCAATGCATTCTTACCTTCGTCGGCATTTTCATCCGTAATACATTAAAACTCATTGATGTGCAAATGAATGGTTTATATCTTTTTCTTAAATGAATAGATCAAGTATGGTTTCATAATACGAACATACTTTCAAACCATTCATTGATGTATGATTCCAAAGTCAATCTCTAAAAGCTATATGGGTTATAAATCCCCTCGCCTCTTGAACTAAAACACGATTCAAACTCGTTCTTTTTATCGAGCACGTGCACGATCGGGAAAGAGATGATGCCTACAAGAGTTTAGGGATTTGAGGGCTTCGGCGACGCCAACCGGCGTGCATGGCGAGACAAAGCGAGGGTGTGCTTGAAGAGCGATGATGGCGGCCGATCGAGGGTGAAGGTAGGATGAGGGGTGATCTTATCTGCTGATCGAACTAAAGGCAAGGGTATTTATAGGGGGAATAGGGGCAAGTCGGTGGTGATAAGATGTTGCCACGTGGCGGGTGTCACCTCATGGCGACACGTGGTGGCCATCGTTTTTGGGGTGCAATGTGGCGCCGCGTGGCATTGCTTGGTGCCCCACCGCCACGTGTCATCAAATGATGACATGTAGCGCCCAAAGGCCAAGTGCCCTTGCTACGTGTCCGTCATCCTACGGCGCACCCTTGCTACGTGTCCGTCGTCCTCATTTTGTCCCAATTTCTCGTGTATTTAGCTCAATGGAACTAAGTTCAAGTATGTATGATGTGTTTCTCCATTGTTTCATCGTCAACCTCTAATGCCATTAGTCAATACACTTACATACTTATTGTGACGTCACTTTGAAATAAGCTGACTGGAAATTTGGAGTCATTATATTTTCCCTATATCTGTCGACCAAAACTTGACATTCTATTGTTCAATTCACTGATTATTTTATCAACGGAAAGCTTGTGATCCGATATCTTTGAAATGATATTCAAATTTTATAAAAGAGTCGTTCGTGAATTTCTCCAGATTCCGACAGTGCGGTGCATCTATTGCATGCGGTGAGGTCATCAACAATCCCCACGTGGTCAGGAACCGCGTGAAGGCTTGCGCATGCTTTGGCATACTCATAATTAAGACTTGCTTCATCTCAAGCAAATTGACAAATTCAGTGTTGTTGAGTTTGCAAAAAGATCAGATGCCAGAGAAAAAAACGATGTTCAGACTAAAAGAATTGTAAATACTCACCCGGCATTCAGTTTATTTAAGAGTTTATGATACTCATTATCCACGGCGATAAAAGCCTATTGGTAGGCGAAGCAAGAGACATGATTGGTGAATGGGTGATTTTTTTTTTGGTCGAAGAGATGGATGACTTGAACTTGAAGAGCGTGCTCCGTGACCGTTTTCCTAGTGAGCGACAATTTCTGAGCTCCAAAATTCAAGGCAAAGAACAAGATTAGAAAGACTAAAAAAGCCAAGTTAAAACATCATAGCTGAAGCAAACTAGAGAGAACGCGAAAATGAGCACAAGCTAAAATGCCATGACCCTTTTCCAGTGAGCCACAATGTTTTCAACTCCAAAATTTTGGCGAAGAACACCATTCTAGGTCCATTTGCACACATATATTAATTCACGAAAATTCATTATTCTGATTCTTTTATGAAAATTCGAATCTTATTTAAAATAAATTGGATTAGGAGCTTTCCGTTGGTAAAATAATCAAGTGAATTGTATGGCGGATGAAAAAATCATCAATGATCAAATTTTGGTCAACAACAAATATAGGTAAAAAAACAAACTTTGGCATGATAGCATTGAAATCATGTCGGGAACGGCAACAAGAGAAGGGATATCTCAATATAGGTAATTGTTCTACAAAGCAAACCAATATGAACCATAAGGGTTTTGCATTAGTACTTTTTTATGAGTTGAAAATGTAGCAAATTTTCCAAATTTTCCATCTCGACAATGCTTATTCTATGAGGTCTAAGACAATGATACTATAAATGGAAGTAAATATCATCACATTTAGTCTGGGTATAGCCCAATTTATTTAGCCACTAAATAATTTAGCATTAAACGGATCTCGGTGAAAAAATTAGCCACATTATATATAATTGGCAATCTTGTCTCTAACATTTTCAACTCCCCCTGCTTATGCTAAGACTGATTGGCACTTGAGATTGAGCAAATTACGAATTGAGGGTACACAATTTGATATGTTTCCATTTAAGTGCCCAAATTCCATTATAGATCATCAAAGGTCAATCAGTCAAAATAGTAGATCCCTAACAATTAAATCAGCCCCGTATAATCAATATTGATGCAAGAATAATTATCCGAAGTCGATAGAAATTCAACAAAAGTAATGAACGGCACGAACTTGATGTACCGTCAGGAATTGAATCCACCTATGACGGCGAAAATGCCGTTTACTGACCAGTGCCAGGTGGTAGTACTACCCATGTCACAAATAGAACTAGTTAAGTACAAATCAAAATCCTAAAAACCATATGTAAACACAAAATTCAGAAGAAAGTCAACTTGAATCCATCGTCTAGTGGTGTCCTGTCGCGTTTCAAGCCAATTGTATCTAATTCTTAGTTCAGTAAGCTGTCCGGTCGTGGAAGGGCATTTTGTATTTGGTGAGCGAGAGGAAGTGCCATGACAAGAGAGCTTGAGCCGAAAGGATTCTAAAAATAAAAACAAAGGGATAAAGAAAATACAATCGAAAAGAGAAATGACATTACAAGTGAAATGGGATACATGAAAAAGGCATGAAAGCCCGAATCCAGTCGACGGTAGCCGCCTCCCTCAGTCCCTCCAATGCCGTCGCGACAAGAATTATGCGTCGACAAGACGCAATCGAATCTTTCAAAAACATTGGCGGTGAAAATTTTGCTAAGTAAGGGCCTAATCAATTACCTCCGGACTGGAGGTCAATGACGTAATGTGTGATGAAATCGACGGTCATTTCCCACTAGTACCCTAAATTTTAAAAACCGCAATGATGATAGGATTAGGAGACAAATTGAATGTCCGACTCGACAATAACCACGAATTCATCTTGACAAAACCCTACGTTCACAAGCGACGGAGATCAAAAAGTGCCTCCCCGATAAAGCGACGAGAGGATTATCATTCCTTTGGTCGCCCCAAGCTAATGCCATTTTTAAGGCTTTTGATTTGACACGTCATCATTCGAAGGGTGAAATCTCCTTCCCCCTCCCGACATGCTGCCCTCGATTAAACAAGCTTAGCCCCATCACGAATCCCCCAATGAGGAAAACCAGTAAAAAGTCGTCTCCAGACATTTGCAGCACCGCCGGTCTTTAGGAGCCTACCTGAAGTGCTAAGGGCAGCACGTCTCGAGCGGTCGAGTGGCGAGCCCAACTCGGCGAGGACACGAACCGTGAACTCGGCTCGACTCGGACAACTTCATGGGGTTTCGCAAGGAACCCCGTTAAGGGGTTTGCTTAGAGTCGACATCGCTCGTCGACGTCGAAGATGTTACGGTAATGGGAGTTTATTTTTAGGCATGCAAGTAAAAAGGGGAATGTTGAGTATTACTTTGGCAGCTTCTTGGTTATTGAACACATCAAACTCCATATACGGATCGAGATTCCATAGCACCACGCTTAATTATAGTATTACACATTAGCGTACAAAATTACGGGCATAGTATCCATTATGTCATAAACCTATTATACGGATATCAATTCAAATTCCTAAATTTTTAAAAATATTTAGACCAAAATTTCAATATTGTCTTTTCCAGCCAATTTCGCCGAAGTGGCGGTATGCCATATAGGACGAACGGCGATGACCAGACCCGACCGCCACGTCGGCCATTGTCGGCGAAAATTGGACGGAGATGACCACATTAGAGTTTCCTGCAAATATTCAAGATTGAACAGGCGAAACTAAAAAATTTGAAATTGAGTTGGTATCCGTACGACAAATATAGGATCGATTGGATAGTCCTCTCAAGATAGATTACCTAGCCGGGATTACAAGAATATAAGATCTTAAACAGTTGGTGGGAAAATATAATGAGGTGTTGACTTTTCAAATCCTGCCACTCTCCATAGGTCAAATCACTCGGTCTCTTTCTCGACTAAAATGGGCACTACTCTCTCTCTCTCTCTCTCTCTCTCTCTAAAGATATGGAATTGGGTAGCTCTAACTTGTGGAGTTCATAGGTTTGACAAAAAAAGTATCAAAGCGAAGTTTTACATTACGTAGAAAAATATCCCAAGGAAGCAAGGAGACTATTTAGTGGGGGAGATGCACTAATTAGTCATCTAGAACTTGACACGTGTAATCAAATTGGCTTAAAAAACCCCTGTGGGCCCGTGCTTATTAAGAGCAACGTGCCTTGCTTGCTATTCCATAAACAAAGGTGGGGCCACCAAAGCTCTTCTTTAAACATGATTGGCGATGTCTAATCCCTAATTTCCTCTATTTTCTTTTTATTTATTTCATTTTTTTAATTTAAAAAAAAACTATTTTATGTCGAGGGGGGGTGATGGTTGATACTTCTTGTCAATTGGGTTGTCATTCCTCCCCATTGATGATGGGAAGTGTGGCGAAAGCCCTTATTGTTTTCAAGGACATAAAGATGGCGATTGCTTCCGATTTCAACATGCTTGTCCATTAGAATCTCGTTTCCTTCGAATTGATGGTAATTACATCGAATCATATAGTGAAAGGGTTATTGAAGCTGTGGTGATATCTTTCTAGTGGTAATTTTGTTTTAGGGGTTATGTTTTTGATTGAGAACTCGTTTGATGAGCGCAAAGATGAAAGCTTTCCTTACTCATACGGGAGTTAATCTTTGTATTCCATCGCAACCATCTTTGGCATTTATGAATCTTAGTGTTTTTTTGTTTTTGAATTAGGGGGTGAGCGGTTCCGGATTCTGTACAAATTTTACTTGAAACGTATGCTACGTGCTCGAAACCCGGAACTCACCATGTCACGTGTTCTAAGGTCGATATACCCAAGTTTCACCTCTATTCTTAATTGAACGATTGTAGTGAATCATCACCTTTAATTGCCACCGTTTGTTATTACAATTTACTTACCATAACTCATATTTAGACACGTGAATAAACATAGAATACTAACAAAGTAAAAGTTTCAGTCATAAATATCGCCGAAAATGGAAGCTCGGACTACTAGCTCCAAATAACACATTCATCATCGTGGAATATCGCATGATTGTGCATATACGCATGCAAAAAAAAAACTCAAAACCTTGTTACAGATTACAAGTTCTAAGTTCCACATATCTAAAATCTATCAATTAAAATAAGTTCTCCAATTTTTAGAACCTAAAATCTATCGTGCATATCTTGGAGCTCGGAAAGGAATATGTTCTCCATCGATCCGATTTCAGATTTTAAGTTATACCCCGAAATCAAACTCACCCCTAGATTAAACCACTGATGTGAGATGTTCTTTGCATTGAGGGCGTATGTCCTATTCCTCCTTCTTCCTTTTCTTAAATTTCATTTGAATTTTATGTTGAGCCTCTGCCAATTTTCTTTTCTGTCTTTTTTTTTTATGAAGAGTCCATGCCAATTGCTCTTTCAAAAAGTGGAAAATGTTGAGAAATAACGGAGTTGCCATCTTGGGGGCAATCATTGTACCGTTAAGACGACACGAATCCCTCAGGTGGCTATGGGGCCCCACCGATCCTTGTCATGTCCAAAGCATTTTTAGTTCACTTCTCACTATCAAATCCGGCTGGCTTCGGCGATTTTCAATGTCTTTTTCTCTTTCTCACTCTCTTTTTAATTTCTAATGCGGTGATCCATATAATCAAATCCGATTTCTTCTATAGTTATTTTTTTCAAATTTCCCATCTGCCCGAAAATGTGGATTCACTCATGTGTATATCGCGAAATTTCCATCGCTTAGGAACAAATTTTTCATTCATTAGCTTATGGAAAATGAATGTCCTTCTTTTGCGTTGCAAATGACTAAATCTGGCTTCTCGGTCTTTTCAAAGGCAACCCACTTGGGGCCGACCCCAGAATATCGCTAAGAATTGCTTCAATTCTTGAATCGGCTCTTACGGCTCTCCATCCTCAACGACTCGATAGTAAATGCTTTTTCATCGTAAATCGACCCATTATGGAGTTTCATGTAAAATTTTCACGGCTTGCGACTCCACTTCCTCAACTTGGCCATTGCCAAGTTTCTTTGTCTCGTCCCCCGATCAGAATTTTTGCGTACTTTTTTCAGCACACAGGCAGATGAAAACTAAATGATTCTTTTTAACGAAAAGCAAACTTCATCATCACAAGATTTAACAAGAAACACGCGCACCCTTCAGTCAAATTCTTTCATTGGTTAGGCTCTTTGACGAAATTCGAAGTGTGCATGAACGCATATCCTTCTTTCGATACACCAGCTACCCGGAGGCGGGAAGATCGATCGTTTCACGTAGGCATCGCAATGTGCGAACGAATCATGGAGGGTGCATGCAAAGCACCATCATCAAGCAAAACGCGGAATCATTTCCCTCCCCTCCAAACATCGCAAGTCAAACGAGGGGGAGAGAGAGAGAGAGAGAGATTAAAGGCTTCTAGATCTTCATCATCGTCGCCACCGTTATTGCCTAGGGTTTCGAATGCAGCAGCAGACGAAAGGAGAAAGTTCGACCTTTCGAGGAGGGCATCATCAAGAGCAAAAGATAGTGATTAAAGTCAAGAAACCCCTTCATTAGTGATAAAGCAGAGCAAGAGATTTGGTTCTTGATCCTTTCGTAACTTTTTTTTTCTTTTTTTCTTTTTTTTGGGTCAATTGGCGGTAATAATGGTCGACAAGGCTCGAGTGGGTTCGTTCCCGCGGGAACTCTAGACTCAACAGTGCATCCATAATCAAGTGCCTTCGGTTAAAGTGGGCGCTGCCGACAACTACTGTGGGATGATGTCATGCCTGTGATGTTTCCCCTTTTTAACCACTGAATTGGAGGGGAACCGGGGGGAAAAAAATCCGTGATAAATGAACGGCCCTTATATTTCAGTCTGACGTGCGATGTTGCCCTTGAACTTTTGATTTATTCGGAGCAGTTTTTGAATTATCGGTGAATGTTCGATGCCATCCTTCCGTTAACTCAAGCTGACAGAATCTACTCATATGATTTTTCAATTCGTTGAGTTTGAACAGTGGACAACAAGAAAAAGTTATGCGTGAATTACCCATGTAAAAGATTCATCTCGATTCGGGATATAATAATCCACGTCATCAAATAAGGATGGGCATTTTTAATGTCCTGATTTTTTTCGTTTTCTGAAGTAGATCGGCAGAAAAATGGACAGGAGTCATCAAATATAATAATCAACGTCATCAAATGACGTTTGATTTTTTGTTTGAGCCAACGGAAGGGCTAAGTTGAACATGCCAATAGCTCAAATACCACATTGAATAAATTAAAAATTTAAGAACGACATTGATCATCGGACAAAAGTCCGGAGACTACATGGGTCATTTTCCCTTTATTCTTTAACCCTCGCGCCCATTTACGTCAACTTTTCTCGCTCCGAACTCATTAAACACATCTTATGGCTCCGTCTGAAGAAGCAAAATTACGAAAAATGAGAGAAATGTAAGGGAATATAGCAAACAATTCCGTGTAATGTATGCAGTCGTAGTAGATATTGGTTTGGGAATCCACACCAGACGATGAGGTTGGTCCTGATTGATTCTTGATTGGCTTTAGGCGCCATTGGATTGCCAAAGCAAACTTGCAAAAAGCTTCGAATTGGGTTGGAACTATATTAAGCAAGATGCAATATTCCGAAAGAGTCTACGATACATAAATTACGTGACGTATTTAATCAAAAATACACCGTCCAGTGACGTTTTATCATGGTACTCGAACAAATGTAAGAAAAGAGTCTCCATTGTTGGCTATGGTCGAATCAATTTCTTAGCCGGTGAAAATGAATGTGAGAGAGAGCGCGGAAGCCCTCGCCCGGACTAGGCAAGGGTCGCTTGGCCTCGCCAGCCATAGTTGTAAAAACAACAAAGAAAAGGGAAAAAAATAATATATCGTAATACATATTAAAATACTATCAAAAATTTCCATGTCGGCGTTGGCAATACTATGTGCCACGTAGTACAGCCGACGTCCACATCAACAATCTTCGGTCAAAATTACTCGGATGGACTTAATTGGCAAAACGTAAATAGATTTAGGACTCAATCGACAAAATTAGAAAGTTTAGGACTCACTTGGCAAATGTTCAACGGGTTTAGGAGTTTTCGAGATAATTTTTTTCGATTTTGGTAGAAAATGTCGACCACCCCGATCATCCATATGGCGGTGGCAACCGGAGGGGTTTTGTCTTTGAAGAGCAGATCTAATCGTACTAATGTCTAGAATTGATTTCTTCCGTGTAATACTAATCGATAAGGCCTCATTGGTAAGTGCTACAACATCTCGTACATTGGAACCCATAGTCATGGACCTGAATCCATTAGTAAGGAGCATTTTTTTTCCAAGTGAAATCCCCTAGTATATGAAACGGTGAAAAAATGCTTTCGTTGTTGCGGAATAAGAAGCCTTCGTATCTTAATATATGTATTTAATTTATTCGGATCTATTAGAGCGGGATCCACTTTTTGGGGAATATGAGTCCAAGCAATAACAAGATTATTTTGAGTTGAACATCTTTCACAATCCCTGGAGAGGTAGTTCACTAATAGACCGAGGGATAAGTAATTCGATGGTGTTCACAATGAAGCGCCGGCGGCGATGGATGAGAGGAGCTGGAAATGAACGGAGTGATGCAGTGCGCATCTTATTCGATACCATTTTTGTATTGAGAAGGAAGGATTATCAAAACCCTAAAGGCGAGGGTCGACGATGAATAAAAAAACAGCTCATGTGCTTGAACAGGAGAAGCTGGCGAGTTTGTATATTCAGGAGAAGAAACGGAGGGAGGAGAGAATCTTTACGTGATTTCCATGATTTTTTTTTCCCAATTTTTTTTTTTTTAGGGTTTGTCGTGTTTGTAATCTTATTGAACGTGTGAAAACATGGACAAAATTCTACGTACAAAGGTCGCTGCTCGTGCAGTGCCTTGCAATAATTCTTACATGCAGACAAAATTATAATAACGCACAAGACAGATATTTTCCGATCTTGCACGAGAGAGAGAGTGTGTGTCTGCGCTTTGGTTGTATATGAACACGAGCACGGAGCACCCACTGTCCATAGCAAGAGCTTTGGCCCGCCCCTCATGTAATTTAGCTTCATAAAAGCCTTATGGAATCAAACATCATTAGATCAACAACATGACCACCGAGGGCAAACCTTGTCCAGGAAATCTTCAGGAATCCTCCTCGGTCTACCTAAGCGTAGCGAGACACAAAAGCGGTTCTCGACCGCGGGATCCCGCGATGTTCGGCTATCTTTCGCCCTCTCTTTTCGTCGCGAACCGTGACTTCGATTTCTTGATCGTATGTAGAAGACTTCGTGCAAAATCAATGACATATGCCTCCTCCAGTGTCTTTTTTTTGGTCAAGAAAAAGAAAAAGAAAGTTCATTAGCCAGAACATGAATGAAATTGGCTGGCCCGGAAATGGCCAGGACATCCAATCTAATTCTAGACTGAACATGCCCATGAAATAACGAAAATTCAATGATTGAAGGCTCGATTCCCCCACCACATCATTCTTTTTTCTTTTTTTCCCCTATTATGTGCATTGAGGAAACACACACGCAAAGAAACAAATACAATTTTACCATTATCTCCAATGATGAAAACATGAATTTCGGATTGCGTACCCTCTAGGGATCGCCTCAATTTTCCTCCTAATTTTTCCAATCAATGTCACCTCTAGATTCTTTCTGTCGCTGCTAAAGTAGGACCATCCCAACCCCAAATTTTTATAATATATAGTTTTGTATCTTGTAATGTGGAAGGGGATCAATGCACCTTATTACAAGTGCTCGTTCTTTTGTCATTTCCTTAACGAATGTTCTCGGGACACCGGTGAGACCTGTTTCGACGAGCGGGGGTACCTGTACTTTCTATTCGGATCACCCCTGGCATTCGACCGGAGCTAGATGCAAAATTCACATGCCGGCGGTGAGCGACGGCTCAAGGATTGCTTCGGAAAGCCGGCCCGTGTTATTTTGGATTTGCGCACGAGCTTTTACTAGTTCGAGGGCTTTTCATCGTCCTCCACGGAACGACCTAAATCCGACGTAAGAACACCCAAGAAAGAAAGGGCGGTTAAATCTGTGCTTGTCTCGATCATGCACAGCAAAGTTACAGAAAGAAGTATTAAAGCAGCAGCTGGCATTTTGCTTCCGTTTCAAACTTTCCCTCGCTTAAGGTCACGTAGTTTTGGTTAACGCCCTTCTCACGAAATTCATGGTTCTCGATCTTCCAAGTCGGTGATACACACCATGCATGTTAACAAATGATTGATACATGATAAAAGTCCAATTTAAAAGTTTAAAGTTATTAAGTGGTGGGAAACTAGAATATCTGACAAAAGGCGGGCCGAAGAGAGAGAGAGAGTGTGTGTGTGTGTGATAAGCATGTTTGTCTTTTTCCGTCCATTATCTCGATCTCGCATAGCCATGTTTCGCGTATTCTCTTGCATTAGGATCGCATTGAGGAATCTTTAGTGAGTATATGGAAAGCTAGAATTTTCTTGCTTCGACTCGGATCCCGGCGAACCACAAATGTTGGCATCGCGGCTCCCGCGACGGCCTCACGTGCGGATTATTCGAGATCAACGGCTACGATTCGCCAGTCGATCGGACAAAGTTTCCTTGGCTCTCTGCTTTTTTTCGTTCCTGCCCTATACATCCCCCAGTCAAAAAGGGCGTTCCTGCATCGGTCGGTCGGCCTAAGTGCAGCTTCGTATCTTGAATCATCCCTCCTCGAATAAGACGGGAACGAGATCTACAAAAAGACACTACAACACACGTACGCGTCGTCAAACCTGAGCTCTCATCGGGAGTCGCCTTCGGCTGTACTTGTTACTACATCACTCTGTCTCGCCTTTCTCGTGGGATCGTGCCCTGCCTTTGCATGAATCCGAAAAGGAAAGGTCGAATAGAAATTTCCTCACATCTTTTTTTTTAAATCGAAATGGAAAACGTGATGGATTGAAGAAATGGGCAACATCGAGTGCATTACATCAACCAAAGGGAAGTATAATTTAAACAAAAATAAAAGAAAAATCTTTACTTTTCACACGCAATGATGGAACTTTCCCGGCGATCTTTTTCCCGCTAAGTAACTTTTCTTGGTGATCATGATTTGCAAGTGTTGCCCAAAGTGCTCAAAGAGTAAAAGGAGAGAGAGAGAGAGAGAGAGAGCCCTGAAATTTTCATGGCAAAAGTCGTTGATTAGCTCACAAAAAGAAGAACTTCTTTTGCAATTTACCATCCATGAAGATTTATCAGTGAAACTTCATCTCCCTTCGAGTTTGGTTCCGATCCCATCGTTGACGTGCCCACTGCTCTCCAATCGTTTTAAAGAGGACGTGACGGATCGAATTCGACGTCTTTCTAACTGTCTCAAATGTTGGGTGTGTAGTTGTCTCTAGGACATTAGTTTATGTTTTGTACCTATTGACAGTTTTAGCAGGTGAGCAAAGAGAGGAAAAAGGCAAAGCAAAGAATCCTGCAAGATATTCCCACCTGGAAGTGGGATTTTTGCCCTTTAATCAATCAGGTTTTTGCTTGAATGATGGCAAGGGGGTTGGCTCAGAATGCCTAGACACAGCTCTTGGGTCTGTGCTCGCTTTTAACACTGTTGTCTGCGCAGATTTGTCAAAGTCTCTGTAAAACGCCATTAATACCATGATTCAGACTTAGGTCACAAGCATAAGCATCTTCCAATCTACTCCGCAAAAGAACACTGCAATAATAAGTATCATTTTGAATGAGGACCCACCAGGGCAAGCTGACATTTAATCCCCAGGGGCCCCCTTAATGGAACGCTTTGCAAACAAATGTCTATTCCCCTGATTCTCACGTTCCACCACATTTCAAGAAAAAGATCATATCTTTAAGCCAATTCCCATCTTCTTCTTCTTTTCTTTTTCTTTTTTTTTTGTTTCTCCACGTCTTTCTACAGGGGGAGAAAAAGAAGCAAATTTAAATGGAAAACCAAGAAAGTTCGGTGCCCATTTTGACTGCGAGTCTCTCTATCGTCTGATGGGGGCTTCTCCTGATGTTAAATTCAACTCCCTTTCGCAGCGGCTACTTCATTTTCTTTCTCTCGCTCTCTCTCCCCTCTCTTTTTCTTCTCTGTTCTGTTTGTCTGTGCTCACATCTCTTTCTGTCACACCACTACTGAAATTCTGCTAGGAGCCGCCTCTGGTGCTGGCTGACTTTTCACCTAGTAAGTCACGAAACTCTGTAGTCGCTATTTTCGGAAAGATTTCGAGGAAACACACGCAGAGAGACAGGGAGAGAGAGAATCTAGTCTCTGAATGGGGAGGCATTCTTGCTGTTACAAGCAGAAACTCAGAAAAGGGTTGTGGTCACCTGAAGAGGATGAGAAGCTTTTGAGGCATATCACTCAGTATGGCCATGGTTGTTGGAGCTCTGTCCCAAAGCAAGCCGGTACGTTGAGCTCCTTCCTCTGCTTTTTCACTTTTGAAAGAAAGTCAGCTTTTGGGTCAACTGTGCAGTTACGAAACAAAATGATTCTTGATGAATTTATTTGCAAAGTCCCTAGCTTTATCGTCTCTTGTAATTATTTCAATGTGATGGAATCGGCAGGTCTACAGAGATGTGGCAAGAGCTGCAGATTGAGGTGGATTAATTACTTGAGGCCCGATTTGAAGAGAGGGGCGTTCTCACAAGAGGAAGAGGACCTCATCATTGAGTTCCATGCTGTTCTGGGGAACAAGTCCTGCTCTTTTCTCGATTGACCATATTGCCTTCCTTTTTCTTGTTCAATCTCTCTTTTTTTTGTTGGTTTTTACAGATTATTTTGCCTGTAATTCACAGGTGGTCACAGATTGCAGCCCAATTGCCAGGCAGAACAGACAATGAGATAAAGAACCTGTGGAATTCTTGCCTGAAGAAGAAGCTCAGGCAGAGAGGCATTGACCCTGTGACCCACAAGCCTCTCTCTGAGGTTGAAACCAGTGATGACAAGGACGCGACTTCAGGGCAGACCCAAGATAAGGTCTCCCGAGGGTCAGTTGAATTGCTGAGCCATCTCAATCCACAAATCTCAAGCTCCAGGACAGCAAGAACCAGTAAAAACAGCAACTTGATGGCACCCACCGTGAGCAACGGGACAGTCGCAGATGGGTTCGTGGGCAGTCACCAAGAGAACTCGATGATGAACATTTGCAGCTCAGACTTTGTTGACAATTTCTCTCTGCAACAATTGAACTTCTCATCAAGTGATTCCAGAGTTTCTAACCTCTGGTTCACCCAAACGGGCAAATTACTTGGAAGCACCTTGTTCCCCGACTTCAATTCCAATGTAATATCTACCCTTTCTCCTCCTTCAACCAACTCTTTTATCTCTACTGCTACAATGGGCATGGACTTCAATCCGTCTGATGCCGTTCCTTCAGCGAATTCAACTTCAAGCGCAAGCACAGGAACTGCAGATTTGCACCACGGCGGCTCCTACTTCGGGAACAGCTTAGTTTCTTGGGGATTATTGGCAGATTGTGGCTCACCAGACAAGGAGGGATCGACCTCAATCCATCCATCAGATATCCATCAACCCGGAGACTTCAAGTGGGCTGCCGAATATTTCCAGAACCCTCTGTTCATGGCTGCCGCGCTGCAGAATCAAGCCCAGCAACACTCCAGTTTGTACAACCAGATAAAGCCAGAGACCCAGTTTGTTCCAGACAATTCAAGTTCCTCCATGTGGGATCATCTTCAGGGACACGAATCCTTGGACAATTCCTCAGACACATGCGTCAAGGATATCCAGAGATTAACGGCGCTGTTCGGACACATTTAGCTAGAGAATTGTCATTAGCTGAGGGAGCCTCATTGTTGAAGAGGAGGGGCGGGGATCATTTGACGACGGGCTATTTGATTGGTAGTGACTTGAAAATTCGCAGATTGCTTATTTATTGCGTGTGGATTATTACTTTTTTTTTTTTTTTTGCCCTTTTCCTCTTTCAATGTACATAGTTTTAATACTTGAGATTCGGAGGCCTTGCTCTGTTTCGGCTTCATTGCTGTTGAATACAGGACGTGATGTTGCATTATTCGTGGGTTTTGAACTAGTGGTGTTTTGCATCTGACTTGTGCCTCAGTCGCTTCCCATCCCACCCAATTCCGAGATGAGCTTTCAAGAAACTGGCCGTCCTTTCGGCTTGCCTGTGATTCGGTAAACAATTTGCTGATGAGGTCGTAAACCATAACCACGATTCGGATGAACTAATTACACTCGAATCACCCGGTAGAAAAGCGGTAGCATAACTTCGTATATCGATATCCAGTGTTAATGGTTCATGAATATGTCTGTCTAGTGTCGCACGTCTTGTTGCATACGCAGACGAAAGCTCATGCAGACTTCGAGAGGTAAAAGGACGAGCAAGAGGAGTCGAAGTTACTGCACGTACGATGGAACGTAGAGATGCTCCTCTGTTTCGCTTTCTTAAATATATGGGCCCGTAACAAGGAGATAGCGACCTCCATTTCCATGAGTTTGAGGACCAGTGGAAAAAGCACGGACATTGACGTTGTTCATAATCGAGAAGCAAACAAAGAAGAAGAGGATGAAAAAATCAGTAGAGGTACGTACAGTACTCACCCGTCAAACATGTGGGGCGGGTCAGGTTCGAGTCGGGTCACCAACCGTCCAGCCTAAAGGGAACTGTTTGACCTTTCTATGGCTCAATTATTGAAATGCAAATATCATACGTGATCCGAATCGAGACACGATCGACTCATATTCCTTAAACACTTTCATATTTGATTCAATATTAGAAAATCCATACCCAAACCGAGTTGAGTGAGCGAAGCGTGTGAGAACGAGAGAGAATGAGGAGAGGGTCATAGAGGTGAAATTTGGATCTAAGTAAGTTGTAAAACCCATTTGCGACTCATTTATAACTTATTTAACACTCATATTAGGTTTAAAACCATTTATTGTATATACCAAGCACAAACTAAAAATTCAACCTACCATATATGAGTTAAAAACTGAGTTTATGATCCGACAGGTCTAAGCAGACAATCTCCCATATGAAGAAAATGCTCTCTCATTCCATGCTTATCTACTTCATTCATCACTCAAAACAGATGGTTAGAGGACTGTATGCTGAATCTTACCAATGCAAAAATGAGCAGCGATGGTTTATTACCGAAACATAAGCGCGCCGAGAAGAAGAGATGATCGCGGCCACACACTTGGCCCCCATTCTCGAACTCGGCATTGGATGCGATCGAGGGGATATTTTTAAACGACTCTTTCGTCATCACCTGAATTCTGAGCACGCAATTCTACTGATCATCTCGATCTCCCGCATTTCAGATTGACTGCACGCTACAGCACGGAGTCTTTCTTTAATCCGCGAACTTGAAAAAGAGAAAAAGAAGGAAGGAGGGTGGCAAATGCACGGAATGCGACGGCGAGCAAGACCGAGAGGTGACTCTGAGAACTCGACCTCCGTCGTGTAAATCTTGCTGAGCTCAGGTTCGTTTTTTTTTTTTTGTCGGAATGAAGCTGCTAATAACACTTCATCGATTGAATCTTCGGCCGTGAACCACCATGGCAATGCCGAAGCCCAACTGCTATCGAGGACCCACTTCCCATCCGACTTATGAACCCCTCATTAACTCCCACTTCCCCAATTGGCTATGCAAATAGACAGTAAGCCACGTTATAACCATGCCCATTATTGCCAAGACTTCTCTTTGTCGAATCGCAGATTCAGACGGATGATGTCCTTGGATGATTTCTCGATCTTTGACAAGGATGGAGAGAGAGAGAGAGAGTCAAGAGAGTTCGCACCCATCATTTGTTCATATCAGTATGATGGCAGTAATCTCTTTGGTATTCTGTCCAGGCAGGGGGTTTGCAAATGGGCCAAAACCAAAAGTTGGCAGCCCAATATAAGTCAGATTCTCAGGCGTTGGCCCAGTTACAATACAATCGTCTGGGCAGCACAACAGCAAAAGAGAATCGGCTATCTTTTGAGGTCTCTTTCCAAGTGGCGACCCTTTCAGTTTCAACTAGGGACATGCACATCGTCCGTTTCTTTTTTATTGCCCAAATATGATGTGATTTTTTTTGTGTGATTAAATTAGAATGACAATCCAAAGTGTAATGCCTAGGGAATATAATAAGATTATGGGTTACAAGTTCCAAGTCCTAAGTTTTAGGTTATACTTACCTAAAACCTCCCTCTGTTAGAACAGGTTACCGAATTTTAGAACCTAAAATTTACCATACATACATTGAAACTTGAATTCGGACATGTTCCCCGCAACTCCGATTTCAGGTTTCAGGTTCTATCCTAGAACCATGCTCACCCATAGCAAAAAGTACATATTATGTATGAGAGTGATCTTTTCTTTTATTGATAACTTCCTTGTGAATAGCAATTTCATCCTACAATAAAATAATTATATTTAGGGAAATTTTGAGAACGAAAATATAATATTCTTAAAAAAAATATATATCGTAAGGTTTCAAGTAGGAGTGAGCGGTTCCAGGGTTCGGGTAGGTTTCACTTGGAATTTGGAACCCACCCGTAAGTCTGGGTTCCTCATTTTTGGGAACCTAGAACCTATCTCTGCGTATCTTTGGAATCTGAACCTACCCCGTCATAAGTTCGGGTCCGATTTCAAGGTACTCAGAACACCTGCCAATATAACTTCATTTGCATCAAGACATAAGGCATTCATATGGAGTCGAATGGAGCCACGAGGAAAGATTTATTCTTTGGCTATGAAAACCGAATTAGACAAGCTCATGCTTCATAATGTCAAATGGATAGTGCAACATCGACAATGACAAAGTAAAAAGTAAAAATAAAAAGTTATGGTTTAAAAATACCGGGTTCGGTTCCGGTTCCGATTCCATAGAGAATGAGAATCGGAATCGGCGGTTCCTCAAAACGCGAAACTAGAAAACCGAACTCTATATCACTAGAACCCGGAACCGGATCGGAACCACAGGTTCGGTTCTCCGATTCCCGATTCTATCCCGAAATCAAGCTCACCCCTAGTTTCAAGATGAACAATGTTGGCTCCCGATTCCACAAACTGAAAATCAATCATGTCTCATCCGATTCCTGGATTCGTGTGACAATCGATCCACTCCGAAGACGAGCATATTAAAGAATCGTTCATTTTTTTTATTTTTATTTTGTAAATTGGCCAGGTTTGACGTGATCTTTGTGGTTAAATTTATAATGGCAATCGAAAAGTGAATTGCCTAGAGAATATTATAACATTTCACCGCAAAAGTTCCTTTAGAGGGAATACAAAACAAGCTAGAAACAAAACAATTTCCTCGTATTGGAATTGAATCTTTGACTCTCCGTCGGCCCCAACCTACATCTCCACGTCATACGTCGCCACCACCTGGGCCCCACCACCTTCCGCGAGAAGCTAAGCCACTTCATAGAGAACACATCGACAGAGAGAGAAAGAGAGCGGGGTCTCTGGGCGACGACGGCCAATCACCGCTCGCCACGTAGTCACCCTAGTTACGAAGGTTATCTGGAATTTCGTGTATCCCGGCCAGCATTTAAAACGCTGCCGACACCTCGAGTGTCGCCACGTCACGAGGTCATTGGCCAATTGACCCCAAAAAAATTCAGAGGTCTGCGGAGGAGGAGGAGGAGGAGAAGAAGAAGATGATCTCGCGGGGCCCACCAACTAAATTTTTTTTAAATTTTTCTCTTTTGGCCCCTCTATTTATAGAATAGGGTAAAATTATCCCAAGATCTCGAGGAAAGTCCTATCAGTGGACGGCGGGCCGGAGAAATAATCATAAAAATTAGGGGGAGAGAGAGAAAGGTGAGCGTGTTTAAGAAGGGGCAACGCGATTTGCTAGTGATTGCAAAATTGGACTCGGGTCCCCGATACGTGACAAATTCCGCGTTCGAGGGGGTTTTAACCTTTCGTGATGGACACCATTGATGGCAATTTGAAGATTAAGATTGTAATTCGCATTTATCAACAAAAAGAAAAAAGATTAAGATGTTAATTATGCATTGGCGACGAGTGGATCGAAAGAGGGAACGGAAAAATACACATTTCGGCTTGCATTGTCCATCGAGGAAGGGCCGCCTCAAGGCATGCGTGAGCCCCACGTGAGCCCCGTGTACTTAAGAGGCCGTGAGATGGAGATTGATCCTCGTCGAATCTTTGGCTTTCATCTCTAGGTGGGGAAATTAATTGCGTCGTTCGAGAAACATGATTTGACTCGGTTGTTATCTTTTTCTGTGCATGCTCGTGATGATCGTCGGCACAGTCTGCCGGAAGCCGCGAGACCCATCTTTCGTCCTATGGGTCAAGTGCATCGTCGTTATCAGATTCAAGTCATTAGTTTGAGCTCAAATTTTTGGGGCATGGTGTCAACCCCAAGATACGCACATGCTGATTTTATTAATATTAAGGGTAAGATCGAAATTAAGTTGCTTTTGGAATTTATTCATTCCACAATAAATTTGTTGTCGGAAAACATTTTAAATTACTTTTGAAATTCATTTGTTCCATGAAAAATTTTCTGCCGGAAAATATTTTCTCATATTTGGATTGCTTAGGAAAATGAGTTGGCAAATTATTTCTCCATGGTTGATGGAAAACCGATACTTAAATTCAAGAAAATGATTTTTGTGCTTTTAAAAATGAAAAATCATTGGGTCATAAGAACCCCTAAGTTCGGGCTTGAATCCCCAACTCTCGCGCTCGAGTTCCCCGAGGCCAATCTCGGTTCCTCGACAGTTGGACCGGGTTCATCGAGGCCGGGACTCGGGACGGCGGTACTTTGTCAAAAATGGTCCGGCGAATTTATGTTGAGAAATCTTAATTCAAACCGCTTAGGTGGGAAAATCTTCAACGGGGGAAGCGGGCGGAGACGTGCGAGCGAGCAAATCAGCGATGCGACTGCTCCTCGGAGGTCCCTTTCAGCCCCGGGCCCTCGACAAGAGCCGGCCCGATTATCGCTACTGGTCATGCTCAATGCCATCCACGGTCGGTGACCGGGGCTGTGCTTTTACTGAAGGCCCGTCAAATCTCCCGACAAAAAAAAGTTTAAATGTTTCATTAGGGAGTTCCAAAAGACAGCCGTTAAAGATGCTGTTCACAAGTTTAAAAAATAATTGATAAAGCGAAGTAAGAGCTATTCGTGGGTCTCTTCTCTTGATGATTTATAAACATATTATTAAAGTCCTCCATTCATTTCTTTAAAAGTTTGCTGATATTGCTCTCGGAAGCAATTGATTAATTGTATATTTTCATTTGACCATCCCGCAAAAAAAAATAGAACTATTTTCTCTTAAAAAATCATCAACTTCATTTCATGCGACAATTTCACCCTTAATATTTTTTTTCGTCTCATAAAGGGCCCTTAATTTTTTGTCCAATTTCAATTCTGCTATAAACTTAAATGTCCCAATTCTCACTTAATTTTTTTGAGAAAAAAGTCAATAACTTTTACTTGAGTATCATATTAGCACCGTTAACACCCCGTAAAAATCGTCCTTCGTAATATGGCATCTCTAAGTCGTTGCCCTAGTTTTTACCCAAAATTCATACTTGAGCATACTTTTTTTGGAGATGAATTTCCACGTTAGTCCGATCGTCGTCTTCTTGGATCTAAACTTTGGGTAAATACAAGAATAATTATGGTTGGCTCTTTTCAATTACTATTACTTTTGAAAGGTCTTCCTTCCATCTCGCTTAGGGATCTTTGATTGGAGCTCAATATCCAATCTCTCGTGCTCTGGAATCTTCTATCTCTCGCAATCGAGACGCTTGAACAACGCATGCTCATAAGTTTTCTATCTCTCACCTTCTTCTTTTTTTGTCTTTTGTTTTTATTATTATTATAGAGAGCTAACGAGAGCAGATTTAAGACTCAAGTAAAAATTGGTGATTTTTTACGAGACAAACCAAAAGTTCATAGCAGATTAAGACTTGACTAAATTTGGAGGTCTTATAAAGGACAAAAAAAAGTTTAGGGTAAAATTGAAAGTGAACCCAAAAATTATAATTTTTCTTAGGGTAATAGGCATTTTCATAAATAACACAAAACTCTATCTTGGCATACCGCAAGCAAATAATGACATTAACAAAAGGTAAAACAAACGAACAAAAAAGAAGACGACTTGGTCCGATTCAAAATCATCTCAAACACGCAGCGAGATTTATATGTTCTTTATATATATATTATCAATTTAAATTTTTGAGTTGAAAATCTTAATATGGTTACACCAATCCCATTAGTCGTATTCAACGTGGGGGTTATTTCTTTTTTTCTATTGGGGAATACGTATCGATTTATGGGCGTCCGTCTTTCTAACACACTAATTTAGTATAATATCCAAAAAAACGCGTGGGGGAAGAGAAAGCTACAGCTGCTCCTAAGGCAGTTGGGACGTCACCGGGGTGCGCGATAAGAACAGTACGTGGGGGGTAGAGACGTGACGTGGCACGTGAAGGATGGCTGACGTGGGCCCATTGGGCCATGACGTGTCGCGTTCCCCAACCCGAGCCTGTTATGGTCTCCAGGTTCGGTTGGGATTGGATTAACCCAAAAAAAAATACAAAAAAAATGAATAAATAAATAAAATTGCGCGGACACCTGTCCCGCCCGAGAAAACGCGGTTTCGCTGACATCATCGGACGCAAGACGGCCCGTGATGTGGACTGTGGACTGGACTGGGAGCGTGGGCCTCCTCCTTATCTGCTGCCGAAACTGCCCCTCCCGCCCTGGGACGTTCCCCGGTCTCCGCTTCGTGGAATTAGGAGGGGCAATTTTGGAACTGTGATCCCTGAATTTCCCGCGATAAGCATCCGCCACGTGTCGATTATTTTTGTTCTTGTTGTATATTAAGCATATGAAAACTGGCACTGACAAATGTGGATATGTCCACCTGTTGAAATTGTCCGATAACTTATCCATGCGGACGTGAATATTTCCGATTTTGCTTGCATCCTAACATCTCCAAGAACAACCCTCCTCAAATCAGCCGCAAAAAAAAAAAAAAAAAAAACAAAACGCCTTTACAATTGACATTACCAAAAATTAAAAATATATCGTCACTTATTCCACCAAGTGGAGAAGTGACCTGTTATCATTGTGCCGCAAGCTCTGCATGCCTATACGATGCAGTCACGTCGCGTTTCTCGTGCGCCTCCGAGAATGCGTGTGAGGAGAAGGCACTCGTGACGTGTCATATCACGTGATAACGACGCGTGAAATATTTTGATATTCAAGCGCATAGCCGGCTGGAACGCATGACTATAGTATACACCCACCCATTATAGAATCGGCGCATGAAATGTTAAGAGCTTCAGCTGGTTCCAATGGTCGGTCTAAGTTTCACTTGGAGCTTAGAACCCGCATGTTATAATCGATTAGTCAATTTTTGAAACGTGCAGCCCTGCCCCGCATACCTTGGGGCTTGAAACCTCGAGGTCGATTTCAAAATCTACTCGAGTTTCACTTCGTGTTATTAGTTGAATGATTGCGGTGAATTATCACATCTACTCGATCATTATTTGTTATTACGATTTACTAACCACGACTCGTATTTTGATATACGAAGAATATGCAATATTAAAAAAAAAACTCCTAATCATGGATATCGCATGAAATAATATATCGACTAGCAGGTTTCAAATTTTACATTCATCATTGGGCCACGTAATAACGTAGGATCACGCGCAAATATATAACAAGAAAAACACAATGACTTATTTCAAGCTCCACTAGGAATCGGTTTCTCAATTTACGGAACATAAAACCTACCGGGCTATGCATATCCTAAAAATTGAAACCTGGACCGATGGTATGTTCTCGGTTCTATCTTGGAATTATACACACCCATTATGAAATGCTTTATTAAATTTTAGGTATTCCATAAATGTATCTATAAATTTTGAGATACCCCATGTCCAATTTCAAAGTCAATAATATTGGGGTATAGTTCACACTCCCTATCGTCGGGAAAGCACGAAGGTTCTTTGGATGTCGGATGGCTTTTATAGCTTTAGCTCATATTCATTTGGTAGTTTGGGCATTGGTCCATGAGTAGTCACCGCTTTATATTATCTCTTTCACTCAGAATTGAAAGTAATATAACCGAGAAGTGCGTAGTCTTAATTATAGTAGGATCCTTCACTTGGATCTTGATAAAGTTTAACTGTGAGCTAGGATTCTCGATTTTTTTTTTTTCGCTATATTTCGTTGTGATTGTAGTAGAATTTTAAAAATTAGGCAGCACATAAAAGAATCCTTTCTCCTACGTTTTCACCCTCGTGAATTCCCTGCTTTTCAGTTTTTCTTTTCTGGGCTTTTCTGGTTCTGCTTGCTGTCCTCGTAATCAATAGGATTTAAAGAAAAAACAAGGAGAGGAGAGAGAGAGAGAGAGAGAGAGAGAGAGAGCAATGTATAAAAAAGTGGCACGAGGGTGTGCGCATGTGAGGCAAATTATTGTCGTCGTTCGGCAATGTTCATGCGAGCTCGTGGTCACACGTCTCCATCTCCATCTGCTTTTTCTTCGGTCCCGTGCTCGTTGCACTCGCCCTTGGGGTCTCCCGTCCAGCAGGAAAATCCCGAGCTGCGCATCCGCGGCGCTGAACCTCCCATTGCTAGTTCATTCACACCGTACCATACGAGATTTTATGAGATAACAATATTGACTAAACTTAAATGATTAGTTACATCCATTATTTTATATTTATATATCCGAATGCTCCCCTTGATAAAAGAACTATAATTTTTTTAAAAAAAATTTATTACACTTATACCAATTCACACATAAACTTTTAAATTGTTTCAATTAGAGTCCTTAATATGGGTGATCCATTTTTTGACTCATATTTTGTACAAATGAGTTGTCTATGAGTTGTAAGTTATTAAAGGGTTGAGTCAAAATTGGTATAAAAAGTTAAAGTTGATTTAGATGGATTAAAAATGAGTCACACAGTTGAACCCATTTTCGACTCATCAAAAGTAGGCATGGCTTGCGAGCTTTCGCAAGCACCGGTTGTAAATGGGCTTCGAGTATATTAATTTATTTTCTTATATTTCTAAATTTTATTTTAATTTTAAATTTTTATAAGTAAAATAAAGAGATAAAAATGATATTTAAAAAATGTTCAAGAGATGGAATGTCGTCGATCGTCGCCGCCACCAACCGTTGATGTCCACTGTTGTCGCCGCATCGTCGCCCGTTGTTGAATTTTTGAGGGAAAAAAGGGAAAGAAAACATAAAGTAAAAATAAAACAAAAATACTTTTTAAAAATAGAACATATTAAAAAAGGAAAATAAAAAATTCTTTTTTTAAAATTTTAAAAATATTTTTAAAAAAATTAAGAAAATTTAAGAAAAAATCGCTAGATTTGTATTGCATTAAAGTGTTTTAGCATTATCATTTTTATTAATAAATTATAAGAAATAAAATCTTTCATGATTTGCTTAATTTTTTTTGTTGGAAATATATATAAGTGTTTAAATAATACCCGTATTAAAAGATGTTTAAATAATATGATCTTGTCGAGTGGGGTATGGGTGGTTAGATTTTTACTATATGAAAATGGGTCAAAATAGGTAAATGGATTAATATGGATAGGACCATATTCTACCCGACCCACCTTTTTGACAACAATTAAGTCTTAAAACTCTTTACATTTTGTCAATATAGTCAATCCAGTCAATTTTAATCGAAAATTCTTACGTTGATAAATTTTTTTTAATTTTTACTATTTTTATTAATTTTTTATGTTTATATTTTATTTTATTTTATTCCTTTTTTTTTTTTCTTCTTCGACAACTGGTAAAAGGCAACTACTAGTGATGGTAGCCCTTGCTTGAGGCCGGCAAGGGCCCTTCTCGCCAATTCTCTACGAGGGCGACCCTTGTTGGTCGTAACCGGTGGTTAGTCATTGGCCATTCTTGAGACCCAGAAATTGGTGGAGGAAGAAGGAAAAAGGAAATAAACAAATAAAAAATATTAAAAAGTTAATGTTTTTATCTACACCGGCGTCATTCATGCCACGAAGGATATTTGGTATTCACGTATTGACTGTTAAAAATTAGTTAGATGGACTATATTGAAAAAATGTGAAAAGATTTATGACTATATTGGCGCAATTAAAAAGTTTAAAACTGAACCGATATAAGATCAATAAATTTAAGAAGTTTTATACTAGTTTTCCCTTGTCCATCAATTTTAATAGTAAGGCTCCGTCTATTCTACGTATAACTATATCGAATCAACTATCTTGAGATCCATATGCAAATTAGAACGAAGGAAATATTTAGATAGACAGATGCGGATATGGATATATTTAGATAGATTGATCGACTCGCTCCGCACCCAATCGGAACGACATTTCAAAATGCCCAGCGTAGCGAAATCGGTGCCAAAGATCTACGTACCTAAAGCCGTTTTGGGCTACCAAGTGATGTGGGGTTAACACGAAAATTACGGGTGAAGACTCCTATTTGAATGGTGCTACCTAACCCATCTTCCTTAGTCCTTATCATATATCTCCGAATGTGAAAACATTAGGGAAAAAGGAAAAAAAGAAAAAAAAAGGAGAAAGATAGGATTATTCCCAAAATAAAATAAAATAAAATAAAATAAAATAAAATATAATCAAATCAAATTAAATGATGATTCCAAAGCGAAGCGCAACAGGACACCTGGCGGGGGCAAAATGGGAAACCCGAAAGTCCCCCGGCCGGGTCACGTATAAATGAGGCCGTTGGATCGCTGCGGTCTAGCCATGACGGATGACTCAGCACTGCTGCTGATGACTCTTCTGTTGTGAAGCACTTTTTAACTCTGCTATCCAGAAAACTGTTCATATCGACTTCCACTTCTCACTCTACAACTCTCATCTTATCTGCTGCTGCTGCTACTTCACTCTCTCTCTCTCTCTAGAACTTTCGCAATCTCTGCGTATAGTCGGTCGATCGATTCGCTGATCGGAGTTTCGTTCGCTCAGATCTCTCCGTTCCCGCGGCCCCCATGGCTTCCGGACAGACCGTCTCGGCGATCCTCTCCTCTTCCGTGCTGGAAGATGATGTCGAGTCCTCCGACGGCGCCGACGATCCGTCCCTCGACGGCCAGCACAATCCTCATGCTCGCGGAAACCTCTCACGGCTGTCCGTGTGCAACAGCAGCTTCTCCTGCGCCGACGACGACGTGGACGTGGGCGTGGACTTGGACGTGGACGAGGACGAGGACGAGGACGAGGACGAGGAGGGCGTGTACGCGGATTTCTACGGCGGCGGCGGGGGAGGGGCGGATGATGCGCACGGCGGGGTTGGCGCGGCGGCCGTGGTGTCGAGCTACCTGTCGAGGTTGTCCGTGGAGAGCTTCGACGGCGACGCCGACGAGGAGCTGTCGGACGAGAAGGAGCGGCTGCCGGGCGGGGAAGCGGCTGAGCTGACGTCGGACTCCGGCGAGGAGAGGGAGTGCTACTCGCTCCCGGCGACGCCGCCGAGGCGGAGGAACCGCGGGGGCTGCGGAGGGGGCCCGGCGAAGTGGAGCTCGGAGGGGCTGAAGGAGTACGCGAGCGAGAGTGAAGGTCGGGCGTGCGGGAGGGCGAGGAAATACGCGAGGAGGAGGATCATAAGGGAGAGGTTCGTGAGCAGCAGTGGTGGCGAGAACAACAAGCTCAAGAGAGACGAGCATTGCTGCAATAGCTTCAGCGGAGAGAGCGAAGGAGGCGGAGGACTGATGGTGATAACGAGGCCAAAGGGAGGGAGGAGGAGCTTGTGCATGGACTTGGAGGAGGTGAAGGCGTGCAGAGACCTGGGGTTCGAGTTGGAGCACGAGCGGATGGTGGAGATGCCGAATCGGCTCTCCATGTCCGGATCCACGCTGGACACGAGCAGTGGCGGGAATTCTCCGATTGGCAATTGGCGCATTTCGAGTCCTGGTAAGCACGATCAGTTGAAGCCGTTGTCTTATTAGGCCATTATCGGAGTAGTAAAAACTCTTGACGGTTTGTGGAAATTGGATGCACTTGCAGGGGACGATCCGCGCGATGTGAAGGCACGGCTCAAGGTCTGGGCGCAGGCAGTGGCGCTCGCATCCACGTCTCGACATGGCAACTGAGTTTTTCGTCTCTTTGGGCTAAATCTTTTGTTTTATAATTTTCTGTTTCCTCCTTGAAATGCTACTTCTCTCCTTTTTTTTTTAATATAAATTTTCGGGGGGTGGAGATTGGGGGAGAGGGTTCTTCAATCTTCTACTCTGCAACTGGAAGAGCATCTTTCACTTTTTAGGGATTGATTTCTTCAGAGCTTGGCGTTTTTCTCTCCAGCAGTCCTTCGATTGGGTTTCGGGGATTGCGTGGTCTTCGGGGTCTTTGGCGATCCTGTTCTTTGATTATTACTCCTCGTTGTTCATCGCTTTCTGTACATAATATCATCATCATCATCATCATCGGATGTGAATACAATAAGAATTTTGTGCAGGGAATTGAGTGATCTTTGGGTCTTGGTCATAGACTTGGTGATTCGAGGGATCATGGGACCAACAAAAACATGGCCTCTCATTGCGTTTCACCTTTCCTTTTTTTGGTATGTTAGACTGGATTTGGAAGAGTGAAGGGTCTGTTTTAGTGTCTATCATGGGAGCTTCATCAGCCGAAAAGATTCTCGGTATCGTGTTCTCTTTTCCAGAGTCCAAGAGAATCGGAAACTTGTTTGTGTGAGCAATGTGGGCAGATCTGATATGGTGGAAGTTTAGAAGAAAAAGACTGACAGACATTGCGATTCTCGATATGGTCTCGGGGTGTGACAGCACTAACCAATTTCTGAAGATCTAAGGAAAAGACTGTCGGCCGCAGTAATATGTTTTGGTATGTGTTGTTTGACTGACTTGCGAGGCTAATAGCAAGTAAAAGACGACAACCTGGGGAAGGATGCTAAAGAATGAGATAAACACGTAAGACGATATTCCTGGGAAATTGAAACGCACCCAACTGATGAATTCCTGTCTCGGGAAAAGCCATTGGTTGGAAACAAGGAATAAGCATTTTTGTAATCGGTAAAGCGACCACTACGGTACCCGTGGGGAGGGCTGGTCCCAGGAGCGTTAGGAACGGTGCATAATGCCGGCCTATCTTTTGACCTAATGAAACTTTTTTGACTTCCATTAGGTTCAGGATCTCCGCATCATCCTCCGATTCGGGATGTGGATTGCATAATGTGTTTCGACGAATGATGCCGTGATGGATTACATCTCGGTCGCGCAAACCCTCCGCAACAGAGAGAGGACAATAAACAATACCTATATATCTAGGGCCATAGTGCTCGTCGGAGCAGATGGAATGTTAATCGAATTCCACTGTTCGGAACCTCAAAAGGCTACCCATGGAACACCAAACAAAGCAAGTACAAACATCAACAAAATCTTAGAAGAAATAAACCCTGTAGATAAGCACAAGGATGGAATCCCACATCACTTCGTCTTGAGTTCTTGTGTTGAATAATAACAATTTAGAGAACTCGCAAAGAATGACGAGAAAATGCCCTTTCCATCCCGTTCTCCTTAGTAGTCCCTTCTATATTTCTGACACATATGATGATGTTGCTCTGCCCATTTAGCAGGAACACCTTATTTTACAAACCAATCTTAGAGCCTTCAAAAATTGCCAATAGGGATAATCAATCAGAGAGAGCCCTAATAAGTCAGCGAGTGAAGGCCAGATTGTGACAGGTCTTATCACAGGGGTAAGCGCAATCAAGGGCTTTAACAGTTGCTCTATCGAAGAACCAGTCTCCTACGGATTCAGCAACCCCCTGCACGAGAAGAAAATCGGGATATGAATGTGCATAAAATTAGTTAAATGCATTAGGAAGCTATGGCATCTCGGCAACATTCACATGAGCACTAACAATCCTACCATAAAGGAACAAATGGAAAACCTCAAGTCTGCATGGTACCTTCTGCATACAAATTACTGTGTATTGTTATGTTCCTAAAGATGTTCGCTTGTTTATCATACCTTATTTCCAATAAGGGGAGAATCACTGGCAAACCATGTGTCCTGTCTCTCGGACTGGCAATGAGCAAAACAGGAATTGATAAATAAACCATTTTGATCAGACCTCGAGAAAGTTTTTATTGCTTCGAGCATTTGGTTCCTGAAATCTGCATTATCAAATGGACAAAAGGGAAGACCCCAGTAAGTATTTGGGGGCTGCCCTCAATCTAATGGACCGCATAAACAAATCAAATTACCTTGAAAGAACTGTATCTGTGACGAGTTACAACGTGCATGGTTCATTTTGCAATCAGTCCAAGTGCCATGAGGATCGGCTGATGGTGGAGCCAAACTTTGTTGGACCTATTGAAAACATTTCAAGAGATGAGACTTTTTCAGCACCAAAGGGTCCGTAGAATGCAACTGTGCCAAGACGTGGATTTAACACTCCAAAAGAGTAGGCAGTGTTTTATTTTACGAGAAGTTCAACAACAGTTCCATTATGCAGTAACCCACTTTTAATTTTACCAGTGAGAAAGAAAAGCAGTTGAAACCATGCATTTTCAATTGCTAACTTGTTTATATATATATCTGCCTCTTGAATGTTGAAGGTAGCAGAGGAGCAATAATGGTTCAACTTCATTGACAGCATCATCCTCTGAACCTTATGATGGCCCTCTCAAAACTAAATGCAATATTAAAAACAGGTTTACCAAGTACAGTTATCTGAGGGAAGAACACACAAAACAAGAAAAGCTTACCTGCCATGCGTCATAGGCGGCATTTAAAAGAAACAGCGGAGTCTTAATGTTTGAAACCAAATTCTGTGGGAAGAAGCACTGAGAGAGAGAGAGTGTGTAAGGTAGGGGTACTCTGCAACAACAATGAAATTTTCCATAGTAAGTATAGAAGTTAAGAGAAGAGTACCGAAGTTGGATCCAGATGGCTGGTACAGGTACTCGGCAGATTTTCTTTCACATCCTAAAACAGTAAACCAGAATTATAAAATTGGAAACCCGAGATATGCAAAGATGACAAAGTTATTCAATCGTTCACCACCCAACTTGATCTAGAGAACAGAGTTACTAGCATAAATTACCACACCCATTAAGTTAACATATAGACTAAAGCCCATATGAAGAATTCTTGTAAAATCCATTAGCATCTGTCACAAATAAAAACTAGAAACCCTGAAGGAAAGCTACTATAAATTTCAAGAAGCAGTGAAATGCAACCTGCAAGGTGACTACACCATTGAACATATTCCGAAGAGCACGGCCCCCAGAAACATCTACTCTGCATTGAGAAATAAAAAACTCTCAGACAAACAAAAACTCTAAGCCATTTGATGAAGACACTAAGAACCCAAAAGGGAGCTTCATACGCATCAAGGAACATTCCCGCATCACTTAAGCATTTCACTTTGGTAGTCTTTGGGAATAAGGTGCCGAACTCGTCGCAGTGCAATATAGATGCCAGACCCCCAGCAGAGCATCCAGAAAGAAGAGCCTGCAAAAATCTAATGATGAATTGACTGAAGCTGAGAAAGGCTGCTGAAAGCAATTGGAGGAAGTCTCAAATACCTGATCAGCATTCTTCATTCCCTTGGACATCAACTCGTCGATTGCTGCCAACCAGATTTGCTGTCCTCGAAAGTAGAGCTGTGCAGCCTGAAATGACAAAAAATTATTCAGGTAAACTCCCAATAAGTTAAATTGCTTTTACGCTTTGATTTAGAAAACACACACGCCCATGAGCAAACGCACACTCTCTGTGAGCATGCCATGCACACACTAGTTGTGTGTGCACTTGTGTGTGAAATTGGCATTAATCAATGACTTGCAACCTAAGGATTAGAATGCAGCTAAAAGAGGTCATGTATACAGGAAGACGATTGAAAGTTCCCCTATCAGGGAATGTGCCAGCGTGCCACACAGAAGCAGGTGTGTTTCATGTATCATTTAAATATTTGGCTGGCCTATGATGTAGACTCTTATGACGGTATACTAAGACAACGGCAGTAGTCATTTCAACCGAACAATAGAGAATACAAAAGCTTAGAATCTTCCAGCCAACCTCATCCTGGCCTGCTCCATTGAAAGAAGCCCCATCGCAATACCGTATCTTTACTCTGTTCCAATTGAAAAAATCTGCCAGCAAAGCACAATCTCTCCATATGACATTTCCAAGTTGAATAAACTAAAGCAAATAATCGTTTTGAGACAGGTTGAATCGTCAATGGATTTCAAATACCAGGGTTTTCTTCAGCTTTATTACTCAATATTCCTGTGAAAGGTAATTGCTTCTCCATAAACTTTGATGAACCACGACGGGTAGTTTTTCTGTAAACACAATTCCTCACTGTATTGCACCATCCCCCGCCCTACATTAATGTAGGACAACATAAAACGGCTTCTAGAAAATACAGAGAGAAAAAAATCAAGAAGCTGAGTGCTATGAAGAACTGAGAGAGAAAACCAAGCAAAAGAGAAGAAATAACATAAGTTTGCAAAACCAAGTAGCCTAAATATGCTCTTTCAAATCATATAACATAAAGTCCATTCATCAAACCTCTAAATGGACGAGCCAACTGTTTGCACCAGATCCAGAGCCTCTGTCAAGATGATAACCGGGCAATGTACCATCTAAGCAGACTGAACATTATAGAACAAGATTAAATAAGAACCTCAAGCATCAATATTCAGCTTCCAATATTGTCAAAAACCACCAGAAAAAAGAAAAACCAACTCTGTCATTCTACAGGGAGCTCAAACGAAAAAGGAAAACAACCAATTGCACGAGGGGGATAGGAACAGAAAAGTGGATCAACCAAAACAAAAAATCTCGAAGAAATAAGACGCAAGCCCGTCTTGATTATGTGCGCAATAATCAATGTCTGGAAAAGCGAGAACAGATTTTAACCAGGGACACAAAAATAATGCAGCTTAATAAACAAGGAAGACCAAAATCTTGTAAATCCATAAGTTGCTTACGAATGAAGCGAACCCAGTCTACTCCCCATACATAGAAACACCAACATTCTTTATGAGCAGAAAGTCATAAAAAAAAAAAAAAGAGGTCAAGAAAAGTCTACCAGCTCCGTTAGCAGCAGCACCCTGAATGAGAGTGAGGCCAACCATGAGGGGCTGCGAAGTGGAGGACGAGACTGCATCGCTCTCCAAGTAAGAGAGGAGACTCTCCCTTTCCCTGAAATCCTCAAGACCCTCCTCAGATCTGCAGAATGCAAACCCAAAAGCGAAACACAGAAACCATCCCAACATCATCCTTCTCAGGTTCAGCTCCATTCTTACTTTTTGCCTCTATTTGCGCAGGCTCCCAAGAACCCTCCTTTCCTTTCCTCTCCTTTCCTTTCCTTGGGGTACTTTTCACTGCTAGCACCTCAGTCGCCCCCAGGAAACAATCATTCTTCGGTGGATTATTTTATAGGAAAAAATGTCCGAGCCCAAGGCGCGATTTTTTACTTTTTTTTTTTTTGGGTCAGACAAGGCGGGGTTGTCTTGTCGCTACTTCGATACTTTCCATCGCGGGAAGATTTCTCCTTCCCTTTTTTAATTGAGAAGCGAAAGGAAAATTCATATTCTGCACTCTGCAGGCTCTTTCCAAAACTTTGCAGCTTGTCGACATCTCCTGGATCCTGTTTTCCTAATGAGGCGACTATGAAAATTCACGCCATCGCGCGACCTCAAAGAATGCAGGACCTTCAGCTCCAAACAAAACGAAACAAATAAGAAAAAGCAAAGCTTTATCAACTTCTTCCGCTGAAGAAGAAATCTTTGGCTTTTTCTCTTTTTTTTTTTTTTTTATTGCTAATGCGATAGCGAGGGGTGGTGCTCTGTTGCTCATTGGAGTGCAACCGAGCTAGAAAAGGATTAAAAAAGCAATTTTTTCATTTTTTGTATGAACAAGAATCCCATATGCATAGAGAAGGAGACCATTGTTGTCTTCTCCGGATTCTTTTCTTCGTAAATTTCCTCTCTCCCATCAGTCTCGTGCAATCCTTACATACGCCCTCTATACGTTGGAAAACCAGACAGCTATAAATGTGCCTTCAGCTCACGTAAATCAACACACACACACACATATATATATATATATATATATATAATACAGAATTATTATATTCGAATCGACGGATGTGATGACTCGTGGTTTTTTTTTTTTGGGGGGGTTTTTGTGTCTGCCATTTCTAATATTCGAAATTCAATTTAGCATGTATGGTAATAACTTCCTCAATCTAACCATTTTCGGCTGTCTTTCCCTCTTTTGCTCGGACAACAACTATAAATTACAGTGTCGCAATTTTTTTCATTAGACTATATAACCTAGTTTCTTGGGAAATCGACCCACGATGATACCTTTTTAGCCAATCGATCTATAATCTTGCAAAACTAAGTACTTACTGCCGTGTTCAGATGGACTTCTGCTTTATTTTATTTTTTTCCAATTTTATCTTAATATAAATGTTGCGATCCTGTACATTTTGACTCTTTTCTGATTCTAAAAACTCGAAACGATATACAAATGTCAATACTTAGGTTCACATATATTTTGCTGATTTATAATATATGAAGTTTCAAATGGGAAAGAAGAAAAACTACTTGTCAAATTTAATTCTAAACAAACAAAGCCAACGCACAGAGAGAACAGAGAACGAGAGAGAGAGAGAGAGAGAGAGAGAGAGAGAGAGAGCGCTTTCATCCTGATTTCCGCCGAATGCCACTAGTTCAGGTTCAACCGAGAGCGAGAGCGAGAGCGACAGGTCTTTGCCCCCACCTAACCGGCGTGCCGTATCTATAACCTAAAAACTTCCGTAATTTGCACGTCCAAATTTATCCTTGTATAGGGGAACCATCTGATCTAAGCGCACTGCAAAATCGCAATTCCAATCAAGCGCTTAAAATCGAACAACTACCTTTAGATTTGTGAAACTCATGCGTCCATCCGGATCTGCATCGCTCGTTTCGACAGGTCTGTTGTCATACAATACAATACGTCAGTAGCATTTCCTCCTCTTTTAACCAAATTTTCCTCCTACAATATGGTCAACAAAGACACTGACCAAAATCAAACGGAACTTGGGAACATAGAAGAAATTGTAATCCTGTGTAGTTCGTCAAACTAAATAACATCACTCTCCCCTGAAAAACAAATGGGGTAAGAACCATACCTGACGTGATAGGATGGAAAAATTTTATTGCAGCAAACTCAGGGTCTGCGAGGCTAGCTTGTCAACTTTGCTCAAAAGAGGAAAACTATTTCCTAATACAAGACCTGGGACAGGATTGCATCCCATAATTATTGCACAAATAAAGAATCAATACAGAAATGTAAGAATAAAAATGAATGGCGCTTCAAAAGATTGAGCCGCTCGACACCATTGCAGTACCATCGTCTTCATGGCCAAACTGATAGCGCTCATACACTTTAAACAACAACTCTCTACAAGGCACAACAGCCCCGATCTTGATGCAAGCCAAGAAAGCGCCTGAAAGCTTGCGATGGAGGCTGTAGGCCTCATCAGGTGGTGGTGTAAGCCTGTGCCTCAACATGGTTGCCCCCAAGTTCGAAATGCTTTGAGTGATATTAGCGGAACGGAAGTCATATCCACCAGTCTTCGAGAATGGCAATCCAACCACAAAGCCACCCTGAACATGAGCATCTAACATGACAACTGACTCCTCTCCTGTGAGAAACCCAAGTCTCTGGGACATCTCAATGACTGCATCTCTATCTTGATTTGCGCAGGCAACAACCTAATCAAAGAGAAAGTCAGCTTAGCCCAAACCTTAAGAAGATCGTTCTACAAATCAATCCAGCAGTTCTAGCAGTGTTTCACAAGTGGAGTAGCATTCCTTAAAGTAGTTCGAATGAATCTCAAAACTCAAGTGAATACCAATTGAAAACACTGGCATTAACAGCAAGCACATTGTAATGACTCTCATTGAAAGCTCATAGCATGAGTAAAAATCACTGCAAGCTGCATGATGATGCCAAGGTTCACTTGAACCTTTGACAGCAACAGATGGCAATTGTGGATTTCCTGCTATATGTCATGAAGCATAGAATTCCAGGAACAAAGGGAAAGTCGAGAGAGAAACAACAAATTCACCATGCGTAGATAGTCGTCCACAAAACTCTTAGGGTAATCACGAGCTGCTCCGAAGTCGATGAGATTAATTGTTCTTGTAGCCTCATCATACAAAAAGTTGCTCCAGTTAGGATCGGTCTGCATCAGGCGAGCATGTTATAAGCAAAGGATGACAAGAGCAAATTATTAACAGAAAGCACCTCAATAAAACTCCTGATATGGCCAAGCTCTCTCCCTCGTCACCGGGGTAGGATGACTCTCAAAGAAAGAACCGTATGGAAGGATTGCTCTATGAACAACCACATAAAGTTTCTGCCAGACTGGCAGAAGAACAAAAAAGTTCAAGAATGTGTTTTAATTAAGTACAGACAGCAGAGTATCCAAAAGTTACTGAAGACCAAGCAACTGCTCGATCCAACTATGATTCGCCCTCCTGCAACATAAACTTTGTATACGAGTTTGCCAGTAGCCAAGTTTTATAGCGGAGGTAACTGTAATGAGAAGGCCAGACGGAAGTGGGACTTCATAAGAAATGAACTTAACCATGTCAAAAGGCACACCACAATTCTCTCCCACCATGAATGGTGCTCTTTAAGTTAAATTCTAACTTACTAATGAAACAGTCTTTATAAGTCAGGCACAATGTTCTCCTCCTTTATCAGTCGGCACAAAGTTCTAGCTTCTAAGACAAAAAATTCGAGCGTGTGCGTGCAGGGAAAGTATCTGGGGAAACCTAGGTTTGAACACATATCGCGGATGAAATGAAAGAGGTTGCTAAAGAAGAGCTTGCCTGCATGAAACGGAAGACAAATAGCTCCATTAAGGTGATTTCAAGCAACTTCTTCCCAACATAATTACGAGTTTCTTGGTCAAGTAATGCCACCTTATCAATTGGAACACCTGCCACATAGGAGGAAACTCATCATTATGTCATTGACAGTGCTTACTTCCAATACTTCTCCAATCAAGCTTCACCTATCCAACGACAATCAACAACCAAATGTGAAAAAGAGAAAATATTCGATTCTAGTCCAGCAAAAGGAAATACTATGATTTCTAGTACAGTTAGGACGGCATATGCAGCATGATTTAAAAATTACATCCCAATAATACTGTGAAATTCCAAGATTTAGTCTTAACAGCACCCTACACAATGACCACCTTGACTAGAAATTTACATTGTGCAGCCGCGATAGCGGTACAAACCAGTAGAACCATTTGGCTACAGCGGAAAAGCAATAACACAGTGCAAGGAACTTCAATAAAAGACAAGTCTAAAATGATTGATACCTTGAAACACTGATTTTGCTACTCTGCAGTTCTGCCATATTGTGCAGTAGCAGTTACATGAGCAGCAGTTTTAATCATTGGCCAAATTTCTCCAAGTACTTTTCATGAAGATGGTAATAAGAATATAGTTGAAGATTGATCCACTTTTGTCAAAGCACCTTTCACGGTGGAAACAAATAAATAAATAATTAATTAATATATGGCGGTGGCCATCAGGCAGCGGTTTTAGTCTATATATAGGGCTCTTTGTCTCTTATTTGATATACTCCTCTAAGAAATGAAAATGTGATTGTTGTAAAAAAAAAAAAAAGCCCTATGAGGCTATGATGAGAGCTAGCCTTGTAGGTCTTTTTATTTATTAAGTTTTATATCAAATATCTTTTTTATTTTTCTAGTCTTGCCATTATTTCTCTATATTTCATACCTAAATACACACACTTGCACACACGCTTCTGCAAATACCCAACAGTGGTATCGAGAGCCAGGTTCGTTCGGATGGTTTTGGGCGTTTGTCCTCACCATCCTAAACAAAAATCGAAGCCAAAGCCCAAGCCCGTGCCACAGCCTACAGAGATAGAGTCGGAGCCGGAGCCCGAGCAAAGGCCAAAGCCGAGCCGGGCCGGAGCCGGAGCTAGAGCCTAAGCCAAAGCCCGGGCTGGAGCTAGAACCAAACTAAAACAAAGGCCAACGTCGCCGCATGAACAAAAACATCCAACTATAAGCGTGCACGACAAAGGTTACCCATCTCTACATTCGAAGGGAACAACTACAACTAAGAGAAATAAGGGACATCATTGAAGAAATACATGAAAACTTGAAGAAAAATGCAAGTGTTTTAGCAAATCAACTATGGAAGGATGCAAGGGTTCTTGAAGCAAAGATCGTCAAAAAGGCAAGTGAGACGAACTACAAGAAGAATTTCTAGCCAAGTTTCAAATGATACAAAGCATGCTAAGAGTATCACAAAAATGGATCAAGGAGGAGTGTTGAAGATTGATACACTTTTGTCAAAGCACCTTTGGCGGTGGGGAAAAAAATAAATAATTAAATAATATATAGCGGTGGCCATTAGGCAGCGGTTTTAGTCTATATATAGGGCTCTTTGTCTCTTATTTGATATAATCCTCTAAGAAATGAAAATGTGATCGTTGTAAAAAAAAAAAAGCCCTATGAGGCTATGATGAGAGCTATCCTTGTAAGTCTTTTTATTTATTAAGTTTTATATCAAATATCCTTTTTATTTTTCTAGTCTTGCCATTATTTCTCTATATTTCATACCTAAACACACACACTTGCACACACGCTTCCGCAAAAACCCAACAAATATAAAGAATCTACCTAATAAGTTTCTTCAAATATTAGTCTAAGTTCTCTGCATTCAATCAAAATTACCTTAAAAATCAGCGAATCATCTCCACAGACAAGATTTTAAGGTCTGTCCTTCCCATTCCACGTGTTCTTCTAGTACTAAGCAGGGAAATACAGAGCTTCAAAAAACTCAAAGCAAGCATCAGTTTCATCCATTTCTTAAACCCTTACAATGAAGCATTCTAGTTTGCTGTATACTCCATACGAGTGAGAACGTAAGGGTATCGACAAAATTAATGCTGAAAAAATTTAATCCAGTTCCCTTCCCATACTTTCTATATCCTGTGTTTTACCGGTGCATTCAAAACTCAGGTCCCATCGTTTTATGTTCCCCTTTCTGTTCACAGTGATTTTGCTCCCATTTTACTATAATTGAACAAGCAGCCAAGAAGGAAGTAGATTAGTATCCATCAACAGTAGAAGTACTAACTGCTGAAGTGCTACAGTATACCCTCAGAGTAGTCATTCATAAAAATAATAGTACCTTGAACAAGCTCCGTAGTCAGAACTCTCTTGCTTGAAATGTTATCCAACACCATTGGCACATAAAACCCTTTCATGCCAGATAGAAGGTCTCGGAACCTTTTTTGATTACTTGCCTCTAGTTCATAGTCACATTCACGAGACAATTCCTCTTTAGCCACCTGCGAGAAGTATTGGGAATAAATTTACCCACTGATTTTGTGATTCCCCTCCTACATGTTGATAGTCAACCTTCTAGTGACCTAGATTAGTTGGTTTCTTAAGAATTAAAAGAAGAGTCTGCAGACTCCATTCAATTCAACATCTCACGGAGAATCCTTAGGTAAACAAAAACAATTAAATTAAAGATAATGATTTGTTCTAGCAGGGGTGCATGGAGGACAAAGGTCCTCCCAATCACTCCCAGCAGTATAGGGACAATGATACTAAGAAAATAAAAACAAACATTTAGTTACCTTCATAGCCCTGTCAAGATAAAGTCCTTTTGGAATCAAATTTGTATAATCCAAAAGAAGTTTTACATTCTCAATGTCACTCTCAATACTATTTGCAACACCAGGATATTGAATTTTCATTGCAACCTGCAGGCCATCCTTCGTTACAGCTCGATGAACCTGAAATCATTCTAAGAACTGTAAGGACGAGATTATCGAGCCCAAACAAGATTACACAGAGCTGCCCTATGAGGGCTATCCATCTTGTGGGATTTCGTGCAAGATTAGAGCATTCAGGTTTTAGGTTAGACAAATCTTCATAGGATATATACAAGAATTAGAGGAGAAGTGCAAATATATGCACATGAAATTTCTGAAGAGAATGAAGCAACATGGCATTCAAAAAAGGGACAAAACACAAGACCAACGATAAAGAAGACAGAAGAGAGCAAAAAAACATGCTATAGAAGGTGTCTCAATTAAAAAAAATGCTAAGTGAAATGTAAAGTTCGTATAACATCTCACCCTTGACCCTCCAGAGATTCAGAAAGTCAATAACATAAAAGCAGCAGAAGTTTCAAACTTAGAGAAAGCATATGGAAAGAGTTACAATGTGAAGAGAGACAGATGCTAATCAAATTAGACATAATCAAAACTATTCAATTTTGATGACCTGGCCAATGCTTGCTGCAGCTAGTGGTTCATAATCAAAACTACTCAATTTTGATGTCCAATTAGGACCTAATTCAGCATCCAAGACTTGATTGAGCTGACTTCTAGGCATCACATCTGCTCCTTCACGAACAATGTCCAGAGCCGCCAAAATCTATGCGTGAACAAAATGCAAAACTATTTTGGTGTGAGTGTATAGAACATGAGTTTGTTATAAGAACCGACAAAGCAACAGCCAAGCATAATGGAGAGCTATGGTACCGGGGCAGGCACAAGAGACTCATCTTGTATGCTCAACATCTGTCCCAATTTGAGAGCGGCCCCACGCATCCTACATAGAGCAATAGCCAAGCGTTCCGCATTGCTTTCGGTTAAAAAAGGAGAGAGAGCAGATTGCTTGTCTTGTTCTTGCGGTGACCCGTACCACGAGCCTCCTGGTAGATTCCTGAATGGTTCCCCATGCAAGACCAGCACCTAGACCAGCAAACCTTAAGCAATTATAGGGTTTAAGTTAGGACTCAAAAGACCAATTCACACAATTAAAAAGTCAACTTTCAAATCTTCAAAGAGATGCGCCTATAACCCCAACCCTGGTCATAAGTAAACCATAATGGGGATGTCAGAATTGCTAGGATTATGCATCGGCATATCTCAGAGGGACATGCAATAAATGCCAGAATATTTCTGTAAAGTGCTAAAATTTGTTTAGTCCAGTTTGCTCCAGACATGATTGCAATGCTTTCTACAATGTGTAGAAGCCCGATCTATCTATGTGTTCCGATAAATTGCAGATTTCATCTGAAATAAAGACAAATCATGTCATGACACTTTATGCAGGACCTCGTACCCCGAATTTCACACTTAAGTAGACATCAATCACCATGCAATCTGAATTACCTAAGGGCCTTTGTCCTGTAAGCAACAGCACTGAAGTTCGCCTCTATTAAAATTGTTTCTGTCAAAACTATCTTCAGCCCCCTTAAGACGTAAAATGCATTGTAAGGCGATAATCGCTCAGGATGAGTTAGCCTAGAACGAAACAACGCGTAGCACTTTCCCCAAAATTTCAACTCTGACATTATATAGTCAACTAGTCAACTATAAAACACAATCAAACTATAAAAATTGCAGAGAGCCCGACAATACTCACCCAAGCGCTCTCGAGAAAGGCGTCGCAGGGACTCTCCTCTCCCTTGGCTTCCGCCTTTTCGCTGGTGCCGGCGGCACCACTATCTCTCCACCTCCTACATCCACCACATTCACCTCCTCGGCCAAGCTGTGAGTCTTATTCCCTTCCGAAACAGCTTGATCATCTAATTTCTCCACAGAATTACCCGTTTCATCTGCATTCCTATCCGCCAAATTCTGAGAACCAGGATCATTCACTCGCACAACCTCCGCATTATTAACTTCCCTATCATCACCAATCAGATGCTTTTGCTCTAAATCACCACTGGATTGGGCCGCTTCAGCTGAACGGTCAAAGTAGACGACGGATTCCCTCGGCCTAGGCCTAGACAAGTCGCGGACCTTGCCCCTGGTGAGGCCCGAAAAGTCCGTCGCCGAAACAAGGGCTTGCTTGGCGGTGGATCGGATTAGCCCTTCGATGTCGCCATTTCGAGCGGTTTCGATGACCGGCGAGCGCTTGGCGATCTCTCTGGCGACGAGAGACAGACCATTCACGAGCCGGTTGAGGTCCTTCAGCCACGCCATTCTCATTTACGGACGTCCCTTTTGACGCGAAACAGAGAGCCAATGGAGCTGCGAGGAAAATCCGGCTGAGCTGCGACTGAACCGACGGGCCAGACGCGCAACGACGGTGCTCGAGGGGTGGCTTCCAAATCAGGTGTTCCGAGCACGGAGGAGCTACGTGGGGTTTGTCACCGCCATGAAAGTTCGAGGTGTGGAAACGCACACCGAAGCCAGAGTTGCAGGTTTGACAGTTTTAGAACCGGCGACCCGGTGGTCGAGTCGGATCAGGGACCCGACTCAATTTGCATTTTCAGTTATTTTATCTCTCTCTCTCTCTCTCTCTCTTTTGGAACCAGAATTCAATTCTCTTTTGGCTATTGACCAGAAATCCGGTTTCGTACAGAACCTCGGTCTTTAGCGATTTGCATTTTCAACTTTTTTGACCAAACTGAAAACAGGGTTCACATTACAAAAATTAGACAAAAAAATACACCCGTCAAAGATTGTGTCTTATATGATTTAATTTTCGATGTGTCTTATATGATTTAATTTTCGATGTTCCACAATGGGTGAAAACCACGTTACATTGTGAAACTTGGAGAAAATGAGAAACAAGAACAAAACAAAAAGTCAACCATACATAAATTCGAATCACCCAATTGCCCCTTGATTTCAAAAAATCCAAATTCATTTACGGTATAAGTTATTAGTATCACGAAAAACCCTAAATCGATACGCATGTGATAAATTTATCCAAAATTATTTTTTGACCACAAAAAATCTTAAATTGGTATACGTACGATAAATTTACTTCAAATTATTTTTTTTATCAATAAAAATTCTAAACTTGTACATCTCGTGATAAATTTACTCTAAACTAATTTTTTTTATCAAGAAAAATTCAAACCGATATACATGTGACAAATTTATCCAAAATTATTTTTTGACCAAGAAAAACCCTAAATTGGTACACTTGTAATAAATTTACCTCAAACTATTTTTTTATCACTAGAATCCTAAACTGGTACATCTATGATAAATTTACCTTAAATTAATTTTTTTTACCAAGAAGAACTTAAACTCGATATACATATGACAAATTTACCATCCGTTAAATTGGGTTAATACCACGAAAAATCATTAATACATATGTGATAAACATAAGGTAAAAACCTCAAACTATTATATCCATAAACTACCACATGTCATCCAAAAAAGCAATTTGAAAGTTAGATTTAACGAAAACTAACGCATGGATAAATTTATCACATGTGTACTAATTTGAGATAAGTTTGTCACAATTGTGATAAAAAAAATAATTAAAAGTAAATTTATCACAGGATGTACCAATTTAAAATTTTCCGTGGTATTAACCCTAAGTTTAATTTGTGTACGAGACATAAAAATCACTCTTAACTTTAGTCCAACTTTTGATGGCACGCTCAGATAAGTAATAGCTATGTCTTAAACTAAACATTTCGATCATGAACTTACTCAATATGAGTAATATTAATACTCCAGCCAAACATTTCGATCAATCCCGGGTGCGTAACACGAGATAAGATCGTCATGGAATGCATCAGCCAGGCCCCAAGTAGACTGATCTTTAATTTCTTTATTTTTAAGTAGAAGAAAAGCAACTACTACTAGCAATCGGAGTCATCAACACCTCTAGGATTTGCAAAAGTCGCAAAAAAGAAGCCGAGAAGAGACAGCCGATTCTGCCCCCCGGATGGCTCAAAATTCCTATGTAACTTTTTCGACAGGAAAGAAGCTTAACTAATTAAATTCCGCTTGACTGGCCCGGTCCGCCAGTTTGATCGTGTCTACTCCTATGTCTGAAAGTACGTTTGACGCAACACATTCTACATATTTAGAATCAAAATCGATGACCATCTGTTATGTCAACAAGCAGTGCAAACATTCAGCACGCCAACAAGAAGTGTCCGACCATTGGGAGTCCTACATCAGAGCCTCAAAAGACTTCGCACTTTGCATTATCAGAGTCGCACGAGTAAAATTACGGGTCATTTGAAAATTCACTTTCCTTGTGAAACAATTGCGAGACAGAACCCAAATTTCATGGGCTACCACAAAAGTCAGGAGTCTCTAAGAGAACATGAACTTCCAGTTTAAAAAAAAATCTGACCCGACAAAGAGCTGTCGTATGAAACTTGACAAAACCGGAACACATTACCAAAATTTGTGCTCCGCATTGCAACCAGCCAGCTCATGTGAATCAAACATCCAGGGGAAGCTCCCCACAGTTCACAATTCTGCATGGCTGCCGAGGCACATCCGATCGACTTGTCTCCTGAGATTCAAGTTTCCGCACAACATCCATCCCGTCAATGACATGTCCGAACACAACGTGGCGATTGTCCAACCATGGAGTCTAACAAGAATATAGGAAATGAAAAATCGTTAGATACGGGGAACTCTCGCGCTTTAATAATCATCTAACCTCACAGTTGAACTTTGACAACACTCATCAAGCTACAGTATAGAAGGACAGATGGCATAGACTAGTGCAAAAAGAGCCCTTAAAGAATTCAAGTAGCCTCATGCATAAAACTTACTATGAAACAAGGCAGTCAGCATTAAAGCCTCAAGACATTGACATCAAAAAGTATCCTTCCTTGCACTTTGGATGAATTGGCGAAAGTCAGAGAGACTGCATCAGAAATGTACCGTGGTATTGTTACATTCTAAATACATGGGTCAAAAATTTGCTAATGCAAATATTAGTCATCGGTTAAGCAATATCACCTTCACAGTGCATATGAAAAATTGGCTCCCATTAGTGTTAGGGCCAGCGTTAGCCATGCTCAATACTCCAGGTCCAACATGCTTCACTGCAATGGAACAAGACAGCATATAACAAATGCTTCTCAAACTAACACGTCACCCATCTATCGGACAAATGCAACCAAGGTAAAACCACAAGGAAATGCATTTACAATGCTTGCACTATAGTTCCTTGTTAAAATGAAGGGAGCATACATGCAAAGTTCTCATCTTCAAAACTTGAACCGTAGATGCTCTTTCCTCCAGTTCCCTGCAAGCCAACCGAAACAGAAAATTAAATTTCATGAGAGCAACACTTCGCCACACAAGAGCACTGAAATAATTTCCCTCCACCCCCTCGCACAAAAATAGAGCAAGAGAACCCACATTTCCTCTAGTGAAATCCCCTCCCTGGATCATAAAATCCTTAATGATACGATGGAAGGAGCATCCTTTGTAGCCATATCCCTTTTCACCTGCACGAGAATTTCACAAGTTAAAGAATGGAATGCACCATACCAAAAATCTTTTTCCAGAAAACAGTGCCTCTTTATATTGAAAGCTTGCCTGTGCATAAAGCACGGAAGTTCTCAACAGTTTTTGGAACATCATCTCCGAAGAGGCCAATGACTATTCTACCACCAGGTTCTCCCCGATTTCCACATCAAAGAAGCATTTGTTTGTTACTTTCGCCTGCAGACCCAAGTCCTAAAGCAGCATAGAATGCCAAACAGCACATGTGTCAATATCAAAATGAAAGCTAAAATCACTAAAGCCATAAAGATCATGCACCCTGTACAAATGTCAACTATGCAAACAGATCACCAACAAAGGTTGGAGTTACATTGCATGCTGTCAAGAGGGTATTTCAAAAGAAACAACTAAAACAAGACATTGTGGCAGGTTGATTACTGTAAAAGCTAAATTCAGCCACCCAGAAAATTATGCTTCCTTTGGTTTCTAAAAATTTCCACAGGTTTACGTTATTAATTTCATTTGAGAATGCAAAAACATTCCAAAAGGCTTTTGAAAATTAGCGCTGTTAACTGAAGATTGCTGCTTAAAGTTATTGTTCTCGTTCCAAATGAAAACCAGGAGTTTGCTAAACCGAAAGGAAAGGCTCTTCCATGATTTTGATGAGATGTAAACCTTCTTTTTAATATTGTTATTTCCAAAGAAAGTACTTGGGTCTCCGTAACAATCATTTTTTCAAGAACATAGAAAGCTAAAAATAGTTTCGTGACGACCAAAATTGTCTTCTAAAACCAAGCTGTCCCTTGAGTTTCCACATGTGAGCATCAGCTGTGTTGTTTCTTACTGAGAAGCTCTGGAAATACAAGAACAACAGCACTGAAAAGAAGTGAAAGAACAAGATACTGACAGTGGCCATAGACTTGATCTCAACCATCCTGTCGTATTTGATGGAGGGTCTTTTAGAACATTGTCGGAGTGCCAAGCTGGAGGCATAGCGAGATCTAGATGTTAATCCTCTTGCCACACAGCATGTTGCCCCATACTTCCTTTGCTGCATGTTAGCAACGTGAGAGCTTGTAGGTGCCTTACCCATTTCGGTAACGTCTTTACTGTTAGTACCCTGCAAGGCCCCACGATGGTTCCATTCACATTAATTAAATGAAACATGTGTGCTAGAAGCATCGCACATGTGAACCTTGAAAGTATCTTGCATACATCATCTCGCATGAGCGCCTACCATACGCCATCCTGGAAGGATCTATGCACACATTCTGACCCAGCAGATGCTGAGTCGTTATGCAAATTTGGTTTCGCTCGCGTCTCCTACCCAATTCTAACTAAATGGGACAAATGTCCATCACTCTTTGCTCAGACTCCTAAACTCGCAAAACCGGTTCGTTTTTTACTAGTCTATCAGGCACAGACACTGGAACATGTATATTGAATGGAAATAATAAGAGCGACAATGTAGAGACCACATTTTGAATTTGGAAGCAACTAACCAGAGCATCAAAACAGTTCCCGATAACACGCTGAGTACAGGCCATCCTTCCTAGTAGATTAGCAAACGCTTTGAGTAGGAAACCACAAGAAGCTCCGAATTAGAACCACATTGCGCATCTCGACAATCCATCTCTAAACCAAATCAAACAGCTGAGCTACCGCTTCCAACTTCTAACCGTAGGAGAAACAGTTCAAATGTACTACGACTAGTCGGCTACGATTAACTCAAAATGATCGAGTCAACAATTCCTCCAGTTTCGTCGCTTAAAGCTCTAATCCAGATAGTTCAGTCAACTCAAAAGCCATTCATGCAAGCACCGACTCCGATTCGGGCAACGTTTCAAAATAAGGCGGAGAGAGAGAGAGAGCGCACTGCGGAGAAGAAGAGGCGGACCTTGAGGAGGAGGGGAGGGCTGTGCAAGGAGATCGCTGACGCCATTGAAATGGAGGAAGATTCTCCGTCTCTCGCTGCGAGATAGCAGTTGGACTCGCGGTTCAGATAAAGACGCAGTTATCCGATGGGAAGAACGACGACGAAATGAGCTCCCGAGAGGGGCTTAAGGGGGTTTTTCGCAAAGCATATTCTCTGTCCGTTTTCATCCATTTATCTATTTTTCCCCCAAAAAATATGGGGCCTGGTGGTTAACGTGCGCCTCGTGCGCACCGGTACCGGTACGGCCTCCTTCGGAATCTCAGACGCTGCTTCGAAGTTCACGTCCTTCCCCGTCCACGGCCTCCTGCAATCCCTTTTAACTGTTTAGAAGTTTGCGAGAGCGTCGATGGATTCGAATCTCGTTCGGACAACCGTGCCTTTTTGCTAGATCAAAGAATTTTAAACGATAAACAAAAAGTAAAATGGATTATTGGGCATGAAGTGTACATTATCTATAGTGAACACTTCGACAAATTAAGGGCATTTTCATCCAAAGATAATAATTTGAGAAAATGGGTCGAAATAGGACATTGTTTAAAGTGAATATTTCGATAGGTTAAGGGCATTTTTCGTCCAAAAATAATTTTCATTCTCTATTACTTTTCATTTTTTTTTCTTTTGCTGCGATCGATGAGAGCCCGGTGATTTTCGTTGGCGATTGGGCGTGGACCGAGACCCTTGCCAAATCTAGGTGAGGCCGCTCTTTGCCTATGGCTTTCGAGGGCAACCTTGCCTAGGGTGAGGGTCGCCTATGGGTGGGGGAGGGCGACCCTTGCCCGGTCCCTTCGGGCATCGCCACCGGTAATCAACAAAAAGAAAAAAAAATCATGAAAAGGAAAAAAGGAAAAAAAAATTCAAAAAAAAAGTCAAAGTCGAAAATGTCTTTGAAAAAAAAAGGGAAACAATTTAAAAGACGAAAATGCCTTTGATCGACTTAAAGGTCAAATCTTTCTTTGAGACCTACATAGCTAATTTATGTCCTTATTTGAAATAAGTCGCACTCCATGCCCTTGAGAAAACGAGAGACTTTCATACTTTTATTTTAAATAAAGTTCACTTCGAGTTTTTATGAGAGCATTTTATGTCATTATTTGGGATTTGGAATGATATGAAATTCTTTTTCAAAATCTAGCATTAAGGGCGTTACGAACTTACCGCGATATACGAGAGGAATGGAGAAAAACTCATGATTGGCGTGGAGGGGAAGATTTGTCTCGTGATATAGTTCAAGGAAGAGTCCGGTTCCGAACCCCGCGTTACTATTGACCCGTAGACAATATTGTAGGCACGTGTGTCTCCTTTCCTACGATGGGTCCGTTTTCGTGATTCTATTCCGGAGGGTTGACGAATTGGGGCTATTTTCCCGAGACCATTGAGGTTTCATGGCTCCGCTTCCACCGGCCCAACTCGTAGTTCGTCCACGATCCACGCCCGAGAACGCCAATGCTCCGTCACGGGGCATTCGGCGGCCCCGAAACCGACCGATCCTTGAATCGCCCACCTCGATTTCTTGAGTGCTTCCCACTCTACTTTCTCGACACAACGAGTGGTAGTACCCCCTTAAAATCCCGTCACCCCGACATGCCTCCTTGCTTCAAGACCGCATCCGGGACTCGATGCGCCCTATCCTCGGCTATGTGCACGCCAAAAGTATTATGCGACAACAACAAACCTTGAAATTCACGTAAGATAAAACAACATCAATGCGATTTAGAAAAGTACAAAAAGAGGGAAAAAAATTAGTTTCTCGGCATAAAACGGCTCGATCAAGGGAAAATGACATAAATGATCCATAAATTTTGGTCTAATATGCAATGTGGTCCATGAACTTTTAATTTGATCGATATAATCCCCGAATTTTAGGCTCAAAGTGTAATGTGGTACCCAAAAATTTGGAACATTTTCAATTTAATCTACGAACTATAAGAAAATGTCCAATATCGTCTACGTAACTTGAATTAATGGAAGAACTATATTGAACATTTTCCTATAGTTCGGAGATTAAGTTGAGCATCTTTATAAAGTTCGGGAATCGCGTTGATCAAATAAAAAATTTAAGGACTACATAGTAAATTGGGCTAAAATTACGATATTTATTATGGCCAAATTAAAAATTCGGAGATTATATTATATATTTGATCAAAATTCAAAATCATTTATGCGGTTATCTCCTCGATCAAATACAGATGACAAACCCGATCGGACGGTGGATGACTCGGGGGAGGAAGGCCCGAGCCGAACGGGCCCAATTTCCAACAAGCATCCTCGTCCATCATCAGGCACAGCCACTGTTTTTTTGTCCTGAAAACCCGGGGCGTTGACATTCTTCGAAAATTGGTGGTGGTCTGGGTTGCGGAATGATTAGGAAGCAATACGGCGAAAATCTTTTGTTTATTGAAGATCTTCGCCATTATTGCCACACGGCTTTGCGAATTAATGCCACGAAATGCGCTCCGAGATGGGCCCCCCTCCTCCTATCCCATCGAGCAATTGCGGGGACAAAAGCAATGGTCTCGATTCGGATCGACGGTGGACGTCGATTTGGACGTCTGTTGGGCTTTTTAGCTTTTTGGGTTGCTGATCGGTCTTGCAATTAGAGTAAGTCCGTCTGAAGTTTTCCTCGCGCCTTTGTCTTGTCTTTGCCAATGCGCCATGCTGCCGAGCAAAGATTTCGAGTGGCATTTTTAGATTTGGTCAGTCGTACGGCATTGATCGTTGTAATTGTTATAGAGAAGAGAAGGGAGAGACGTAAGACCGATATTCTTGCCTCCGGTGCTGCCCACGGCGCCCCTAACATCGTGCCCCATGAGTCCTTGTCCCTCGTTGCGAGCATCCTCATCCCTCGCCACAAGCCTCGGTTCGAGCAAGGACAGGCCGGCATTAACGAGTTAGATTTGACTGAAGACCCCACGAGATGTCTTTTTTTTTTTTTTTTGCAGCCTCCCTTGAACTCGAGCCGTTTATAACTTTCGGGATTTAATAAATGTTATCGGGTCCAAATGGAGGTCCATCAAGAAAACAAAAACTACGGGTCCATTGCAATGTTTTGAAATAGAGGCAAGTGTTGGGAAATTGCTTAAAAAGTCACTGACTTACTATACTTGTGTCATTTCAGTCATGTTTTGGAATAGAGACAAGTGTTGGGAAATTACTAAAAAATTCATTGTACTTATGTCATTTCAATCGTCATGCTTTAGAGTAGAGACAAGTGATACCAATTTATTAATGAATATTTTCACTTTTTCAATTAAGTTCATCGAAAAAAATTTGGCCGAAAATCACCGACATGTGAGATGTCGGTCAATCCTACGTGACGCGAACGATGTTGACGTGGATATTTGTAATAATTTGTTGAAATAATTTTTTATATTGTTTTTTTTTTGTCTTCTCTCTTTTATTCTCTTTACTCTCTTTTTGGGTAGAGGGTCGGCAAGGGTCGCCATCGACCCCTCCCGCCCACAAGCGAGGGCCGCGACCCTCACCCAAGCCCATCTCTCGCCAGATCTAGGCATGAGCCCCTACGTCCTCGCTTTGGCCATCCAAGCCGTTGAGGCCCTCACCGGCCACCGCGATTCCCTCGCCTAGCCCTCAACCCCCACAAAAAGGCAAAAAAATAAATAAATCAAAAGTCATTAAAATATTGTAAAAAATATATATTTAGGTCATTGTCGATCGTATCCGTATAAGGCGAACAGCGTCCCACATCAACGATTTTCAATCAAAATTAATTGAATAACTCGATTGGCAAAATGTCAAAAAGTTCATAATTAAATTGATATAATTAAAAGATTTAGGACCAAATTAACACGTATATAACTGGTTTAGATTTTTTTTTTTAATTTTCTTAGCAAGTGTTGATATGTGAAAAGTCAACACAACGTCGCCTCATGTCACAATACGATCCAGGTCATCTTTTTTGGTCAGAGGAGCTGTGTTCTGATTAGGATACGATATGATTCCAGCTTCTCCATGCGGCTAAGGCATATCGAATATCGATCGCATGTTCCTATGCCGAGACAAGAAACCATCGACTAGTTTCGCACGCTGGTTGACTTAACGACATGTGAGCGGCTCTCCGTTCAGTGGAGTCGGTACAACTAAGAAACTCAGCAAAGTGGGGAAGATTATCTCCTTTCTTAATCCACATTACTTGCTAATCCACTCATTAGTTCTATGTTCCCCTTTAATTTTACCGTTGTTGTTAATCGTTGATATTTACCCTATTCTAGAAAAGTTTCGAATAAGAACAAGAAGACCCGCGAGCCTTTGTGAGAGTTAAATTAACTTAAGATGCTTTACGTGATCATCGTGTCGGATCGTGACTAGGCTCGTGGACGATCGCGAAAGCTCGATAAGCAACAATCCCGGGCTTGGATCCATGAAAAAAAAAAAAACCCCGATAAAATAGAGCTGAGCATCATCATTAAGATGGCCTTTTTAGACACGCACAATAGTAGTTTATCATGATTCTACACCGCATAATCGCCCCAAAACCTATGACCTTTTGGCAAGTCATAAACAACTTAAAAACGATTAGTGGATTCGGGGGCAAAAAGGGTATTTTATTCTTATCCACCTTTTTTCCTATAAGTCGCAATAATGTATAAAGTTTTTTTTTTTTAAATTGACCACTTTGGTGGAGTCCTCGTCCTATACCTCTTTCTTTAACCCATCTGCCTGCTGCCGAAGGGCCTAAAAATAAATACGCAAATTTTAAAAGGGGGGAGGGGGGCATTATAAAAAACGACGAGTGGTTTGGAAGGACGTGGGAATCAATTTGGACTTTCCGGGGGCTCGCATTTTATTTTATCGATTCGTCCCTCCTTATTTTAATATTTCTCCCGGTGCCCATCCCGGGCTCGCGGTTTTGTTCCGATTCGGGAAGGTTTTATGAGCGAAGTCTCGGGTAGTTCCACTCTTTGCAAAAACTTTTTCGAAAGGGTATTTAATCTTGGGAGGTTTAGACTTTGGTTTGGGGCACGGGCACCCCATTTGTTTTTTCGGGGTTCTCTCCCTTTTCCTGATCCACTGGCTATAATTTAATCACGAGTCTTCGTGATTAATTAGTTAATTAACTAAGACAATTTGTGGAGAAGATCTGACAAAATGATGCGACCAATGTGATTTTTGTGGAGTTTGAAATTTGTGTGTGTGGGTTTGGTTTAGTCAACAACGTCAGAGAAGTGAGTGGGGGGATGCTCACAGGGCTTTTGGCCACTACCATCTCATCTCATGTGCGGCTTTGTGACGTTTTTCCATCTATAGGAACATGGGGTTGATGCTTTTCATGTGCATTTCATGCTCCATCTTTTAGGTCGACATGTCATTGAATCTCGCCCCCGTGAGGTAACTAAGGGGGTAAAAACGGAATTAGCCCCGCTCAGAGGTTCGCCACGAACATTGCGGCCTCCCTCGATCCCAGCCTTCGCACGGTTTTTCCCTAACCACGACGTGAATAATGGCCTTCCTCGGATAATGTCGGAACGAGCAGACTTAACAGGATACGTGAAAATCGATTGAGGATATCACAACGGAACCCGCCTGTGAAAAACCTGAAAAGCTATACCTTTTTAAGTGATTGGTGAGTTAGTGGATGGTAGTTCCTGTACCCATTTTTCTCAGCATGGAGAGAGCAGAATTACTCATGGTCATGATCAAAGTGTGATGATGCTTCTCCTGAGCAAAACTCAATTAGCATTTCCTTTTTCTTTTTTTGTTAAATAACTTTTGCCTTTTACAGAGGGGGATATAATTTCATGAAAGGGGCCTTTTAGCTTTAATGATTGAACCAAAAATGATTAGCTCCGATAATTGTCTGGAGTCAAGACTCCATCCTGCCTTTTTCAATGATGTTGAGTCCATCGATCAATTCCAATCCCCCTTTTCAGCCAACTTCGACTATCAGGGCAAAATTGGTCCGCTACAGAAAAGGTGGTGCAAAATTTCCCAATCCCCGCTTCAAAGTTGTTGGCACTCCGCATGAAAAAAAAAAAAAGCTATGTCGATCGAAACCATCGATGTCGAAAAGAGCTAACGGTTCGAGCATGTCGTTGTTGCTGATCATCTGCCCTCACGCAATTACACGGGCATGTCCAATTCGAAGAGCTTCTCGATCGAGCTGTCAAATCGTAATAATTGAGTTTGCGGTATGAGACTAATCTATGAATTCCTACGTACAAAAGAACATCCTCGAACCGCAATTTCTTTCTACCGAAATTGAGGGATAATCCGTGATTATGTGCCGGGGTGTTTGAAAGCCTTCCGGTTGGAGAACTGCATGAAGGTGGAGGAAAATTTTAAAAAAAAAAGTGCCCGATACATTGATTCGAATAAACGATCGATGAAATCATTCGAACACTAAACGAAAGAGATTCATTGGATGTGAAATCGCTTCAACATCTCTTTTGAGTAAATCTAATTTGGGGGCCGATCGAAATTACTTCCGACTTTCTTTTTTCCATAAATTTGTCCGGTTACGTTATGCATGGTCGAAAAAATTATGAACTCGCCTCATTCGTCGAATCTATGTGATTTAGAAGTGTCTAACAGGATGCGAAATTCACAAATTTGGAGAAACAAAATGTGGGGGGTCAAAGTTGGGAGGGTGGAGACCCACATGGGCCTTCGCCTCTCCAAATTCACTGATGACCATGATGATAGATAGTGCATCTGTATTGACTCCCGCGGCACCAAATACACCATCGAATATCAATCATTCGCCAGCAAAAGGAGAGGCATTTCTTTTCAAGAATCGCGAGGAAATGAAGAACAGGGAAGAAGGGAAAAGATGAAAAAGATTGAAACTTGGAGGTGAAAGTCTGTCCTTGGAGTTATAAAACAGTGGAGAGAGAGAGTCTCGACTTTTCAACGCTTGAAATTGAAATGTCCGATTTTTCATGCCCTTTTGTTTTTTCTTGAGCTGTTTTTTTTTTTTTTTTTTTGCTCTTCTTCTTCTTTTACCCTCCCAAACCATTTGAAAACCCCAAGAAAGAGACCCTCCTTGATGAACTCAACTTTGATTCTGCATCATCAGACCCAATCCCAATTGTTTATGCTAACGCACCCTCATAAACCCAACCTCCCCCCCCCCTCCCCCTCCCTTCTGCACGTTTCTGCTCACCCTTCTTGTTTCTCTGTCTTTTTTGCTCTCTATCTGTAATCGCCGCCATAGCCATTTTCTTGCACTCCTGTCTGATTTCTCCGCTGGGTCTTCCTTCCTTTTTTTCTTTTTTTTGTTTTTCGTTTGGGACCCTGTTTTTGTTTTGATGTTTCAGTGCTGGATGGCTTTGCTGAACAGATGTCAGTGTCTGCATGATTCAATCGAATGGGTCGAATCAGTTTGAGCTCGGTTCTTTATTTGGGTACTCTGTCAGATTCCACAAACCCAAAAGAACCGAATGGGTTTTCGGGTGTCCCTTGTTTGGTTCTGATGTGTTCCATTTGCTGTCCTTGCTCCTCGTAGATCTGTTTCCAGGTTTGCTCGATTCACTCTGCTTTAATGTTCCTGCTCAAACAGTACTCCTGCGGTCAGATCATCACTTAAAAGTCTTTTTTCCTCTTTATTCTGCCCGCTCTTTGAAATTGACCAGGCAATATGATAGATAGCGAAAACGGGCCCAGAGAGTAGGATTGCACTGGTTTTCTATATTTGGTTTATGTATTTCGTTGAGCATGAAAATTTGATGATGCATAGTGACCTGGGCAACCGTGGGGTGGTTGGGTTTGTTGAGTTTTCTCCACTTTGCTTGAGTTCTTTTGCCCTGTATTTGCTCATGGTACAAAGTGATAGGAACCCTCCACATGAGAGGTCTCATTTGTGAGGTTCATTGTGAGTGTAGTGATGGGCAACAGTACTTCTCGCGTCGTGGGGTGCTTCGTTCCCAATGGGAAAGGCGGAGTTGATTTGGAGTTCTCGGAGCCCTTGGATGAGGGATTAGGCCATTCGTTTTGCTATGTGAGGCCAACTGCTTTTGACTCTCCAGCCATTACACCGTCAAACTCTGAGCGGTTTACAGTTGATTCAAGCACTCTCGATTCCGAGACCTTAAGTGGGTCATTTAGGCACGAGAATGTAGATGATCCATCGAATTTGAACAAACAAAGCAAGAATTTCACCGAAACCACATTCAAGACTATTTCGGGTGCCTCAGTCAGTGCCAATGTTTCCACTGCTAGGACCGGTAACCAGAATGCATTGCTTGCCAGTGATGTTCTAGAGCCTGCTGCCTCATTTGAGAGCACAGCCTCCTTTGCTGCAATCCCTTTGCAGCCAATACCTCGTGGCTCTGGACCATTAAATGGTTTCATGTCTGGACCCTTGGAGAGGGGTTTTGCATCGGGGCCTTTAGATAAAGGAGGTGGTTTTATGTCTGGGCCGATCGAGAGGGGGGTAATGTCCGGTCCTCTGGACGCTACAGATAAATCCAACTTCTCGGCACCTCTTGCATGGGGGCGTCGAAGACGTGGTCTCCAGAGTCTCATGAGGAGTGTCAGTGGGCCCATGAAAAGTACTATTACTCGAACCTTCTCTAGACATTCCATGGGGTCTCATTGGATGCAAAGGTTTTTCTTGCACCCAGTGACCCAATTGGCGTGGCATCCTAAGGATGCAAAGTTTCGATCGGATGCCTCCCGAAATAGTCTTGAAGTGGGGGTATCTGAAGGGGACTATGGAAATGCCAACAATTTGCAATGGGCTCATGGGAAGGCTGGTGAAGATAGGGTTCATGTTGTGCTTTCTGAAGAACAAGGGTGGCTCTATATTGGTATATATGATGGCTTTAGCGGGCCAGATGCACCGGATTTTCTTATGACCCATCTTTATAAAGCTGTGGACAAGGAACTAGAGGGTCTACTGTGGGATTATGAATGCAAATCACCAAATGATCAGCCAAAAGGTCAGCCTCAGAAAAGTGAAAATGCTGAGGCTATTTCAGGATGCAGTATTGATGACCGACAGCTGTCTAATTTGGCTCAAGTAAGGTCTAGCATCTTGGAAGAATCATGTACTTTGAGTGCTACTGGTGGTCAGTCATCTAACCGCGACTGCGAGATAGTTGAGGAAGAAAATGGAAAAAAGGGGAGTCTGGAGCCCAGCATCTCCAATCGTGCTCCTATTTCCACTTCAACTGGAATTTCAAGTGGGCAAGGCAGAAAGAGTATGCGGCTTTATGAATTGCTTCAGCTGGAATCAAGGGATGGACAAACAGTCTTGCCACCTGATGCCGGGAGCCGAAGAAGGGGCTCATGGGATTCTCAGCAAGTTTCAAGCGCTCTGATTCCCAAGGAAGCCTTAAGAAAGGAGCAGCTAAGATCTCACTCATTGGATTCGAAAGGGAATACTCCGATTAATCACGGTGACGATCCCACTACTTCAGGAGAAAATGGAGGGGCTGGAGTTAATTCGAGCAAAAAGGCGCTAACCCAGCAGTTTCTTTTTCTGGAAAGTGGCAAAATGCAAGAAAATCCCTCATAAGTTCGAAGATTATAAAGATGTACAGGAAGCAAAAGTCACTGCACAAGAAACTGTTTCCTTGGAGCTATGATTGGCATAGAGAAGACAACTTTGTTGACGAGAGAATAATGGAACAATCCGGACCAATCAGGAAATGCATATCAGGAACTGTGGATCATGATGCCATCTTAAGGGCAATGGCATGCGCACTCGAAAAGACTGAAGAGGCTTACATGGAAATGGTGGAGAAGTCTTTGGACAAAAATGCAGAGCTTGCTTTAATGGGATCCTGTGTATTAGTGATGTTAATGAAGGATCAGGATGTGTACGTCATGAACCTTGGTGACAGCCGCATCATTTTGGCACAAGAGAGGCCAAGCGATCGCATTCCTAATTCCACTTCTCTGAAGGATGATCTGCGGCATCGGAACAGATCAAGGGAGTCTTTAGTGCGTATGGAGCTAGACAGAATATCAGAGGAGTCTCCAATGCATAATCAGAGCAATCATATCAACAAGATAAACAAGAATAGAGAGATTTCCATCTGCAGATTAAGGATGAGGGCACTTCAGCTTTCAACTGACCATAGCACAAGCATTGAAGAAGTATGTCCCTCTTGGAAGTTTTTTTTTTCCTTTTTTCCTTCCATTTTGCATACTGTAATCTGACAATTTGAATAGTCATCATCAATTGAACCAGTTGAGTTTATTGATGGTCAGTGGTTTCTGGGGTATGATTTGAAACTCTAATTTTCTTCTGGTGAATGCAAGTTAACTTGGGTTTGTTGGGCCATTTTTGCAACTATTTTCTCCTTACATCATGGCAGCACTGTTATGCATGGGTTTTATGAAGCAAGGAGTATGTTTGTCAGAGATTTGTTGTTGGTACGTCTATATGACCAACATGGTTTGACTTAGGAGAACCGAGTGATGAAACCCAATTTTAGTAGGACCTTCGTATGGCTGTCAATAGGGGATCTAAAAACATCTTTGAAAAATGCACTCTGTATGGTTACAATTCATCAAGTGACTGAAGCGGTGCCTCCTTAATATCTTCTCAAGTGAAGACTGTAATTTCCAGATGTGGTGCAGCTGCTATATATAAGCATTAGTGCTGTCTGTGAAAATGTGGCCCTGAATTTTTCTATAAAAAGAAACGGAATGAGTATTTTACTCAGCTACCCCATTTGTATCATCTAGAGTACTTATCATTACAGCATGTTTTCTGTAACGTTTCCTAACTAGGTTCAATGTCAATGGCAACAGTAATGACATGTGATCTCTCTGTTCTGTTGCAGGAGGTTTTGAGGATAAAATCTGAACATCCGGATGACAACCAAGCCATTTTGAACGATCGTGTTAAGGGACAGTTGAAAGTAACTAGAGCATTTGGGGCTGGCTTCCTCAAGAAGGTTGGTCACTCTAATAACTATTATCGAAGTATGCCTTTTGGCTGCAGAGTTCTGGTCGGACAATTCTCTTTGGAGGAGGTGGCTGTTTGGGGTTGGGTAGGGTTGGCCACAACTTATAATGTCAGGATTTAATTGACTGCGTCCACGAGAGGACAGTAGTCAATATACGTTTCTGCATGTTTCGGGTAGAAAGGATGTGTAATAAAGAATTAGCAATTCAGAAATTAGGAAAAAAAAAAGACAACCATCTTCTTTTGGGCCAGGAGCAATCATCTGCTTCACTGCAGATAGTTCCTAGCTACTTTTGTTCTACCTCCTCCATCTATGATTCCTGAGCCTATAGAGCCTATTTTTTTCTCTCCTGCTTGATGAAGCATGGGCTCTCATCATATCTGTTGTCACATTGCACTACTAACTTAAAAAGTGCATTTTTGTAGTTCAAATTTGAACAATAAAGGAAGATCTAAGTCTTGAAGATGTGTGGATGTCCAAGATGAATTGATTTAGTTTCTCAGATGTTCTTGGTGGATGCCTATTCTCCGAGTATCTTAACGAGAAAATGCTTTGAAATGGACCAGTTTGCTTATAAAGAGATAGACTGAAGTTCTCAAGTAATAATAGTGCACATAACTGTGCAACAATTATATAATTCTAGAAAGAGGAACAGAGTACTCGAGAATAATGTGATGCTTAATAGAGAACTTGAGAATGATGTAATGCTTGTCAGCGAGAATTGTAACTAAACTTGAGGATGCCAAATAAGGATTTTCTGTTTTTTGTTGTAGTAGCAGCAGCTGCACATGAAAGTTTTGACGCTCTAAGTTTTAGAGCACATCTAGCGGCCCAGGTCTATCTCTAGTGTTCCAATGAGTGGGTGTGGTTAGTGTAGGATGGTTCATTCTGAAATTTACTAAGCTAAGTTCACACCATATAGCTTCTGGGAGACGATGATTAAAACAGCCTCTAAAGCAGCTTTGGCTTCTTTGGTCACTGTTGATTCCATGTTGATGAACTTGTAAGGAAATGGCTCTGAGCCCCAGAGAAGTTCAGCTATTTTTTTCTTGGAGGTATACATACATGGGTTAGAAATGGCTGTACACGGATGGCCCGTTTTAAGACTGTAAGCTGAAGGGCTCTGAAATTGAACTGTTGGAGATAACTTCTATGTAAAACTTTTGGTTTGATAAAAAGAGACACGTTTCTGTTCCTAAATCTGTTCTTCTTTGAGTGAAGTGAAAGAGAGCACTTTCTTCATTTCACATTGGTAGTAGTTTTTGCAATAGCTGTTTGCCATCTTCTTTCCGTTTGGTTAACTTGACCTGAGATATATAACTGTCTACTTGCAGACAACATTGAATGAGGCTCTACTAGAGATGTTTCGAGTTGATTATCTAGGAACGGCTCCCTATATTAGCTGCATACCATCTCTTGTCCATCACCGACTTTCCTCGAGTGATCGTTTCTTGGTACTCTCCTCCGATGGGCTCTATCAATACTTCAGCAACGAAGAGGTGGTTGCGCATGTCACGTGGTTCATGGAAAATGTCCCTGAAGGCGATCCTGCTCAATACCTCATTGCGGAGTTGCTTTTCCGTGCTGCTAAAAAGAATGGTCAGTCGTCAGAACTTTGTGTCTTTCATTCTTTTACTCTTGTCCTGGGTGGACGAATGATATTAAGCCGTTCAGTTCATCAAGTTTTAGAAGTAATGCAATTCAACATGTTTGTCCTAAAATACTCGGAGGCTCATAGTTTCCTGTTGCCGATATTACATTGACACCTAATCCAAACCATCATGAGACGATAGTCTTTGTAGTTTGTGCATAACTTAGTAATATGTTCTGCGTGGAGTTGCTAGTTGCTGCAAGGATGAAATTAAACTCACTTTGTTGTCACCTAGTTGACAGACCCGTCTTATGTGGGATGAGTGAGTCTCTGTAGGCTATACCGAGATGATTTACCTTTCAGATTTACTTGCTTCGTTTAATTTGCATCTTCATCTAGAAATTATGGATATGTGAAGTGAAATGAAAAATTTCCTTCCGACCAAATAAAAAGCTAGTCAAACTGACTGACCTCATCATGTCTATTTCATGATTTGTTGTGTCTGGCAGCCGATAACATGTTTGTGTCACGTTATTACTTTATTAGAAAACTAGATTTAAGACTTCCATAATCTTCTTGGCACTAGCATAAGCGGTCGTTTTATGCTTATCCTGTCGTACTGTCAAACTTCTTTTCCGAGGAAATCCTGTATTTTGCAATTACTGCTGTCATTTTATAGCTGGGACTGGTATTTTCCCATTGCAGGAATGGATTTTCACGAGCTGCTCGACATTCCTCAAGGAGATAGACGTAAATACCATGATGATGTTTCGGTCATGGTGGTTTCCTTGGAAGGAAGGATTTGGAGATCGTCTGGATGAGATGATTCTTCACATTTTCATTTTACCCCAACGTTGTATCAATTTTTTTTTTCCCAGTTTGGGGTTCACCCTTTCTTTCATTCAGGGATCAAAAAGCTCAAAGCCTCCAGATCTTTTGACATAGAAAAATTTCTCCTTTCTCGTCAATCTTTCGTGATGAGGTCGTTCGCTTCCATCACCACAGCAAAGGCCAATGCTCAATCAATAATTTCAACTTCTCGACATCGGAAAGAGTAAAACATGCTTCCACTTTGATCCCTATCTTGACATGATCAGCGGAGGAGAAGCCTGGAAACTATGTTTTGCCCGCAACAGTAACTGGGTAAACATTGCTTGGCGTCCCGGCAATGATTATACCCAGATGATCCTTTGAGATCGGTATAACTTTTAAGTCAATGGTTTACGGTATCGAAGCAAAATGTTATCCAAATCGCGCTGATAAAGATCAGAAAGAGCTGTTACTGTTAGCAAAATAAGTAGTTCCCCAGTTCTGCAATTCTAATTACAGCAAGCGAGTGATGGAGCATGACTGCATATTGAACCGACAAATCCGGTACAAATGTTGAAGAAAACCAAACCAGACCAAGCATATGGCCTCACTTGAGCTATAAAAAAGGCTTCATAAAGTGGAACTCTTGCGTGAATCTTTTTCTGGTTTTCAAAGATTTCGGGCGAAGGATCTTGCAGTTCGCACGACCTAAAAGACTTGCTCGGGGAGCTAACAGACAGGACCATCCAACTACTGAAACAGGGCCGGTTAACCAAACCCACATTTGCCTTGTTCATGTGCAGGGTCACATCATCTTATGTTTGGATCTAAACGAGAAAGTTGGAACATGTCTGCAACCAAAACCGAAAGATGGTGCGAAGTAGAAGTCCGGTCCCATTTCCAGGGCCCATTTTGTCCTTAATCTGATCTAATTTTTAACGGGACTTTGTTAGCATAATCGTCTTTTGAGTGACTATGAGACTAACATGTTCTGGACCATAAATTTTTGAAGGTGTGAACTTTACAATAATTTGTATTTCTTTTTTGCGGCCCAGAACATCCAGTTAAACAGATTGGGGACAATCGCATGATCATTTCTCAATTTATGGTTGGTTATACCAACAAATTTTTTTTTTTTTTGCATTTTCCTTGACATAGTATGGTTCGTCCCAACACAGAGATGGCTAATGCCTCTCCTACCAAACTCCAAGTGCTGTCATTAGTTGGGTAACTCCCCTTTGGGAGCAACAAGATGCACTTAACACTCATCTAAACCTCATTCACCAACTACTCTCTTTAACCATTTGTCCCATGTCCTTGTCTCCTCCCTTTTTCCTCCTTTTCCTTTCTCTGTCTGGTGAACGTTTTCTTAGCTTAATCGTCACTTTTTTCAGCACGAGAAATCACCTTAGAGCCCCCGAATGATAATTCTGAAAGTGAAAATCAAACTAAGGAGCCCCTCTTGAGATCTGATTGCTTTGTATTAAAGTTGAAGAACTATTCCCATTCCATTCCTTTTGCATCACCATCAGTTCCTATCCCTATCAGCCACCCCATCTCTAGACCAGTTTGTTCAGACATCAGTAGCCCGGTCCTTCGCCGACTGGTCTTTAAAACCGGGTTTCTTCTCGTTCTCACCTCCACGGCCTTGGATCGATCCCCCTCTGCTTTACAAAATGCAGGCAGTTTTCCTCTATCTAGTCATTTCTGCCGTGTTGCCTGGCACTCTTGCTTATGATCCTGACATGCTTCAGGATATCTGTGTGGCCAGTCCTTCCTCAGGTATCTCCCTTGCTGTAACCTTAAACGGATTGCTTTCACACTCACAGCAGTTTGAACCGAACTTCTCTGGATTTGTCCTAGAGAGAGTTTTAGCATGGTGGTGCTTATCCTTTGTTTTGTCCGACCTGGGCCTGAATGAACACCATTAATTTTACTCGAAAGTAGATGCGAAATGCCTTCCCCTGGCGCCGCAATCCGGCGCATGAAGTGAAATGCTTAATTTGCTATTCCTTGCAGGTGTAAAGGTCAATGGCTTCGCCTGCAAGAGCGAAGCAAACGTCACGGCATCCGATTTCGCCTTCGAAGGCCTGGCGAAACCAGGAACAATCAACAGCTCGGTGGGATCTGTGGTCACAGCCGCCAGCGTGGAGAAAATCCCGGGCCTCAACACTCTAGGCATCTCTATGTCCCGCATTGACTACGCCCCGGGCGGCCTCAACCCCCCCTCACACCCACCCGCGCGCCACCGAGATTGCGTTCGTCCTGGAGGGCGAGCTGGACGTCGGATTCATCACCACCGGGGACAAGCTGATCTCCAAGACCGTCAAGAAGGGCGAGGTGTTTGTGTTCCCGAGGGGCCTCGTTCACTTCCAGAAGAACAACGGCGACAAGGCCGCTTCGGCTCTCGTGGCGTTCAACAGCCAGCTGCCTGGAACGCAGTCCATAGCGATAACCCTGTTCACTGCGACGCCGGCAGTGCCGGATGACGTGCTGACTAAGGCGTTCCAGGTCGGCATGAAAGAGATCAACAAGATCAAGGGCAAGCTCGCACCCAAGAAGCCATGAGAGATGAACTGCACTGTCCAGCAGCACAGGAGGAACCCATCCATTCAAGATTTTGATTTCTGTTGTTCCATTTACTTGGATGTTTACACGAGTTTCATCCGTCGAAGTTTCTACGATTTCATAAATGTAATTTGATCTTCGCAGAAATAACTTATGTAAACAAGAGACAAATAATCGAAATTGGCGGCATGAAGCAATGCATTAACTCCTCGCGAGATCAAACCCTTCGTTCAGAGAATCCTCCCAAGTAACAGTATCTCCATAGCTGAAATATTAGGACAGAGCAACATATTCATTCCGACTGAAAAGAAGCCGACTTGTTCCGACCGACTCACGCGAAATAAATGCCCTTGGCTCAGCTCGAAATTACCCCACTGCCATTGTGTCTGAGTCGGAATTTTCCTCCGTATAACTGCCCCACTCAAAAACGACTCGAGTTGCGTGTCGTTTTGTGGAGCGATTTGGGTTGGGGGTGGGGGGGGTTTGTGTTTCGTAGGGACCTCGAAGGGACCAGTGAAAAGAGGAGATCCGAATCGAGGCGGAGCGCTTCTGTGTTCTTGTGATTCGTGAGCTGATCCACTCCTCGAATTCGAGCGAACAATCAATCAATCCTGATGCAGCATCGGAAGAAGAACTTCAGGAAGCGGTCTCTCGAAGAGGAAGAAGGCGAAGGAGGAGAGAACGAGCCGAAAAGCAGTCACTCTGATGACGAGGAAGAACGAAGGTGCAACCACACTCGAACGAACGAACGAACGATTTCTCGATTTCTTCTTCTGTTTTTAGTTCTTCGTGGTGGTTGCAGTGAGCGACGCGGTTTGATTTTGTGATTTTCGCGTCTTGCGTTGTGGTCGTCAAATCAGATTGGCGTTGGAGGAGGTGAAGTTTCTCCAGAAACAGCGGGAGAGGAAATCTGGGATCCCCGCCGTCCTGACGGCTCAGAAAAGCGGCGTCGGGGCTCGCGTGGGCTCGGCTGCGAAGCCGGTCGAGAAGAGCGAAGGCGACGGTGAAAAGGAGGACTTGGTTCTTCAGGACACTTTTGCTCAGGAGACTGCGGTCATGGTTGAAGATCCTAACATGTAAGTCGCTGGAGCGACCCTGTTGGCAGTGCTTGTTTGGTTTTTAATCCCGCGAGCACCGACCACTTTGGGTTGTGGAAACAGAAAAAAGCTGAATTATCAATCTTGCCTTGAAATGTCACCCCTAGGCATAGTCGATTACATCTTCTACGAACAGCTGGGCTTACATTGGATAGTACAGGAGAAGGCAAAGATTTAAGAACCCAAGAAATTGTCTGTATGGTCATCATCTTACAAGGAGCTTGAGCAATATATTTCCTTTTACTTTTCTTTCAGCTTCTTCATGCTATGTATTTCGGTTGATGGTGATAGTCAGTTTGATTTGCTGTATCCCATGCAAGTGGGATGTTCATCTACCTGAGAAACTTGAAACTTGGATTGAGAATTGAATCAGTAGGTTTTAAGAAGTTTGTGTGTGTTGGAACTGCATGTGGTATAGCAACACTTTGGGTCAACGGTTTTGGAACCATGTGGAGAAAATTGGATGCAATAGTTTTTGAATATGTTAGGTTAGAAACTTAGAATTGTTACTTGGAGTGGTACTAGCATTTCCTTTTCACTTAAGATGTTACTCTCTTATATTCTGCTAAGAAATGCTGATAGCTTGACTTGATTTGGCATTTCTATCATGAATATCTTCTGGAGCTGGACTTTGTATTTTGAAGTTATGCTATGCTCCTCATCTACTTTAAGGTTTAATTGTTAGAGATCTCTAGCACCAGCTGGTGGTAACGTGATTCCATTGAGCATTAGGAAATCACTTCTCCTGAACATGCTCCAAACTTATTATTTCAATGTACATTTTAAGTGAGATATAGAAAGAACTATAATATCTCATTTGCAGCAAAAAGATGCTTCTACCATCAACAAGATGTAAAAACCTCTCAAAAGGTTTTTCAGAAAAAAGAAGAATTTTCAATGGTTATATTCATCACCATTATTGATTTGACAAACTGTAGTTAGAATAACCTTATGCTTCTTCAGCTTTTTAATTCTTACCAAAGCCCTTGTGTGTTGTTAGGCTTTAAAGGTTCCACAATAGAGGTGCCTTCATTTTTTTTATGATATTTTGGCTGGTTTATCTGGATAAAACAAATGGAACCTTTTCTCTGCATAAGTAATTTTACTCCTCGAGAGTCCAAAAGTAAAATTCTTACCATGTCCACATGTATTGTTATGTTTAGCTATTTGCTCTTGTTAAGATATTCCACCTGTTCTCTTCAATTGTTTCACTTCTAATTGCTATTGTTATTATATCTGCTGCAACAGGGTGAAGTACGTTGAGCAAGAATTGGCAAAGAAAAGGGGCAGGAACATTAATAAAAGTGATCAACTGGAGAATGATATAAAGAGTGCGGAAGATGAACTGTACAAGATTCCAGAGCATCTCAAAGTGAGTTGATTGAAAAGAACTGTATTCCTTTCAAATGAAGTTTCTCGATGTTATCAGTCCTTCGATGTGAATTATCCAGAGGATGCCTTATATGTATTAATATTATATCAAACCAAAGAGATGGACAGTCAAACCCATTTCTTGATTCAATAGAAGCTAAAAGAGTTGAATAGGGTCCCAAATAAGGAGAGATATTTAAAAAGCGGGTCTGGTTACGCTGATGTGGAAACAGCGAAGTTCCTAGCTTTTCACTTTTTTAATCGTTAACATGATCATCATTATTTCTATCCAGGACGATGAATATTTCTTTTGTAATAAATCAATGAACAGGCAAGGAGCATGCCCCTTTGATTTGGAATGCTACTTAGGGTTTTCATGCACGAGCTGATCACTCCAAATTTGTTCATACCGTTTGTCACAGGTGAAGGGGAGAACTTCAGACGAAGGCTCTACCCAGTGGACAACTGGGATTGCTGAGATTCAGCTTCCTATTGAGTACGCTCTTAGCATTGATTTCCATTTCACAATTTTGTTTAAGATTGAATTCAGTGCACTTGCACCATTATACCAGACACATTCTTTAGGATCTAATTGTATTGTTTCCAACATTAAGGATGTGTATTCTTATTTCTTTCTATGGGTGCATCTTTAATTCTGCAGATACAAGTTAAGAAACATTGAAGAGACAGAGGCTGCTAAAAAGCTCTTGCAGGAGAAGAGGCTCATGGGAAGGACAAAATCCGACTTTAACCTCCCCTCAAGTTACAGTGCAGATTATTTCCATCGTGGCAGAGATTATGCTGAAAAACTTAGAAGAGGTTCTTTTTCCTTTCTTTTCTTCATCTCATGATGAGTGAATTATAGCTGGTAGCCTCCTACATCTACTTTTGGCTTTTAAGCTTTTGGCAAATAATTTTTTGAATGCAAAATATAAGATCAAATTTGTAAATGCTAAATAAATTTTTAGTGAAACACAGAAATAAAAATTCTAATGATCCAACATTGAAAAACATAATAGCTAAAGTTGCAAGTGAATAATCATGGGCCTTAAGGTATAAAGTGTTGGGAGTGCATAGCAGAAGTCCGATACTTTTACCGAGGAAGATTGCCAAGATAAAGCTTATGTTGGAGCCCGTCAACATATTCAATTAGAATCACCTTCACCCAAAAGCTCAAGTCAATGAGTTATGGGTCAACTAGAATATATTAACTGCTCCATACAACATTAATTTTTCGATGGGGGACTTTTCTGACACAATTTACACGTGCATCTCAACATAAAGTGAAACAGCCTTGGTTGAAAAAGGTAAGCCGCCCCATAAACATGCCGTGAGGCTTTGGCTAGGATTATTGCTGGGGTGATCTGTAGTGTATATACATGGATTTGTGTGGATTAACTGGATTCTTTAGCCAGATTGGATGCAAATGTCTGTTTCCTATCATAGGTTGATTGATGTGGAGAGTTTTCATGTTAATTCCAGTCTGTTTAAACATTTGTTGATGGAAAAAATTGCAGAGCATCCGGAGCTGTACAAGGACCGTAGTTCACAGGATGATGGTGCTGGATCAAAACCAGCAGATGATAGCGCTGATGCACCTGGACAAAGGCAAGCTGCAACAGATGAATTTATGCTGGAACGTTTTCGAAGACGGGAGCGCCACCGTGGTATGAGGAGATAATTATGATTGGTGTTTTGCTTCTCCGAGCTGCATTTGCATGGACAGTTATACATCTAAAACTAGAAAGATGTAGGCTCCAACAACAGAAACTTCGGGCAAAACCGATATCCTTCTACTCGGCACAACCCCATGGATACAATTGTGGAATGAATTGTAAAAATAGAAATATGCATACAGCAATGGGAGATGATAAACCTTTTTCTATAGTTGATTGATGAGGCAGTATCAATCGGAGCATTTGCACCCGTCTTCTTAAAATTGGGTGCTGCTAGAAAAGGACTGGGCAAACTTCCAATTTGAAGGCGCCACGTTAAGGGCCGTGACAGTTCGGCCATCGCTGGCCTGGACTCTGAAGGACAGGCTCTGGCCGTTGAGATAGCTAGGGCTTTGCCAGTTTGCCCCCAGTTTCTCGACATGGCTTCCCACTTGTTCGTCTTGGACCCTTTGATCCATAAGTTCGAGATTTCTCCGACTCCTGCTACATTCGATATGAGGACGATCTCGAAATAGTCCTTTCCATTGATGGTAAATCTGATGCCTCCATTTCTCTTGCATCCAACCCTAATGAAGGGTACAGGGGGAGAAACAGATTTAATACCATAGAAGACCTTCCTCTTCTTTCTGTTTTTGTGGCTGAAGTAATCTGTTATCATTGTAATGAATCTAGTTAGGTTAGTTTTGTTGAATTTTCCCAGTGCCAAATTTGCCCCGAAACTAGGAGTTTTCGGTCTCCATATCCTTGTCAGAAGACTAAGTGGTATTCAGGAGGCCAAATGAAGAAGCTTCTGTGTTTAAGCAACCCAACTTGCAATTCAAAAATATATTCAGAAGCCAAAGAACATGGAAGGAAATGATCGGCTCAGTCGGGTTTCGCCAGAATTTTTTTTCGTCTATGGCCCAGGAAAACCTAGTCAACCTAACAAAGTTTCTTGAATCATGTCGCATCCTGGATAAGCTATATTAAAAAAAAAAACCTAGAGAATGTACAAGTGCACATGGATAGAACATACTTCCTGTAAAAAATAGGAACAATTCCGGCCCTGTACTTGGCAATGGTTTCAAATGCAGGTTGAGAAATGTCAAAGTGAGGCCTTGGGGGATTGCACCACCCGCCATTGTTGCTGGGGAGGGCATGGTTTGGCGGGCAGAAATTGGTGGCAGTGATGGTAACGGAAGTGCCCTTGAGACACCACAGAGGAACCTGCGTGGCATCACAGACTATCTGATAACATCCGCCACATGACTTGCCATCATTGAACAAAGCCGTACTCAGTGCCGCCGTTTTGATTCCGTAGCCGTCTGTGTACAGATTGCCATATCCACATGCTCCCCCTGCAATTCGAGAAGGGCGCCTATCAGTTTACATCTTCTTCAAAGAGAGATTTTGCATGCTCCGATGAGGACCATACCAAAGAGTATTCCTCAGAGCAAGTTCCAATGCTTCCATCTTAGTATCGAAAAACCATCCACATCATGCAATTCGACCAATAAAAAGACTCCACAAAGTCAGACAACCATTGACAGTGAAAAACTAAAGCTGACTGCAATACATGTCAAGCATCTGTATCGACTATATAGATGTTCATAAATGTTGCAGGAGAAGAATAAGCCTTTGGGAAAGTCGTGGCCGGTCATGGATGTGTTTCAAATATTGGGCATGATTGTGGCTGTGCCCATACAACAAGGTGATTAGATAGAGATTTGAAAGAGGACGTACTCACCCATTGTTCCTGAAGCATCGCTTCCACCATAGAAAGTTGCATGGGCTTTAAGCCAAGCACCTGCTGCTCTGTCTGGTTGCGCGGTGATCATAAACACCAGTCCAAGAATTAGTATAAGACCACCATGCATGGACACCTTTTCCATTCTCTCTCTCTCTCTCTCTCTCTCTCTCTCTCCTTCTTGTTATTGCTGAAGGTGGCCGACTGCCGAGCTATTTATAATGAGCTAATAAGTTATACTAATGGGATGGAGGTAGAGATAACCACTGGAAGTTTTCACATTTCCAAACTCTGTATCATAACATTATAGATAAGTCGACTTGACCATGTTCCTCAAAAGGATGTATTATTCACTCAAATCTTGATGAATCATGATTCATGACATACCATGTTGCATATATAATCTAAGGTGTTTAAAAAAAAAAAAACACATGTTCCACGTTCACACTATGTGACAAAGGCCACACCGTGAATTTCCAATAGCAACTGTGAGAGTTTCCTGAAAATAATCACCAGCCATAAAATCTTCTGTCACATCATATTGTTTTGGCTGATTAAATTTGAAGATCGGTAGTCATGGCTCTTTTGAGAGCTATCTTGCTCGATTTTATTTAGCTCTTATCGTTTATTAAATCTACCGAGCTTTGTAACATAAAGGAGAAATGCAAAATTTGTTAAGAATGCAAAATTTTGCTTTTCTGTAGCGGCATGATCTGTACATATATAACTGTTTTCAAATCATGCGATTGAAATGGAACTACCCAACCTTCGGTTTAAGCAAAGAAAGTCTAGAGATACGATGCGTTTTATCAATTTAAAATCCTCAAACGTCTAAGTTCATGGAATTTAGACAGTCAGAGGAGCAGTTTGCAAATCCACCGTCGGAAGTTCCATGTTCGCGCATTTAGGGAGAGAATCCGTGGTACGTTAGTCGTACAGTTGATGTCCAAGTTGTCAATAACACAATAAAACCAGAAGGACGGGGACAAGTTGCCTCTGGTCTGCAACCTGATTGATCAGATTCTGCGCTGAGAGTTCTATTATAACCCTTTCTGCTTCTGTTGTCTCGACTATTATATCCTCTGATGAAGATGGGTGGTGTAGACATTGAAGCTCCATAACCGAAAGTCAAAGTCAATGGATATAAATAAGCTGTTTCCACCAATTCTAGCAGGGCCTTGCATGTGGAACCGCAATGCGTTGTTTATGAAGGATGGCTATATAGAGACGGAATAGGGAGATATAAAACACAATGAAAGGAAGGGAGTAAGAGGACAAGATCAAGGTCAAATTTGTATACTCGATGTACGGAAATGTACAAGTTTTAAATGATTAGCGTGCCACAAGTCAAGCCAAGTTTTGCGGAGCTTCCATGTTACTTATAACATGGGTGATGCCGCAAGTGATCTATCCCAATGATTCGCACATGGAGTCACCTTGTCGAATGCAACCCCTAAAAGGAATGTAATTGTACACTTCTCTCTCTCTCTCTCTCTCTCTCTCTCTCTCTCTCTCTCTCTCTCTCTCTCTCGATGCGGATGCTACCTTAGATTCTGCGTCCAGTTCCCAAATCGAGATAAAGACGTCATTGAACCAAAAGTTCAAGATAGCTGCGTGGCCACAGGTTTAGTGCTTGTTTTCCCGAATACGTTTTACACTTTGCATAAGTAACAGTCCATTCTCAATTTTGGACTGACCTCACAAGAACCCCCCAATCTCGAAAGGTCTTGCTAATTTCTGGATTTTGTGCATCTGGTTGGTAGGACGTACGAGATGATAAGCGGGAGCTTTTGAGATTCCGAATGATACCTCTATGACCACTTGTTCTTCTTCACTGGCAAGGTAGAGCTATAACAGAATATGCGGCTACAAACTTACAAAACAGATTGAACATTCAAATGATCTGTGCTCAAATTCTCCCGTAGTGTATTGATCATATCAACTTGCCCATTTTCTTGATGCAGAGTTGCTTGGAAACATCAACAATCTCTGGAACATAAAGAAAGGGCATTTTTCTCTGCAGTTTTCAAGGGGTTATCCGCCGTTTATCGAGTAATCTAGAAAGATTATAATAATGCGATAGAGTGACTCTTGTGATGATCAGGTGGCACTCATGAGGCCCTCCAACCTGGATTGAAGCAGTTAAAAGATCTTATAGATGCCGGTTTGGTGAAAATGGGTCTAACGTTATGAGTCAGAAATTGCATCATACTTCAAAACAAATGAACCTAGCTGCTAAGATGGCCGTTGCAGACAATGTCTGAGGTGTCTAAGGTAACTCAATTGACTTTAAATGCCAGATATAATGATCTATTTCGAAGTTCTTTGCAACTGGCGCGTTTGCTTGAGAGGCTAAAGAGAACTTTGCTCCTCGTAATAGTTCCTTTAGCATGACTACAGGCCAAGTTGGTCTCTACCAGAAACAGAATAAGTTCCAAGAGTTCAAATGTACAATCTAAAGCTGAAAAACTAGGCCTTGTGGAGTTCCTTAGTTGACAGTAAATGTTGATTGATACTAATATAAGAAAATAAACTGAGAGTTACCTTTCACGAGTCTATATGAGGGTTCTGAAGTAAATATCGAGCATTATGTAAAGTAGCATTCACTTCTTCATTTGAGGAATCAAGCAGCCGTATTTCCTTAATCTCATTCTGCCACTTCCCCATTTGTTCCTTATGCATCCTGCAGAAAACAATTTATGCCGCAAAATGTGAAACCTAATTTCAGTTCATCATAAAACCTGTCCACTTTCTTCACAACTCACATAATCAACCGCTCTTCAAATTCATCACTTAGTTCCTTGAACATTGTTTTCCCTGATTCCAGCAGCTCTGACACCTGCAGTAACCGATTTTGATTAAGAAGAGGTAAAGTAGCAGTGACAACATGACAATTGCTATGACAAAAATCCAGAAAATAACGCTCTGTTAAGAAGTCATCCAGAAGCAACCTAAACAAGCCGGTTCTAAGGTCTAAAATTCAAGCAGGCAGATGATTGGATGCCACCGCCAGAGTACTCGTGAAATAGGTCTCAAAAGAAAAGCCTAACAGAAGTGAACAAGCAAGAAGAGCACTTATCCTCCAGGATATCATCAGTTCCCTAAGATCAAGACCTCGACCACTTAATAGGGACTGAATGTGGCCACAATGACTGATAATCGGCATGCATTTTCCTACACAGCTATTACCAGCTGGGTGAAGCTTTCAATTTTATCAAGAATGTGAGTGATATGAAGCTCCATCTCTTCAGACCCGCCAACGTTTGTCTCGGTCTCTTCCTTTTCTACTATCTCTGCAACAGCATTATGTCCTGGGTCCTCTTCCTTCTCATCGACCTGATGATGCATAGCACAATTTTAAATGAACTACATTTTGCAGCAAAACGTGTTTGCCTTCTCTCAAAAAGTCGGACACAAACTAGCATACATCTGGTTTCATGCGTTTCCTTAGAGATTCTGCTCCCTTCCCTACCATCACCAACTCCATTACGGTAAGACTGTATCTTGTGTAAATGATTTCTCCTCGATCAAGTTACAGCCTGTGAAATAGAAAAAGAGGAAAACGTGACAGCTACTATACAGGTCTGAACATACTTCAAGGCAGCAACACATGATTGCTAACAACATGGTTAGAAAAAGTCCGGCACTGCACTGCACAGCTCAATGAACATAGTGACCAATGCGAGAGAGAAATTCTCTAAGACAGCAACGCGGAGAAGAAAATTCAATCATTGCAGGTCTAATCTGCAGAGCGATTTACCATCTGATGTTGCTAAAGAGAAGCATTGATGAGCTTGCTCATGCACAAGTTCCAAATCCAAACTGCCAAGTGTAGCAGCGGTCCTAACAAAATGAACTTAGCTTCGCCAGGAATTGCTAATCCCAGTTAGGTTTCAGCTATGCGGACACTCCAGCAACAATTCCGTCTCTCAGAGCTACTAGAATCGAAGATTCATCATCAAAGTCCAGCAACAATCAATTACTACACAAGCATAAAAGAAGCCTAAATCAGTCAAATCACGATCCGACGAACATGCTAGCGACCTCTACGAAAGAAGCGCAATGCTACTGACTGCACAATCATTCGGGAGATCGACGCGTTAAAGAAGAACGGAATCGCGCCACTGGTGGTGCTCTGATCTCAAAGAAGCACCGTTTCCTCTCCTTCCGATTCTCAATCCAGTTCTCTCGCTACACACTCTGAGATCAACTAGCTCCGAATCGGGGAAAAAGCAAGTGGTGATCGCAAAGCACGGACGAATCGAATCCGTCAATCGCAACATTCGAACGAAACTGCGCGCATCGTTACCTGAAGATCTCTTCGCGCCAGGACTCCACTTCGCGAAGCAACGGCGAACGAGGCACCGACTAGGCTTAAATAGGGCCACTGGTGCGCGCCAAATCCCCTTGCATTTTTTTAGAAAAGTACACAAATAGTGTCTGAATTTTGATTAATTTACAATTTCTGTAAACTTTAAATTTATTCGATTTGATCCTGAATTTGAAGCGAATATGCAATGTCGCCCCTAAAGTTTTAATATTTTCAATGTGATCTATAAGCCCTTGATACATGTTCAATTTAATCTCTAAATTATGAAAATGATCGATATTGTAATTTTATAAAATCGAGAAGGACGGCATTGAATATTCTCAAGCTATCCAGGAATAAAACGATCATGTATCAAAAGTTTAAGAACCACGTTGAAAAAAAAATTAAAAATTTTAGGGGTTGGCATTGCATGTTGATCTAAAATTCGGGAATCATATCAAACAAATTTAAAGTTCGGGAACTACGTTGCTCGTTTGATAAAAGACCATGGATCATTTGTGTCATTTATTTCCTTTTTAATTAAAAATTTGGGGCCTAAGCTTAAATAAGTAATTGCTAATATGTTATACATTATGTGTTATATTCAAAAGGAGGAGTCTCGACTATTGGAGTGTTAGGCTAATTGCCACATCTTCTTCGTTCTCCTTAATCTCGTTGGGCGATTAATGCTCGACTCTGCTTTTATAAATGGCATAGAGGTCTTAGTCACGCATCCCGAGCAGTCCCTTGGAGGCCCCCCGGGTCTCGTGTTAAGTTCCGCCCAACCGTCTAGTGTGGCTTCGAACTTGTCCTCTCTACTACCTTAGAAGCTCGTGAAATTTCTGCGACGAATGCTTCAATAATTCTCACGGGATTTGAGAGGAATTCAAAAATGCTATCGAAATGACCTTTTATGAAGCCATTGTCGTCGCCATTGCCATTGCCATTGCCATCGTTGTGACAAAACAAGAGAGGAAGAAAACTCGAACCATCGAAGAGGCTTAGATTGACTTGCCGATATGGTGGAGGAATCTCGCTATAAGTTCTCTGCGTATTCCTTCTCTCGCAAGGAAGGAAAAAGATTTGAATGGGACTTACGGGCCCCTAGTCGAGGGAAGATAGACTCTTGATCAATTTTAGTTAGCGACTCCTGGATAGGTAAATATAATAGCCTTCGCGTCTGGAACCATAGAGGGGAAGTTTCGGCTTCTTGCTAGGTCGATCTAATGTCTTTCAGGCGACTTACTAACCTAATAAACTTGGTCGAAAGACACTAGTCTACACATTCCTTTTATAACGCCGTCGCCATCACCATTGCCAAGAAAGGAAGAAAAATCCAACCGTCAAAGAGGCTTATACTGACCCGCACCCTTGATTTCCCCTTAAGTCGATTGTGGAATGTGTAGAGAGGGTGGCTTGCGTGCGTGCTCAACAGATTTGATCATGACCTAGCATCATGCCGGGCTCACCCGTGCCACCAAGTCCAGACATGATTCGACAAGCTTGGACAATCCATTACTTTCTTGAACCTAATCACGCTCATGCAGTAAAGCTGAGAAAAGTACTAAAAAAGTCATAAATTTATTGTTCTTGTGCCCATTTAGTTGTCAATATTTTTTATGTTTTGTCAATGTAGTACATCCGGTTAATTTTGACCAAAAATTATTAATGTGAAAGCCAACCGTCCTATGTATTATTGCCAACACCGATGTGGATATATTTTTTTATATAATTTTCTGAATTTCTAACGTATTTTTATTAATATTTTTTCTATTCTTTTTTTTTTTTTTCCATTGTGATCGGAGAAGGTCGTTGAAACTCCTTGGCCACTTGGGTGAGGGCCATGGTTGTTGCCCGATTTGGCTTGGCCATAGTGGCTGCAAGCAAGGCCACCTTGCCCAAACCATTGCGGCCATGGGAGAGGCCGCTTTGCCTAGATCCAGCAGGAGGCCAGCCTCGCCATGGCCTCAATATCATATTGGTTGGGAGAACTACCAAAAAGGTCCTAAACTTATCGCACTTATACCAATTGAGTTTTAAACATTTTCACGTTTTGTCAATTGAGTTTATCCGTTAAATTTTGATTGGAAATAATTGACGTAGACACTAAGCATCCTCTATCACGTTGAGTTAACATTTTTTAAATATTTTTTTGAATTATATTATAATTTTTTTCTTATTTCCCTAGATTTAGGGACGGTGAGGGCTCATGGCCCCTCACCCTTATTGGCCCTAAGGCCAGGAAAAAAAAAAAAGTAAAGAAAAAGATATAAAAAATTATTTAAAAGTGTTCACGTCAAGATCGATTGTGAATATGGGACGACTTACGTCTACGTCGATGATTTTCACTAAAATTGATCGGATGATCTTCAATTGTCAAAATTTTAAAAAGTTTATAACATAATTAACATAATTAAGAAGTCTTCTCTTTTTTTTTCGATAATTTTTCTCGTGCCGGCTCCACCGAGAACCTTAATTAACACGATCGTTTAGGTAATCACAGTGACGATTATCCTAAGCACAACGCGGCCACTCAAAAAATGGGTAATCATCACAAAAGGGGTGGAAGAACGGCCCGAGAGCCCGATCGGAAAAATGCGTCAACGGAGTCCCCGACGTTTCAACGTCGGCGCCGAGAAGCAGCACTTCAGGTTGGCCGGAGACAACCAAGGCAAAGGCTGCGTTGGCAGCATTATTCGGTCGGTTGATGTCGATCGGATTTGACTAATTGAATCAGACAAACGACCCCATCCCCAAACATGGGCGGCGTCCCCTTATCGAATCCAGAATTTCAACGTTAGGTAATTAAACAAAGAGATTTTCGATATTCCAATGTACTCGATTGTTCGAAAAAGCGGCGAAGATAACTCGTGTAATTGAACAAAGACATTTTTAACACTTAATCTTTTCGGTAATCGCAGTGACAATCATCACGAATACCGCATGGCCGTTCGAAATGGAAAACGATAGGAAGTTGACGTAGACAATTCGCGCAGCTAGACATTTGAAAGCTTTCAATATATTTTTTTTTACCGAAGATATTTGTAACTTGGTTCGGGGCGATTTGGGAATTGGCGGGTTTTATAAGGTCTCGACCTGTCTCGAGCGCTCGATTAGGTTTTTGTCAATAAGCTCACTTATATCTTTGTTTTTTTTTACCCCTTTCTAATTTTCACTATCCTTATTTAGATATGGTCACGGGTTAATGTGGGCCTGAAACCGGCCCGTGGACTAATCGGACCCGTCGATTGGATCGTCGATTTCGAATCGGAACTAGCTCGGTCCTCATGGGCCGATTACGAATTGAAACCGGCTTGGCTCCTCACGGGCGATTACGATTTTATAAAAAGTCGGAATCGGCGGTTTTGGAACCCTACTCAAAATTTGAAATTGGAATAGGTTCTTGAAGTAGCCCGGAACTGGCGTGGCCAGGTCTATCCTTAACAAAAAAAAATATATTCGAACCGAGTTTTTACGGATATTTTGTTAATATTAGCGTTTTCACATCAATTTCTTGACTAGTAGCCCATAAACAGTCGTTTAACAGGAGAAAAACAGACCGTGCTGAGCGACTGAAGACACGTTATCATGATTCTTCTTTCCTTCTTCCTTTTTGAAAATGGGTCTCGCATGGACGACACGAAACGCCACACTGGACGCACCTGCTACAGGCGACCTTTTTACAGTTTCTTTTTCCTCAAATTGCACGACTTTCTCTCCCTTCTCGGATTTGTTTCTTTACTCTCTCTCTCTCTCTCTCTCTCTCTCTCTCTGAGGGGTTCACTGTTTGGTATGAGCTCTTCTTTTCACACTCGCTGAGCTTCCTGCTAGCTCATTCACTGTGGACAGCGACACCGCTCAAAGCAAGCTTCCCCCGAGCTTGAAACGGCGTTTCGCAGATCAATCGGCCCGACCCGTGTTCCGGTTCGATCTGCTCTTGGAACGAGCTCAGTCGTCGTCGTCGTCGTCGTCTTCCATGAAGCACCTCGTGTTGCTTCTGCTTTTGGAAAGTGGGTAGGGTTCGTCTTCCCTTTCTTTTTTTTGGTCCATATTTTCTTGCTTTATCTCCGAGTACTTGGAGCGACCGCCTCAAGACTTGAGAAATGCAACGGAAGCATCCCGGCAAGTTTCGTCCTTTCGGGTCGGTGATCGCTTCTTGCTCGATCGTTCTCTTCTGGGCTGTTTTCGGGTCGGTGGGTTCGGGCGTGTCCGACGGAGACGCCGATAAGCATGCACTGTTGGAGCTCAAATCTGCCGTCATTGTGGACCCATTAGGGTTTCTTTCGAATTGGAACCCGGATGACCAAGACTCGTGCGCTTGGAATGGAGTTACATGCGACTCTCTCTCTCGGAGAGTCACTGCTCTTCACATTTCTTCTAACTTCAGCTCTGCATGCTCCGAGTACGACGCCGTGGACGCGCGAGGTAACTTCTCCTTACTATTTCCATGCTCGGACTTTGTGGGTGGCAAGTACAGTTCGCCATATTCGGCGAAATTGAGGGGTAGATTAGCGCCTGCGATAGGGCGGCTTTCTCAGCTCAAGGTCTTGTCTCTTGGGTTTAATGGGTTTTTCGGTGAGCTTCCTCAAGAAATTGGCCAACTTCGCTTTCTGGAGGTTCTTGATTTGAGTTTTAACGATTTCAGAGGACCCATACCCTTTGGTTTTCGGAATTGTACTGCGCTTCGAGTGGTTAATCTTTCTGGGAATCAGCTAAATGGCACAGTTCCTTCATTCTTGGCCATGCTTCGCAGTCTAGAAGTAGTTTCCTTGTCCTATAACGTGTTCACGGGGCCTATTCCCCCTGAACTGGGTGAGAAGTGCGGTGTACTTGAGCATCTCAACCTCGCTGGCAATTTGCTTTCGAGTTCGATCCCTTCAAGTTTGGGAAATTGCAGTGGGTTACGGTCATTGATTTTGTCGTCGAATATGTTACAAGATCGTATACCTTCATCGCTCGGCAATCTTGGAATGCTTGAAGTTCTCGATGTGTCTAGGAACTTCTTCAGTGGCATTATACCTCCTGAATTGGGTCATTGCAATCAGCTCAAGGTTCTCGTGTTCAAGAATAACTACGGGCCTTTGTTTTCCAGAAAAGTTTTCGGCGTAGAGGACCCCCAAGAGGAGAACAGTGAAGATGACTTCAACTTTTTTGAGGGCCAATTGCCTGAGAGCATCGCAAAACTTCCCCACTTACGGGTACTTTGGGCGCCAAATTCAAACCTGGGGGGAAGTTTTCCTCATGAATGGGGATCTTGTTCAAGCTTGGAGATTCTAAATGTAGCTCAAAATTACTTTGTGGGACAAGTACCTCCAACGCTTGGCAGCTGTAAGAGCTTGTACTTTCTTGATTTGAGCTCTAATAATTTCACTGGATCACTTCCAAGGGAAATTCCTGTTCCTTGCATGATCGTCTTTAATGTCAGCCGAAACTTTTTGTCGGGACATATCCCAAGTTTTACTCGTGACTGTTCTCAAAAGCCCGTTAATTTAAGAGTGCCGCGTGTCAACATGGCTGATTTCTACGCCTACTTTTTCTATCAATATTCTCGCACATGCGTTATTTCTTTTTCATTCAATGCCAATGATTTGGCTGTGTTGCATGATTTCAGCAGAAATATGTTCTCTGGCCCCGTCCCTTCCTTACTTATTGCTTTTGACCATTTATCTGCACACCCTTTCTATGGATTATGGTTGAATGAGAATAATCTCGAGGGCAATATTTCGGCATACTCGTTTCTCTTCTGCCGTTACTTGGCCGGTCTAGCTTTTGACATTGGTTACAACAAGATAACGGGAGAACTTCCTGTGGACATGGGGAACATGTGCAGTTGCATGAAACTTCTGAATTTGGCGGGTAACGGACTAATAGGCCCATTTCCTCATACTTTCGCCAATTTGGTTGCTCTGGTGAACCTTAATCTCAGCAGAAACAAGATTCAAGGATCCATACCATCTTATATTGGCCAGATGATGAATATGAGGTGGCTATCTCTGTCGACTAATAACTTCTCTGGTGCAATTCCTTTGGAACTTGCTCAGCTGGCTTCTTTGGAGGTCTTGGAACTTTCCTCGAACACTCTGTCAGGGGGAAATACCGGCTGCTTTTGCAAAACTTCAGCATCTAGATGTTTTAAAGTTGGATCATAACAGACTATCTGGACAGATACCTGCTGGCTTCAGTAACATGACTTCTCTCTCAGTGTTCAATGTGTCTTTCAACAATCTATCTGGGCCCATCCCTCTTAACTCAGAGTCTGTAAAATGTGAAAATGCACAAGGTAATCCATATATCCAGCCTTGTCCCCCTATTTCATCTTCCTCTGAGTGGGAGCAGCAGCACTCTGGTAATGGTTCCCAACAAGCAGCTTATTCTCCCACGGGAAGCTCACCGGGAGGAGGCAATGGATTCAAGCCTATAGAAATTGCTTCCATCACTTCAGCCTCAATCATTGTTTGTGTCCTGATATCGCTGGTTGTCCTGCTTTTGTGTATGAAGAGATTCGGATGCAAATCGGTTTTGTGTCAAGGCTCGAAAAGAAAAGAAGTCATGACATTCAATAACATCGGTGTTGAGCTGACTTATGAAAATGTTGTTAGGGCTACTAGTGGTTTCAATATCCAAAATTGCATTGGCAGTGGAGGATTTGGTGCCACATACAAGGCTGAGATTGTACCTGGAGTGGTATTGGCCGTCAAGCGGCTTTCGGTTGGAAGATTTCAAGGTGTGCAGCAATTTTCTGCTGAGATCAGAACTTTAGGAAGAGTTCAGCATCCTAACCTCGTGACACTGATTGGATACCATGTGAGTGAGTCTGAAATGTTTCTCATCTATAATTACTTGCCTGGTGGCAACCTTGAGAAATTTATCCAGGATAGGCCAAGGAGGACTGTGCAGTGGAGCGTTCTCCACAAGATTGCTCTGGATATTGCACGTGCTCTTGCCTACTTGCACAACGACTGCGTTCCAAGAGTGCTGCATCGAGACATCAAACCGAGCAACATTTTACTAGATAATAACTTTAACGCATATCTTTCTGATTTCGGGCTGGCTAGGCTCTTGGGTACTTCTGAGACTCATGCCACCACTGATGTAGCTGGGACTTTCGGATATGTTGCTCCTGAATATGCAATGACTTGCCGTGTCTCTGATAAGGCAGATGTGTACAGTTATGGTGTTGTCCTTTTAGAGTTGATATCTGATAAGAAGGCGCTGGATTCGTCCTTCTCTTCCTTTGGAAACGGCTTCAATATTGTGCAGTGGGCTAGCATGCTTCTCCGACAGGGACAAGCTGACGAATTTTTCACAGCTGGCCTGTGGGATTCTGGGCCACATGATGATCTCGTTGAGATGCTTCGCTTGGCTGTCATGTGCACAGGCGAACATCTTTCTGCAAGGCCTTCAATGAAGCAAGTTGCTCAAAGCCTGAAGCGCATTCAGCCCTCAACTGGCTAGTGGAGGTTTGGTCAACATAGCTCCTCTGTAAGTTGGAAAAATGTTGAGATAGGGACCTGTAATTGACCATTGGTTTATCATTTATTCAGTCAAATATCATGTAAAGAGGAAACAGCCGATCTTTTCTCTATTTCCTTTTGGGGTAGTATCTGGTTGTCAAATTCCCAAATTGAATATAGCCATCATGACAGCCCTATATTTGTGTCTTCTGTTCATTTCATTTTGTAACTTTTCATTACAAATAGAGGCTCGTCGTGAAAGTAAGACGACTAATAATCTTGGACATTGTTAATTATAACCAGAGCTCCCTAGTGAAAGATGTGGGATGCTAATGATGAGATGGCCACAAGTGTGGTGTTGTACGTTTGATGAGAGGTCTGGTTTTGCATCATATCGTTTGTGACATATTTGTTGTCACATATATGCCAAAAACCAGCCCGTGGCACATGCGCTGCAGAGGTCAGTGTGCTTCGATATCTGTTGATCATGCTGTTCAGGCCATTTGTTACAATTGACATGAACCTCTTGTAGACTAAAGAATGGCTGTCAAACAATCTGCCCCGTGAACTCAGACTTTTTGCATTTTATAGGTGGTTTCTCTCCCTCATTGAATTTACTGTCATGAGTTAGGAGTTTGGCATGTATTCCATTCAGCCATGTATGTTTGAATTGAGACCAAAAAATGGAAAAGGGTGCTGGCTGAGTTTTATATGTTTTTTATTTCTTTTTTTGCTGATATTCTCATGTGCGATTTACCTAACCATAATTTTTTTTATTTTTGCACAACTTTTCTGCTTCATAATTGCATCCATGCTTATCATCAGTACAGTATCAGTTGAATAGAACATGATGTCAGGTCTTACTCTACAGAACTAGAGACTGAATTTTACATGCTCCAGTAGCATGTCACCGCCTCTCGCACCTATAGCATGAAAGCGGTTCTGAAAAGAATAGTTCATCCGCCATTTGCTTCCTAAATAACATGAAATTCTCAAACTAGGATAAGCATGTTGAAAGTGCAGGAGAAACCATCTACTTTTGTGATTCCTTCTCAAAGGTCTAGGAAGTGTTCTGAAACATACACTGTGGATAGTAAATCATCAAAGATGGGGTTAGCAAGCAATCATAGCTACCAGATTAAGCTTTACACATTTTTTCACATCTTAATTCTAGCTGGAACAAATTCTCTTCTTTTTTTTGGTACCCATCTTTATCACAGGTTACCGACTACCTCAAAAGTTCTGTATATCAGGTCTAAACTTCCAGTTATTCATAAAACAAATGCTCAGTTCAGAAAATAGCATTAATCGTTATCCATTTAAAGAAATGCCTAGTCTCAAATATCCCGCGTATGGACTGACTGAGTGTTTGTTATAAATGTGACTGTGTTGAAGGGTTGTGCTTTGGTCATAGCTGTTCACAGAATTTTTATATTCTCTTTCCATGCATCAGTTCCTGTTTCAGGAATATGTGATGGCTGGGGTGGATACTCTTGGTCATCAGATGATCCGTCAGTCATGATATTTTGGTAAGCTCCACCTTGTACTTCCATATTCGGAGACTCTTAATTAATGCTAGGTGCTTCATGCATATTGAAAGGAAATGAATCTGTGTAATTTTTTCCTTTTATACAAAGTGGTTTCTCCTTTCATGGAATTGCCCTTTGATTTACGACATCTGGTAGAGCTTTTATGGTCCATTCCACTGCTAGAAGGTAATGGGACATTCCTCGCCATATGTTCACGCTATTTTTCATGTCATCATTTTTTCCCCTTTCTCGTGATTTACTATGAGGATATATTTGACATTTTGTTGCCATGTGTTTTTCCACTTCCACAAATTTCTTTGTCAATAGCAGAGCCCATTCCTCTAATTGTCATTCCATCATTAATATGTAAAATGAATCATGGTAAATGTATCAGTCTTCTTCAGTTTATGCCATTTTTTATTTGAAATCTTCAGTTTATGCCATTTTCGATTTGAAGGAAGATGCTAGCTCTGCGTACTGCTGTTCAAAGTGATGCGGCAAGCGTTTCTAGAGAGAATTAAGTGATGCATTGAATGCCTCTCTGTCTCTCTCTTGGATATTTGCTAGATGTACAGCTTCTGTTATCCTCTAGGAGGTTGGGATGTTTCTTCTGGAACCATTTTGTTGGTGCTTTGCTGATGGGAGTGGTCAGTAGAGGTTACACTTGCGCAAAGCTGTTGATCGACTGTTTCTTGCATAGTTGACTTTGACGTCCTTGATGCAACTACTTTAAGGTACGTTTTACACTAACCTGAACAATTCTCGGATTGCCACTGGCTCTTTAAATGCATGGACATTATAATGTTTTGGTGGCATCTTACTGCATTGGCCTGATGACATGCTTACCCTGGTTATGATTATCTACCTTAAGGAACCATCGAGTCATCTCACTTCAAGATTGGTGCCTCACACTTGACACTTGTTCGAATGGTTCGCGTGGGAAAGAGACACCTTGGTTGTAGCAAATACAGACAAGATCTTGGCTGGCTGAAGATATGAAATCAACAGCAATATATGAATACCGTGTTTTTGCAGATTGAGTTCCAGTTTGTTTCATCTATTACCCAGCACGATTTAAGGACCATCTATCCTCTTTGCAAACAGCTGCAAGGAACTGGATCCAAGAAACTGGAAGGAGGTCATTTGTGAGAAGCTTCTTGTTCTTATCGGTATTGTCAACCCGCTTGGTTGTGGACATATTTGTCTAAAAAGCTTGCCAATTAAGGAATAGTGGGTGAAATGATGGTACTTTCGAATCGTATGAATTATAGTTAATTATGAGCGAAAAGACATTGAATTTGACACTTGTTTTATGCACATGTAAGCCTTCTCGTGTTTGCTGGATGACAGATTATCATTTTCCTGAGTCCTGTACATGAGACTTCCATTGTTCACTGGACCCCTCCAGATGACCGCCTCTCCTTTTTTCTGAGCAATCTGGTTCCCAGGAAAGGGGTAGATTTTACAAGAAAATGGGAGATTAAATGTGACATGCCCTGCATGGACACCAAGGGTCTTGACTTATGCATAATAAATGGAGTCTTCCAATGTCTCGGCTCATAGTAGAGGGAACCCTCATCAGGTCGAGGATCAATTCTGCAGCAAGTATAGTTGCAGTTGGTAATGAAATATGAGTACAGCTTGTATAAATTTAGAGTAGGAATTCAAGTGTTCTTGCGGAAACAGGAGTCTATTGATTGATACAAGGAATAAAACAGCATAAAAAGCATCACTTCCATAATAGGACTAGCATCCAAGGAACTTTTTGCTTGAATGGAATCCAATCTATCTTCTTCCACGGCAACCGATGTACACGCACCACATAGCTTCCGGGAAGTATTATGCTCGGATGGAGTCCAAACTGTCATCTTCCACAGCTACTGTTGCTCGTGCAACGTAGAATATGACAGCGGAATTTCATATTCTTCACAGTGAAGCATCCCCAGAATCATCCACGCTCGCAACCTTGCTGACAAGGTTCTTGGTCGAAGGCATACCAGCGACCACATCCTCCTCAATACCGCACTCATTCGTGCCCCTTCTGATCATGAAATAACCATCCTGCAATCCACGGAGACAAAAGAGGAACTCTTTAAACCCAAGAACACGATTGCCCAACTTTTGTTAATGCAATGTCAAAAGCTTAAGCAGAGACATACATCGCCCCAGCTTCGGTTCCACTGATTCGCAATAAGCTGCAACATGGAAAAGAGAGTGAAGATCAGACATAGAAACTGGTTTCATTAACTGTTATCAAGAAAGAAGATGCCTAGATGATTATGTACCCAATAATCCTCGCCATCGTCGGTAGTTCCCCAGCCGATCAACTTAACAGCGTGACCACCCAGCACATCACCTGCGACGTTCTTGTAAACGCCTGACTTGTAATGCGCGAAATCCTGCGATTATATGGACATTACAGACACACAAAGGAATGGCATTGATGAGCTCCACAGTCCCAAAATGTTGGTCAGCGGGCCATGATAGCAGAGGAAAAATGCATGATGTACATTTGCCTCTATTGACCATCCCAGAGGATCCTCTTACTAAAGTCCAAACCAAGTCTTCTGGCATTACCTCATAAACAGTGAAAGACACCTCTACAGGTCCATTCTTGTAAACTTCAGCCATTATGTTGTATGGTTCGGAATCAACTCTGTATGCACTGACGCTGTAGTGTTTTGAGGACCTCCACATCTGGTTCCCGTTCACACACTTCCTCACACACTTGGGAGTAGGATATTCTGGCTCACAACCCGGGTGGGAACAGCCGACGTCGTCGAAGTATGGATCGCACTGTTAAATCAGGATAGGAGCGCATTAGGTATGAATCAGGATTATTTAACATGATGCAAAAAGTTTGGAAAAGAACCATCTCTTGAACTCCTTTGGATTTAGACAAATGCTCATCAAAATGGCAAAAAACAAGGATTCCCACCTCTTCAGTGACAACGCCGTGGTGTTTAAAGTAGCGCCATGCGAAAAGGGGATAACCTCCATTGCAACCGCTTCCGCACATAAAGCCACAGCAGGCTAAAAGATCATTGACAGACAGAGAGATGTTCTGAAACAAGACAATGTAGGAAATAAATGAGATTTTAAACAGGACAATAGCATCTAAGAATAATCCCGTCGGAGATTAGCTACCATTCCAAAATGGATGCAGAAACGATCCGACAGTGACTCCACAGCACCAAATGCCCAGCATGAACCACAATGACCCTGATTCAAATAAAAGGAAACATCGTTAGCATTTTTAGGGCAGCCTACGAGTCATAATGAAGGCGCACAAGCTTGATTGCTTGATTACCTGGTCTGCCATTTGGTAGGTAATTCAGCATCAGACACAACAAAGAGAAAGCATCAGCATAATATCAAGAAGAAACCAAACGAAAGACCAATCAAACAAGCTGACCTAAAATTCTTCCAATAGTGGTGCAGTGGGACCAAGCAGTCCTAGCATCAAACTTTTCTGGCAGCTTCAAGGATTTGGGATGAGTTTTGACAGGAACCTGTCTCAGCTCCCCGTGAGGTGTTGGCTTAACTCCAAGGAGATGCTTAAATTGGCCAACCTGGGAAATGCCAAAAATATTTATCAAGCTCTTGATTCGAACTTGCAGGACACTAACCAAAACACAAAATGGCTTCCTGCAAATAGAATAGACTTATTATTGTGAAGCCTTGGGAGACTAACAGTGAAGTTTGAGAATCTAGGATTCATGGCAGCTTCCCATCCAGCATTGGGATTCTCATTTATCTCTTTGACTATAGAGTCCTGCATAACAATATTGAAGCTCAGCACATAATGTCGAAACTAAAGATTAAAGGACGGATACGGGCTTCGATCTGTGTCCTCCAAGGAGGGTATTACCTGAAGTATATGAGAGTTGAGCTTGAGCTGGGAAAGTGCTTTCTCTGCATCGATCTGCAGATATACAGTTAAAGAAAGTCACATCCTTACCCAGGCAACATGCTAAAGAACCAAGGCATGATGACCTTCAGCTTTCATTGAAAAGCCAATCACGATCATCAGGTATCTTGACCTTGTTCGACTTCCCCATTATTTTAGGCCAGTCCCATCTTTTCAAAAGCAAATTATCACTTTCTTTGGAGGAGAAAATAGTAAAGATGATATCAACCAATTAGTGATTGAAAGCAGCAAGTTTGCAACTTTCGATTATCGAAAGCAACGCAGAAGCAAATAGGAGAATGATGAACAATCTCAAACCGAATCCTCAAGGTTCGAAAACAAGCTAAACTTCAAAATATGAAACTGAAGCTCGACCAATAACGATAGCAGGTACACCATCTAAAAGACCATGATCGGCACGAAATCAACTGAAATTCAGACGTGCAAAAAGCAAATCTTTACTTGAAAACCTCCATCTTTGCTGGTGTTGTCAAAGGATAAACCGGATATTATCTCCAATTTTCATAGCAATTCTTACAGCTGTTTATTATCTTTCAAGAGTAATCGGTCACCAATAGCTAAGCTAGAGAAACAAGCTCAAATCACATCATCCATCAGCAAACCAAAGATGATGAGACGAAAAAGAGAGAGAAGGCGATCATCGTCTGATTACCTGAGCGAGGAAGATGGAGACGGTTGCTAAGAAAAACAGGAACTTGACCAAACACAGCTGGTTGACGGCCATCTCTCTCCCTCTCTCTCTAATCAAGAAGGAAGAGGAACAAGAAGAAGATGGCCGTGGAACGGAAATGCAAAGGGTAAGTGAAATTTATGCACTTCCCCTCCCCTTGAGCAGCAGAGAGGATCAGACAGATTCAGAAGATAAGATGACGAAGGCACCAAGAGGGGGAAGATTTCCAAGAAGGCGGAGAGAGAGAGAGAGATAGAGAGAGAGATTTTCTTGGTTTTTACCGCAGATTCAACTCGAGCTGACACCAAAGCAATCCCATTGGGTGATTCGTCACGGCAGATGGATATTTTAAGGACTAATTTCATTATTACAAGTGCCCACCATTTTCCCAGGATAATTTCCTTGAATTTTCTCATTATCTTCTTGGTCTCCTTTTACGGTCGGAACATGGCGCAATTTCTCTCTCTCTCTTTGATTATTTGAGGGAAAATTCATATTAAAATGCTCTTGCTTGTACCGCGATTCCTTCATGAAATACAGACTGTGCCCCGACGAGGGTATCGATTTGTCGGATCTTTAAGACCCGACTATATCGCCCGTATCCGTGAAATCCGATCACCTCTTTTACAACCACCCATTACTAGACTTTGGGGAAGAAATCGTTACCACGAGAACGCTGGTTGTTGAAGAACACCCCTGAACGACGTAAAGCAAAAAAATTAAAAAATAAAAAAATGCTACATGAATTAGAAAGGAAAGTCAGCAAATACCTCAGGGAAGGAGGCGAGTTTGCCGTCGGAGGAGACAGGGGAAACCTCCGCAATATAAATTGGGATGATGGCGAGGGCGCAGCCAAGGCCGACGTTGGCAAAGAGGCCGACCCACATGGAGGACGGCGTAATTGCGGCCGGAGCCCATGAGCAGGAAGCCGACAAAAAGGCGGCCCTTGCCAACACGATCGAGTGGCAGTGGCCGATGCGGGGGGAGGTACGCCCCGTAATTAACGATACAAACCATGACAATGTGATGAGGATCACCATAAGAGCCTCACCCGGCGTGTGGGAGATGTTCAACTCTTTTATGTATATTACGGGACCAATTTAAAAAAAATGATATCACAATGTCCCAACGAGGGTATCAATTTTTTGGATCTTAAGACCTGACTATATCGGGCGTACTGCGAATTCCGATCACCTCTTTTACAACCTCTAATTACTGGACTTTACACGCCTAAGTGGGTGGCCTGACCAGACCCATTCTAAGTCCATAAAAAAATTGAATATTCCATCACACTATTTTAGAGTTTGTTCTTTTTTCGACAGTACCCTTAAATAATTGAAAATAATAAAAAAAATCGGATTCCATTCTCAGCTACTCCTATCGAAAATAGAATTGGATACGATATGGTCTCACCCGAGCCCATGCTCAAACTTCCATGCCCGTCCATAGAAAAACATGGGCATGCCACCCTGCTGATGGGCCAAATACTAATATTTCTAAATTATTTATTTTTTAAAAAATGGTAGATTCCAAGTACAGGAAGCAAAATAATCATGTATATATTTAAAAACCAAACTACTTGGGCCTAACCCATCCAGGGTGCGATAATGTTCAATATCTGTTCTTATCTACATTAGACTTAGATAAAATTTCAATTGTTATCGTAAATCGAGATATTAGAAACAAATAACTCGAGCCAAATGTTTTTTACTTGAGAAAGATAGCATGAAATTAATGTGAGAGATTGCAATCTGTATTGTTACCTTCCACACAGCACCAACTGAGGAATTGCAATCAATGAAGATGGCACCAATGGTTGATTCGACGATATCGGCTGGAGACTTAAGCACGTCAATTAGACTACATGAATGCAATGGGTAATCTAGAATAGCATGTTTTAATTCTTAATCTAGAATTGAATTAACTGGCTCATGGTTTCTGGTTCAAAAATATCAACAAGAAAGAAAGACACGTGTTAAACAAAAGGTCAAGTTATTAACTTGGAGATTAAGGGCGCCCATGCCAACATTTCAGAAATCAACTTCGCTTCATAAGTTGATTTCCGATAAAAGAAAGGCATTTGATAACATGATTTTTTTTTTGCTTCGGATCATGTCATTACCATACGCGACGGCTAGCTTTCTCTGTACGCTGATTAGTGCGTGGTCATCGAGGATGCGTATGAGATCGGTCGGGTTTAATCAACATTTCTAGCTCATGAAAACCCTAAAACTGAATTCAACAATTCGTAAATCTAACACAAACGTGAAAGAGGCAGAAAACCCTAGCCTCTAGTAGATCCGAGTTCCTCGGATGCAAAGGACGAATCGGAGTTGTCGATGGGTCTTCGGAAGGCGACGGTGGAAGCGGAGGTGGCGGTATCGTTGGGAGCGAAGAGGGAGAGACCTTTGCAGTAATGGGCGCGAAGCACGCGCCGAAGATTTAGGTCGAGTTTGTTGGACCCAGACGACGGACATAGAAGGGGATAAGTATCTCGAAAGTGTGAATCGAATTCAGCGGCTCATTGAGCTCGTCGGCCGTGTGAATCGGAATCAACGGCTCCGGAAGGCAACCAAAGAGGCAAAGGCGTGATTGGGAGTGAGTACAGAGAGCTGTGCAGTAGGGGAGTGAGTACACCATTATGAGAAGAGGAAAAGTGAAGAGCGAGGAAAACAAAAATTTACTTTTGATGCGAATTTTTTTTTAACTTCCGGAAGTTGCTAAAAAACAACTTCAAAAATTGCTTCAGAATTAGAAAAATGAAGTTGCACAACAAAACATATTTCTATTTCGGAAGTTGCGTTACCAAACAAATTTCTGCTTCATAAGTTTTGGAGCAAAAATTTTAATTCTAAAGTGTTACCATGCGCGCCCTAAACTACTGCGAACTCCCGAATAAGTCATATTATTGACTTGGCCCAAAAGTAAATTTCTCATGGCCGTTAACAACATTTATGGCTAGAGATAGATATGATCGATAGACAGGATCAATAGAGAACAAAACAAAGTGACGTGCATGACCAGAAGGTCAATGGAGATTCGGTCAAGATTGCAGGGATTTGTTTCCTAACTACATCGATTAATCGCCTGATTTTCGACATATTTTGTAACACCCGTTATTCCATCTATGTATCTTTACTAAACTCTTGGTCTTGGATATGCACAATCACCTGACTCCTCTGACATTCATTACAATCCTTATTATTCCATCTACATATCGATAGGAATGATTTTTTTTTTTCCGTCGAAGATAGGAATGAAGTTTGAAAAATTCAAAAAAATTATGAAACTCACTTGTTCCTCAAAAATAGGCTTCCTATGGTGCACATACCGATGCAACCCGAGCTTGATCGCCACGCATGCGAGCTTCTCGGTGTTCACATTGGCCGCTCGGAGCCAGGTCGGCGACTCGGGCGCCAAGTCTGGATGTAGGAAGTATAGTTCCTTAGCGAACAACAAGTTGAGCACCGAGTCGCCAATGTACTCCAACCTCTCATATCAAAACGTCTTGTTCACGAACGATTTGATGAGTGAGAGCTTCTTGGAGCATTATTTATTGTTATTGTTATTATTATTGAACTTAATTGCAAGATCTAGACGCGGCTAGCCTATTGTGTGGGCTAGAAATCAAGTGAGGCACTAAAGAATATTTCACTTCCTACGCAACTAGATTCTAGACATGAGGACCTGATTACATTAGTTGTTTTAACTGATGTGCTTTTGATACCTAACTTAATTTGAGTTGCTTTTTTTAAATATCTGCACGGTCTTTAATCGATAAATGATTTCCAAAGGTTTTATCCACCAAGCGATAATCCCGTGTCTTTCTGTGTTCATTATGGCCTTATGTTTTAGCCTAACCATTAAACTAAATTGAAAAGGAACACAAACAATAAAAACTATGTAAAGAGGTAAAAACGCATATCAAGAGTAAAATTGAAAAGCTAGTAAGTAAAAAAAGTAATCCAAGGCAATGTCAGGCAAACTATGTGCATGAATATATTTTAAGTCCCGAAACATGATGCCTCGTGAGCTTGATCCGATACATGTCTAACAAATTAAGAACACACGAAGTTTTGTTATAAACCTCGAGACATAAACCTTATAAGCTTGATTTTAAAGATTAATATTATCTTAAATGGGTAATGCGGGTGCTTGAAACCCTCAAGGGAAGCGAGAAATAATGTTGGCGCCTTGCTATCCTCGATTGACGTTCCAATCCCATTTCATAATAATTACAACTCATTAGTTCGTTTCAAGACTTCTAAATTACGGCACTCCCCATATCATATATTCAAATATTTGAGTTGATTCATAGCCTAAACCGTTTCCTTATTTATTTATTTTTTAATATTACATATCTTGAGAATGAAGACTAAATTATGAATTGAACCTACATCTAGGTAATATTAAACTAATTATTTCAATTAGAGATTAAGTCTATCATTAAACCTAATTTAGAATCTAAATCCTAAAACTAAGGGTAGTGCTAGGAGAACGGTCACCGTTAGCAATGGTGGTACGTGAGCCACCAATTGGACTTCTAGTATAACATCCATGGTGATATGTGGGCTACAGCTGCCTTTTTCATATTATATCTTGTAGCTTATATGTCATCGTTATTTACATTAGTAATAGTGACTGTCAGTTATGCTTTTCCCTAAAACTAACTTTAATTCCAGTGAAAGCCAAAGGAAAATGTCCATGTTCCCCCTCCATGGCACGGTTTACTCCGACAAGTAATCATGTTCCGCATATATCAATTGGCAAACATATCAATCAAGAAAAGTCAAAGTCAATTCTTCTCTGTTTTACCTGATCTATCAATTTAACTTTAGAACGAAAGCTGACCAAATGAAGTTTAAATGGGGTGCTTCACCCATGCTATTTTAGGAAGTTTACTTCTCAACTTTTTGCAATTCTTCCCCTAAAAAAAAAATAATTTGCAATTTAGCCCCTAATATCCACTTTTCTCCTAAACAGACTCAATTTTTCTAGAGTTCGGCAAACATAGCATCACAATTTCCAGTCTAAAATTTTAAGATGAGCTCTAGAACTTCACAGTCTATCAAATTGTCATATTTTTCCCACAACTATGATAATTTACGCATTTTACCCAAACAATGTTAGATTGTTTTTGAATTCCAGGCCGATCTTGACTCCAAGCATGAAACCTGATGAAATTTTCCAGTTTAGAACACTCACTAGTTTACAACTTTTCAAAATTCAATCATCTCCAAAGCGTTCTTTTAAAAAAATTGTCCTTGTTTAATCGAAAAATCTAACTACATTGGGCTCTGCTTGGTTTTTGAAAAAATCTCAATATTTTCAAAACTTAAAATTTTTAAAGGAGATTCAACCGGCAATGCTAAGAATAGAGCATCTTCCTAGTTTCCGGATTTTGTTCCTAAATTTCGGCTAAGTTTTGACCCACCAATCTCTCTAGTCTCTCTCTCCTCTAACCGTTTCCAGTTTTTGCTTTCTCATCTTTCGGACGAGGTTGAACGTCACAAGCTACCGTTCGGAATCTTCTCACGTTGGAGTTGGATCATCCTATTCGCCTCTGTTTGCATCCGACGGCGGCATACTCGCTCGAGGAATTCCTTCCCGAAATCTAGTCACATTTATGTTCATAACAGGTTCGAATCGTGATAGATAATTTCGATTCATCCACCTCGGTCTTGCTTCCTATGATTTCAGAATGTCTTCCCTTGTGTTTTTGTCCCATGTATCTACGTCTTCATATGGATCCTGGTGCTGTTCAATGGTGTTCTTGTTGCCGGAGGAGAAATAACTTGAAATGGATGGTGCGAGCATTAATATCTCCATCCGGTATATCTATTTGTGAATGTCCGATTTCGGCGATCTTCTTTGATTTATGTGCCTCCTTTATCGGTTTGTTCTTATTTAAACGATTCTCGAAATTTAGTTAGTCTTTGCTTTTAATTGTGTGATGCGAGACCTCTCATATGCGATGCTTAAAAAAACCCTTTATGCCATTCCTAGAATTCAAGGGTGACTCTCTTTGGTGTTGTTATTCATCCCGATCTCGCCGTGAATTCTCAATCAAATTGGAGCTCAATAGATTGGGAATTTTTTTCCCTATATTGAGGGGCTGAAACAGAAATATTGGATGGTGCTTCTAGTGTGATAACAAGTAGAAATGTCAAATGTATCCGTAGAAACACAAAAGCCGAAAGTATGTACATAATAAGATTGGCTAGAGTAGCTACTCCACAAAATTAGAATAGAGAACAAACAAGCACTAGAATATCTATGCCACAAGTTGGTTCGTGTAATAAATACTTGAAAACCATGTTTGGCTTGCAAGATTTAGACAAGGAATAATCCAACTAGTTTTCATCAATATGATAATTAAAGCTCGATGCCATCTGTTACCATAGTTCCTAATTTTTAAAAGCTATGAACTGAAAAAGAACTTGTTTATAGTATCCGCGGTGTACATTTGCATAATTTTAGAAAGGTTAAGTGTATAACAATTTGCGAATAACATCGGTTGTGGGGGAGCAACTATGGAGGTGATCGTGGAAGTGGCTGGTGGGTTTGGTGGAATGGTAGTGACGGCGGTGGGCAATTTAGGTGATGTGGGAATTTGTTTTCGGTTGTTGGCCATTGGTGCCAATGTTTTCAAAACTGGAATAGATTGGCCGATTAGTTGGACAAGATAACATAACCAAACCTAATGTTCAACTGGATGAAATAGTTGGGGAGTTTCTCCCCTCGTTCATCCCCCTCTAAAATAATATGGTTGCCTCATATACCATGTGAAGCCTCATATACCAAACATTGCCTCATATACCATATCCTTTTCTCGGTCGAAACAATAAGGATGGTTGATAGAATGAGGCCTTTTCATTATGTCTTCCACATGTGGGGGATTTGTTGATGATACTAGTGCAATTGCAGGGAGTGAAGCAGATTTTTTGGGCCGTATACTTTCTAATGCTACTGAGGTATGTGCTGACTTCAATCCCTTGATAGACGTGGAGCCATTTCTTTTGAAGCTATTTGGAGACTTAGGGTTCTAGTATGGGAAGCATGAGTGCAATTCCTCTATGGCTATGGGGGGACCATACATGGGAACGCATAGTAATCTGCTACTGTCCGAAAATAGCTCAAGAGACTCCTCCTCTTGTAAGTTCATCTTACAAGTTTTGTTACCTCACATGCACTGCCTTTCTTATGATTCGTAGTTTGTCTTAATGAATTTGGGGATTACCAAAACTGCTCCAAACTCTTTTTTTTTTTTTCATCGCAAGAAACAATCATCCTTGCAGTCACCCAAAAATAGCTCCTATTATGTCGTCGACTCGAGTTTGGGAGCTATTCTATGAGGGAACATGAATGCCGCAATTATGTTGCGAGATGGATGCTGGTTATTGTTTGCATCTAGTGTCCATTTTTTTTTATTCGTTTGCCTAGTTGTGGCCTTGATATGGTAGCCTTTCCTTCTTTTTTGTGGATACTTTGAAGTTGTAACTTTGATGAGGGGACTGGAATGTAGAATGTGGGATCTACGCTATTTGAAATGGTTTAGAGCCAACAATATTTGATAGAGGCCTCGGAAGAAAAGGTTAGAGCACTATGAGAGTATCAAAATCAAATGATGGTTTGAACCATTTTAATCACACATTGGGCAAGCATGTGCTTGTCCAAGATCTACTAAAATATCTCCATGGAAACATCAAGCTCACCAAATTGGTTAGCCTTCTCTTCATCGAGACCTCTACTTTGCTTTAGATGTTTTGGCAAATGAGAGCGAGGAGTATGACGAGAGATTTGAAAATTGCTATTTGGTTGTGAATTTTTTTTCTCATGTAGTATAATTGGATCTTTTGTTGGTTATCTATCTATGTTGATATGCCTTGACAAATTACCGAGGATGGACAATAAAGATACACAATGATGTTTTATGATCCGAGCAAGAGTTGCTCGGCATTTCCACTAAATAGGTATTTGCTCAATAAATGAAGAGGAGATTTCTAAAACACTTGTGTTATATGTGATAATTTATGCTTTGCAATTTTAGGCTGATTTTCATTACATTGACGACTCTCTTGATAAAAGAGAAAGATTTTCATAAGCATGAATTTCCATTTCTATGTAGACTTTAAAAACTTCCATTTATATATATATATATATTTTGCTTTTGCTGTTAATAAGGCTCTACATAGAAGTAGCAAATCTAAGATCTTTCTTTGCATGATCAACTAGTTAGAATCATTGACTAAAATAACTTACTCAAAATCGACAACTTTCAAAACATAGGTTTCAGCTTAAATAGGTGATTTCGTGCTCTGTGTCACAATATCTTAGCCATGATACTGCAAAGAAAGTGAGACAACCGCTGAAAGCTACATTTAAGTATTCATTGCGATGGGGCTTCTTGAACTCCGGGTTTCGAAAGGAATTTGTTTTGTAACTAACAAAGAGAAAAGATTGATACTTGCTTGCTACCCCTCTATCAAATTTGGGTGACCGAAAGGGATGTATTTCCGGAGATAGTGGCAATAATGGGTTCGGTCGTTTTGCCAAATTGTGGCCTAGCTTGAACACACCGGCCTGGTCTCGATCGCTAAATCGATACTAAAAAGTATCCAATCCTAAGATATTGAATTCGACATATCACTATTTTCAAATGCTTTTAGCTCAATTGTTTATTATCTCAAAAGAAAATTTTTCATGATTAATGCTATCTGCAAAAAATATTACAATGTCAAGTGATTAATTGTAGCCTTCTAGGAACTCTTTCATATATATAGGCTAAGCTCTCACAAAATTGCAAAGTTTAGCATTTCGGTTTCCTTGGATGAATGCGTTTTTTATTCCTTTCTTACTCGGATCAACTTTTTGACCCGATTAAAACTTTTTCAATAGTTTGAACTAAATTCGGGAATTCAACCACACCAAGGCTTGAGGCGGAAAGTGAGGTGTCATTGTAAAGATGTTTATTTTTAGTAATGAAAACTCTTTGAGAGAGAAATGGAAGGAAACATAGAACATAAGGATAATTACTATTTTTAAAACTATTCCCCACATTTTCATATTGGTGCATTAGTTTTGGCAAAACAATGACTAAATAAAATACTACATAGATTGCTAGGTCAACAAAATAAACCAAAAGATAGGCACTATAACAATCTTCATTATCAACCCCGTTGTGATTGAAAAGGCATGGGAGAGGTCTCGGGAAGGTCACGACACAATTGTGTTGCCGTAGATCCTATTAATCCTTGGCATCTCAACCTCCCTTGCCGCATACCTTCATTTGGTATAATTACCAAAAAGCTTCCATTTCTTATCTAGTGTTAATCCTCGTGTCTCCCCCATTATCTTGTAGAACAATAACCACATGATTCTTTGCAAACGTTGTGAACAAGAAAAAGATCCCGCCAAAGGTGATATCCTTGCGCCGCCATAAGAATATCAATGATAATAGTAGACCCACCCCCTAGTTGATGGCAACGCCGATTGCACTCCTTTGTGCACGCGGCCTCAGTGGGAAAATTTCAAAACCGCACATCGATGTAATCGGGGACATCTCAATGAAGAAGAAAATCGCGTAGAATAGTGTTGAGACAACGCACACAAGGAGGTTTTCATCACTGCTTTCGACTTCACTAAGGAACACTCCAAGGGAGACGAGTGAGAAGAACATCCCACCGATCTTTGAACAGCACCAACGATCGGTAGCCGACCAATCAAGGAGGAAGATGGGGAAGAGCATCCACACCTGTCGAGGCCGATTGTTGTGGTTGCGAGGAGCTTTTTATTAGGGTCGGCGATGTTGGTGTTTGAGATAATGCGATGGTCTTGGAGAAGGGTGTCAATGCCGAGGCCTGTCGGAAGTAGTGTATCCCAACCGTGCATATCATTATGTGCCAAATGGACGAGGTTCGATAGAAGAGGAGGAGATTCCGCCACCCGATGCTTTGCTAGGCGGCCCGGATAACATAGTCGTTGCACTTCTCGGGGATATTGACTGCTTCTTGATATCTTTGTAGTGGAGTGTGGCCTCCTCATTGGAGTTGGAGATCATTTTGAAGATTTGCATCGCGTTACCTAGGTGGCCTTGCATGATTAGCCATCGAGGGGATTCCAACATAGTTAGGACCCCGATAGTGAGCAAGTATGAGGAGATTGCTCCAAACTTGAGCATGGCACGACACCCAAGATCAAGTTGGACTTTGGGGAAGAATAGTTATTGATGTGGCAAAAATGGTACCGATGTTGAAGAACACCCGAACCACCAAAACGACTTAAGGCAAAAAAAAGTGTTGCATAAATTAGGAAAATGAAAAGAAAGAAAAGTTAGTAACTATTTCTTCCCCAAAGTCCAACTCGACCTCGAATAGCGTGTCATGCTCAAGTTGGGAGCGCCTCCTCCTACTTGCTCATTGTCATAGTCTCGGCCATGTCGAAATCCCCTCGGTGGCTCATCATGTAGGCCCCCTAGGTGACGCAATGCAAGTCCTCAAAATGATCTCCGACTCTAATGAGTTGGCTATGCTCCTCTACAACGATATCAAAAGAAGCTGTTGGCATCCCTAAGGAGTGCAACAACCATATTGTCCAGGTCACCCGACAGAGCACCGGGTGGTGGGATCTCCTCCTCCTCTACCGGACCTCGTCCATCTTGCACATGACAATATGCGTCGTTGGGATGCGATGCTTTCCATAGGCCTCCGGCATTAATAGCTTCTCCAAGACCCTCCCATTGTCTTGAATGCTAGCATTGCCGACCTTGATAGAAAGCACCTTGCAACCATGATAGTCGGCCTCATAAAGGCAATGTGCATGCTCTTCTCTATCTCCCTCCTTCATCGGGTTGGCTAGTGGCCGTTGATGCTGCATCCGCGGGATGTTCTTCTCGATCGTCTCCCTTGGAGCGTTCCTCAATGAAGTTGAAAGCAGTGATGAGAACCTCACTATGTGTGTTGTCTCGACGCTATTCTATGCGATTTTCTTCTTCATTGGGATGGCCCCAATCTTGTCGATGTGCGGTTATGAAATTTTCCCACCGAGGCCGGGCATTCAAGGGAGTGCAATCGGCATCGCCATCAACTAGGGGTGAGTCTAATATCATCATTGATATTCTTATGGCTGTTCAAGGAGATCACCTATGGCGGGATCATCTTCTTGTTCGTGACTTTTGCGAAGCATCATATGGATATCATTCTCGCTAGATAATGCTTGGGACATGGGGATTAACACCGGATAAGATAGAGAAGCTTTTTGGTAATTATACCAAATGGAGGTCTAGAGTTAGATAAGTTGAGATGCAAAGGATTAATAGGGTCGACGGCGATGCAATCATGTTGCGACCATCCTCGAGTGCTCTCCCATGCCCTTTCGATCGCAACGGATGTTAATGATGAAGATTGTTATAGTGCCTATCTTTTAATTAGGTCAAGAAGTTGATTTTAGTAAGAAAGGAACAAAAAATGCATTTATCCAAGGAAACCAGAAATGCTAAATTTTACATTTTTGAGAAGCTTAGCCTATATATATGAAAGAGATTCTAGAAGGCTACAATTAATCACGACATTGTAATATTTTTTCAAGTAGCATTAATCATGAAAACTTTTCTTTTGAGCAAACAAACACTTGATACTTTTGAAAATAGTGATATGTGGAATTCAAGTATCTTTGCATTGGATACTTTTCAGTATCGGTTGGGTGATTAGGCCAGCAAAGGGCCTCCACCAAAAGTCTCGACTTGAGCATTCCGGATGGGCCACAATTTTAGCAAAAGCCCGCCTAGCCTTGCCCTTGCTTGCTCCTATCTCCCGAAATATATCCCTTTCTAGTCACCCAAATTTGAGGGTGTTAGCAGCAAGTATCAATCTTTTCTCTTTGTCAGTCACAAAATAAATTCCTTTCAAAATCAAGAGTTCAAGAACCTCAACGCAATGAATACTTAAAAGGTCCCAATGCTGCATTCAATAGTTGCCTCACTCCACCGCAAAGATTCGATTGAGATGATACATATAACGAGATGAAACCTCTATTTTGAAAGTTCTCTATTTTGAGTATTTTTTTTTTTGGTCGATGGTTCTAACTAGTTGATCATGTAAAGAAGGAACTTAGATTGGCTACTTCTCTGCACAGACCATATTAACAACAAAAGCTATATATATGTATAAGTTTTAAAGGTCTACATAGAAATGGAAGTTCTTGCTTATGAAATCGTCCTCTTTTATTAAGATAGTCATCAATGGAATGAAAATCAGTCTAAAATTGTGAAGCATATATTATTACATATAACACATGTGCTTGGAAATCTCCTCTTCATTTGTCGAGCAAGTACTTCTTTAGTGGAAATGCCAATGAAGAGAAGGCTAACAAAAATAGAGAACTTGATGGTTCCATGGAGATATTTTAGGAGATCTTCGACAAGCACATGCCTGCCTAATTTATGTATCATGGCTTTTTTTTTTTGGTTAATAGCATGAAAAACCCAAACCGGTATACTTATAATAAATTTATCCCAAATTAATGTTTTGACCACAAAAAATTCTAAACTGGTACATTTGTGGTAAATTTACCCTCATGAAAATGTTATATTCCCCGAGGAGTTTCTACTCCGTGGAAACGCTCTTTAATAGAACTTTAGCTTTAGCTGGTCATGACCAAAATTCAAATACAAATAAAATAGAATAAATAAAAATTTAATTTTTCAATTTTTAATTGATCCTTGGATACAAATCATGAGAATGTATATTCTTCCTCTAATCTTTCATTGAGAGGTAAAGGATTAAATCCTTTTAAGAAATAAAGTTTTTTTTTTGGAATATGAATCAAATCAAACCGAGGGATCCCTTAACTATAAAAGGGATTAATAAAACGAATCACACTTTTACTACTAAATTATACCCGCTACAATGGGGTTATTGCATATAATAAAAATTTTGTCAAACAAAACAAAGGTAATCGGACGTAATCAAGATAAGATCCAAAAAAATAATGATGAAAATTATAGCGTTGGTATGTTCCTTGTATATTTCTTTATCTCCCCGTGAATCGTATGTTTGCAACAATAGCGACATAATTTTCTCAATTCCAATCGACTATGCGTATTGTGTTCGAAATGGTCTTAATAAGGGATCAAGGGGTCTTTCCAAATATATTACTCAAAAGAATCGTGTTCGAAATGGTCTTAATAAGGAATCAATGGGTCTTTCCAAATATATTACTCAAAAGAATCGACACAGATGCCTAGTCAATCGGAATTGAGAAAATTCTGCCACTATTGTTACAAACATACAATTCATGGGGAGAAAAAGAAATAACTCAAATCAAGTGCCTGTGTCACTCTTACAAGGAACATACCAATGCTATAATTTTCACCATTACTTTTTTTGGATCCTAGATTGATTATGTCCGATTACCTTTAGTTTGTTCGACAAAATTTTTATTTGTATACAATAATCCCATTGTAGCGGGTATAGTTTAGTGGTAAAAGTGTGATTCGTTTTATTAATCCCTTTTATAGTTAAGGGATCCCTCGATTTGATTTGATTCATATTCCAAACAAAAATTTTATTTCTTAAAAGGATTTAATCCTTTACCTCTCAACGAAAGATTCGAGGAAGAATATACATTCTCATGATTTGTATCCAAGGATCAATTAAAAATTAAAAAATTTAATTTTTTATTGTATTTTATTTGTATTTGGATTCTATTTATTATTAAATATTTTCTTTCTATTTTTTTAAAGAAAAAAGAATTCAAAAGAATTTGAATTTGGAATTCTATCCTATTCGAAAATTCTATTACGTTCTAAAAATTCTATTGATGAATTATTTTTATATTAAGTAATAAAAATATTAACTAATCCAAATTTTATTACATATTAAATAATAAATTATAGTATAAGCTATACTAATATACCTAAAATAGGTAATAAATATAAATACTAAATAATAAATTGAAATACTAAATTAAATATATATTTTATACATATATATAGAAAAATATATATTCTAGAATAAAAAATAAAAAATAAATAAAGAATAGGAATAAATAAAAATGAAAATTGTTTTTATTTTGAATTTTCTTTTTTATTCAAATTTCAATATTATTTATATTGAAAATTTAATTTATTTAATTATTATTTTTATTTTCTTAATTGAAAAAGTTTGTTATTCAAGAAAGTTAGTTTGACCCTTCCCCCACCAACACCCCCCCACAATTTTTTTTTAATAGGAGATAATAGTGGTTTTCTTGGAGGCGGAAAATTTGTCCACCTAGTTTATCAATTTGCAAATTATTCCTCATAGAGATATTGAATGGTAGGAACTACTTTTTCGATCACTATAATTTTGAAAATGAACATTGAAATGTCCCTCACAAGTAAGTTGTACGTAAACCTAGAGCAATTGCATGATAAAACAAGAAGTAGTTAGGACCAATTACTAAGAATAGTGAATTACTATTCTCATTAATAGCATTTAACTAGTCGAGGCAACCATATGCTTCAACTTGCATTAAATACTTGGGCTATTTGTTGAAGATAAAGTACATCGAACCCATATGAAGTTTTACCATGAGCAGATCGTATTCATTGGGCAAAAATACGTTCGATTAAGATTTGTTTCTCCGGAGTACCAAAAGCAAGCATGACGTAAAGCCCAAAGTGTGGAACCCCGAAAGAGGCTGGCCCAACTTAAATGGGATATGATAGCATCTTTACAATCTAACATTCTTGCCAACACATTATCCTCATTCTATTCCGATTGCAATCTCTAATGAAAAATATAGCCCCATGAGCAAAAGCCCCTGTCATGATGAATCCCGCAATGTATTGGTGATGAGTATATAATGCAGCTTGAGTAGTAAAGTCTTGTGCTATGAATGCAAAAGCAGGTTTTCGTAGTTTACGCTCTCCTAAAATGGAGATCTTGTAACTCAATAGTTATGATTTCAATTCAAGGATAAAGATATAACTAAAAAAAAAGTTGTTTCTCATTTTTGAATTTTAAAATTCATTTAATTTGAAGTTGTTAGTTATTTCGATCTGGATGAATCTTAGTGATGGAATAACTAAGTCATAATTCATTAAATGATTGTATCATTAACCATTTCTTTTTGTGAGGAACTTATCATGATTCCACCGATTTACGCCGCTTTCATTATTACTGCTTGGGTTAGTTTGTTGGGCTTGCTTCTATTGAACCTAGAGTTGGTCAAGGTACTACAGCAAGCCAAGCTATAGAAGGTATCGGCAAAAGGAAAGAAAATCCTTGGATTGACCCCATTGTCTCCACCACGCAAGAACTACGAGATCAACCCAAGGCGGCATCCGGGGGTCGCGGACCGACCATATAATCTTGTTCAATTTTTCCAATCATTGATTCAAACTCATTGTTGAATCCCACTCAGTGAGAATATGGGGGTACTTATGGAAAAACAAGTCAATCTAGTCTTTCATAATAAAGTAATAGATAGAACTGCCATTAAAAGACTTATTAGCGATTAATAGATCCTTTATGCATACCTCTTTCGTTTGATCTACCCCATACTCTATTCTCATAAGATGATATACATGATCTAACAGTCCATCAGGCGCTACATCATAAGCACATTGGGAACATAGATAATTGTAACCATATACAAATAAAATGATAGCAATGGAATGCCAATCCTTAGGCTTTATTTGTAAAGTCTCTATTCCTTGATAATCGAAGCCCAAAGATCTTTGAACTAGCCCATACTTGACTAGTCAAGTGGACAAACGACCCTATTGGAAGGAATGGGGCTCTATGAGAATTTAGAAACCCAAGTGCTTTGCTAGAGAAAGGGATCCCAAATGGAATGATTTTGAATACCGATTCATTAGTAAAAAAAAACTTTCTCCTAGTTTTGAATTGCCGAAGCAAGAACTTTATATAAAAGTTGAAGCCCCAAAAAGCATACAACTTTCCGGATGTAAATGATGATATCTATACGGATGGATCATATATACACACACACACACACATACATACATACATATATATATATATATATATATATATATATACATATCCTATAATGAAGTACTCCATGAGTCGATAAATAGGAATCCAAATATGTCGAATCACTCATGTTATGATCTTCTACATCCTAGGTCTTCTAGTTCCGTCATCCGGCCGTGGAGCAATTAGCATAAATTGATAAAATTTGGTAACTTCAACTCCATTAACAACCACTTACGAATCTTTTTCGGGTTACACCCATTATCTCAAGTTTTGGATCGAACTAATCCATTGACACAAATAGTTCATGGAGACAATTGAGTTATTTAGGCCCTAGAGGATTAACAAGGCGAACTGCTAGTTTTCGAATACAAGATATCCACCCTAGTCACTTGTTGGCGCATTTGCCCAATCGACACATATGAAGGAATCAATGTTGGACTTATTGGATCTTTAACAATTCATGCGAGAATTGGTCGGGGGGTCTCTAGAAAGCCCATTTTATGAAATCTCTAAGAGATAAAAAAAAAGATATTTCCTTATTCCAAAATATTTTATCTTTGCCTTGAATCATTGGATTTAGACATTACTTTGATGATTTTTAATCTTTTCAAAATGATAGCAACACACCCCTTTTTTCTGATTTATTTCTATCAAAGAATCATAAACGGTTTGTCAAGGAAGTTTTTCCGATGGTATGCCTCTAGGAATTTCTGGTACTTTCAAGTTCGGGATTGTATTACCATTAGGCATTACAATAAATTATACAATAAATAAAAAAAATAAAAAGACTGAGGTAAGGAAGATTTAAAATGCAAGATCTAAAAACATGTCTTTTCGTGGCATCGGTACTAAGTACTCTATGGTTTGGGGCTTTAGCAGGTCTTTATTTTCGGATGCCTTAACGTTCCTTTTTTTTTTTTTCCATTCTAGTTATTCACATGTAAAGGGGTGAAGAAGATTAGAGATAGAATCAAAAGATTTGTGACTAATCCTTCGCCTCTTTTTTTTATAGATAAAATAGAATTCGATACAATATAATAAGTAGAAGAATAATAAATAAAGGAGGAAAGAGAAATAAAAAAGTAGATTCAACCTCGGCAAAATTCCAGTTTAGTCTCCAATTCCATTTAGAAATAATATTGTGAGAACAGAAATGTGTCTAGGGCAAGAAGATCACACAAGATCTTTTAATGAAATATCGTACATTGAATCGAATTCGATTCAAAATATTCCTAAATTTTACTTTGTTGTTTTAGTTCTCTTTTTTTTAATTTCTTTTTTGCGGAAAGTAGAAGAGTTTGTTGAATAAAAAAGGCAAAGGAGGTTCATGGCCAAGGGTAAAGATGTTTGAGTAACGGTTATTTTAGAATGTACCAACTATGTTTGAAACGGTCTTAATAAGGAATCAAGGGGTTTTTCCGGATATAGTACTCAAAAGAATTGACACAATACACCTAGTCGACTGGAATTGAGAAAATTCTGCCTCTATTGTTACAAACATACGATTCATAGCGAGATAAAGAAATAACTCGAATCAAGTGCCTGTGTATCACTCTTAGAAGGAACGCAAAAGGACATATTCTATATATAACATATTATTCTATATATTCTAGTTAACATAATTTAACTAACTGAAAAAAGCCAAATCAAATCCGATATTTTGAATGCGAAATCTTTTTGGATCGATTGAAATAGGATTTTGGGGACAAGGAATAAAAAAAATTTCTTAATAAATGATTCGCTACAAAAGGATTTTTTTTTAACGTGTCACGATTAATTACTCTTATTTTTTTTTGGTAAAGACGAAGAAAAAAATTTCGAATTTCTCCCCTATTTACTATGGCAATTAAGAATCAAATTCTCAAATATGGTTCTCCAAGGGGGAGTACTATTGGTTTACCTACCTCAATAAAGTCTATGATTGGTTTGAATAACGTCTCGAGATTCAAAGCGATTGCAGATGATATAACTAGTAAATATGTTCCTCCTCTTGTCAACATATTTTATTGTCTTGGAGGAATTACTCTTAACGTATTTAAGTAATTGTCATTCCGTAAGACCATAATGAAAACGCAATTTTTGTTTTTTAAAAAACACCACATGAATATTCTACCATAGTAGATATTCGAGAATCGATACATGAAATTTTAATGAATTTGAAAGAAATTATATTGAGAAGCAACCTTGTATAGAACTCACAACGTATCTATTTGTGTCAAGGGTCCTCGAAGATTGTTGAAGTGACGAATTCCCATAATTTAAGGGGCATGGGGGACAAAGAAATTGTTGAAGCTACAGTTTTTTTATCTAGTATCATCCCATTTAATGTTAAAAAAGATCTTTTGTTTCGCTATTTATATTCCCCCAAAATGATATCAAAACTGACCACTAATCCAAGATCGAAATAATATTTAGAGAACTCTTCGGCCAAACAAAAAATATGGAAGCTTTATTGTTCCTTGGGATTGGCTTTGGGCATTTCCCGCACAGTTTAGGTGGAAGGCGAAGAAGTTATGTGGATTATTCAAGAATCGAAGTCGATTTGCTCTATAAAAAGAAGATATCAATGAACTTCCATGAAATAGTTTCACGGGATTCAGCCAATTATCTTGATCGTGAGATATCACAACCCAAAAATTATTCCGAGGGTCTACAAGAAGATAAAAAAAATATGAAATTCTATTAAGAATTATATACAAAAAAAAATATGAGAATAAGGGGGTCATTATCAATATGATTTATCTCCAATTAGTTGGTATTGACAAGTACCACACAAATGGAAAAATAAGTATTAGGTCGAACTCTTCTTTGGTGTCAAGGTAAAGGCTATGAATAGTCATCGACTCCCGGAAAGGGTAGAAGGATGGGACCTATTTTGGGATATACAATGCATTACGGATGTATGATCATTACGCTTCAACCGGGAAGACGTACTTCCATTTATCGACAATAGCTTCCGCTTCGTCCAAGCAAAGATCCCGAATTATTCTTTAAAAACCAGCATTTATATATAGACGTAGGGGATCTGTTTGGGAAGTAAGAAGCCCCTTTGACATCTTTTTTTTGTTATTGCTCTCGAGACTTATGCTTACTTGAAGAATGAATCTAAGAATGACGATCCGCCCCGTGATCATTCTATGTTTGTATATCTAGCAAAATATATCTATATATAAGATCGATAGAAGAAATAGAATCTTTGTATTCGGCTCAATCCTTTTTGTAAAAGATTGGGCCGAGTTTAGTTGCAATTCAATTAAGAGAATGAATGGTAATTAGTGGATTAGAAAGTATCCATTTCTTCGAATTCAAATTTGATCTCCTTCCATACTTCACAAGTAGCAAGATCTAGTTTCTCTTGTTAGCAAATAAATTTTTTTTTGTATCATTTCCAAGAAAGTTGACAAACTAGGAGTAGGTAAAAGATATGCTTTCTTTTCCATTGTTTCGACATGTATGAAAAAAATATTGTGACATTTCATTTCTTATGGCATTTTCAAATCAAGAAGCTAGAATTGGTCAAAGGATATGAATATGATCAAGTTACTAGTTTAAATTGAAATAACACACTAATTCATTTTATTAATATTGAATATTACATAATATTTTTATGAAAATGTAGAAAAAAAATTCAATTATTATCATGACATGTATTTCGATAATTTATATCCATAGAGCAAATAATTACACCAAAATAGAGTAGCTATTACATTACTTTATTTTGATAGAAATAATAGGATGGTGCATACCAAAACTGGCCCAATAAAAAAAAAGAATTAGTTCATTTATTCATAATCATTAACTAGTTCATGGTAGAACCGATTATCTTTCATTCGAATAAAATAATTTTTGTGTGTGTAGAAAATGCTAGCATATCCCACACTTTTCTTTCAATACCAGGGAGAAGAAATAGACTTAAAAGAAAAGACAAAATTACTAAGATGACTTATATAAAATCATATATCCTTTGATTAACTACTAGTTTAATTCCCGCAACGTAGCCCAACGGATAAAGTACATCTCATATTCATTCAACAAAATTATGGTAAATCCTCTAATCTCTAATTTCTTTCATTTCCATGGAGGCTAGTTTCCGAGTTGGTTTAACGGGTACTTCTTTCGTCTAAGACAAGGCAAGAATACGACATGGATGGCAAAGAATGATGGCAAGTGAGTTTCAACTTCTAATACTAGTTACAATTTTATGCATTTTTTTATTATATTTTCTACGATTGTTGTCCCTAGTGATTTGTGGTCCATGTTTCTTAATTATTTATTGTTTTCATTTTGTTGTTTACTATGTTTATCATAAACAAACAGAAAAACTTATTCCTGGTCCATGATTCTCAAATTTCTGTTTGTGGTCCCGCTTATTTTAATATGTTACCATTGCAACTTGCATTTGTCACTTTATAGTTTCGAGTTGTTGTGGTTATGTTGGACTTATGTAGGATCCAAAAACATATTGATGTACCTTTTTTTCCTTCGATTTGCACCAGGTGAGGGATGTGAAGAAGTCAACTATGCCACGTGTGGTAGTAGGAGTCTTGAGGGTATTGAAGAAGATGGGTTTGCCATAATTGATCTTGATGAGTTACATGGAAGAAATGCACGATGTGTAGAAGGTAGCTCAATGCGAGAGATATGGAGGTTGGAGACATTAGCTTGTACACGAATACATCATCCGATAATGTAGATTTCTTGAATATGGATAGTCAATTTGAGCATACTCATCCCGAGTTCAATGCCGATGTGGTTATGGAGAATCCCGCCTTCAAGTTAGGGATGTGCTTTTTGCAATGCTAAGAAGTTTAGAGAAGCAATTAAGAATTATGCCATAAAAAATGGGAGACGGGTGAGGTTTGCTAAGAATGCGCCAAATAAGGCGAGGGCGGTGTGTTCGAGACGGTTGTGGTTAGCTCATATATGCTTCCAAAATGCAAGGGGAGCAGACTTTACAAGTCAAAACCTTCAATCCCGTACATAAATGTATTAGAGCTCTACATGTTCCTCAAGTAAGCTCTAAATGGTTAGCAAACAAGCATTGTGATCGGTTGAGGAATAATCCAACATGGCCAGGTGCTTCAATGAAGAAAACAATGGAGTCCGAGAATGTTTTGAAGCTATCCAGGACAATGGTCTATAGAGCTAGGCCTACAACAATGAGTATGGTCACGGGGAATGAGTAGGAGCAATTTCGGATGCTTAGAAGTTATTGCCAAACACTTCTTGATTCCAATCCAGGATCCACTTGTGTAATTAAGAGTGAGCAATGTCAAGATCAATCCAAGTTTAGAGGAGTCTCCATATGTCTAGATGCATTGAGGAGGGGTTTTCTAGAAGGATGTAAGCATTTTGTAGGGTTTGATGGTTGTCATTTGTCATCGGGCTATAAGGGTATACTTCTAGTAGTTATAGGCCTAGATGGAAACAATCAAATGTATCCATTTGCATGGGCAGTTGTGGGACAAGAAACATACGAAACGTGGCACTAGTTTATTAGTATGATGGCGTAAGATCTAGGGATCATGACCCTACAAATTCCAAGTACTAGACTTTCTTGTGTGATAAGCGAAGGGATTAGTGCAAGCACTAGCAAATTTGATGCCCCAAGTAGAACACGATTTTGCTTGAGGCATCTTTATGAGAATTTCAAGCTGCATCACAAAGGAATGGAACTTAAACGTTTGGTTTGGAAGGCTGCAATGACAACTAGGGTGTGTGATTTCAACTTGGCAATGGAAGAGCTTAAGGCGATCAATGGAAAAAGCTCATGATTGGTTATCCCAAAGGCTTTCAATGCAATGGAGCAAGTCCCATTTCGAACAAGCTCAAAATACAAGGCTTCCTTGAATAACTGGTGCGAAAGCTTCAACAAGAGCATTATTGACACCAGAGATAAGCCTATCATCACATTGCTTGAAGCTATAAGAGTGCAACTCATGGAAAGGATTCATAAGCAAAGAGATGGGTTGGCTAACTACGGTGGTGTGATTTGTCCTAAGATTCGGGAGATACTAGAACTTCAAAAAAAAAATCAGCATCATGGATTCCTTCATGGAACGGGGAGGATGAATTTGAATTGAGTGGACTATATGGAGACAAAAGGGTGGTTAATATAAAACAAAGAACTTGTAGCTGTAGAAAATGGGACATTAGTGGAATACCTTGTTGTCATGCTGTGGCGGCTCTTGTATAGCTGAAGGAACTACCTGAAAAATGAGTTCACACATGTTTCAAGATGAACACATTCTTGAAAACTTATAGCCATGTTGTACGTGCTATAGATTCCAAAGACACCTGGCTCGCTAGAGATCATTTACTCCCACCCGATGTGACTAAGCAAGTCGGTCGAAAGAAAAAACGAAGAACAAAGTCATTGAATGAAATGGCCGATAACAATTCAAAGACAAAGAAGAAAAAAATTGTGCAAGAGCCTATGGGAACCAAGTTGAAGAGACAAAATACCACAATCACTTGTGGAAAATGTGGTGGGTCGAAGGCCATAATAGGAATAATTGCAACAATTCATTGATAGCATCAACAAAGAGCGATAAAATCGTCAACCGTAGCAAGTTTTACATCTACCTCGTGTTCACAAAATGTGGAAGAAAGCATTCCCTCGGGCCTAGCATCGCAACATGATCCAATCAAACTACTTGCATCAATTTTTGGAAACAATTCAAGCTCAACATCATCTACGGGAAGAGAGAAGATGCAAGTATTCATTTGTACTTCACTTTACCATAAAAAAATTTTTATTTGTACTTAAATTTGTTCGACTAATGATTTATTTTGCGATTCAACCATAGGTAACGAGGAGGGTGTAATGACGTCAACAAGAAAGTAATTGAAACAAGCAACTTTTGACATATGCAAAAGTAAAAGCAACTTTTTGAAGACGAGTAATTGAAGACAAGCAACTTTTTGTATTAGCCCACAGTGTTGAGCCCGACTTGATCTTCTAATCATACTTGCTTTGTCTATTTATATACAAAGGACATCTCCACAAGAAACTTCGTTTGCCCTTTTTTGGAAACTAGGCTTTATGGGAGATAGAAAAAGCTTCACCGAATGAAGTCGCAGAATTTGATGAGGGAGGTAAAATATACTTGGTATTGGTGTTTTGAATGTCTTGCTTTGCTTTGCATTATGCAGCTGCTAGTTAATTTGCTAATCAGAAAAAATTTTTATAGTGTTATCATGCATCTACACGTTTTGACAATACGGTTATAGATATACTTGCGATGTGCAGCAAAAAATCTGGAAAGGTAACTCGACTTTATAATTTTTCGACAAAGACTAGATTTAAAGGGTATTTGAACACATGCATGTTAGTTGTCCGGCATTCACCGTAGCATTCAATAGGAATACAATAATACACGGATGTCATTAACTGGAATATCTCGATGCGAAATAGATTCATATTTGACTAGCAGATGCTTTCAATTATAGGACTCATCTATCATGTCTATATAGTTAGATTCTTCAATCGTCACTATTAAACACCTTTACAGTGACTAGATGTCTTTATGTTGCAGATTTTCCAAAGATCTCCCCTAGCTCGCTCAACATATCGATTCTTGCTTTGCTACCGAATGCAAGGATGGAGATCAAGTGCATTTCAGCACTTTAGTGGGCTTCTACACAAGTGGTTGCAAACTTCTTGAATGAATCCCGTTTGAGATTTAAGGGAAGTGTAACTGGATGATTTTTTTGTAATTGTAGCAACAATCTATATTAGTGATGCGCACTTTATGTTCTTAATAGCCTTGAGCAAGTATTATACGATGTTCATATCTACTTTTTTGCGTTGGGGGAAAATGTTGCGGGAAAATGATACTCGAGTCATTGCTTGAACAACACATTGGCGGATAACCGAAGCCCGAGGGGATCAAAGAGCTTGAGCGAGAGATTGAGGAATAATAAAGTTCTTATCCTTCTTGTGAAAAGTTTAAGCTCTTATACCTTGGAAGTTACGAAGTCTACATGAGATTGAAGGGCTTGAAGAGACCGAATCATTGGAATTGCTGAATACTTCTTGGTGCAAAGAATTTGAAAAATAACCAAGCCTTTCAAAGTCAGCAGATGTCACGAAATGGATAAATTTGCTTTTGTGAGAATGATGTAGATTCAGGAAATTCATGCATACAATTAATAAAGTGAATTTATAAATCTAAAAAGGTAAAAACACTTTTGGAAAATGTTCATCTCAAAATTTTAATTTTTAATTCATTTTTCTTTGTGTTTATTTTTATTTTTTTTTTTTGTCCGCCGATTGTTTGGCCTTGGTGATGATTGATGATTTGCCACAAGAGGTCGAGCCTCGCTAGAAATGGGACTAAGGGGAATTACCCAACAATGACACCGAGGAAAACATAATGATAGTGGAAAGAAATCACAATTGAACACTTTGGAAAACGTTATGCGTGAATCATGAAATTCATTCTTTTCTCCTTGGTTCAAGTCAATCCCAATGACATTTCAAGATCATTTGAGATGTTGCTTTGCTTTTATCATGATGACAGAACATATAAAAGATCTGTAAGGCAAGTCCAAAAGGAGCTCCCTCCAACAAAAGCATTACATGCTTCATCCGCAACGATAACCGAGTATTCCCGAAAATTGATTTGCTTTGTTGTGACGCTTTAAGGGAACAACTACCAATAAATTCAACAAACTTTACGTAAAATTCAATTCCTTGATCCATTTGCTTAAATGCTTGAATTTTGTGGAATGAACTGCAAAGAGATGAATAGGGTTAACTAACAAGACCCGCACATATGCTCTTGCTATACATATCCAATGACACAACATTTAGAACCTCCTTCCGAACTCTTAGGCTCACCTTAACTATCTTGGAGTTACATAGGAAAAATTAAGCTAAACGAGTGCAACCAAAATCCAATCAATGCGATGCAGGCCACTCTCGGATGTTCATTTTGAAAGACTTGAATTCTTAGTAAGAAGAGATCATCCTCCAATGAGCAAGTCGCACATCGGCTCTACCTTCAAATTGGTCATGGTTGGGTTGGTGGCCGAGTTTTCTTCCCGGGTTGCGGTGTTGCCGTCCGGTCGTACATTGCCGGCGTTCTTGGACCTCGGAAGAGAATCACGAAGGTAACACGGAAGATCTAATCTAAACCATTCTTGAATTGGGGGAAGGATTATTGTGAATATGAGGGATCTTTTAATTTCTTTCAAAATCCCTCACCTTCGAATGTCGCCGCCGCCACCCCTATCGCCCTCGCCATCACCGCCGTAGACTTGAAAGGTCCCGTCGCCGTTGCTGCCATAGTCCGTCGCCACCGCGACTCGATTGCACGTCGTTGCTTGGTCGCACACAACCAGATCCTTCTCCTTTATGAGCTACGGTTTGTGTGAACAGGAGAGATCTAATTTCTTCCGAAATTCCTCACCTTGGAAGGTCGCCGTTGCCGCCCCATTAGCCATCGCCGCATTCGCAAGCCCCCATCACCATTGCCAAATCGCACGTCATCGCTCGGTTGCGTACGACCAGCCTCCTTCTCCTTTACGAACGAGGGTTTGTGTGAATAGGAGGGGTCTCTTAATTTCTTCCAAAAGCCCTCACCTTTGAAGGTCGCCGTCACCGCTCCCGTCACCATCGCTGCCGTTGCTTGGTCGCAAAGCCCCCCGTCGCATTGCCGGATCACACTTCGTCACTCGCACCTCGTCGCTTGATCGCACACAATGAGCTCTTTTTCTTGACGAACACAGGTGGGATAGAAAAGAAAAAGAAAAGTGAGAAAAAGGATTTTGTCTTTTAATTTTAGAGTTTTGTCCTAGTTTTTTATTCAAATTTATTTTGACAAAAATGCCCCTGTTGAATCGCCGGAAATAGTACATGTTCACCGGCCAACGAGCTGAGACCCTTCTTCGAAACAAGTTTGGGCACTTCGGGCCTTTCTTTAGAACAAGCTTCACTATAGGCCCTTTTTTGAGAAAATATGAGCAGTTGAGGCCCTTAATCGGAATTTTCCTTGCATACAATGATACGTCAAGAGGAAAACGAGCACCACAACATGTAACAGAGAACAGTTCACCATCAAGGAAGGCAATGTACAGAAGTTCACAAAAGGGCGAAAGGGCCACGTCCTTCATGGTTTATTTCCCGCCATCGGGCATGAGAAACGGTACATTTTCCGAATAGGTATAGTGAGCTATTCTCTTCTGACTAGAAATAATAGATCTAAGACATGACATGAGAATGAGGAAGGTTGTGGGGGGTGAAGCCGGTTCCTACCAGTTTTTCTGCTCTCAGAAAGGAAAAGAGTCGTGCCTTGGCATAACATGAGTGAAAACAACTACCTCGAGAACAAAACTTTCTTCCATCCATTCTGCGCCACTTGTGCTTTCGAGATCCCATGACTTCAGTAGGTTGCCCATCCAAACTGCATTGTTCGAGTCTCCAGAGGCCCGGTCCCAGACACAGATGAGGTCGAATCGAACCAGCCAAGTTTGGTGAGAAGCTTGTCAATCAGTTCACCGACTAAGAAAGAGACTCCTGATGCCATGAACCCCATAATGACATAGTATAGCACTGTCTTGAAGTAAGTTTTAGGTGGCTTCCTGACATGGGCTTTCCCCATGGCAAGTAGGAAAATGCAAGACAGAGAAGCGCCCGCAACGGCGGCGAGCTTGTAACCCCTATTGTCACTCTCCCTAAATGAGAATGCATAAGTGATTGGAGCCACGCAGCCAAAGATTATGAAGGATACAATGGCTACTGTTGTGTGCAGGGGAAAGTGCTGTCTCTTTCCTAGTACCTCTTGGTACCGGTCTACCTGCTCGGTACCTTGAGTGGGCTGCTCATTCTTCAACTCTCTAAGCTGCAAAAACTTACCTTCATTACAACAAGACCTGGATAAAAGTTAGCCGGAGCCAGCAAGTAATGACAAGTTCTCAGATCCTTGAATAGATTGGCTTTATTACAAGATATGTTTCTGCGTTAATAGATTGGCCTTATTACAAGAAGATATGTTTCTGTGTTAACTAACACATCCTCAAGTTCTGTTTGGATGAAGTTTCTATTGGCAAAGCAATTTTAGTAAACTTTAAAAGAACCCAGTGATGTATAATATTATGTGGGAAGACATAAAGATCACTATGAGATGCTTGACAGGAATAAAAGAGAATTACTCACATTATGGGCGATGACGAGAAGTCCTCCAAACATATTAGCCAATCCCAAACCTAAGGTGTTCACTGCATTCGTATATGAAAAATGTTAAGAGAACAATAAGAAACCCTGAGAACCGAAATGCTATGAAATGTATTCATAGCAGAACTATTTAAAAGAAAGGCAAACACAGAAACTCAGAAAGGCAACATCATTGTCATCTAACAGTACAGTAAGTCACCAGAGAATTAAACATAGGTGGAAGTAATGTGAAGAACCAACCAAAAAACTTACACAACGACAGAGAACAATTGTAGGGCAATAAGCAATCAAATCAGTAATTTTGGGCAGTGAAATCAAGCATCATGCAGCTTTTCACACTACACATGTTAGAAATTTTTATAAAACTAAAAGCCAAATTTTGAAGTTCTACCCAAATGTACTTCAGATTTGTGTAAAGTTGGAATAACTGCGAAGGATGAGCAGTTTAGAGCATATTACTCAATGGACGAAATTTGGGTACATACATGTGGAAGCACCAGCTCCCGCTGCAGATGACACAACACCTAGACTTGTTATTAATTCTATCAAGCCACCGTAGACAATGCTCTTCAAAATATCCCATTCACGAGGTTGACGGACTTGAGCAACTTGTGGCTCTTCGGCTAGTGTCTGAGTCCCAGTTTTTGGTGGTGCTTCCACTTGTGCTACAATATCACTCGTTCGTGTTGTTTCAGCAGCTGCCGCTTCCGTCGTTCCACTTTCAATGTCAACTATCACGTCATCTTCTGCATTTGTGATCATACAGAGTAATGATTATATACTCGAGCAATAAACAGGTGCAGAAACATTGCTCTGAAGTCTATATTCAGAGGAAAAAGAGTAAGCAGGAACCCAGAAAAGTTGGAGAGTGATGCCTTGCACCTTTTGTGAAAATCTCTTAGGAAAATATTTTACGCAATCAGCTCTGGCAAGGTTTAAGCATGAATATTCGGTCAATGAGATGTACTACTGTCACGTGAAACCTTCTCTGTTAGTGAAGGAACCATAAAAGTTTACAGGAGTTATCCTTTCAGGAACAGGAGCTCCCAAACGAGAACATACTGATTCCAGCTACAGAGAAGCTGAAAGAATTACAAATGGCATTCAGTAGAACCAGCAAAAATATCCCAATACTTAAGCAGCACTCTTATGAATGATTACCCAACACGCGCATGGCTTATCAACAAAGAGATGCATACAGAGGAACACGCGCACACGACATATGGAATAGAATGGTGACTAGGCCAGCAGTAGTAAGTCCGAGAGAAGACGCGCCAAGTTTGTTAGTACGTCAACAAGGATGCAGGCATTGTGTGGACTAGTTTGTGTGAGCATCCTCCAATTACATGCTACGGAGACCAAGAAGGCATTAATTTCACATACCAGTGGTCTTTTTGACAGCATCTCTCCATTCCTTTCCAACATTAATCGCTTGTTGTATATTTTTTATACGCTGCCTTAATTTGATAGCAGAGTCTGCAACTTTCTGCGATTCAGCTAGAGATAGTTGAGCTGGGGATGGTAAAACCTCTGTAGTTGAGGAGAGAGCACTCACAGCAGGTAATTCTTTTGATGTTTCCTTGTCGGATTTCTGGTCACTCTCTATTGAAGTTTGCCCGACCACTGAGGCAACAGGCATTAACAGTGGTAACACTTGAACGGTCTGAGGTTTCGTATATGCATTTTCAAGAGATTGTCCAATAGCTGCCAGAGTTTCACCTGCAATTGATGTCACCAAAAGCTCCAGCATTTCAATGACACATGGTACAAAAGACAATGAGATTCACTTCTTAAATTAAACTAAACTAGATTCTGTTAATACTCCACAGCATTACTTTGCAGCATTTTATCATGAAAATCATGCACTGCACGTATTACTATATCAAAGCATAATTTAGACCTTGATGCTCTTGGATCCTTGGTTAACACCTTGAGAATGGTGATTGTAACTAGAAGTCTTGCCCTGTGACACGCCCCAATAGCTTGAGTTTAGAGGGAAGGGGAGAATATTGAGCTGCAAGTCCCATTAAATTGTTCTAATGGTCCTTTGCTTTCTTTCTCCCACGGATAAGAGGAAAAGATTTCCAGGACAACCGAGGCAGTCTCTATCCGGTTCATCATGCACCAAATCGATACAACTAATGATGGATAGAGAAGCAATAAAAAAACAGACGAATTCTCTCTCTTTTTGGAAATGTACTTACTGTGTTATGTTTGAGAAGGCAAGTGGTTAGCTTCGTAGGTATTGTTCTCAGTGCATGTTTGGCATCAATCAACCTACTAATTTTCTTAGAAAAATGACCTAGAGGAACTTCCACTTACCGGGATCTTGTTCTGTATTGATGCTTGATTCCTTTTTCAAATCGTTTGTGACATCTTTCAAAGGGCTCACAGTCTCCTTTTCAGCTTCCTTGGGTAGAGAGACTTCGTAGTTCAGCAACCCCATATCAGATGGTGCTTCAATGGTCACAGAAGTGCCCTCAGTTGATGAGACAAAAGCTCCCTGGTTAACCAACTTCTCAATTACTGCAGTTGAATCTCCATGCTCTAAGTGCATCCGTGATGCCTCTGTCACAGCATTATTTGCAATGACAATCAAGAAAGCAGTCTATAAAATTAATTTACATTGTCAGAAAAAATGTTTGCAACACAGTGAATCAGTAATATGTCACTGTTGATTTAATGTGCTCACAGAAAAATGAAGGAATAAGTTAGCATGGTGTACAGAACAATATCTTCTGCTAAAATTGATATGAACAATTACAATCTCATGATGCCTTAAAAACTGAGCGAATAATAGACACCACAGCCATACTTTTTTGGCAAGCGTAAGAGCACGCCGGCGTCTCTCTCTTTTGTAGATTGAAAGAACTCTTTTCAAGACAACCGATGCAGTCCCTACTTATATTGAAAAGCATATCAAAAGAATCTATATATCACGTGGTTGTCAGAGAGCTTTTACTAAATGAGGATGATAAATTCTATGCCATAGATGCATAAAATTCGCAGTGTCAGAAGGACACACAAATACGAGAATGACAGAGATTGTTGGTCCTTAATAAAACTTGTATAGGCACACACTTTTCAAAGCGGTTTTACAGAATGTAAAGTTGTGAAGTTGTAAGAAAGTTGCTTTTAAGGCATAGGACATAAACTTTTCTGGCGAATGCTCATGATGGAATTGGTTAATCGTGGACTGCAGGGCAACAGATTACCTTGCTGAATAACCGTTTTCCCCTTCCTTGGTGCCCAAAAAGAGAAGAATGTACTACTTTTTGCCACGGGTACCTCTGAAGGATCTTGCACTTTTTCAACCTCTTTCCTCTCTCCAAAAAGTGGGAACAATTTAAATCTGTCTCCTGCTAAGAAAAGCAGTAGTTCAGTTCCCACTGGATAGTTGAAAGCTAAACGCAACATGGACAGACAACATGATCCTCTCAGTTTGTTGTTTAGTCTTGAAGTCTTAGTTCTTAGTAACTTCGCCATTTATTGGGCTTGTTTGGTATCGCACCTGTTGATGTAGATTCCAGACAGATAATTACAATCTGTTACAAAAGATTTTCTTGGTAACTATTAAGTAAGCTTGTACTCAACGATTCCTAATGTGGTCTTAACCAACAGAAAGAGTCATATCTGTGACAAACCAAGTTGTAAGCAACACAGAGAATTAGAAGGTGCTCAACAGCAATAGGTATTCGGCACAAATGATGAGCTTCCATAGCGATGAGAAGTAGAAAAATACCTTTGGGAAAGAAAATACTGAAACATGACAGACATCTATAAGCTTCTGGCTCTCTATCATTATGGTAACCATTGAGTTCAGGCCTCGAAATGTTATCTATGGCTGCAGGAGTTGGAACCTCATCGATGCTAGTAATTGCATCAACACTGCGATCCTCCTCCACTACAGTTACGGAGTCAGCATGTAGTTCAGAGGCAGTTGTTTCTTCAACTTTGTCATACTTCACTCTGTAACGCACATTGCGCACCTTCTGTTTCTTTCTCCGAAGGATTACCCTTCTTGTAATACAAGAATGACAATTGGGACAGTATAAATCGTGAGTATTTTGCTTCTCTAGTACCTTCTCGACATCAAATTCTGTCTCTTCAGGGTTAAGTTCTTCTATCAGATCGACTTCTTCAACTACTTTACTCTCCTTAGAACACGTGTTCTTCTCTTCAGAAGACTTTCTTGGAGACAACAAAGCCGAGTCCAAAAATCTCTCATCTCCAGAGATTCCTCTATCTTGATGATCAACGTGAGAGCTTAGAAAAGCGCTAAACCTCTCTGTTGCAACATCCGAAGTTTCATGCACTGTCTCTGCTTCATACGAGACTTGTTCTATATCGCTGTATTCCGTCTTGACAATTGTTTGGATGGATTCCGTACCTGTAATTGTTCGGAAGACGAGCATTGTCATTAATCCTTTAACCGGAGTGGCGTGCTCATACAAAATATAACAGCATCCTGTGACCATCTACAGGTACACCAACAAATCATCAGATTGGACTGTCTTTCACCTGGGAGAAACCCAAGAAATGCAGCCCTCAAGAGATAAGCTAACTTGAACCAGTTAATCAGTAGATGCTCCACAAATTGGAAGCTCATAAGGATTGAAGGCAAGTATAAATTAAATCAACCAACCCAAGCCCTCGAGAGTCGCCAGGAGAATTTCCCTCATTCAAATGTAGTGCAGATGGAATCACAGAATGCATCTCTCTAACCATGTCTAGTCATCCGAAGCTAGAGAGTCAAGAACGAAATGAGAGACCAACATTAGAACTACCCAGAAGATGGATCGAGATAGCGTCACCAAGAACTCAAGGATCTCCCAGAATTTCAAAGAAGGTCACAGAGAAAGAGGAACCTCGTCAAGCTGGGATCAAACGGAGTTCAGTGGAACTAATCCTCCATTGCCAAGTCCAAACACAAATTTGCTCATAAAGCAGATCAGATTAAGCGACGGAAAAAGACAAAAGATTGATGGAGTCGAGTGAGGGAGTGAGCGAGGGGGTGAGGGAAAGAGGGTCCATTTCTCACGCTCCGCTGGCCAGATAATGACCCGGGGCATTCTGGTAAATGCGAAGCGGGGATCTTTTTCCGTATCGCCAAATCAAAATGGAGCACACTTGCAGAGAAAGATCACAGTACGGACCGAAAGCAAGAAAGCCAGAAAGCAAGAAAGTCCCATCCTTTACATTTAAAAAAGGAACGAATTTGTGCACGAGATGTTGCAAAATTTAACAGAAAAATTGCAGTTCTTCTTCTGAACATCCGATCTATCACATTCACAGCTACATTGCGTGAAATTGATGAGAACGAATATGTTGGTGCGAGTTGAAAATCCTCTGCTACACGAGTTACTTGAATTGAGTGATGTTGCTACTGGTTTACTTACCTCGTTCATCGTCGAAGTGGACGATGTTGGTCCAGGTCGACCCCTTCCCTTCGACCCCATTGTCGTTGTGGAGTTCTGTCCTCGCCGCCGGTGCAAGAACTGCGACATCTCCCCTTCCGCCATTGCTCTCATTATCATCCACTTCGTCTGGCTCTGGTGCAGCTTCTTCATCTTCGCCGCCATTGCCGTCTGGCCTTTGTTCTTTGAAACTGCCAATGGTCTCTGCGTTCGTCACTTCTTCACCTGGTTCTTGCTCTGCTTCTGTCTCTGGTCCCTGTTCTTCAACGCCATTTTCCCCTTCATTCACCTCCTCAACCCATTCTTGCTCTGCTTCCGGCTCTTTAACTGCATTGGTACCATTATTGCTGGTGCTATTGCTGGTTGTACTGACATTACCAATCCCAGCAACATCTCTTTCATCGACACCATAGCTTCGCGTTGTGGACCGCCTTCTCAGTAGACCCACTTCCCCTTCCTCCACTTCCACTTTCAGATCACATTCTTCTTGTTGTTGTTGCAGTTCAGCTTGAGCCTCCATTGGCAGCCAGACAGAGAGACGGTGAAGATACGAGGAAGATAGACCCACCAAAGTGCAACTGCTCAGATTTGCCTTTGTCTACACACAACAGGGAGGCTTCAAGGATTTGTTTAGTCCACACCACCCCCATTTATCATCCATCAGGGTCAACGCCAATGTTAATATATAGACAAAAAAACGAAGCAAGTATTAATCCGTTTCACATGCATCTTAAGACCAGACAGTGGGGGACCGGGGGTGCGAGTGCTATTGTTCAACGGACGTTGGGAGTTCTTGAGAACACCGCCGGCGACTCTCGTCCCCCTCTCATTTCTCTCCTTCCTCATTTATATCTCTTCTCTTCCCCAACTACCAGTAAAGAATTAATCAACATAGTCAACAACGCTTGTCCCTTGAAAACAAATTTGACATTATTGTTCTGCAGTGTTTGGAAATTGCAATGTGCTGCATGTGCTTGATCTGCATCTTCAAGAGTGAACTCCAGGATCACATGCAGAGAGAATCCTAGCGCGGATCATAACAACAATAATAAATACCACTGTAATGCCGCGTTAACTGGGCATTAATCATGAATGTTCCAAAGAGTCCGCGGGCGCATTTTGATTACAATGAAGTAAGACCAAGCGTTGGAAAAAAAAATGGTTCTTTGAAGATTTTTTGGGCAGTAAAACCAAATGCGAGTCCTGGGTTTTAGCATTTAAGTATTACGTTCGTGAATAACGATGACGGAAGTGTGAAGCAATGCACATGGAAAAAAAAAAAAAGAACCCTGGCTTTTGAATGACTCATCATCTTTGTCAAAAGCATTCAGGTTCCTCGTCGGAGCAAGAAAAGATGGCAGTTTTTAATCAGGAATGCAACGAGACGTTGATCGCTTCTTTCTTAAGTGCGCAGGTGGTGGTATCAAGACAAGATCGTTGGTCGGACGGGCGAGCGGCCGCGGGCAGGTTCAGATTGAAACGAAGTACCCCACGAGGAGGGTAGCAAGATCTGAAACGCATGTTGAATCTCCCCCGCCCTAACTCTTTGACGTCCCTTTCTTTTCGTGCAACACGTGTCGCATCTTCCTCGCTTGTCTCGGTTATGGCCAGGTCAGCATCTTCCCGCGGAGCACGACAGGGGAGACCCCCCACCGGAGAGCTTGGTCGCAGCCTCCATTTTCATGAGGTTGCATTGAACCACTCACATGTCGACACGTGGCGGATCGGCCCCCACCGGTCAGAAAAATTAATGCACGCGGCCTGACTTTACTTTTGGCTCAGGAAACTTAAATGTTGACGCGGCCCACCCGAAGTGGATGGGATCATTGATACCGATGCCATTCTTGGAACTGCCAATGAAAATCACGAGGAGATGTTCGTCCGTGTGTTGCTTTTGGCGCTTAAAATTCGAATTGCATGCACTCGAAATCGATCAAGATCTGTGATGCGTTTGCAGCTTTTGAGTTTTGATCGTGTATGTTGCGAAACTTTCAACTCTCTAACTCCATCGAAACTTTGAAAGATCGATTTTCTTTATGTTAATATGCGACCGTCATGCATATATTTGACTGAAATGGCGTGAAAACGTAATTCGGTCCATTTGTTTCTCTTTTAGAATAATAGCGAGTAAATGGCGATGCATCGCCAACTCAAATAATTTAAGTGTTAAGGCATCGTGATTGGAGAATTCATCTTGGAATAGATGAGTGGTTATTCATGACTAACTAGGTATGCTCAAGGAACATCCCGAATAACGCGAGCACCTTAACTCGACCGAATCCTTCGACACAGTGTCAAAGTCCATCGACTCCATCAAATCCCTCGACACGGTGGACCTCCAGATGTGCAACAAGACATCTCTCCTTCATTTTGCAAGCTCTAAGATGGGTCTCGATTTCGTTTAAACTGTGATTGGCTATGTCAATCGATGCCAAACTCAGAAACAAGGTAATCGCGTAAATGCAAGAATCGATTCGTACTTCATTGGCCCAGGCCCAGAATACGCTCCCAGTCTTGCCAAATTAAAACAAATGACCATAATCTCTAGACACCAATCAGTGTGGTAGAGTTAGGACACATGCTAAGCTTCGATTTATTATGTTTTTTTTCCCGCAAAACTAGGACCAAACACACATCCTTTGTCCATACACCATGATGGTCCACGAGATGTCGCAAAGCAGTTCTTGGTCATTCATACCGAAGCCTATGCTGAGCTGATAAGTTGAGTGCGCTTAAGAAACACTTGGGACACCAAAGTCACGCCTTGGAAGAAAACTACAATGCAAAGTTTCGTCTTTTTTTGTTTGCTTATATGCCCAGGACATCCCGCCTTAAGCTCCAGGATCCTGACAGATCCAAAATTTCCTGCACAAATCTAGGAGCAGATTATCTTCTCAAGCATAGGGTGAGAAATGGGTAGATCTTGCCCCGTCTGGTCCTCCTTTTAGGTCATTTCAGCGATAGAGCTAGGCAACGTTTCCGTTTCAAAAAAGTAATTCTAATTAGAATTAAATTTTTTTATTTTATTTTTTGAATGAATTTTAGAAAATCGAACGCATTTGAATTGCATAAAATTTCTGCGCTTGGAACAAAACGCCATTGGTAGAATCGCACAAAATTTATATTTTGAGAAATAATTTCTCTTCCCAATTTGTCATTGACTTTCCTCATAACCCACAAGTGCGGTCCTCTTGCACCATGACATCTTTTTGGCCAAAATAGATATGCTTCATATTTGTTCCTTGAAAGGATAACACGCAAAAATTGCTATTTTCCCATACTTCTCTTGAGGTATGCGTATATGCCAAGGATGAAAGATGTGACTACGATTATCTTTTATTTCTCAAAATGAATAAAATACATCTCCGCCACATATATATCTCGGTTTTATCCTTGAATACCATGCGGATGGTTCGATGCAAGGATGATACTTCGACAACAAATCAAGCAAGGTTTAGGAAAAATAAAAAATAAGATTAGCCAGTTAAATAGACCCATTTCGTATTTTTAAAGATTTTTTTGAAATTTTCAAAATTTTTTGGAACAATTTGCCCATGAGCAAAGCAAAATCAGTCATTAGGGAGAAATCAAAAGGAAAAATCATCAAAAATATAATTGGACAGTTGAAATGACCCATCTCCTAATTTTTGCAATTTCTTTTGGAATTTTTGAAATTTTTTCTGATTTTTTTTTAACAATTTTTTAAGTATTTTTTAATTAATTTTCGAAATTTTTATTTAAAAAATTATCTAGACTGAGTCGAGTTGACCCAACCCACGCCCTCACAGACGCCCGACAAAAGTGAAAGAAAACTATCTTTGCCTTTTTAGTTCTCAAAAGTATTCTTTTTTTATTATTTAGAAATATCTTTTTTTTTTGTTCATTATTTTTTGTCCAAAAGTGTTAGAGAGCAGAATCAAAATCGAATTATTTACATTATCAAACATGTTTCGACCTTTTCACTCCGAAAAACAAAACAGAGAAATAGAGACGTTACCAAATAAGTCCTAAGAGTATAATCTTTCGGAAATATACCGCAACCGTTATTAATTCTCATGACAACTCATATATATGTATATATATAGTACTCATGTCGGTCTCACTTACTAGCACCACGCTTTTCTTTTAGGCGCCTCGACAGCAGTGCGTCGGTCTCGTTATGTGCAACACTGCATCCATTGCTCTCGTTCGATGTGATTACAGAGCAAAACGCCATGACCTTAAATATAGTCTCAAAAGGGCTCATGTCAACTTTCTATTCATCTCTAGATTTCAATGTAGACACTGTCCATTGTTTTGAGCTGCTCCAACTCTTCTCCTTTTGCAATTCCAGGATCAATATAGCACAACTGAAACAAATGATTGAATCAGGTAATTCAGGACTATAGTCCTGACTTCAGGATTTTAAAAAAAAAAAAAACAATACAAAAACAGTCTATACCTGGTATTGTGGCTTCTTCAGAGTATGAACGCCCCTTTTTATAAGCTTCTGCCACCTGGCATTTCTTTTCAGTGATCTTTCCAGCGTAGCTGTTCTCTACATAAACACACAAACAACTCATCAACATTTTGGCAAGTAAGAAGCATTTTGCTAATAAACCTGCACAAGTCTCACCAAACTATTACTTATTGTGCAATGAAGTGATCAAAGTTCGGGCAATAAGACAACGTATGATGATTCTGACATAAAAAAAAAACCATGTGGGATAATGTCTTAATAACCGGATATTGGATCTTGAATATCCAAAAAACACTTAAAAATATCAACCACTCCTCTCTATGTGGTTATGAGTTCATAATTACCCTGAAGCAAAAAGTGGGACGTCTTTCAAATTTGCTGAACCAACGGGCAACCATATATCTCTCTCTCCAACTAAGAGAAGAAATCTTGACTGAATGTTTTGGAAACTACTGGGAGGTCAAAATATTATCTATAAGCATTGTGATTTTGAGGTTCTTTCTCTTTTCTTTTCTTCCTTCGTGTAGGTGCATATTTTTCCTTTGCGGGGGCAAGAGGAGTGGGAGTTAAGAGTGGATTAATCTTATCAATACCCTAGGTTCATAATTACTTGCTAACAGAAATGACAAACCAATACTATTATTCAGATCTTTTTCCTTCCAAGGACCTCTACCCATTCTCAATTTTTTTGCCAACAAAATTCATGATCAGTATTCACACATTCAGGTAGAGTGCGAGAGTGCTTTTCATCAATACATGATCTAGCATCTATGCCACCTTTATTTTAAGAAGGCTCTCGTAACACATTTAAGTTTCAGAAGAAGCATTCCAATTGTGACCTACCCAAAGTTCCTTATTCAATTGTCTTTCAGTAGAAGCATCATTTTTTCGTCCTCCCCAAGCTTCATTAGTCAATTCTGTCTCCTTTGTCCATCTAAAACATCGGTATAGCATGACAAAACTTCTGCTTTGAGTGAGGAACTTTATATGAGATAGCTTTTTGTCAGAATCCCTCGATTGATGTCTTAAGAACACTCCAAAATAGGAGTGATCGGTTCCGCGACATGTAGGCTCCAGATGGGAACATAGACCCTACCCTGTCACAGTGGGGTCCTGGTATTTGGAACTGAGAACAGAAAAAGGGTCCCTTAGAAACCAGCCTGACACTGACTCTGCCCTTTTCTTTTACAACTCTGAACAAAACTTAAGCAATATAATCATAATTTAAGGATAACATGTCATGTTAACTACCTTTGGCATAGGCGTTAAAGCACTGATAGAGTACCTAGGTCACCCAGATTCGATCCCCATGTCTAACTTATTTGATGTATTTTTTAATGAAGTAAGTATAGGTTATAATCACGGCACAAAATCAGAAACCAAACCAGTCAAGGCTGGTTCTCTGCTTTTTCACCCACGAACCTCCTCAGGCCCCTTGTGAACCAGCATGGAACCAATTGGTTAAGGTCGGCTGAGTCTGGTTCCTGGGTTGAACTGCTCACCTCTACTTTAAAGGTAACTGAAAGTTATACTGCAAAATCTAACTAGGTAAACAATATTGCTATCTTAGTAGAAAGAAATCCCAATGCTTTCTGATATCCCATCACAGCAGTCTATTGCTCCCAGTCCTTACTTAAACATAGTTCACACGCCACTTTTGGCTGGGGCCAGGACACATCCAACAGTACTTGACGTATTAGTAGCAAAATCACAGACATCCTGCCTTGTTTATACCTTTTGAAAATAAATATAATGGACAATTCACTAACACGAAGTGGATACTTACATGACCAGGGTCGAGTACTAAGAGATTGTATTTCTGCATCCCCTTTGGTTGATGTATGACTTGAATCCCAACAATGGTTCTTGAATGTCCATCATGCTGAAAATAAAGAGGCCTGCTCACAAAAGCACTCAAATAGAGTATTTATCAGACACCAGAGATCCAGGTATCACTTAATACGATCAGGATCAACATTATATCAAGGCAATCACTTACGGCTTTCTGCTAATTGAGACACGACCGAAACAATTATTTATGAGGCTTTTATCTGAAAAGTATTTCCACACCCAATCAGTAAGGACCTCCTGACCCTTACTAGATCTGGCAGAACTTATGCCCAGATCCTCATCACTTCTATCTGAAACTTGATCGGTCTGAATGTAAGAACGGCCCGTGTATCCTATGGACGAACTAACTTCCGGGAGAAATCTGTTTCCTCTTGGCCAAATATCTATCCATCGGGCCATGAATCTGAACTGCATTCCCTTTTCCTCTTACTCCCACACTTTGTGAGTCTATTCTAGAACCAGGAACAGAAAGAAAGAGTGATTCACGGTTCTTTGGACCAAAATCCACTATCCTCGCCCGAAGCCCAAAAGAACGGAAAAGAGCAGCACATTCAGTAGTTCCAATCCAACTACTAGAACCGTAGATTTTGTGATTGAAATGTTCTGATCCAACTTCATCAAAGCCCCTTTTCCAAGCAATCTCGAGCCATCTCTGAAGTGACATGATATCAGGAACAAATCCTGAACCACCAAATAGCCCCTCTTTCGCTTCCTGCCTTTCCACTAGTAAGTGAGAGCCAAGCATTTGGATATTACGCCAACCACAGCCCCAGCCAACATCCTCAGATTTAGTGCTCTGAAAATGATCAAGGTAACTACAAAGTATACATGTAGACTGCTCGGCCTCTGATTCAAGACATCTCTTTAACAGGGCCATTAAACCATCGTCAATTTTGTAGAAGCTACTTTTTGTTTGCAAACTGACTAGATGGAAGATCTCATCCTCCGCACCACTAGGAGTCCTTCCATCACACGTTGTTGTGTCCACTTTAGCAGCTTCATGACAGATTACTTCCTTCAGCTTATCTGTTTCCAGTTGATTGGTCTATGAAACAAACACTAAGTTACTGAGAGTAGCATTACGGGCATGTTCATAAACAAAAAAGAAACCGACATATTGATTATGGCATACTCCCTTCTTTCTGATCACATTCTGCATGTTGGAAGTTGCACAAAAGTTAACAGCTTTTTATGCTAACAATGGTTCTTATTCTTCTCCATTCTGGTGTACATGTATTCTAATAATTAATTTATTCTGGCTATTGAGATAATGGTGTAAATCCCATGTTGTACGGCGGATAAATCTTATAATTTGTGCATGAAGCTATCTAATATACAAGCTCCATACAACTGCACCGTGAGAGCATATATCATCCCATATAAACAAAAGCCGGTGAAGACATACGAGGAGGGAATCCACAGGATTACCATGGTAAGAGGCGGACTTGGAGGGGCGATCGCAATTCGCCGCGCCAACTCCATGTCCTTGGCAGCTTCTTCATCCTCAAAGTGACTGTTCGCATGCCTACATTAACGATTCAGCCACAAACTCAACGCTCTAAACCCAAAGAAAGCCCTGCTAGCTTTGAGTTCTTAAGCAAGCTAAAATACCATCAAGAAGGAAAAGAAGCGTCACCTTTCAAGTTCCCCGTAAGGAACGCTCAAGCTACAGAACGGGCAACTCGAAAAATCATCCATGGCACTTTTTGTTCCCCTTTTCGCACGCTTCGGGAGCGAGGAAGTTTTGGTCTGCTTCACATATAATTCAAAGACCAGGGCCAAAAGGAAATTTCCGCGAAAACCAGAGGGACGATGATTCGATCAGGAAAGAACAACGGCGGCCGGTCTTGTTCTTGTTCCTCTAACCTCAAAGGAACCATCAAAGTTCAAACTTGAACCCGCTCAAATCCTCGAACCGGAGATGGAAATCGAAGCATTGATGCGCCATTCGATTTCAGTGGGAAGAAAGAGAGAAGGGCAGAGAGAGAGAGCAAAGCAAAAGGAACGAGATGGCTTTTGGTTGAAGATGGGCCTATAGGCCCAGGAGGAGAAGACACGGTCTCGATCCATGGAAGATTCCATGGCAACTGTGACAATCTCAACTTTTGCTCGGGGTTCTCATAAAGTTACCTTCAAACCTAACAAACCTTCACAGCTCGGCTTGAAAGCCTTTCATATCATAAGATGCATTAGAGAAAGTGATCGAATCTCTAATTCAGAGGGACAAGCCCCTTTCTTTTTCCTTTCAATTTGACCCCGTCTCCTTTCAGATGTGTAAAAGATGGCGGCCATCCATCGGATGAAACTCTTGGCTGGATGGTGATTTGATCAACGATTGTGCTCGAAGTGGCAATATTATACACGTCTTGCACGACCAACCGTGATCAAACTACTGCAATTGTATGTTTGTCACGGGATCTTTCGTTTCAACTTTAGTTGCAATTTGTCCTGTGATCACTACATTTCAACCGGATTTTCAACTAATATCCATGCAGATGGATCGTATATCAAAATTTTCAGATCAATCATGGTTTTCTCGTTCACCACAAATTGCTCTGTGTCTGCAACAAATCTCCGTATTCTAACACCATTATGGGTACATGTTTGGCTATAAAATGCACTCTTTCGAGTCATTTCCAAGTAAGCAGATGTAGAGAACCAAAGTTATCATAGACTGATTTTGGCTAACATGAGTTTGGTACTAGTTCATGGTACATGAGGAATACAAAGGGAAGGCTAAATCAATTATCACAATCAGTTTTGCAGTCATTTATGTACACGAACTCAACTCCCATTGTCTGTATTCTTTCCAGTGTACAACCACCTCAGCTGCAACTATACCTTGCTCTTGCCAATTTGTGTTCACGATGCCCTCTGTCCTATGGAAACAAGGTCCACATTACACCGCGAGGTGAAGGTCAGGCTTCTTCTTTGGTTAAGACACGAGCTCCACTTTTCGAGAGTAGGAGGTTCTTCATTTCTCGGTAACTCCGAAGCTCCTCCAGCGCATCAGTGGTCTTACGTGGCATAAAGAATCCTGAAGCTGTAGCCACGCCTCCCTCTTGTTCCGTGTTCAAGGACTGGGCTGAGTAACAACTGGAATCTTGTTGAAGTGGAGGCGCTGTCCTTAACATGTGAACGAGAATCCCAACAGCAGCACCTTGCGATTTTGTGCCCATCGGTGACAATGATGAAGTGAACTCCAAACCTTCCCTGCCATCAACAGCATTGCAAAAGAACGAAGAGGGAATGGTAAGGTAAGCTTCAGGTCACATAAATCTCACAAGGACCATGCAAATGAACTACCTCAAAGCTATCCCAGGGATTAGGAATTAGGCAGACGGCAGACATTCTCTAATTAATAATTGCAGAAAGTATGCCCCAAAAATTGGAGACGGAAAACGGGGGATGACAACCCTTTCAGAAAACAGTAGCACTTCACAGATGTACACAAAAATTCAGTTTTTAGATCTTTTCTGGAGAGGAGTACATGAGACCTGGATGTAGTAATGATGAGATGTCTCAGGGCAGTGGGCAACTAAGCATAGAGCAAAATACATCAACATCAACATCACCTTTAACCCAAACTAGTTGGGGTCGGCGATAGAGCAAAATACAATCCAATGAAAATATGAACTCCCATCATGTACAGGGAACCATTGGCTTAGCAATTAGCAGAAACTTTATATCATAGTTTATCAGAAAGATCTCGGGGAACCTTCTAACAGAAAAAATAAGGAAAAAAAGACGTTTTCTCTGTGAAGCCAGCAAGTGAACTTTAACCAGAACTTATGCAAATGGTGTACATCAAATTCTAATTGAAAAGCATATCCCACAGGCAATCCTTGTGTCCTTAAAGCTATATCATCCCCTTTGAAAGCTACAGGTTCAAGCATGCTCAGCTGCATCCCCAATAATCACAGCTAGACTAGATAGAAATGGCTGTACTATACTGAAGGATCCCCATAGTTCCATCAGTATGGATAGTGTCTTTTTTTTTATCCTTTATCAAGTTAAGAGGCTGACCACTCTTATCAGATGAGAATATAATTGACGGATGATTCAGGCCAATGCCTCTCGATACCTATGAAGAATTGATACTGAAACTTGCGCTCTTAAAATAGATCTCAAACTGAAAGCATAACCATTCACCAATCCATCAATCACAATTAAGACACCCATTTATACCAAGCTATCATTCAAAAGCAAACCAGTTACAGAGACATAGAAAAATTCATATGCAGGCGAATGTACAATTGAAATCAAGAGAAACAAATGGCCAAAAAGTACCTGGCTGGCGGATCAACATCATCAACATCAAAAGGGCATGAAAAGTCACCATCATCCAAGTCATCTTGGAAAGACAATCTACTGGAACTTCTAGAAAACCCTATCCGCGGAGAGCCACTTGAAGATAACAAGCCCGAAAACCTCCCTGAATCATCTCGACCATCTTTTGTGACCTACCAAAAGGAATTGCATTTGGCTTCAGCAAATATGCTACAGATTGTTACTCTTCTAGTGAGAAATAACGATGCATCGACCAAAATGTAACTAGAGTAGAAGACATTACCTTCTGATTGACATAGTGGTTATGCAACTCCCCAGATCTCAAAGATTCCTGTTTTCGGAATGATCTGATTCCAGATGGGGACTCTTGGGATGAGGGGTCAAGCCTTGTGTGCCGGGGGTGATAGAGGGGGAAGAGAATGTCTATTTGGATCAGAAAAGTTTGGAGATAAGTATCTTGCATTTCCACTTGCTGTTGGATGTGGAATGGTCATGGGAGCGGTCTCCGACCGTCCACGATTTCTGCCAACACTACCGCTGGAAAAGTATGTTGGCGGAGAAGGGGAAGGAGATGGAGAGAAAGGGGGCGACAGTTGACACTCTTCATAACTATTAACTCTTTGAGATGTGGATCTATAGCTTTGAGCTCGTTGAGAATACATGTCAGTAGGAGGAGATGGAGAACCATATGTGCAGTACGTAGGTGGGGAACCACCAAGGGAATGACCTTGTGTACAAGGAGCTGGTCTGTGAAATCCACTTGTCCAGCTGTGTGGGCGTTGAAATGGTGCTGAAGAAGGTGGCCTTGCTCCTCTTAAAGGAAAAGATGTAGCGCCAACACCCTTATCAAAAGAGGGGAATGACCTAAGTGGGTCAGTGGCTGGACTACCAACGTAATCAGTAATAATCCTCGGAAACAACGAAGCAGCAGGCTCCAGGTTGAAATCAGACAATGTCTTGCGATATGAAACAGCTACACTAAAACGTCCTGAAGAGGCCTCCACAGGAGCAAAAGTATATTCTTTCATCATCTCCTCCTCTGTCCGTGAGAACGGATTACTAAAGGTAGATACTTTGTATATAAGATCCAAATTATATGTCTGGCCTGATGAACTTAGCTGCCGAAATATCCTATAAGCAGGGAGGAGTCTCATTTGCGAATAAAGAGAACGCAATAGTACGATCAACTTCTTGTATATCTTCTTGTGAAGAGAAGAATCATTGATATTAGGAGTAACTCTAGTAGACTCATAATGAACAACCCACCTTTCTATGACTGTCTCAACAGATGCTTTTATAGCAGAGTAAGCATCCACAGATGATGAATTAGGCCCCTCGTGAACAAGTATTACGTCGATAATCATTGGGTCCATTAGATTCCTGTGCCAAAAGTTCAAGTTTTCCAGGGCAGCAGGGCGGTCTCCCAATACTAAGTTAAACCATTTGTCATTCTTTCTCGCTCGAGAAACCGATGTACGGTGACCGCTTCTTTGATCATTTGGGTGCAGAGAAGGAATCCTCGAATCCAAAATAACGTGCAAACTCTTTAACAGGAACTGTGATACTATCTGATCCATTTGAGGCACCAATTCTACTTTCTGTAGGTAGTCCTATCCATCTCACAACACATCTCGAATGATCTATAGATTGTCCCGGACCCAGATGAAGTCACCAGGCACCACCACTACCAGAAGTAATCTCACCCTCACGAGAAGCTTGAATGAAAATCTACTTATATTATCAGAACTTCACGGGTCAGGAAATTTTGTATCTTCACCAGATGTTTCCATCATTTTCCCATGCTAAGTTCCTCTCAAGAGCATTAGTTAAGACTAATGGGACAATCATCAGCTCAAGATGAGTAGAAGAAACAAGCTCTACGCAACATGTTGTTCAAGCAGAGACCTGATCAAACAAATCTTCTGACGAACACAGATCAAGCATAAAATCATCGCGAAAAGTCTCTTACTTCTGATCCAACCACACCAAACCAACCTCACAGAGGAACTTAGATCAACGAACCTGCTGGAGAAAGATCGACCCGCCACGTCAAAAAATAACGAAACTTTCGAGCAGATCCCGACGACAGAGAGAGAGAGAGAGAGAGAGAGAGACTTACCCGAAGAAGAAGAAACGGCGAATTTGAAAGCAGAGAAACAGCAAGATTGCGTGTACCGGACACAGACGCGATCGGAGATAAAATTGGGACGAACAAGGACTCCAAAATTCGCGAGACGAATTCAACTCAAACACTGGGTTTCACCGAATCATGGATCCGTCGATCGAATTGGGGCGTGGAATGAAGAGGCTTTCGACCAGTTTTAGCATCGAACGACAAGAACACACAGCAATTCACTCCCCATTCTCCCATTAGAGAGAACGAACACGCACTCTCTCTCTCTCTCTCTTTCTCTGAGACTCGCTTTCTCTCGATTGTCTTGCTAGTAAAAGGGTACAAGCAAGATCATTTTTTTAAGGCAAAACTATTGCACCACCCCCGTCAATGATGTGCTTGGACTTGGAGATAAGAAAGAGAGCCCCAAAAAGATAAGAAGCCTCGGGTTTTATTACCGGCTTTGCACCCCAAAACTCGAAAAAGAAAAAACAGAACAAAAGGGTAAAAACCGTGGTTTTTTGTTCTGTACGCATGGATTTTGCTTTCTCGGAGGGATTTGAGATCTGTCGTTATCCGGAGCTGGTTGGGCTTCCATTGGATCTTCCACGTAACCGCAGGTGTTGCAAACGATCACGAGCTCTGTCGGAGAAGACGATGAGCGTGTGAAATTAGCTATCCTTCCTTTAGCTTCAGATACAAGTTTGTGAAGTTAAAGTTCCGCTTCTTTTTCTTCTTCAATTTGGATGGTTGATGCGATACTAAGGTTAAAAAATTCGATAAGCCAAGTGATTCGGTAAAGCTTTGCTTAGGTATCTATGATCAGCCCACCCCATTCGAAAATCGATGTCTCATCTCGTTTTCCTTTTCATTTCCTGTATCGTAAATATTTTACGTCGTTGCGGCTATTTTTCGACGCGGATAATGTCTCGTTGCATGTACAATATGAGGTACTATGGTGTTTGCGAAAATGAATGATCCTATCGCTATCACGATTTATTGCACTATTTTCCCCGACGACAAGCGTTTAATCGCAAAGAACCGAGCTAAAGTTGCTAGAGCAATCGATACATGCATGAATTTTAAGGATATCGAGACCAATCTGCATAACACGTGCATCCTCTATACACCGGTGAAAGTTCTGGGGAACATGGGCATGATCGGTACGAGCACTACCATGTTACGATACTTGTTCACTCTAGCACGAGCGCCATTTATTCACTTGAATACATGGACAGCATTCGATCATTTTCATACTCTATTCGATTGTATATCTACCTCATCTAATTGTGTCCTTAAGACATATGTGGCACGTAAATTCATTCATTTGTTCCTCAATACAGCATAACGAACGCCAATCAACACGACATTGAGACACATACGTGCAGATTAACGTTGTTTTAGAGATTACAATACAAACGACAAGTCCGGAATGGCATGGCCTGGTCGAAAAAAATAAGTTGGGTGACCCCAGATTAGAGAGTAACAAAACCCCAAATCACGTTTAGTCTTCGACAGTAGAAAGATAATCAATGGAGATCCGATGCCTTTTCGAAATTGGACTGGAATCATTAAACATTTGGCCCCTTAGAAGCCCAGCAACTAGGCGTCAACTCCCGACCCAAAAAATAAAAATAAGAAGTTAAAAAGCAATGTTTGATATTTAGAAATACGAACCGAACGCACTCTACTCTTTTTCTTTCTTCTTTTTCGCCCAGCTGATTTTCTCCTTATCCAAATTAAATCGAAAATGCACTAAATTTCGGTTCGATTCGGTTTGTTTTCCGACACCCCTACCAGCAACTCCTCATGATAACTATGTCTTTAATTTCACAAGCCGAGTTCTTTGACCCCGTTCTCCAGTTCGCATACAAGCCAAAGAATTGTCTCATTAACGTTGCCCTAAAGAGGGCCTAATGGCGACGAGATCGAAGTCGCTTTCTTCTATGATTAATCAAAGAGGAAAAGCTAAAATAAGAGAAACCTTAGTGGTCCTGCCAGTACTATCTAGAACTCTCCTTATATTAACCGGTTTACAGCAATTCTACTTTGAATTTTCCATCCGTACCTACAATAAGAGAGGCACATAACTATTTTCCGACTTTCGCCTAAAGGGGAACGGTTTCAGATTCTTATAAGGGTTTCATTTAAAACCTAAAACTCACCCCGATTAGAATCTACCATTCATGTTTTGGAACCTAGAATCTACCCTTCACATCTTGAAACCTATAACCTACCTCATTACGGGTTTCTGGATCCTCTTTCAGGAGATCGGGAACTTGCCAATTTCATTTTTATTATGTAGTAGAACAAGGCTCTATCATGAACTTGATCCATCTGTCTATGCCAGCCATTACTAGGTTTCATCACAACACCATATAAATTGCACAAAGAACATGCTGAGTTCTACGGAAGTGCTCTATTGTATTTGGTATACAAATGAGTAGACTCCCTCTCAGATTCATTTAAGTAGGCATTTCCGACAAATATTCCACTTGTTAGACGGCCTTTATTGCCTCAAAAGACTATCGTTTAGGATTTAACTAGAATCCGTACATATTTTCTAATGTAACATAGGAATTCATCGGAGTAAAGGTAAACATCGGATTTATTGTCGCAGAACCACCAATAGGTACACCGTGCAAATCGAGCACTCCCATCGACTCACGGCCACGCTTCGGCCGTTTATCACCTCATTCTTTCGCTCTCGGTCACCTCTATTTTGTTGATGGGATTGGTTCCATGGACTTACTCGAGAATCGGACTAGATCGGCAATCCAGTTCCCGAATGGACCCATGAAATCCACGGGCGATTCCCGATTTTAAGATGGGAACTGTCCTCCCGAGCCACGCTTGCTCCCATTCTAAAGTCCCTCTATTTATCGCCGTGTCCCCAAATCGATTTGCCTTTTTTATATAGCGGGGGTTCCCCGAGGAATGGGAAAGCGCCACGGCCAATTGCGTTTCAATACAAACCTCACATACTTGATTGGTATTTTGGTAATTTCCCTTTCACAAAAAAACATAAAATAAAATGTAATGGGGATCTCCATTAAGACTTAGGCCTCCTTCCTTGACCGTCGGAGGCTTCCTTGCCTCGAGAAGGACAAACACAAAAGCAGCTTTGGTGTTGCTCATATTTTAATTCGCCTACCAACCTCTTTTTTTTTCTTTTTTGGTTAATCTTCAGCCAAAATTTACACACAAATGATAAAAAAAAAAAAAAATAGGTAATCGCCCTAAAAAAGCTGGCCAAAAAAAAAAAAAAAGAGAGACGAAGAAATTATCGGCTTCGCGATGAACTTTTATATCCCTTTTTCCTAACATCTCGTTTTTATCTTGTAATCACGATTTTACGGCGTCGGGCGTAGGAAAAAAGAGAGTAAAAGATGCCTTATCTTTTGGACTCCCATCTCCGGAATCGTACAATGAACGGCAAGAAAATTACGACCATTACGTGCATGGCCGCTAAAATTTTTCTTTTTCTTTCTTTGTTCGTGAGTAAAGTAAAGGGAAAAGAAGACTAAGGAAAATGGGAGCCCAAAGAATGACGACGCATCGACCAAACCACCATTTAAACATGGAATTCAAGTTGTGTTATGTCGAAACGATAAGTATGTCTACGTCTCAACAGAGGACGGAACGATGGTTTTTGCATGGAGAGGGCGAGCAATTGGACATGTGTTAAATGCGTGCTGGAAAAAAAAAACAAAATGCTTTGATTAAACTAAACATCATCACATCTATTCACATTAAATAAATTATAAAAAGAACGGAAAATATTGTGAAAAATATGAATTTGACAATTATATTTCCGTTTTCGTTAATTTATATTCCTCGGATCGTGAAAAAGATTACGGATAAAAGCATAGACTGCACCGTGTCTCTTGCGGCTTTTATTTATTCGATCGTAATGAATCTCACCCGTTCGGCAGATCTCGGCTTTTTTGGACGGTTGAGATCTGTCGCATCTCCGTGAAAAGTCTGCGGAACCACGAAGCCTCCTCAACCAAGGATTCTAACCGACATAGCTAAGCATGTACGCCAGCAAGATTTCTCGTACCTTCATCGGATTCACTGAACCTAGACACTCCCGAATTCTCCTATAAAGAACGTCCCCTCCGCATACATGGCTTCCACAGCCAACCAACCAACTTATTATCCATCCATTGGTCGTGAGTGTGTGTGAGAGAGAGAGAGTGCATTAGTTTGAAATGGCTCCGGCAATGGCGGCGTCGGATCCCCTGGAGAGGCAGGCCCTGGCACGGGTGGCGAGCGCCACGCTGGCGGACGGCGACGAGCAAGAGAAGCTGAGGCAGAGGAACGAGGAGCTGGAAAGGGAGCTGAGGGAGAGCCGGGAGAGGGAGGAGGCGACGAGGGAGGAGCTGCGGAGGATGGCGGAGAGGCTAAGGGTGGTGGAGGAGGCGGAGGAGAGGCTCTGCACCCAGCTCGGCGAGCTGGAGGCCGAAGCCGTCCTCCAGGCGCGTGCCTACCATGCCCGCATCCTCAGCCTTGCGGACCAGCTCGCGCAGGCTCAGAAGTTCCACCAGGTCGCCTCCGTTCTTTCTCCGTCGTGAATGTGGTCGGTCCTTGCGTACAACTTTTCCTACGATTCCTCCCCTGACCTCCGACTAGATTGAACTGAATATGTATAATTGGCGGCGAGTTGTCTGGTTTTGAGGTTAAACTGGAGCTAGATTTAGGTCTCTGTAGCAGAGATGTAACCGAAATGCAGTTGTTGTTAGGATGATTTGAGATTCAGCGAGATTGGTAGAATCTTTCCACTACGACTTGAAGGAGGTCGACGAAGAGTTCGATAGAGCAAATCCAATTCCCCTTTCTTGTCTCTGCTTCTTTTGGCTTTCATCAACGTTGTACATTTCATGCACACCCTGTAAATCACTAAATTCCTGATTGTCGAACTGGTCGTGGAGCGACCTTCGACGGCAAAACCTCAACCCGGGTAAATGGTCTTGGGCATGACTTCACGGTGCGAATGAATCGTTCGAGAGACAAAGTTTCGGTAATTCTGACCGAACCAAAGAAATGGGGCGCTTCATCATGTCAACCAAATGCACACTCTTCTCTCCTTATTTGGCTTCCGATCGGGATCCTAAATTTATAAGATGCTTGAAGCTCGGACTTCTGCCCCGATAATGTGTATTGAAGGTACAAAGACACGGCTGCAATTGTTAAGACCAACCAAAGAACCGTCGGAGCAAAAACACCATGCGCATCAGAAATCAGTTGCATTCGGCATTTGCATCTCAAGATGATCAGCAATGTGATTTAAACCACGTGCTATAGACTAGAGCAAAGATGTGGGAAATTTTACGCTCATACAGGTGTTTCTCAACCGGCAAATAATTTCTCAATGCTAACCAACTGCATCTATCGCTTTCTCCTTCCTTTCAGCTCCGGATCTCTGGAAGAAAATAATTTCATGTCCCCGTTAAAAGATACGAAGATCACAAAGGGGGAACAAATAGTCGAAATGCGTCATGTGTTTACCTCTGAACGTGATCGAGAATGAGTAACCTCGGTCCAGGAGGAATTTTCACATCTCTAAGAGCACTGCAGAAGTGACAGTCCAGAGCCGTCACAAGATTGAGATACGTGCTTTAGAAGATAATTAATGATAAACTTCCCAGGTAATAATGTTCGTACGAATCTTTTATGCCCCTAAGAAAGAAATTAATCAAAAACTTGCCTATCGGTAAGGAGAGGCAAAGTGTTGTCTGTCAAAAGGCCTTTCTTGAAATTCTTCTCGTAAGTATGAAGACCCAGCCTTGTCAACATATTTCTCGTTCTAACATAGTGCACATCTTCCTCGGGTGGTTGGGAGAACTTTTGCCCTAACTGCAGAGGCCCACATAGATTTACCAAGCATTAGACTGCCCCACAATGACATCATGACATAAACAACCATGCTCAAATGTTTCATTTCATAAGGGTCAAATGAAACTTTTAAACTCTCAACTCTCCTTCAAGAAGAAATGCCAGGTCCTAATCTTTACCATACCATCCCATTCTTTTTAAATCAAATCGAAAAAGTACAAGATCCCCAGTTTGACTGTGTGCGATGATTTGATTTGTGGTGAAACTCAGGCCAGAATTCTGCTACTCACAACTGCAAAGCTTATGATTGATATCTCACCTTGAATAGTCCACCCTGGACGAGAGCAAAAAGAGTCCTGAAGTAACAGCATTTGCTGCCTGGTTTGGGCCACCCATGCCACTCACCAATGAAAACATGGCACCAGAACCAAAAGCTGCCACCATACTGCGATTACAAGTAAAAGTAATATCACTACATATTAGCTGAGGATTAGCAGATATAGGAGAGAGAGAAACAGGCCACTTTGAGCAAACAGTCATCTGCAAACCTATTACAGGACCGAAAGCACATGATGATGAGCTGGAGAGAAGATCTTGACAGTTCAGACGTAAACCGACAACTAAGCACATGATGATGAGGAAAGAAAACAGAACGCTAGAATTAAAAGAAAAGTTTCAAGCATTGCCTTCAACCTACATGCTAAGAACGAAGCCACACCAAAAGAAGAATTTACAGGTGTCTTGTGAAGCTTCTTCGGAAAAGAAGAACAAAGAAGTTTGATAGAAGAAACAAACACGATGTTTAATTTCCATGCACTATTGCTGAATTTAGGCACAGATAAGGTATCTTATGATTTGAAGTTCAGAGTGAACAACTCAGCCTTCAACGAAGCTTGGGCTATTGGATAACCCAATAAGCACAAGTAAATCGGACGGAATTTGATTAGATAAAGCAAATAAGACAAGCAGCAGTGTGTAGAAAGAATGACGACATAGGAACTTCCCTTCAACCTTTTCAGGATTGTATTAGTTGGCTTCACTGCAAACACACCCCAAGGTCGTCATTTATGACCGTTTAACAATTTGCAACAGAGAATTATGCTCATTGAGAGTATTGCTAATACTAAACACATTAAGAAAAGGAAAAGAACTCCGTAAAACAATCTCATTTGACCATAATCTTTCTGCAAGCTGAGTAGCTGAAGCAAAGCTATATTTCGCACAAAAAAAGGAAGCTTCTGTCAATATCTTGATGGAAGGAAGCCTCCTTCTAACGGTATTAATATGAGAATTGGAAACTAAAACTGCGATGAAATGAGATGGTATTTACTTAACCTGAGACACTCAATAACAAAAAGAGCCTCCATGACCAAACACTCCTGATATGCACAGAAAAACAACTAACAGAGAATGGAAGTGCAAAAAGGAGAGTCATCCAGCAATTACTAATTAGTCACTTGGCTTAACATCACAGGTTACATGACCTAAGGTTCACATGTTCACCAGTTGGCCCAAAAAAAAAAGTCAGACTTAGCTGAAGATGCTAATCGTCCTCAAGAAGATATCGTCATATGAAACACCAACTGATTTTTCACTTATGTCTTTATAAATGAGCCTTTGGTGCAAGAACATGCAGGTCTACAACCATGGGTCAAATGTTTATCAAGTTTCCAATAATGACAACCGACGATCTGCAATTCAAAGAAGAGATAACTCGAGGAACATAAGAGGGTTAGATATATCATTCCAACCAGAACTCCATAATTCTGATAGCTATAGGCAAGTCTGCTAAGAGCAGCAGAATACTCTGATTGCTCACATACTTCAATATTAGTATTTTCTGCGGGTAACATGCATGAAATTAGAAAAGGCTAATGTGCAAAAAACTAATCAACTTACTTGCAGCTAAGATCCAATCATATGGCACCTATGTCACTCTTTTTAAATGAACAGCAGTAATAACCCAAAAGGGAGCGGAAATTAAGTGCACCATAATGCACGTAAAAACCCGCCCAAATATTTTGATCCAGAGAAAAACAAGAGGTAAAAATGATTACCTGGACTGAACATCCTCCTTCCCTCTCAGCCTCTTCATGACACAAGATATGCCTGCATTTACACCAGTCATGACAGCGAAGTTGCGAGCTTGTACCAAGGGACCTCCTGATAAAGCCTGCAATAAAGGAACGCGCTTACCACATTTTCACGAATCCCTACCCGTCATCCGCCAATGTACTGATTAAGTCAACAGAAGGATCCTCCTTGGACCAAGCAATTGGCTAAAGTAAAGGCAAAATCTTAAAAGTGGTTCCATACATCTCTTCTCCTGAGCAAGTTTTGCACTCTGGATATGCGAATTCAATTCCTGACAATCTCCGTACTCAATGTATTCCTTGAAAAACCATATTATGAACGTCAAAAAATTGATCGAGACGGCATAACAACATCTTGAGCTCACAATGTGACCCAGCGAACTCTCAGAGTTCATAATTTGGATGTCATCCTTCCAACAACGCGAGGCAAAAAGAAAAATCAATTGCACGAATTCACTTGTGTCTTGTCATTAGCAAATCAACCTGATGAATTCTATTGAAGAAATAAGAACCAACCCAAAGCACTCATCCCAAACAGAAACCGCCAAAATTCCTAGAAATGAGAGAACCCAGAGTAAGCTAAAAGTTCGACCTGAGCTTGCTTCAGCGAGGCCATGGCCTCAGGGTTGAGATTGGCCTGGGGAGGAGGAGCGAAAGACGAGGAAACGTCGTTGGTGAGAGTCCCCATGAAGGCGCCGATGGCGGCGCCCTGGAGGCCGCTGGTGGCTGTGACGACGGCGGCTTCGACGGGCAGGGACTGCTTCGACAGCCACGTCTTGAACCCGGTCTCCAGCTCCTTGAAGCGAGCTTGCAATTGCTCGATTGGGTTCTGCTGAGGCGCGAGCTTGGACACCATTATCTCCGCTTTGCCCTGCTCCATTTGCAGAGAACGTGGATTGGATTAGGCGAGGATTTGACTGAGGATGCCGTTTCGAGTCTTGGCTCGGTGACTGCGGGTTCGAGATTGGGAAGATGATAGATTTGAGAGAGAGAGAGAGAGAGAGACCGTCCGGCCGAAATTCGGATTTTGTAATGATTTTTTCGGATTGTCCGTTTGTTTAAACCGCTGACTCCGGTCCGACCGGACCCCCTCTTCCTTAAGACAATACAAATGTCACTGTATGTAGAAGACCGACACGACACGTGATATGTAGGGCATACTTGGTCCGTCTGTTTTTCTCGTGGCTGGAACAGAACATGACACGATATAGCGATGCGTCATTTCTCCAAAAATAAAAAATTCGACATATTGAGACACGTAAATACATATTTTATATATACATGATAACAAAAATATCGGTGTTAAATTTTTTCTTCTTCTAATGGGGATCCACGAATATATTGTTTTGGACTAACTGTGTATATTAATTTCGTGGTGGCTATGTATATGACTCAAGTATGTATGTATTTATAATAAATATACATTTTGACCCCTATTATACATATATATAGTCAAATTTATTGAAAAAAAACTTAAAATTGACTTTGTGTGTGTCGAAATGACGTGTTGAGATGTTGGATTCGCATGTCACCGACATGTCCTGGAGCGATGATCATATGTCGATCACATGTCGAAAATTGTCGAAAAGTGTCGAAGTATTAGAGAGCGTTTGTTTTGGTTGAGTTAGAGGTGGCCTGGTTCGTTCGAACCGCCGGTTCGGTTCCATTTTTTAAATTTAATTTTTAAAATAATAAATAATAAAATAAACATAAAAAATTATAAATTATAATTAAATTGTACATTGCAATAAAATTTTGAAAAAAAAAAAGAGAGAAGGAATGGGTTTGAACTTAATGAATTATCATTAAGTGCCTACATATCTTCTTGGGGATTTAAAAGAATCAAAGCCCATGTAGTTTTTTTACCTTTGATAACCCCAACTTACCTCATCATCAATCGTCGTTACCCGTTGTGGTGCCCGTTGCGGTGGTATCTCCACAATCCTCACCGAAGAATTCGTGTTCTCAATCTAACTCTTGGTGTCGAAATCGCGCCTTCGTCCAATCGTCGACACAAGCTTGAGCTTCCACGGACTCTGGACTTAATCTTGAACGACGAGAGTCCAAAACTAATCCTCCAAATGCTAAATGCTTGCTCCACCGCAACCGTTGAAGAAGGGGTTGGTAATATCTCATGAGTGATGAGGGCGAGAACCGGGTAATCGTTTGAGTGACTCTTCCACCACTCTAGGATTTGGAAATCTGTACTATGTTCGAAGTATCACGAAACTCAAATTGAGTGTTTAAATATTTTTCTAATTCAAAAATACTACATGTTGCCCCTTTTTATTTTTTTTTGTCTACTCTTAAGCATATCGTACCCTTTACTAAGTGAACTACCAGCTTCGCCATGAGGCAATAGATTGTAAAGATGCACTATCACTTAAACCATATCTACCACAAAATTCTCCATATAATACTACTATAGATTCTTTAACCTCTCCTTGTATAATTGAAATATCTATTGCATCTTGTAAATGTAAACAATCATAATAATACACATTCGGATAATCTAGCAAACCATCTAATTTAATAGGTGGATCAAAAACAATACCAATTAAATAGACAAGAGAAATTTTGAAATAATAATGCAACCATTTTTCTCGCATTACTAAAATAGTCCGAACTAATTCAATATCTTTTTCATATGCATTAAAAACATTATCAATATGAACACACTCTATTAAAAATAAATGCGTAGTAGGATAATAAATACCAGATAAAACATTAGTAGCATCATTAAAAACTTTCAAAAAATCTAAAATTTTTTGCAAACATCCCAATGTTGCGGAAGTAAAGTAATTTCAGGAATATTTTGCGAAATAAACATACACAATAAATCTTTGTAATCAAAAGTTTGACGAAGCAACTCGTAAGTAGAATTCCAACGAGTCGGAATATCTTTTGGAAACTTTTTTGCCCTTCTCCCATGTTGTTTACAAAATTTTCCCCATGTTTTCATAAAATGGGCACGACTCCATAAAAATTTAATTGCACATTTTTATTGGGGCGAGAGAAATATCAAGAGTTCGTAAATCATCTTGTACACATAAATTTAAAACATGACAAGCACATCTAATGTGAAAAAATTGTCCGCCAAAAGAGGGTTTGCAAATTTTTTCTAATTCAATGGAAGCGGTATTTGCGGTGGCATTATCAAAACCAATTGAAAAAACTTTATTTATCAAAGTATATTCTTCTAAAACTTGCCTAATTATTCTATAAATATTATGAGCCGAATGTTTTTCATCAAAAACTCGAAATGCAAGAAGTCTTTTTTGAATGGTCCAATCGTCACATATCCAATGACACGTAACACTCATATAAGAATGAATTTGCCAAGGATCACTCCAAATATCGCTTCCTAAATGCACACGTCCATTGAATTTCGAAAACTTTTTTTACTAAAGCTTTTTTTTATATATAAAGATGCAAAAGTTCGCGTTTAAGAGTACCTTTCGGAATAGTTGGTGCTTGGAACCAACGCAAAGATTTATCAAATATTTCAAATTAAAATTTTCACCAAGAGTAAACGGAGCATGATCAAGGGCAACATATTCAGCTAATGTTTGTTTATAAAGTGCATCGGTGTAACGGAATAAAGGATGAGTATTAGGATTGGCGTACCTGAAATTTGTTGTTGTCTAGTGTCGATCTCCGCTTGTGTTGGATGTTTCTTCGTCGGATGTCGACGAAATGTTCCGTAGCCATCTCCTTTAGTAAATTTATATGTTTGAGGACAATATTTACAATTTATATTGTACTTACCTTCGCTTTCATCAAATATCTTATCGAAGTGCGGCCACAAGTCGGATGTCTTTGTCTCGGCCTTTTCTTTCCTGCTTATTTGCCGTCGACATTTCTTCGACACTAGTAGGAGGATAAAGACTTTCTTGTGTTGGGACGTGTTCAACGTTTGGAATGGGAACAACGTTGATATTATCGTCGTCGTCTTCCCAATATGTATACTCACGAGGATCATATTCGGGAATAGGATGTTCGGAATCTCCCATCGTCATCTTGCCCTTTCCAAAGATTTCTGCTTCCACTTGCCATTTTTGAGAGAATTGAGCAGATTGAGAGAATTAGAGAGAATTGAAAGAATTGTTGAGAGAATTTATGAGAAAAATGAAAGAGAAAGGATTGATATTTATAAAGAAGGGAGGGGTTATTTAACAATTTTTTTGCCATTTGGCCGTTGCAGCCCGTAACAATTTTTTTTTTTTTTTTAGGGCGGGTTGGAACCGTGGGCCCGGTCAACGGGCCGGTTCCGGGCCCACGGTTCCAAATGGCCATGTCTAGGTTGAGTTGCATAGGACTTCATAATAAATAAGAATTAAATGAATAATATGTTAAATAACATCCATCGAGTCTATGACTAGCATGGTGGTCACTGTCTCTTATTAATAATACTATTTCATAGTAAATAAGAGTTAAGTGACTAATATGTTAAATAACATCCATCGAGTCTATGACTAGCATGGTGGTCACTGTCTCTATTAATAATACTATTTCGATCACTCGCGAGAAATAGAATGAACAAATGTTAAGAACATTCTTGTCGTGAAATCGATGAACAACTCATTTCGGCAAAAATCGCACTAACCCATCCGTAAAAGTTCATCTCGAGACGAGAAACGGAGATTTCGGTATCAATGGCTTAGCTCGAATCTCGGCTTTATAAGTTTAGTAGGTTACCCAAATTTTCATGTGCGGATAAATGTAGTTTGTGCTGCTCGACATGCTATGCATCTTGATTAGAGACGAAAAAAATGACCAGCTTTGAGCTATTAATTGTCGACTGAGTAGTAAAGCTCGATCGATGAAAGCAGGGTCTGGTCGGAGCAAAAGTCAACGATGGTACAAAACAATCGACAATATCAAAAAAAAGAAAAAATTGAGAACTGGCCAAGAAAGGTCGGTGACATGACAGCAGATGGTGCAGATGTTAGTCGATGTAGATCCTTCATTAGTCAGACATTTTGAAGGAGAGTGGTAAGTCGCGCACAGACAAAGTCATCGACAGCAAACTATCCTGGATTTGGGCTAGTGTCGAGGCTTGCTCAATCCTTGAAGACCTATCTATCATAGCATAAAAGCACAAATGACGGTCAATTACCGAATCTCGCATCACGCACGAGCACACGTCAAGATATCTCTCTCGAGTAACTACGGTTTTGCCAAGAAGCGGCTGCGCGCCTAGGTTCGGCGTCCCCAAAGACTATCACCGTGTAGAAATTACAATAACCCCAATGGGTTGAAAGAACACAAATAAATGTCTTGAAGATCCGATATTTATATCTAGATTGAGATAGAAGCACATCCAAATCTAGATTTAGCCTTAGATCGGGAAAGAAAAACTGCAAGAGAGATACGAGCTGATCACAAAATCGCTTCCAAATAAGCCGGCTGGTGAATACTACGGCAATAAAGAAAACTCGAAGAATTGCAGAGCGTTCCACAATCTGGAGCAAGCACCCAAAGTCGGAGCAAGCACCCGAGTCGGAGCGAGCGCATCCGAAGAGAGGAGATTCTTTCGAGATACTCATGTTTCGATCTTCGTAGCTCACTTCGATGTTGTCCGCGCCGCCCATGACATCAACAAAAAAAAAAAGTCTAAAAAATAAAGAAATAAAACAACAAAGAGGGAAACATGAGTTGGGGAAGGTGAGGGAGGGAGGGAGGGAGGTAGGGGGAGGGGAAGTTAATGTCAAAGTCTATGTCACATATCATTAGTTAAATTAGGATCGCATTGACGTAATTCACATTGAGATTGCATCTCATGCATTGCATGTAGTTTAATTTTCATTAAAAAGAAAAGACGAAAAAGAATTAATTGATATTGCCTTTAGAAATCATGCTTAGGTCATGCATGCATCGTTTAGTCAACATTTTGCAGAACACTTGGCGTTGGCGACGTAATGTAGCTTTTGCCTTGATTGAGATGTTGAAGATTTTGCCCTTTTTTTTTAGCAGTTATTCATTATTTGTATTTGTTGACAATAAATAGAAAAGGTGTCGAAAATGGCATTGGATTTATCCGGCGTAACCATGTCCTTGTGCCCATGATTTCCCTGATTTGTAAAAGCAAAGCGTTCTTCCACACTTTACTTGGTGGGTTTCTAATTGATCCACGATAAATTGGACGCGACTCATAATTACATTGAATTGCACGTTAAATTGATTATATTAAAAACACCGTAGTTGCAATTAGTATGGGTTTAAAAGAGTCCGCTAAGTCTCTAGCTTAGTAATTCATTAGTTTTTCTTTCGGTGGTTCGCTTTTTTTGTTGTTGAATGTTATGTTGCATTTGAACTCAAAGTGAGATCTCAACAGTTTTCTAATATATTTAAGCAAGCACAGCACGGTCGACATTGTCGACCAAAAGTTCTGCACTAACAAAATTAGTGATAACGAGAAAAAGCAAAAGCGAAAAGCCACTACACGCGGTCCGCAAAATCGAACTCGAATTTCTCCGCTGGCACGGCCTTATTTAAGATTCTGTCACCTGGGCTGTTTCTCTCTGGCTTCCCCACCACAGCCTGTCTGAAGCTTTGAGAAGAAAGGCCGTGCTTTGGTCGGCGTCCATGGAGAAAAGCGTCCTCGATTACGTGCTGGTCCCGGCGGGCCTGCTCGTGATGCTGGCGTACCACGCCTGGCTGCTCCACCGGGTCGTCAAGTACCCGAACGAGACCGTCATCGGCGTCAACGCCATCAACCGCCGCTTCTGGGTTCAGGCCATGATGGAGGTCTGTTTTTTTCCTCCGATCGCCCACTTCTCCCCATGGTTTCTTTTCTTTCGATCTCGGTGGTCGACGATCGATTAGCCTCAATGTCAAGAGCTTTTGTATTGTTTTTTTTTAGGGATCAAACAACAAGATCTGTGTAAAGTTCTCATTTTTCACCCACAAAGACGGATTTTCTCGTTTCTGTCGATCAACAGACGACTCTGCATGTCTTGTGTGCCTGTTTTTTCAGTACTCTTAATCTGTCGCGATGAAAATGGCAGGACTCGCCCAAGAACGGAGTGCTGGCGGTGCAGACGCTGCGCAACAACATAATGGCGTCGACCCTCCTGGCCTCGACGGCGATCATGCTCACCTCCCTCATCGGCCTCCTGATGGCCGGCGGCAACGGCGACCGGTCCGCCTTCTTCGTCTTCGGCGACAAGAGCACCCGCAGCTTCTCTGTCAAGTTCTTCGCCATCCTCGTCTGCTTCCTGATCGCCTTCCTCTTCAACGTCCAGTCCGTACGCTACTACAGCCACGGGAGCATCCTCGTGAACGTCCCCTACAAGAAGATGTCGCCCCACCACCGGCACCACCAGGTGACGGCGGAGTACGTGGCGGCCACAGTGAACCGGGGGAGCTACTTCTGGTCCCTCGGGCTCCGCGCGTTCTACTTCTCGCTGCCTCTGCTCCTGTGGATCTTCGGGCCGGTCCCGATGTTCGTGAGCTGCCTCGTGCTGGTGGCCATGCTCTACTCTCTGGACGTCACCTTCGACTTCGGATGGGCCGTTGTTCCGCACCCAGAGGACGACGATGACGTTCGTGGAGGTAACAAAGACGAAGAAAGGGGTTAGACAAAAACTAATGTCAGTTATGATTAAGACCGGCCTATAAAATTAGCTCTACAACCTCAACTTAAGTATCAAATCCATAGACCTATCTTTCATAATTTAGTACATTAAGAATAAATAGGGGCTGCGTAGGTTTCAATCCAAGTTGAAACGGAGGCTGCCAGAACTTTGTTGTCGCTTCGTACTTCTGTTGTTGTAGCAGCATATTCTGTGTCCTATTGAGGTTGAGCAGTGGCAAAGACAAGGGTTTGCACTTGTCTCGTTACGTTTCTTTTGCTTAAATATTCCAGTCATTTCGGCAGGTGATTTTGTTGGGAACGCGTCAATTTATGTTGATACTCAAACATGGGAAAAATTACCGAATTTTTCTTAAAATTCTATTACAATCGTGCTAATTTAATCATATTTTTTTGGACTAATTTAGTCATAAATCTTTTGTATTTGTACCAATTCAGTCAATTAGGCCTATTTCAACTGGAAATCGCTTAAGTAGAGTTGTCGGATTGGAGACCGGAAAAAAGAAAGAGAAATAGAAAGAAAAAATAATAAACAAATAACATTTCAAAAATATTAAAATATTATAAAAAAATTATCACGTCAAGATTATGATTTTCGATCAAAATTAATCGGATGGACTAAATTGGCATAGACACAAAAGGTTTAGGATTGGATTGGCACCATTGCAATATGTTGAGTAGGAGTGTGCAAAACAATCGTCCGAACCCGACCGAACATGCTTAGAATCGACGGATTTTATGGGGACCGGTCCAGGTTCTATTGAAATGCATATGTGTGAGTTATGTTAAAGAAATCCTACATCGAAAAATTGATTTGGTGTGGAGCAGTTATTATATCATTGTTGGCCCATAACTCATTAGCCTAAGTTTTTGAGTAAATGTTGGTCCTATTAGATATATTGACGGGTTTGGGACTTGGGCTCCCTTTTGGCGATCTCACCGAGTGAAAGTATTGAATTTCGCTACGCGCTCTCAACAATTAGTATCGAATCGATAGTTGATTGATGGCCCATTCCGAATATGCATCGGTATTTGATGAGCAAACCTAACACTCGAGTTCACATATGAGGGAGAAATTGTTGATTGTGTTAGAAAAGTCCCATAGTTTCACATGCGTGTTGGTTCATAACTTATTGACTTAATTTTTTTTTAATGAAGATGAGTTCAACTGAATATATTCATATGCTCGACTTGAGCTCCCTTGTGGCGATCTTCCCCGATGAAGATATCGGATTTCTACTGCGCGCTTCCAAAGTATGTTCCTAGGTTCCTAGCTCCAAAAATTGGACCGGTACTGCCCACATAATCGGACCGATATAAATATACATATATATTTTAAAATAATAGCTCTCTCAGCAGTCTGTCTCTCTCTCACTCTCACGACTTACTTTTTTTTTTTTTTGGTTTCCCTTTCCCTAATCGCACTACTCGCGTCCTCATCGAAGGGGTAGATGCAGCTTCAAAATTTAACTTCATAACCATGGAGTGTCTTGCTCCCCAAATCCTCAAAGCACTCATCTTGTCCTCCTGAAAGTCAATGCTTCATGGATCTCCATCCCTTCCGAATTTAGCACGCATCAGCTTTCGGGGTTATTATCAGTATGGAGGACGTGCTCTTTCCATTGTTGAGCATGGCCTTAATTTTTAAATAGAATATGTGGAGTAACTGGGGTGGAGGCCTTGGCCGGTTTACACTGGTACTTGAAGTACTGGTGGGGTTCACACGTCTCTTGGACCCCACTCGAGAATTGAATCGGACCGGCGGTTTGAATCACGGGTGGGTCCATAGAGCCTTTGGACAGTTCATGGTTCTCATTTTGAAGAACTAGTCCTTAATGGGAGTTTTCCAATTCCAAAGTGGGAACGTCCACCCAAATCATGCACACTCTTAAAGTATAGAACTTTCTTTTAGTAATTCTCCCCTCAAAAATGCGTTTTGCCAAAATAATTTCTTATCATTACACGCAGACTACACAAATATAATGTAACGGGGTAGTTCTCCCGCGATAGTAAAATAGGGAATCACGATTAATTCGTAAAAAATTACTAGTGAAATCATGGACTACACAAAAAGAGGTTCTAAAATTTGGATAAATCAGCTTTTGTTGCCGATGGTCATTATGAAATTTCCTAAGCACTTTTCGGAAGAAGATGCTCTAGGTCCATCGACTTTGATCCAATGTATAATGTAGTCACCCGAACTTTTAATTTGATCAATATGATCCCTAAACTTTAGCCCAACGTGCAATGTATTCTTTAAATTTTGAATTTGACTAATATAGTTCCCGAACTTTTAGAACATATTTAACTTAGTCCGTGATTTATATGAAGATGTTCGATCTAGTCCTCTCATTAATTTAAGTTTAGGGATGACTTTGAACATTTTTATTATAGTTCAAGGACTAAGTTGAACATAAATTGAAAGTTTATGGATCATAATGCATATTAAATAAAGGTTCAAAGATCATATTGGTCAAATAAAAAGTTTATGGAATCACATTACACGTTAAGTCAAATTTTATAAATTATTCGTATCATTTTCCCTCTAAACAATAAATGCACCTGAATTTTTGTTTTTAATTTTCAAATTTTTGTGTCAAACGGGTACCGAATATTCGTTGACCAAAAATTGGATCCGGATATTTCCACCTAGGGAAACGGGTCGGTGTCGTGATATGTCATCGGAGCAAATCGAAATGGGGGTTGGCAGAAGGCACGAAGGCCGAGCACCGAGGAAGCTGCTGCATATATAAATGGAGAATCTGACAAAAATCTGATGCGGATCACGAAGTTCCCTCAGACTCATGATGTCGGGGAAGCAAAGTCAAAGACAGCTTCCAACATCGCAACAGAGAAACGACCAAGTATTTAATCACGAGCCCTTTAATTATTTTCACCCTTCGACGATTACGCATTCTTTTTTTTTTTTATAGGTTTGAGATATCGACATGGAGAGTCGACTACTGAAGATTATGAAACACCTTATGATTCCCACTCCGTGAAAAAGAAAATCATTTTCTAAGAAAATGGTTGTTTTTCTTTTTTGGGTCATATGAGTACAAAATGTGTTCTGATATTTGTATCTCATTTTAAAAATAATTTTCAATCTCATCGTTTTATCTCAGATAAAAGAGAAATAATTTTTTTAAATAACTTTTTTAATTTTTTAATTTTTCTTTTTCCCTCTTCCTCCATAGCGACCGGCCAACATGACCGATCGGTGGCTACCACTAGCACCCGGTGAGCCAATCGACCAACCGACGTCGAGGCCAAGCGATCGACGAAGGGAGAAGAAAAAAATAAATTAAAAAAAAATAAAACATAAATTATAAGATATAAAATATAAAAAAATTTAAAATATTCAAAAGGAGCAATTCCGGGATTCACTTCTTAAATTTAAGAATTCACTTTCCTAACCTAGTGCATGAATTTTCTGATTATAGGAGAGCGTTTTCCGTTGACTAAGTTATTTTCCACAAACCATACGGGTGGAAATCCGAAAAGTAATTTCATTCAAACAAACGCACCCCTTTTGACCAAAAAAAAAAAAAAAAAAAACAAACAAATGCACCCTTAAGATTTGTCCAGATAGGTCTGATTCAAAATAGTTTGCATTAATTGTTGAGATTTGTATGAGTGACATTGCATTCCTGATTTTAAGATCCATGGACACCACTGTCAGCTACACACTGTTTTTCGATAATCTTTTGATTAAATTGTTGTTTTTTTTTTACGGCCATATGCGCACAGCGAACGCCCGTCAGCTTATGTTAACTTAATCGCCGAGAACGTATCAGACAGAGACCTTCGATTTCGAACATTTTGAGAATTCAATCACCTGCGCAAGAGGACAAAGAGGTCGATCGCATTTCCTTCGTTTTTGTTCGGAGTTAGGATAAATTCAGGTGCAGAGGCTGACGAGAGCTACCGCTCAAGAAACAAAGTACCCATTAATCTTCTAACATGTTAGTTTCAAGTTTCAAACAGTCCTAGGATTTTTCCACATCATCCTAGCCGCTTGGCCTGGAACAGATATGTGATTCGCAACTCTAGGAATTGGCGTCGTCTCCATCGCTTTCGAGGTCAACGGCTTAAACTATGCATTGATGGTTTAGGGGAAAAAGGACTCGCCAGCGAGGAACTCGAACTCTCCGTCGCGAACGTCCCTAGCCAGGTCATGGTCGCCTCTCGGCAGTTGCCGGGAAAAGGACCCGCATGGCGATGTATGTTCTTATTTTCTTGTGTTTTCGAATCGATACCGAAGGTTTCTCTGAAATCTTGGCCGATGCAACTGAAGATGTATAGAAGAAATAAATTATTTGGATATCAAAACAGGCTAGCACAATTCGTTTCTTTTTTCCCCCTTTTTTTTTTATATCGTTATGCAGGAAACAAATGCAGTTTCAAATTAAATCTTGTCATAACAAGTGGAGCATCATGGCCTTCAGGAGCTCTTCACTTCTGTGGCTTGCTTGACCTCTTCGGTCGTCGCGGCGTCCTCAGCTGCTTCGACCTTGGTCTCTGTTGGCTCAACAGGTGTTTCTGCAGCCAAAGCGTCGAGATCTGCGGTGACGGTTTGGGGCTCACCACTCTTGGCCTCTACGGTCTCATCTCCGTTCTCAGGTTTGGGCTCGGAAAGATCCACCAGAGGGGCTTCCTGCTGAGTCTCGTTTTCCTACAACCCATTGTCACACCCCACAACAACAGAAACAACCATTACACGATTGAAATTCGAATTCGTGACCTATACAAGAATGCAGACGACGGGCTTCAGTGATTACCTGAGGGACAGTCCGGGCATCGGCCTTCACGGGGCTGGCGGGAGCCTCCACTGGCACGGCGCCGTCAATCTCCTTGGGTTTGCTTGCACAACCTCCCATGATCACTCACACGCAAGAGGGCTCTTGTTGGGAATGAGTTTTCGGGAAGTTGTGGAGGAAGCTCTGGCTTTTTCTATAAGGGAAGGAGCACACAATTATAGACGGAGAGAGGGTGCTAATATTAGAAACATTGGAGCTGATGGTTTTTAGGAGATCGTGAAATTGGTTGGTGCTGTGCTGTGGCCCTTTGGGGTTTGGACAGATTTGTGTCTGGTTTGGCGTTTTTCGTGGTGGAACATGGTGGGGGAGACAGTTAGTTTAGACAGTTAATTCTCCTCTTTCTCTCTCTCTCTCTCTCTCTCTCTCTCACGTTGTTGCAAGAACGAGGCTGGTCCTTCGTTGACGTGTTCTTGGGGGTCTGTCTTGGAAGAATCGTGCGTTGACAGGGGAGGATCTTCGGTTGGATTGGATTGGTGCGAAGCAAATGTGGTCGTTTTGACTTTTAGTGGATTTTTATTTAAGGATCTGGTCTAGGGTTTTCGGTTGGACGTGGCAAAGATCAAAATTGAGAGTTGACAATGTATTTTCTAGGGCTGACTACTTTGGCCTTGGGGTATTCGACACTATTTTGACCAATCTTTCCTCTTGGACAACAGGAGTATCCCCTTTATTTTCTCTGTTTTTTTTAAATTTACAAAAAGGGTTTTGTTTTGAGATGTGATTCGGAGGTCGAGGTAAATTGCCTGATGATCATGAAATTTTAATTGCGGCCAATGGATTGGGGTTTGTCGAATACATGTTTAAACACAATTAGAATTGCATCCAGTTATTTTCATCCTGCGAGTCACTAAAACAATCATTGAGGAGTTGGTAAATCCAAAACGAGCGAATTCGAGATAATACCGTTGCTTGTACCGAGAAGGATTAGGGCCTTTGATCCGCTAAATTGGGGCACAATTGCAATTTTGGTTCGTAAATCTAATTTCGATCTTAGGTCGCATCTTGTTAGCCATGATTATGAGGATACGATATTATTCAGCATTCCATATTGTCTTGGTGTTGGAAAAAGGACCAAGAAAGTCCTAAACCTATTGTATTTGTACTAATTCAGTCATAAACTTTTTGATTAGACCAATTTAGTATTAAACCTTTTCATATTGATACCAATTCAGTCCATTTGGCTAATTTTGATCAGAAATCGCAACGTAGACGTGGTGCGATAGAATTTTTTTATTCCTTCCTTTGTGGGCCCGGGTGAGCGAGCCCCGCCCCCGGGCAAATCTAGTGGCCCGCTAGATAGGAAGGAGGGCCTCAAATTCGCCTCGCCCGCGAGGCCACCAACAAATAGAAAAGGGAAAAAAAAGAAAGAAAAAAAAGAAAAAAATAATCAATTAAACAATTAAAAATGTCCACTTCAGCGTCATCCGTGTTACGTAGGATGGTCAACGTCCAATGTTAGCAATTTCCGACCAAAATTGGCCCGATAGACTAAATTGGTATCAATGTAAAAATGTTTAGGTGTAAGTTGGTCCAATTAAAAGGTTTATGACTAAATTGGTATAAATGCAATAAGTTTTAAGATTTTTTTCTATTTTTCTCCCTTGGTCATCAAAATAGGCGGTGCCTTACAAAAATTCTTCCATCTCTCCCACCTAATTACCTCGATTTATAGGAAACCATATCTTCTGTTATCATCCTGCCTTACCCCCACAAAAAAGAAAAACAACAACAACAACACATGATTTGTAATTTTTTGAGAAACTACATTTTTTATATTGAGCTCGAGGAATTGAATCATAATTTTGGCACATGCCCTCTCACGCGAAGGGTAATTATCCAACCTAAAATCGATCACGAACGGATATCATTTACTGTCGTATGATTCACTTTAATTACCCGGTATCCTCAAAAGCTTCAGAAATATTGTAATTGATACGATGATTCACTTTGTTCGCAGAATATCCTAGTATGAAAACCTTCCAAAACTATGATTGATTCACTAACAATGTAATAAGTTTAGGACTTTTTTGTACTTTTCTCTCTTGATGATCAAAACAAGCATTGGCTTACAAAATCTCTTCCATCTCTCCGGACTAATTATCTTGATTTATAAGAAACCTCATCTTGTGTTATCAGTGTACCTTATCCTATAAAAAAAAAACAACAACACCTGATCTGTAATTTTTGGAGAAACTACATTTTTCATATTGAGTTAAGAGGAATAGAATCGTAATTTTGGCACATGCCCTCTCACGCAAAGGGTAATTATCCAATCTATACCAATTAAGTTCGCATGATTCACTTTAATTGCCCGGAATCCTCAAACGCTCCAGAGATCTTGTAAATCACTCGGGTGACGAGGCGAATATGATGATTCACTTCCTTCGCGGAGTATCCTAGTAGGAAAAGCTTCCAAAACTAAGATTGAATCCTTAAAACGGACATGAACACATGCAATCCTATCAAATTAAGGTAGAGATTCTAAGCTAAAAGTATCAAGCTGTTTTAGGAACTTCCCCTAAATCTCTCGATTCACATAGTTACTTTGTTTTCTATGTTGCCTCATACAAGCTATGTATATATGTTGCCTCATACAAGCTATGATCCCATCCAGGCATTACCGCATCGTCTCTTCCACGTGAAACTCAGCTCTCCTCTCTATCTTTGACCTGACCACTCACTTTGCCAAGATGGCCAAGCTTTCGTTCTCGCAATTCTTCATCTTTGCCCTCGTTTTTTCAGGTTTTGTTTTTATCTCAGAGTTTTTGTCTTGCTTTGCGAGACGTGAAGGGACTATGAACTGCTTTGTTACTGACGTTTCTTGGTCGATTTGGAAAAATTGCAGCCATGTACGTGTGGCCTCACGCAGAAGCGGAGAGGAAGTGCAGCGAGTACATAGAGTTCCAGAAGTGCACCAACCAGGCTTGTGTGGCGAAATGCAAGAGCAACCACGGCGGCTCCTTCCGCCACGCCGCCTGCGTGCACGAAGAAGTCGGCGCCCAATTATCCTGCGAATGCTACTATCACTGTTGAGCGCTTGTGCGTTGTAATAAAGCCATTCAAATGTCTCAGCCACTTGAATTCTTGAATTGATGAAAGTGACATTTGGTCTCTGGTCCTTGCTCCCATCTCTTGATTTCGCATTCATATCTCTATGGTTACCACGTCTCACGGCCGAAATCAATTCAGCTTTTTTTTTTTTTTTTTTTTTTTTTTTCTTCCCCTATCCTAACCCCTAATTTTTTACCCTTTTTTTTTTTTCTTTTCTTTTTTCTATCTTTCTTTTTTTCCCCCTCTTTTTTTTTTTTTTTTTTTTTTTTTTTTTTTTTTTTTTTTTTTTTTTTTTTTTTTTTTTTTTTTTTTTTTTTGTCGTTCTTCCTTTCTCCCCTTCTTTTCTTTTTTTCTCTATCCCAACCCCCCCCCCCCCCCCCCCCCCTCCTTCTCCCCCCCCCCCCCCCTTTTTTTTCCCCCCTTTTTTTTTTTTTTTTTAAATTTTATTTTTTTTTTTTTTTTTTTCCTATAATTTTTTTTTATTTTAACAACTTTTATTTTTTTTATTACCCGTTGCTTGGGTTATACCTTTTTCTTGAGGCACAAGACCTCGATTTGAAAGGTGAGAACACTTTATATCCCTTGTCGTCGTGAGACTAATCTTGCAATGTCTAATGCGACAATACGAGACTCTAAAGATAATTTTGTTTGCCAATGGAGAGGAATAATAGTCCATCACGCCATAGGCTATGCTAGATGTGTTTTTTTGTTAACATTTGACATGACTGTGCTATTCACCATTGTGTGGGGGTACCTTCAAATACTATCGTCAGGAAAAACCTTGGAGAAATCAGTCCAATCATGGTGAATGTAATGATTCTTTACAACTTATTGTTATGTACTTACTTGATAATAGCCGAGAAATTCAACTTGTATTCGGATTAAGAAAACGCTGTTAACTCTTCAAAACATAAAAAAGGCATGAGTTTTTCTTTTAATCATATATATACTTGAATATGTATATATGATTCTTGAATTATGATCCTTAATATATTTAATGTGATATTCGAATTTTAACTCAATGTATAATATCGATCCGGTATAAGGTATAGGTCGTCGTTGCAATACAAACCCAAAATCTTGGTTAAGGCCAGAATTAGATAATTGAATTAATCAAAGGCGACGACACGGTCCAGTATCTTTTAGCCTCTTTAGCCCCAACGAAGAAAAAACAAAGAAAAGGGATTTAAAATTTAAAAAAAAAAAAAAACACGGTCGTTAAAAAAGCAAGCGACGCAGGTTGTCCAACTGCCAACAAAACGGCATAAGTTTTCTTGGTTCTTTCCGACGTCTCAAAACAATATTCCTTCAATCTTTGTCGTTTCAGTCTTCGTTGGATTCTTCGCTTTCGAGCCCAAGAATAGATTCTTCTTCAGTTCTGAATTTCTCTCGAAGCCTCTCTCGGATTGTTTCGCCCTAGAATCTCTTCTTGATTTTGGGCCCCAGTTCGAGGTGCGAGCTTTTTCTTCGGAAAGCTCGCCTGAGACCCTAGAAGATGATCATGGATCCCCCGACTCCCAAGCTCCATCTCGTCGTCGCGTTATCGACCGTCGCCACCCTCCTCCTCTTCTCCTCCGCCGTCGGATCGGAGCCGCAGGTCTCCCGTTCGGCCATCAGGTTGCCCTCCGAGGAGAGCGATGGCGGCGGAGGCCTCTGTTCCGGGGCTGCGGCCCGACCAGGCTCGTGCCCGGTCAAGTGCTTCCGTGCCGACCCAGTCTGCGGCGTGGACGGGGTGACCTACTGGTGCGGCTGCGCCGACGCCGCGTGCTCCGGCGTGGAAGTCGCGAGATTAGGCTACTGTGAGGTCGGGAGTGGCGGCCCGGGTCCGTTGTCGGGTCAGGCGCTGCTTTTGGTCCACATCGTCTGGTTGATTGTGCTAGGGTTCTCGGTTCTTTTCGGGCTCTTCTGAACATAATGTGAGAGGCCGACCCGTATGTACGAGTCTTGGATGATTCCACGGGAGTTAATTCTTCTGTTCATATCATCAATCAATCATTGTCAATGAATCGATTCATTTCTGTGTCGTCTTGTGAAACGCTCGTAAAGTTCTCAGTTGTGCGTAGGTTTGGTCCTTGAGCTCGAAATTTCGCGATTCATCTTCTGCAAATCACTCAATTATTCTTAGGGTTTATACCATAAAAACTATTTTTTTGGATTATCAAAAACCTCAATTCGATACACTTATGATAATTTTACCTTATCTTAATTTTCTTTATATATTAGCATCAAATCGTCGAGTTGGATGACGTATAGCGGTTGATAAGTGTACTGCAATTTACAATTTTAAAATTTTTCGTGGTATTAATCTAATTTAATAAAAACTAACAGAAAATGAATTTGTCACATGCATCAGTTTGGAATTTTTTTTAATGGAATTAACCTTATTAGATCATTTTTTGTTTCTTCTTTGATTTAGAGGTGTGCAAAAGAACCGAGCATCGCCTAGAACCTGGACCGAACAGGACTCGGATCGGGGCGGTTCTCATGGGGACTGGTCCGGTTCCCAAATCCACACCTGGAACCACCATCCGGACCGCACCAAGTATGAATATGTGTATTTTATAAAATTACATCTTTTTCAACAGTCTCTCACGACTTACTTCAATCTTGTTGTCACGAATGAACATTGATCTTTAAAGGTCAGCAGAACATGTCCATTAGTAATTCGAGTTGTTCCGCTTTGCTAGAACTTGCAGCAAAGGTAGAAATGTCTTTGCGTTGGGAACACGAGCAACTTCTTGTGTACTTCAACTCTCTTTATTTTACTATGCCGACTCGCTTCTAACCGCATTTTCACATTACATCTTCCAGAAACGCAGCGCCCCATCTCAATACCTCGGACCACCTCATAGAAGAGCCAAGATAAAAGTCCCTTATTCACCCTTATTCAATCACAATTCATTCAATATAGTCTCATCTTATTAGGACCGGTTCCATGGACCCACTTGGGAACCAGGATCGGACTGTCGATTGGGTTCTCAAATGGGTTCATGGAACCATTGGGCGGTTTTCAATTCCCAATTTGTAGAACCAATTTTAGTGGCCAATTTGGGCGGTTTCTATTCTAATTGGTGCGGCATTAGTGGAGCAGTGCTCATTTGCAATAAGCTCCAGAATTGTACCGACTAGGCTTGTGGGGCGAAATGCAAGAGCATCCCCGGCGGCTTCTCCCGCAAAAGCCCTCTGCACGCGCAGGCACATCAGCGGCCAAATGGCCTGCGATTGCTATTACTGTTGAGTGCTCGTGCGTGCGCGTCGCATTGTGCTTTCAAGCTGCTTCGCCTGGCTGCTCCCATATAATAAGCCGAACCAAATGTCTCGCCACTTGAATTATGGAGCTGATTAAGTAATATTTGGTCACTGGTCCTTGTTCCCATCCCGTTCGATATCTCTACGGTCGCCTCGTGAAGACGGCCGGTTGCAATTTGGGATTTTTGTCATTCCTATAGACGATAATTAACTATGATAAGGCATATCTATCGCTATTGGAATTGATTAATAGAAGACATCTCCGATCGAGTTAATGACACATAGCTAGTGTCGCACCTTTTTTCTTGTCGGCACGATTCCTCGATTTTGAAAGGCGATAACACTATCATCATGAGACTTACGATGGTGGATTAATACCCGAGAGTAACGTGACAATACGGGACTCCAAAGAATTTTTTTTTTCACTAGAGAGGACTAATCATGGTTCGTGAAAATATTCTCGTCTCGAAGAACCAAAATTAACCCAATCATGTCGTCATTACTTCACAACTTATTGGCCTGTCCTTTACTTGTTTTTTTTTTGTCGGATGCATGTACTTACTTGTTAAAAGCCAAGAAATATAACTTGTATTCGGATTAGCTGAAACCCCCTCAAAACATATAAATATATGCGTGCGAGTTCATATAATTTTTTTTTCCTAGTTATTACAAATAAGTATTTGAAGAAACTATAATTTTTTGTTTATTGACTCAATCCAACCCGTGTCAAACCAAGCAACCCCAGTCTCCTGCCTGTCAGAATTAGAGAACTGAATTAATCAAAGACGACGACGCAGTCCAGAAATAAAAAAAAACATTAAAGAAAGGAAAAAAAATATTAAAGAAAAAACATCGTCGTTTAAAAGTAAAGCGACGCAGGTTGTCCACCTGCCACCAAACATCGAACTTTCTTGTTCTTTCCAACGTCCTCGAACTAATCTCCTGGAAACAAACTCCATTTCCCATTGAATTCTTCGCGTTCGAGCCCCGAGAATAGATCCCTTGCTTGTCCCGCAATTGCATACCCTTTTCTTCAGTTCTGAATTCTCTCGAGTCTCGCATTTTGGCCTCCCAATTCAAAGGTGCGAGCTTTTTCTTCGGAAAGCTCGCCTGGAACCCTAGAAGATGATCATGGATCCCCCGATTCCCAAGCTTCATCTCGTTGTCGGCTTCACGATCGTCGCCACCCTCCTCTTCTTCTCCTCCCCCGTCAGATCGGAGCCGCAGATCTCCCATTCGGCCATCAGGTTGCCCTCCGAGGGGAGCGACCGCGGAGGCCTCTGTTCCGGGGCGGCCCGACCCGGTTCGTGCCCGGTCAAGTGCTTTCGTGCCGACCCAGTTTGCGGCGTGGACGGGGTGACCTACTGGTGCGGCTGCGCCGACGCCGCGTGCTCCGGCGTGGAAGTCGCGAAATTAGGCTACTGTGAGGTCGGGAATGGCGGCTCGGGGCCGTTGTCGGGTCAGGCGCTGCTTTTGGTCCACATTGTTTGGTTGATTGTGCTAGGGTTCTCGGTTCTTTTCGGGCTTTTCTGAACATAATGGGAGAGGCGAGTCGAATTTTCCGTTTTTAATTTCTCTCTTCCTGGGGTGCTTTGGTGTACGTAAGAGTTGGATGATTCCACGGGAGTTAATTCTTTTGGTCATATTAATCATTGATGATATATTGATTCATTTCTGTGTCATCTTGTGAAATGCTGCATTAGTTTGGTCTTTGAGCTCGATAATTCATGATGAATCTGCTGCAAATTGCTGAATTCTTATAAGCAGATCGGTTCTCATTCCTTGTTTAATTGTTGGAAAGAAATTTGATGAAATTCTGCTGGAAATCCTTAATTAGCACCATCAGATTGGGACAAATTCATTGCTGTGTTCTAGTTTCTTATAAGCCTTTTCGATTGTCAAATTCTGGACATCTTCAAGGAATGAGAGGCGTGGATTCCGAAGTTTATGCAGGTTTTCCATGATGTCTGTATTAGTTTACAATGAAGCTTGAAGTATTTGTTTTGATCGCCTCTTATCTGCTGGTTGATTGGGTAGTAAAGGAGTCTCGCTGTGTTCTTGTGTTGTCCAACGTTGATGGAGAAACTAATGCATATGTTACTCCTACTTGGTGTGGGGATGTGGTTTTACATTGGAAATTGCTTTTGGTAGCTTTATAATTACTGCCCTACTGGGTAAAAAGCTTATGAAATCTGTACTCAGATACAGGAGCTGGTTTTTCTTAAACTTTGAGACGTACCTGGAAGAGCAGCGGAGGTTGCAAGGTGGAGCTACATTATCTGTGCTATTCTTCTCTGAGCTAACCAAAGAGTATAAGAGCATGAGAACTGTGTGTAACGTTTATGTATGGTAATGAAAGGTATTGTCAATTGGAGTACGTGCAAATGACAATTTAGAAAAGCATAGGTGTTGCCTTCTAGATCAGGGTACAGCTTCACATGCTGAAAGAACGGAGAGAATTTTTTCGGTTCCTGCCTCCTGAACACCATGCATGCTGACTGTCTTAAAATGTTCTTTCTTGCGCTGCTCTTTTGCCTCCATCAAGAGGCTGAACAATTAGAGGCACGTGCTGAGTGGTTAATGGACACTCATATCATCCTCAGCTGCTGAAAACTTGTTATCTCCTAGAAGTTTGATCATATTGGGTCATAATTTGGTCCCCTGGTTTTGGCATCTATAGTAAACTCCTTAGTTATAGCCACTTGTAGTCACATAGTAGATGTACCAGGTAAGCTGCGAGTTGGTGGCTGCTGCAAGTTGAAGTATTAATCGGCACGTACAGCATATCGCAGGAGATTTAAATCAGTGTCTGGTTAAGTCAACAGATGTAGGAAGCATGTATTTGCTTTTTCCTAGCTGAAACTGTTTTGCTTTGCCTACAAACTCTACGCCAATGTTTGAGCAGATTTTGCTTTAAATATCGTACAGAGAAGTCGGGCAACTTTGCTATTGCCACTTTCTGATGAATATACATAGACCAAGTTACAGGCTGATGGTCATCAGAACGATGACTTTGGTGCTGTGCTGTGGATAGTCATTGCTTTTGTTGTATTTTCTTGCTTCTCTCTGAAATTTCTGATGACCTGTGGAAGCATAAAACGAAGGCTCATGTGGTATACCATCTTTTTAATTCTCTTTTGAGAGTTTGAGGAGGCCTCGCAAGTTTTTCATTGACTATGGACATTTATCACAAACATTACTTTAGCTGTAAAGATTGAGGCATGAAACTTCCTTGGACATTCTATCTCTTTGTTTTAGCACTTGTCCCTTTTAAGCGATCATGAAATAAGTCGAAATGATGCAGGCAGTCCAACTTGGAAACAGGTTCACAAGAGCAGAGTCTAAATTTTACAAGGGAAATTTTCGATTCACCCAACATTAACAATCAGTGATCGAGTCGGTTACCAGAAAAAAAAACCAATCAGTGATCGAGTCTAAGATCATCATAACACGGTTGCACCAAAGTCTAAAGATATCAATTCTGAATCTCCACATCTTGCAATGTGTTGATGGAGTCTCCCAAATCTAGCAGCTTCCATAGGGCCAGCGACCTCACCGGAAAGGTGCACAAGAATAGCTGGCGCAGAGACCTGTAGCGCTGCTATAAGGGAACAAAGCGACAGGTCGGCTCGGTGGCAGCTCAGGGATCGGTTTATCGGTGGCCAGGAGGTCGACCACCTCCTCCATACTAGGCCTACCTTTACTCTCATTCAGGGTACAAAGCAAACCAATCTCCAAAACTCGAATTGCTTGTTCGAGGTTGACCAACGAGCCCATCCTTCTATCAAACACCTTCACCTTCTCGTTTCTCTCATGCATTCTCCATGAGAAATCCAGCAGATCCTTCTCTTCTTCTTCTTCCACCTCTGGATCACTCCTCCTCCTACCTGAGATGACCTCCAGAGCAAAGACCCCAAACTCGAAGACATCGGTGGCTTGACTCGCTGCCGACTCGAACTTTCTTGATCCCGAACCAGAGAGCACAAATCCAAAATCCCCTAACACAGCACGGAAAGTGACGTCAAGAAGGACACTGGTCGTCTTCATGTTCTTGTGTGTAAGTTTCTTTAAGTGCAAAAAACGCAAAGCTTCCGCCGTATCCTTGATGACCTTGAGCCGCCTTGTCCACGGCAACACGCCGACTCCAAATAACCATTTATCAAGACCTCCATTTGGGAAGAAATCGTAGATGACCATGAGCTCCACTTTGTCATGACACCACCCTCTGATGGGAACCAAATTGGGGTGGCGAATACGACTAATGGCGCAAATTTCTTTCAAAATTCTTCGCCGATCTAATCCGTTTGAGTTCAGAAAATGAGTTGAGAACCGTTTCACAGCAACTTGGCAGCCATTCGGTAGCTTTCCCCTATAAAAAGAACCTCTGTAGTCACTTCCTAGTACTTCATACTCGCCAAAACCTCGCGTTGCACAGGACACCTCATTGACAGTGAAGCTCCGTGGCTTGTTAGGAGGCCTTGGTCGTTGTATTTTCTCCGGCAAGGCGATGGTGCTCAGTTTATCTCCTCTGCGCTTGCTGTTATAGTACAAGCTGACTAGAATTGCAAGAGCCAGCACCACGACAGCTGCAAAAATCAAGAAATTGCTAATTGGTTCTGTTTTAGCTCCTCCAGGAGTCTGAGTATTTCCCAGGATGATCTTGTTCTCGCAGGTTTCATCTGACGGGATCTGGAGAGAAGCTTGGCTTGTCGATGTGAAGTTCCACGAGAGAACGTTGTGGATTTGGGTCAAGTTCCCGGTGGAAGCGGAGAACCCCACGAACATATACTCCTTCAGATGAGGAGAGAGATCTAGGAATCCAGAAAATGCAGGAGTTGAGGGGAATTCTTGCCCCACCGATCCGAGATGGATTTCTATGCATCTTTTTGGACCGTCGTATGTAATTTGAGCTCGGTGAATGGACCCGTCCTTGAGAGAAACCCCGATATCGGACAGATTGATTGTCCTTGTGGACACAATGCTACCCAAGTTGATGCCAACATGGTTGTCGTTCGGGTCTCCAAATTCAGGATTGTGGCGCGTGTCGAATTCAACAGCTACAGCTTTGTACTCCTCATCGCATGCGTCATTAAGCATCCCAAGCCACGGCCCTGATCTTCCAACAGTGAACTCATCCGGTACTATGATAAAAGTTAAGCCGCTGCCGCCATGGGTGCCCCCTGTACCCACAGAGCCGGCATCATTCCTGGCAGGAGCGACCGAGCTGTCGTTCTTGAATTGGAAATCGAAGGTGGTCTCGAAGGAAGCCGGGGTTCTAGTGGCGGGGTCGAGCAAGCGGACAGGAAAGGAGTAGAGGGCTCGGCCAGCTAGATGCCGAAGATCGATGGCTTCGGACACGTCGGGGATTTGGACCGCACCCTTTTCCTTGGACAGCTTCGCACTGCCCAAGAGCCTCACGTCATGAACCATCCTGGGGTTGTCTAAGCTGAAATCGGGGAAAGAAAGGTGCTTCGTCACGTTGATCACAGGTCCCGTAAACTTCTCCTTCTTGGCTGAATCGACTGCGAGCGAGCTCCCCACCAAGAGCAGAAGCAGAAAAAGAAAACTTGAGAAGGCCATGAGAGCAGAAGATAAAGAAGAGCAGAGAGATCAAGTTTTGCTTTTGTGAAATCAATCTAATGCATATCTCGTGACTCCCACTCGCATGAGCAAAGGGACCCGCTTGAGTGGGAATCTTTATTTTTGTGTGGCGCTCCAGTAGCAGATAGCGACGGGATGATTTCCAGTCTCATGTGCTCCCTGTCATCTTTGTCGTGAGGCGTGTTTCAGGACGGCATGTGGTGGATCGTAGTTCTTGAGACGTCGGGCTTTCGAACATCTATTTTCGTCCTCCTTAGGAATACGACCAGGCCTTCCATTGCCCGACACGAGACGAAAGACTGACGGGCTGTCGTTCGAGGTTTTCCTAGCCGGGCTTTCCGTAACGTGAGGCAGTACGAATCCGGATTCTTCTACACAGATGATTGAAGCAGGGTAGGATTGATGTGTTCCTTCCACTTGAAGTCGGGAAAATTCAGGGAGAACTTGAATTGGTATATCTGATGGCGTGAGCAAGTTTGGCATCTGCACAAGATGCCTGCCAACATGTTTGTCTGGCATTTACTTTGACAATTTGACGGACCCCCAGCCGCGAGCTCTGGCAACCTGTTGCAAGACAATGCCTGCTTACATTTACGGTGGGCATCACCATCCGAGCAACCTCATCCGCAGGTTCGTCAATACCCAGGAATTCGTTTTTATAGTCCTCTGGGGGATTTTCATTTGGAAGCAGAATCACTCCATCAATTATTTTAGAGGAGGACAAGTATCCTCTCGACAGGATTCTCTGCCATCCTTGAGAGGGGGTTCATAGCCTTCCTGTTCACCTTTGTTTGCAGATTATCAACAGGATTCTCTGTATTTTGGCCCACAATTGTAAAGATGAAATTGGTAAGTTTCAAAAGACGGTAAATTTTCAAATGTGTTGGTAGCTTTCAAATACTGTAATAAATTAGAACTATACATATTTTTGGACAACATCTTTATATTGGGGTGTGGTTTATACTCCCAATCGATGGAAAAGAATGGGGTCCGGAGGAGTCACCCTGGCGGGGGGTTTCAAGGGGACAACGCCCCGGGCACCAAAGGACTTTCATAATTTAAGCTTTATATTTTTTCATTAGTAGTTTGAGCTTGAACTCCATGAATATCTTCTGCTATGTATTATCTATTTATTTTATAATTAATGGATATAATGAGATTTATGAGATGTTAATTATAGTGAAATTCTTTATTGAGCATAGCCCTAATTTAAAGGTGAACTAGGATAAACTTTGTGTCGATTTCTCTTTATCTTTTTATGCTTTAATTCGTTGTGGTTGTGCATTGAATCCCCGATACTTTTCCATCTTCAAAGTCAAAAAACTACAAAATCTTAGCAATGAGGAGTTTTTTTTTTTTTGTTAATACTACTATCGAGATGTGCTTTTCCCTTTCTCAAAGGTCCAGCGAAATTAGGTGTTAATAATTACGAGAACCCAAATTGATAAAATGATGATAAATTTACATTAAATTATTTTTTGACAAAAAGAAGTCTTAAACTCGGTACATTTATGATAAATTTATTTCAAATTATTTTTTTACTAACAAAAATCCCAAACTAGTACAATTGTGACCAATTTACCCCATATTAATTTTTTAGCAAAAAATTTAGCCTAAACTAGTATATTTGTGACAAATATACCCGTCATTAATTTTTGTTAATTATATTGTCAAATTCTTTGAATTGGATTACATTAATTAGTTGATAGTGTGGGTGTCAAAAAAGCCCTGAGACGGCTTGACTCGGCAAAAATTCACCTAATTTTAGGGCCGGGCTTCGATATTGTCCGCGTAAGGCTTGGGCCAGCCTGCTCCGACTTTTTTTACACCCACATTTTCTTTTAATTTAGTTTCTTTTCATTTTTCTTTTTATATTCTTTCATTCGACGGGCTTGTCAAGTGTTTTTTATTCTCAAAAAAAGAAAAAAAGAAGGAAAAAAAAGAATTTGACCCGACCCGACCCTAAGAGTTTGGGCATATGTAATTCGAGGCTCGGGCTAGGCCGAGCTAGGTCTTGGTTACTTTTTGGCCGGGTCGAGACCAGGCCCATTGACACTCTTAGTTGACGGGTGCACTAGTTTGGGATTTTTACTCTATTTTTGTGACGGATGTATCGGTTTGGGATTTTTCGTAGTATTAACCCAATTTAATGAAAACTAATAGGTAAATTTGTCATAAATATATCAGTTTACGATTTTTAGTAGTCAAAAAATTAATTTGGGGTAAATTGCTCATAAGTGTATCAATTTGGGCTTTTTTGTGATAAAAAAAATTGAGGTAAATTCGTCACATGTATACTAATTTGGAGTTTATTGTGGTAAAAAAAAATAGTATATAGTAAATTTATCACTGATATACCATTTTGAGATTTTTCGTGATATTAACCATTTTTTGTCAAAAAAAAAAAAATCATTTACTAACATAGAGTTTTGAATACATTCCATAAGTTTCAGAACAAAGTAAATCCCAAAGGCCCAGCGGATAGATGAATGGCCGTTCCCCTCCTCCTGTCTCTCCCTCGCTGCGGAAACAAGCTCCAGTGGCGGCCGCTAGCACTCCACCTCCATCCATCCCATCTTCATCTTCTCCACCAAATCTCACTCTCTCCACCCCAAGTCCTTCTCTTACCCTTCCAAACCCACTAAGACACTCCGCCTCTCCTCTCCCCATCTCCAATTCCCTCCAAGACCCCGTTCCAAAAGCCAACGCTACCGCCACCTCCGCCTCTCTTATCACCACTCCACCCTCCCCTGAGGCCCTCACTTCCCGACTTTCCCACGATGAGCCCCTCAAAGGCCTCCACGTCCTCGTAGAGGCCCTGGGGCACCAGGGCGTCACCAACGTCTTTGCTTACCCCGGCCGCGCCTCCATGGAGATCCACCAGGCCCTAACCCGCTCCGACGTCATCAAGAACGTCCTTCCCCGCTACGAGCAGGGCGGTACTTTCTCCGCTGATGGCTACGCCCGCACCTCCGGCCTCCCCAGCATCTGCATCGCTATCTCTGGCCCCGGTGCCACCAACCTCGCCAGTGGCCTTGCCAATGCCTTGCTCGATAGCATCCCCATTGTCGTGATCACTGGCCAGGTTACATCGATGGCCAGTACTTCATTTGCTGTTGTTCTAGTCGCAAATATCTGCACTGCTTTATTTGATGCTCACCAGCTACAAAGTGTAAACTTTGAAGCAATGGCTTTTCCCACCGTTTTGACAAAAGAACGATGTATTCAATTTTTAGTGCCGCGAATAATGATTGGTAAGGATGCATTTCAAGAGACCCCTATTATCCAGGTCACCCAGTCTATAATGAAGCACAACTTTCTGGTTCTTGACGTGGAAGATATACCAAGGAGGCAAGGATAGTCAGAGAGGCATTCTTTTAGCGACTTCAGCAGGCCAGGTCCAGTTCTAATTATATACCTAAGGATATACAACAGCAGCTCGTGGTTCCCAACTGGAACATGTCTATGAGGTTGCCGGGATACATACTCGAGGTTGCCTGAGCCATCTCTGGAGGTGCACTTGAAACAGATTGTGAGGTTGATAACCGATTCGAAGAAGCCAGTTTTGTATGTGGGCGGTGGGTGTTTGAATTCAAGTGATGAGTTGATGAAGTTTGTAGAGCTTACAGAAATTCCTGTGGCGAGTGCTTTGACGGGTCTAGGATCGTTCCCATGCTCAGGGGACTCGTCCTTTCATGTGCTTGGGATGCATGGGGCTGTACATGCAAACTATGCAGTGGACAAAAGCGATCTACTGCTCTCGCCTTTGGAGTTGAGTTCGATGATCGTGCGATGGGCAAGCTGGAAGCTTTTGCTAGCCAAGCTAAGATCGTTCACATCGATATCGACTCAGCTGAGATTGGAAAGAACAAGCAGCCTTATGTTTCCATTTGTGGGGATGCGAAATCGGCCTTGCAAGGGATGAACAGGCTGTTGGAAGGGAAAGGATCAAAGCTTAAGCTCGACTTCTCCGCTTGGAGGGTGGAGCTTGATGAGCAGAAACAGAAGTACCCATTGAGATTTAAGACCTTCGGGGACGCCATACCTCCTCAATACGCTATCAGGGTTCTTGATGAGTTGACCAACGGAAATGCGATCATAAGTACAGGCGTCGGGCAGCATCAGATGTGGGCTGCGCAGTTTTACAAGTACAGGAGGCCCTCGCAGTTGCTGACATCCGGCGGATTCGGGGCTTTGGGTTATGGATTGCCGGCTGCTATCGGAGCTGCCGTTGCAAAGCCTGATGCAGTTGTTGTGGACGTTGATGGAGATGGAAGCTTTATCATGAACATCCACGAGTGTCGGCTAGACTGGAGAACCATCCGGTCAAAATTCTTCTGCAGAACAATCAGCGCAACTGGGCACGGTTGTCCGGTGGGAGGATCGGTTCTACAAGGCCAATAGAGCCCACACAATCGGCGCCAATCGTATATGCGCCCCATCCACGGGTTACCGATTCAGCCGCTTGCTATTTTCCCTCCAATTCGCAACCTTTCGTGCATCGTTGAGAGAACCAACAATACCACTAAACTCACCGCCCTCATTCTAGCTAGATTTGGAAGTTTCGCCACGAACAACCACCGGACGCTGCCTCGTCCGCCAACAATCTTAGCCACTGGAGTCTGGACACTGAGAAAATGTTCAGGGACACATATACCATGACGTGAAAATAAAATAAATAAAAATTATCTTAATCCAACTGGATTTCTCCCTACTCTTCCATCTGCCACGACAATTTGAAAGTTCTCCGTCCGTCGTTTTTGCTTGTCCATGGTCGGTGCCTCTATATCTGACTCGGATGCTGTCATGCTCCAAATCTGTTGCGACTATGGCTCCAAGGTCTGTTGCGGCCATGGCTCCTCTCTACAGTCTGCCGTGGTAGCTCCGCTCCAAGGTCTGTCTCGGCAACCATGGCTCCAGCCCCTCCAAGGTCTGCCGTGGCTATGGCTCTGCCCTTCCACATTTGGAAGCGAGCATGACTGGCCTGTCGCAACCATGGCTCCGCAGTTCCAAATCTGGACGAGAGCATAGCTGTATTGTTGCAGCCATGACTCCAATCTGATCCAAATATATCGGAACTTGCTGCGGCAGCCATGGCGGAGAAAAAAGCGATGAAGATGGAGGTTACCGCGCCTTGAGCGGCGAACGGAGACAGATGGACATGGCTGAGTTGGGTGGTGGATAGAGACTGTGGTGGCCACGGTGGTAGCGACGTCTTGGGTGGTGGAGAAAAGCCAAGCTCAGGCGAAGCGGAGGTTGAAGACGAAGGAGGAAAAGAGAGAAAATATTTTTTTTTATTTCCACATCAATATTCCTGTGTCAAAATGTGATTGGATATTAGTATAGAAACGCGCGTCACGTCAGCTAGACGTTGCGCTTGCAGAACACCTAAATATTTTCTCCGGGACATCTGTTCAGACTTGCATGCAAACTCAAGGACTTCTATACACCTTAAGTTTGAGGGAATATTAAGAGATATTTAGCTCTTTCTATTAGATATTTAGAGAGAGAATTATAATGTTTTTTTAATATCCGCATTTCTCAAGATTGCACATATATCTTACGTATATCCCTATTTGGCTGTGCATATCTTGATCGAGATATTACCTTAAAATAATTATCTAATAAAGTCTATAAATAGGCTGGTGTATTCCACAACATATACAATGACGACAATAGGAATGGCCGCCCCAAGAGCCCGAGCTTCACGAGCTCCTCCTACATTGACGGTGGGAGTGGTGACACTGATGATTTGTAAGGATAAAAAGGAGGGAGAGCGCTCACCATTGACGGAGATTGGCTAGTTCATGATTGGCTGCAAGAGACCAGTAGAGAAGATTGCTCCAGCCAAATCTTCGTAAGGAAGCATCTGCTTGATAAAGTGCCTCGAGTTCTTCAAGATCATTGCCACCACCATAAGCACAAGCTCATTATAGGGAATGATGGTGGTTTGATTTATCGATATAAAGGAGAACGAAGGAGATTCATAAGCATACGACCCAAAGAAATCGAGAATACGTATCTACCTACTGAAAGTCTATATCAGAGAAATGGAAATTGCCAGAAAACATCCGAAAAGGGATGGCATTGTGCATCTTCTTTTCTACGAGCAATACTTTCAAGTGAACCACAAAGGAGTAAGTATAGAAGTTTCACAATGATTAGGTGAAATGCCAATTGACCGACCAAAGGCAAATAACAAGGACTAGACAAATCAATAGCAACTCTCCATTCAACTTTGTCGATGGACTTTCTCCTACCTCTTCAAATACTCAGCACAGAGTTCACAAACTCCGCTTCTCCATAGAGCGGAGGCAGATGGGTCAAGAAGAAACATGCAGGACAAAAACTGAACATAGATAAGAGATATGTTGCACATGCCTTCAATGCTTGAATCAACAGGCCACCACTCTTGTAGTGGTTAAATAGAGGACAACGTGCTCAAATAATCAATCTAAATCCAACAAAGATGTGCTTTCCCTTTGCTGAGTTGTTGACCACAGGCCCAAGGAAGGACAAAAGCAAAAGAGTATATAACTTTGGAAAAGGTTTAACTACCCAAAATACAAAAAGGCCAACTAACAACCGCTTGAAACAAGATCAGCTCAAAACCTTGAAACAATATAGCATGCAATTCTTCCACCAATTACACCTCCTCGAGAATTGTTCCCCTCTCACTAACATAGATACCATCGAGGAACTTCCGGATATCTTTTTTCTTGACATGGCATTTCTGTTTCCCAAAAAAAAAAAAAAAAAAAGCTGGATTAGTAATGCTAAGCATGCATACATGCATGTGTAGGTTTCTTCAGAAAGGGGGAGAAAGGAAGTGGCGACATGCAATAGATCAACTGCAATCAGAATCATGGGGCCAAATAGATAGTTTTCCAGTGTTGGGTCTCATTCTGTTTTATAGGCAAACTTCAGAGCATCACTGCAACATGAAAAACTAAACTACAATATTACGTCGGCATATTACTCAGGTCTTCCTTCCTCTCCCCAAAATAACGCAACTAGCATAAGCACAAGTGCATCTAAATATGTTATGAGGAGCGGAGCGAACGGAGCAGCCCATACCTGATTTATCAGGGCACATGATCGGGAAACAAGTTCAATATCATTTCCGTCCAAAATCAGCTCATCCTTGACCTTTTCTGAACGAAGAACTGTCACTCCCTCAAGCATATCAACCTTTCTCACCTGATTCAAATAGGAACTTTATCAGTATCCAGTCAATGAGGGTCAAACTGTTAAAGCAGCTGCAGACATGAACCTCTCGAGTATTTGCATCAAGCCATTTGCTAGAGTTCCCTGAACATAGTTTTTAGCATCTCTCAACACACACTCTACAAGTCTACAACAGTAGAACTTAGAATACAGTTACAAGCAAACACACTCAAATTGGCAAATCAAGCCTTTCTCCATTAGTGGCCATGAGAAAATAGACGGGTAACAATGAGTGCTAAAATCAAGGAAATTATTCGGCAGCTCACAAGTTGAATGTCCTCGCAAGTGGCAACAAATCAAAGCCATGCAAGGACACCACGGCAATACCTTAAAATTAGTCGAAAGTCTACATCAGGACTTGTCAAATGCGGTTTTTTTCTAACCACATATGTCAACATAAGGCTCGAAGTGAATAACAGTAAAGGCATGCAAAGGTCCAGATTAAACCATCTTCCATCACATCTAGTAGTTGACAGAAAGTTCGGCCAGAGGACTACCACATTCAGCATTTACATAGGCATTTCAGAACAAGTTTACTACAACTAAAGTAACCAGCTAAATTATAGTTTAACATCTGACCAATCAATAGCTGCAAAAGGAAAGTTTCCACAGTCAAGAATACAAGTCAATTCCACCACCAATAGAACTATGAAATGGCATACCAGACAAATCAATCAGAAGTAACTGGAGAAACGAGATATAACCAGACAGTGCGCACCTTCTTCTCGCCGAGAAAGTTGCGGATCTCGATGGACTTGCTGGAGTTGGCGATGCTGGCGTTGATGGGGAAGTGGGCGTAGACGAAGCGCATCTTGTAGCGGTACCCCTTGGTGACGCCGGTAATGAGGTTCTCGACGTGGCTGAGGGCGGTGCGGATGGCGGCGGAGGTCTTGCGGGTGCCGAACCAGGCCTCGATCTTGAGCTTCCGCTTGCCGGTGGACTCGTCCTTGATGAGCTGGAAGTCGAGGTTGAGGTGCTTGAAGTTGCGGGTGAGCTTGCCCCGAGGCCCCTCCACCTCGATGATTTTCGCGTTGATCTTGATGCTCACCCCGTCGGGGATGTCCATCGTCTCCGACGACAGGATCGTCTTCATCTCCGCGTCGGCTCGGATGCAACCGCAGAGAAGTGCAAATGGCGGAGGAGGAGGAGGAGAGGGGAGGGACGAAAACCCTAGCGACGAAGGTGGTTATATGAATATTATGCGACTACGAGGCGTGAGCAAAGGCCCAAAGAGTTTAGGCCTTTCGAGCCCAAAACATATGGTCAAGCCTTAGCCCCCTAGGCTTTCATTTAATTGCGAAATAGCCCCTAACCTCCATCGACTATGGCTCAAACATCCTACGTGGCATGAAACGGCGACGAATTTGGACGACAAGAAATGAAGCGGAAATAAGCGCCCATTTACTTCGCGAAAAAATCATTGATTTGGAAATTTGTTTCTAAAGATGATCAATTATATCGCCTGCACAAATAAATGAGCGGAAAATATTTTTATCTTCAACGAAAATGTTTAGGCATAATTATTATCGACAACGCAAATCTCTTTTCGGTGACTAATTATTTAAAATGATACAAATAATCATTTTTAAGAAACTATTTTTCAAATTATTCATTTTCTACAAAATAAACGAAGCTTAAGTTTTAGTGGTTTAGTTTGGCTTCTACGGACTTCACTTTAGGGTCTGTTTGACAACGCTCCTATTTCTCTGGTTCCTATTCTTTTGCTCCCGGAAATAGAGAAAGAACAAAATTCTATTTGGTAACGCTCAAATTTTCGTCTTTATATTCTCATAGCAAGTTCTAGTCAAGTCCTAGTGATGATTCAAAATCAATTCAATCTGAAAAGCTAGAACCAAGTTGACCTCGGACGAATTTTTCTCTGTTTTGTCACTTCGTGTCGCTCCTGATGTCGCAAAGTATCATTGACCATGGGACTATACTATTACGGTCTCCTCCAGGATACAACAACAACATATGCTACCAACTTCTTGAACATAGCCCCCACCGTCACCTTCGTCTTTTCGGTCGTTTTAAGGTATACGATATTCGGACAAAGCTTCAGGTGGATATGATGCGATATGACGGGCGTACTTAGATTCTGTTTCGAATGATATGTTTCGTCAATTTGATAGAAACATTCTCGGTAGATATGCTCAAATGAAATTGTGCATTTCTTTCAGGTGTAATATTCTGCGTCGCGGGAGCGCTAACCATTATCTTCTACCAAGGAAAATCGTTCCGCATTAATCATCAACGCTCTCGCTCTCATGCTATCACCAAGAACATTCCGTCTAATTGGACGAGAGTCACGCTTATATGCTGCTCGGAAGCTGCCTATCGTATGGTGTCTGGTTCATAGTGCATGTCTATATAAGAAGTTCCCACTCTTTTTCTGCGAATGACATTCATGAAATTAAGGATACAGTCCACCAATCATAATGCTTGTGGACATTGCCTTCTTTAACAGGTTAAGCTGATTAAAGTCTTCCCACCAAAGTATTGGTCCACAATGTTGACGTGCATCTTCGCGTTTGGGCAAGCAACAATTGCAAGTTCATGTATCGATCGCAGCAGGAGGTCGTGGAGTCTAGGATGAAATCTGTAGCTGATCACCATTAATTCTACTCGGTAAGGTTATATTTTCTTATCCGCGAGCTATACCGCGATTACTTAAATCGTTTCGCGTTGGTCCTTGATTTGCTAAAGTTGCAAACTTTAGCAATGCATAATTAAGGGCTTCCGTTGTCCTTGTCCTTTGATAGAGATTAGTGAGTTTTTAAGCAAATGCAAGCATTTCACAAATCTTTTCGTAACAAACATTTAACATGTGATGCTGCGGAAGATGTACAAGTCTTTGTAGGAAATTTTCCTCGGTGACAAGGGTTAATTGTCCATCCTAAGCATACATGGTCGAATGGTTGATAATCTCTACTTAACAATGGCTACCAGTCCCTAACTGTGAAACTCTTAAACTTGAGGTGCCAAAAACTTTCTATTTCAGCAGTTGTATCATAGACAATGCTTGCATGGTTACATTGACGAACGTTACGATTTCATTCACTAATAAGTGAAATTAGCAGCTTCTCACAGGGAGCATTCACAACAGCCACGGTTTTCTGTTTAATCTCCTGGGTGATTGCGAAACGAGGCCCTACCTATCCTTCCATGTTCAGCCCATTGACTATGATCTCTGTTGCCGAGCTAGAAGCCCTCATACTCGGCGAGGCAATCCACCTCGGAACGTCCATTGAATCTCATAATCCTAAGTCCTTTCTTTGCCTACATAGTTTTCCGAAGCCCCTAATGCTCACTTTGAAATTTTCAGAACTTTTACTGAGTATGAACCACAGTTCATGGCTATTATTGCAGTTTAGTGGGAACTATTCTGATCCTAGGGGGAATATACTCCTCCGTACGGGGAAAAAAGGAAGGAGCTGATAATGAATCCGCAACCTCCGGTCAATAACGTTGCGCCGATTGATGTCGAGGCAATGGTTACCGAACCTGCAGCGACTCCATCGCCGAAGGCTACGACTGTCTTGCTCAGCCATTCACCAGAGCAATAGATTTCACGGAGCAACAATGAAATCTAGGTTAATTAGGAGTGGCCCTGATGTGGCTTCTGTGCAGTGGCACAGTATATACAAGCAAATTTAGGCTCTTTTAGGGTCACGGTCAAAAGTATTCTCTAATCAAATTTTAGAAGAGAATGGATTATATAATCGTCTTTGGGTAACTTATATGTCAACAATCTACTTTGGGCTACAAAAATAAAATAGCAATTGATTAAAAATTATTATGGGGTCCACTCTTTTAAGAATCATGACTCATAAGATATTGTTATTATCACGATTACTCAAAAACTGTTATCTTAGCAAATACCATTTTAAAATAGCATATCTTAGTTCGTTCTCTATGTTTGTATAGTGAAATAATATGGATTTTATAATCGATTCATCGACATGTAACATAATAGTCGATGAAGCCATGTTGGGAGTTAATGTAGTTTCGGTGGTCTCATCTCATTGACCCCGAGTGTAGTCATGTGTCATTTCTTGTTATGGGGACTCTCGGATGTCTAAAGGTGGCCATGTTTATGGTTTTAACGAGGCGTGTGCGTTTCATGTAAACTTTCATAAGAAGGTAAAATACTTTTTTTTTTTTTTGTAGAAATGAGTTTTAAAGAAAATTAATAAATTTTAAATTTTTGGGTTGGTGTGCTGAAAAATTGTGATCGAAAAAACTTTTGGGTGTTTGAATCTTATTTGGAATAATGGGTATCGAACAAGGTAAAGAAGTGAGAGTTTGTAAAGAGACTTGTTATTCTTAGAAAGCTCTTTCATTGAAACAAACTCACCTTAAGATTTATGTGAATTACAATTAGACTTGACCCATTTCTTAACCTATATTTGATGAGTTGAGTTATTAGATGTGTTAATTATATTTAGTAAATGGGTCATAGATAAATTTAGAATGGTAATGCCCAAAATAATATGGACGTTAAATAGGTTCACAACTTACTTAGACTCAACCCATCTTCTATGACACTCTCCCTATCTCTCACTCCATCACTCAATCTTGCGCTTGTTCACTCCGCACTTTCATAGCAATTTGGGCATGGACTTTCCTAAATTGCGTTATATAAGAAAGTATTTTAGCAAATATGGATAGGATTGGTATGCGTTGGTTTGAATTGGGTCGTGTGTGTGTCACTACGTTTGTACGACATGGAAATGGGTCAAATAGGTTAAATGGGTCAATGGGAAGGATCATTTTCGACACAACCCGATCCATCCATTTGAGGGGCCTAGTTGTAGTTACTACCAAGAGGACGAGTTTGCCTTACCATTATATGTCTACAAAGGTTGAATTTATTGAATCTCTTGCCCTGTTGACCATATCCTACATCATTTGGGCTTGTGATATAGGGCGACACAACAAGATATTTACGTTATATTTCGACTGATTCCAAAAGTAAGTCCATACCACAAGTCTCCGACACACCATGTGGAGTCCGCATTGTGGACTGCGTTATACTCGATTTCTAAATGCTTTTAGAGGTTGCGATGCAACTTCTTTCGTATGTACTTTTAATGAATATGAATGAGAACTTCGTGAGAATTATTGCTGACCCCAGCCGCGTGACTAAACCCTATTGTTTACTCTCCGGCCAAATGTTAACTACCATAATAAACAAGATATTTGTTCGCACCATATGTTTGACTTTAATCAAACATTTCTCTAGCTGTCGCTTTGACCATTGCAGAGATGCCTGCTTGTACCAGATCATGTGTGTTTGTAATTTCTGAGCTTGCTTCGAATCTTTTCATTATCGTTGCCCGGCGAAAGCACAATAGTTAAGGAAATTTTCCCAAAAAACGCAGAGAATCAGCGCGAGAAAGACCCTTCTAATGACACTTTACATCGAACAACTTTGGAGCGCGGAGAGAGGGTTGTAAGAGAATTGGCTCGAACAACTTCAATCTTGCACTCCTACGAATCCTCGTCAATGACGCTAATTTCCAGCGATTAATTACATGGAACTACGTGATGATCCAAGTGTATAAGCAATTTGAGGGAAATGAGGGTTTGACCACAAGTCAAATGCGGTCAAACTCTCGAGCTGAACTCCATTTGACCTTTGATCAAGAAGGCAAAACAAACGTCGAAGTTCAAATCCTTTCACCCTTGCGCTAGATTAAGAAAATACGTAATCCTCCTCTAGTTAAGTTAGTATTGATAAGAGAAAGATAAAAGGAAGGTTTTTTTTTTTAATAATTTTGTTTTAAATTTTTTTTAAGAGGTTTTTATATAAGAGAAAAAGAGATTCTTCCTATGGATAAAGAGAAAGAAAGAGGTAAGGAAAACCTACAAAACTATACAACAGTCCCCCCCAAACTCAAGGGGTAAATAACGAGAGTTTGGAAAGAAGAAATTTAAATCGTGGATGTAAGAGCCTCGAAAAATGCAAGTTGATTCTCGCAACAAAAGGAGGAAATAGTGCGAGCTGGAGATGATGACGAGTGAATGACAATCGATCTCAAATGTTTGGACGCTCATGAAACGATATGAAGGCATCTTGTGTCAAATGCGAGAGAGGATCAAATGAAACACCCATATCGCAAGTAAGCGGTGAACCAAACAATCTCACAAAGTTCGACATAGCACGATACTACTAGAGGAGCGTGAGACAATATGTTGTTTCTTGGATCGCAAGAAATAAGTGAATCGCCAAGAAAATGCAATAACCAATGATAGATTTGCGATCGGTGACATTGGAAGCAATCGATCGGAATAGGCACACTGAGAGAGAGAAGATGGTAGAAATAAGGAACGCGATAAAGTGCCTAAGAACGCAAGTTGTTCGAGAGCAAAAACCGACAACAGAAAAAGCAGAGATAGTAAGAAATAAAGACAAAGGCCGGAAAGAAAGAGTTCTCCATCGTGGGCAAAACTTGATTACTCAATAGGAGCGGCAGAACAAAAAGAGGACGACGGAAAGTATATAAAATAACACAATCAAGCCCAAAAAATAGCGCCAGATCCTTCATGGCAAAATGTTGAAGGCGCTGTATGCTCAATATGGTAGATCATCTCATGATGACCATATCAAACATAAAAAGAAGAATAGTAAAGAAAGTATGAACAAACATAGCATATCTCACTTGAAAAAAGAATAGATCAACCTCAAAAAGCAAGACTACATAAAACCCAATACAAGAGGAGGTTGCAAAAGATATCTCCAAGATCAGTGAAGAAAAGCATTCTTCAATCAAAAAGAGGAGAGCAAACAAAATAAAGCAGACGATGTCATCTTCTACGAGCAAGGTCTCAGCGATACCATACTCTCAGAACCGAAGCAGAAAATAAAGGAAGAGCACCCCAGACAATCAAAGTGAAGTTCTGCAGGCCATTCTACATTACATAACTATAGGTTCTTTGACATAAGCAAAAAGGAACCAAACAGAATAAGAAGTAGCAGCATGGCGGGTGGACGCATTGAGGAGGATTAGCGTGGCTCTAGTAAATGTGGCGGAAGGAGGTGGGAGGATAGGTGAAGATGGAAAGGTGGCAATATATCTAGATCGTAGAGGAGGGAGAAGGGTGAGAGGATCAACAGGAAATCCATAAATGGAATAGGAGGAAACATGAGGGTAGTATTTGTCGGAAAAAGATGTTTCATATAACATCAGAAAACACGTGCGCAGGTAAAATAACCTTCAATAACCAAGAATGCACAGGGATAAGAAGCTTAGTGGAGTGGAAGAATACAAAACAAGTACATCAAAATAAGATGATTATAGCTAGAGTGAGAGTAGAGACGAACGGGTGTCTGATGGAGAAAGATGAGGTAGGCGATTAATTAGATGAATAGCGAAAAAAATGGTGGGAAGGAGGCCAAGTAAGAGAGTCGAGTGGTCTTAGAATATGACGGTGCTGCGTAGAATCCATTTGAGGGAACCAGGACAAAAGAAGTGTACCATCACTACTAAAAGGCAAAGAAAGAGATATTTGAATGACGGAAAATTTTGATTTTGTATTAAATTGTGTGAAACCAGGAAGTAAAAGATAGATGGAAAAGAAATATACGTGACGCAAAGATAGACCATGTATACGAGAATAATCATCAATAAAAATACATAATATTGAAACCACTCGGAAGAGAGCGGGGGACCAAACATCGAATGAACAAGATGAAAATCGCACTTGTTCAAGTTACTAAGGAAAAGGCAGCGATGCTCAAAGGGCGATAGAACATGGAGAAGACTACTAGAAGAAATAGGACCCAAAGCACCTGTGGTGAAGGACGGAGAAGAAGACGGAATATGTCCAGATGGAGAAGATAGGGTAGCAACAGGATGAGGAAGAGAGGAAGTTGGAAGATGGAGATGTGCATAATATAAAGTCATGTCATATCTTAAAAGATCAAAAGCAAGAGCTATTTAAAGAGAAATAGGGTTACATAATAAATGAGAGCAAGGAACATGTAACAAGAATAAATTAATGAAGACTATAGGAGAATACAAAAAAATGGTTTGAGCGAGAGCAGAAAAAAAGCGAAGAAAACAAGAAGAGTAAAATAACAAGGCAATTGTAGAAGTACTGAAAAGACCGGCGAGGACAGCAAGTTGGGCTAAAAGGTATCGAGGGGAGAAACAGTAAAGGGAGAGATTGAGAAGTACTGGATGAAAGGCGTAAGCATTTCTAACAATGGACTGACCAAGACAACAATAGTAAGAAAAGAGGGGTAAAATAGAAAGAAGAGAGGAAAAGAGACAGTTTTGGATGACGCAGGAGGATGGTCTGGAGAGCGGAAGAAGTGAAATATAGGGAGACCAAGCTATAAGAAAGAATGTACGGTCTATCTGAGTGGCGAGTAGATGGACAGAAACGGTTGGCATGAGGGCGAAGAATAGGAGCAAGAATATAGTTACAAGAGTCATGTAATTGTAAAATGAATAAGCAACTGAGCATTAAATTTTGCAAATAAACTGAATGTCCGCGGAACATTAAATCATAAACTTTCCTCAACAATATAAAAATGGAAAGAGATAATGAAAAAAATGATAGCCATTAGAATTCAGTGCAATAGATAGTCACTTGAAACAAGGAAAGGATAAAGTAACAGCAACAGGTTAAAAAAGCTACCATCATGGTTTAAGAAATAGTTGAACCATAGTTACGCAATACGATAAGAATCACCCATGACGCGAGAAAGAAATCACTACAAAGCTAGAAATATGGATTGAGGTGGAAAAATTGATCGAAAGGATCGAGAAAGAAGGCCGGATTAGAACGAGCAAGAATGATGGCCCAAACTCATTATCTTAATTTCGATGCGGAAGATCCATTTATGGCAACCGCAGAGCATACCTTAAAAATAATGAGCTCATTGTCTTATTTTCGATGCGGAAGATCCAATTGATGGCAACCGAGCATACTCTAAACAATAACCCTCCATGATAAGAAGATTAAAAAAAATTTTTTTTTTTTTTTATTTTTTTTATTTTTTTTATTTTTTTTTTTTTTTATTTAATTTAAATAAAGTAAAAAAAAAATAAATTTTTTTTTTTTATTGGAAAAAAAAAAAAAAAAGAGAGGAAGGGAAAACCTACAAAACTATACAACATGTTCAACAAGTATGAATTGCCTATTCTAGCGCCTCAAATCTCGCAATGCATATCGACTAGTCCGATCGACCTACCGAAGAATCAACACATTTTAATTTTATCCAAAAACTTGTATTCTAATAAAAGTGTCTCTCACTAGTCTTCATGGTCTCCTCAAGCGATTTCGGTTGGTGGCAAGAGAGTATCCAAGATTTCCACGCGGATATCACTTTCAGGATTTGCCCTTGTCTCCTGAATTTCTGTGTTAAATTCCCTCTTGCCCTAATTCACTGACCCGGTATACATCCATGCATTCCCTTCTCTTCTGTGTTCTTCGAATCGTGCAGTTCTTGTAAATGCAGGAGTCTGTGCACAACCGTTTTGATTGCCTTCAGATGCCCATTTAATAATCTTGGACTAGAGAGAGACTCTGAGCGACTTCAGAGAGAGAGAGAGAGAGAGAGAGAAAATGGCGATGATAGGGTTCGAGAAATGTTACGACTACGAGTCATCAAAAGTTCTGGTGAGTATGCTGCTGGTGCAAGCATTCGCGACCGGGTTGCAGCTGCTTTCCAAGGTCGTCCTGAACGACGGGACCTTCATTTTCGCTCTCTTGGCTTATCGTCAAGTGGTTGGTGCGGTTTGTGTCGCCCCGCTTGCTCTCTACTTTGAAAGGTTTGATGCTGATCTTGATTTTTGATTCTCCTCATTCCGAGTTGTCTCCTCCCTTTCTTTGGCATGTGTTCTTCGATCTTCACCTCTTTCTTTTTGGGCTTTCGAGCCATTGAAAATGGGCAAAGATTGGATGAACCAGAGTACAAAGAATGACTCCTGAAAATGGCGCGTCTTCGTTGCAGAGGTAACGCGACGAAGCTGAGCTTGAAGGTGTGGTCTTGGCTCTTCATTAACGCATTAACCGGGTGAGATGGCTCCTCTCCCTTTTCTTGGATTTCTCTTGCTCCTCTTCAATGCATCTTTATAGCTTTTCATGCTCTTAGAGCAAGTTCTAGTCAAGTCCTCGTGATGATTCAAGGTGAATTAAATTTGAAAAGTTAGAACCACGGTGACCTTGGACTAAACTTTTCCGATTTTATCACAATAAAGATGTAAACTGAATCCACAAAAAGACTTCGCTTCTTCTTTATCACTTTGTAAAACGGTGTTTGGGAGAGAAACAGGCTTTTTTCTAATTTTGGTGTCGATGCCAATGTTGCAGAGTATCATTGCCACTAGGTCTATACTACTACGGTCTCCGGGATACAACTGCAACATATGCTACCAACTTCTTGAGCGTAATCCCGATTGCCACCTTTGTCTTTTCCGTCATTCTAAGGTATACGACATTCATATAAAGTTTCAGGTACATATTTATATAATGGGCGTGCTCATATTTCGTTTTTTGAACGACAAGTTCTGTTAATTTTGATAGAAACGTTCTCGGAAAACATCTCTTTCATAGCCACTCTCAAATGATACCGTGCGTTGCTTTTGAGTCGATCCAAATGTCGCTTCATGCTACTAAAACCTATGGATGTTGGGTTATGGCAGAGTAGAGTCACTGGGCTTAAACACCAGAGCAGGTAAAGTGAAGACAATAGGAGCAATACTCTGTGTCGGGGGCGCACTAGCAACTATCTTCTACCAAGGAAAATCGTTCCACATCAATCATCAACAATCTCGCTCTCACGCTATCACCAAGAACATTCCATCTAATTGGACAAGAGGCACGCTTATGCTGCTCGGAAGCTGCCTATCGTATGGTATTTGGTTCATAGTGCAGGTCTATAGAACAAGTTCCCAACTTCTTAGTAACATTCATGAAACGAAGGATACCGTCCACCTATCATAATGCTCGTGGACATTGCTGTCTTTTGACAGGTTAAGCTGATTAAAGTCTTCCCATTGAAGTATTGGTCCACGATGCTGACGTGCATCATCGCGTCCGGCCAAGCAACAATCGTGGGCTTATGCATCAATCGTAGTAGGAAGTCGTGGAGTCTGGGATGGAATCTGCAGCTGATCACGATTGTTTACTCGGTAAGGTTATTTTTATCCTCAAATTTCACCATGACTACTTAAATCGTTTCGCGTCGGTCCTCGATTTGTTGGAAGTGGCACCTGACCAGTCATGAGCGGAAAACTTCCATGAATTATCATTCGTTAAATTCAGCGATAATATATATGGTCAGATGGTCGATAATCTGTACTTAACAATAGCGACAAGTCTCTAACTATGAATATCTTATACTCGATGTGCCAACAATTTCCTGTTTTAGCAATAGTATCATAGTCTGATGTTTGTATGGTTACATATGATCAACGATACGATTTCATTCACTAATGATCGAAACTAGCTTCTTCATACAGGGAGCATTCGTAACAGCTACCGCTTTCTGCTTAATCTCTTGGGTGATTGCGAAGCGAGGCCCTACCTATCCTGCGATGTTCAACCCGTTGATTCTGATCTTCGTCACTATGCTAGAAGCACTCCTGCTCGGCGAGGCAATCCACCTCGGGACGTACGACGAATCTCATAATCCTAAGTCCTTTCTTTGGCTTCATAGTTCTCATAAGCTACTAAGGTTCAATTCAAAATTTTCAGAACTTTTACTGAAAAATTCATTGCTATATTGCAGTTTAGTGGGAACTATACTAATCCTAGGAGGAATATACTCCTTCTTAAGTGGAAAAAGGAGGGAGCCGATGATGAGTCTGCAACCTCCGGTCAATAACGTCGCGCCTATGGATGTCGAGGCAATGATTACTGAACCCACAGCGATCCCGCCACCGAAAGCGATGCTAGAGCAAATAGATTTCACAGAGCAACAACGAAATCTAGGTAATTAGGAATGGCCCTGATGTGGCCTTGCAGTGGCACAGTATACACAAGTCGCTCTTACATACCATCTGTGGCCTGTGGAGGAGAATAGTAGTGCTGAAGGCAAAATCAATGTCCTACTAGTACCAGACCATGTGTCTTTGTCAATTTCGCGCTTGTAATTTCGGACATTACTTTGGTTTATGAACCATCGATACACGTCGAAAGAACGACAAGATTTGCTCGACAAACGCGTAGAATCCGCACAAGGAAAAGCCCTTGTAGTCACACTTCGTGCGGACGACTTTGGATCGAACCCCCTCCAAGTCGGTGGCGGCCGGAGAGAAAGTTAGAGAACTTGCTTGAACAAACCTCAATCAATGCGCTCCTACTAAACTTCGTGAATAACACTGAACTTCAGCGGTTCATTACGTGGAAACTCATCACGATCCGCGTGTATAAATCATTCGCGGTTTGACCAGTCAAACTCTTGAACTGAACTCCATTTGTCCTAGTGCTAGTGTCTTGGTCAAAGCCTTTATGAATTGCGTATTTTGATGCCTCACATCTGGCAAAACATTAATTAATTGGACCAACTTACCAACGAATGAAAAGTTCCACCTTTGCATACTATGGGACGTTCCAAATTTTGTATATATATTTTATTTTATTTTTTTTGCTCTCTCAAGAGTCTCGCATGAAGTCATCCAAATGTTTAGATTATAATGATTATGTCTCTCGATAGTCTTCATGGTCCAATCAAGCGACTTCGGTTGGTGCAAGAGAGTATTCAATAATTGTCATTCATTTTGTCTAGCTTATTTATGTGCTAACACCAAGAAATGACCAATTTCTTGTTATTTTAATCATAACCAACAAGTGACAGATTTAGTCGATAATAGCAAAGTCTAATGAACGAAAAAAAACCTTCACCGAAGATGAAGTCAACCATATAACATGTAAGTGCCAAGTAACGATACTTTCGGGTATGTAACTTCTTGTAGACAAGTGTTCCTGGAAAATAGAAAATTACAGATAATGTAACTTCTTGTAATTGCAAATAGGTTTAGGAAGTTATTTGTCTGGAAAAAAAAAGTTAAGAAGTTGCCTTTTTAGATTCAATAATTGTTGTGGTCAATTCTGGCCCATGCAAGTGTCTTGATTTGGAGAGTTTTCAAGTGGCGGGCAAGTCAAAAGAGTAAGTAATGCAGTAAGAGCAATGAATACATTAAGCACCCAGGAACTTGCACGAGGGAATCCAGAGCTAGAAGCGTTTAGGACAGAAAAAAAGGATGAGACTTTTCTTCATATTTATAATCCGACTATTAGCCCTTTATGGATATCTCAACAATCCAACAATCTCTCACTCACACATCGAGTCGGGCTCTGAGCTTGTTGGGTAGTTTTACACATCTCTCATCCTAAAACTAGTTTAAAAAATAAAGCTTTCTCTCATACTTATAATCCGATCATCAATCCATTTCATAACCGATATGAAATAACTCCCGTAAAAAATGCATTTGAACCCATTAGATGCACTTCCCTAATCTGCTATGAATGTCCACCTGCCCTAAATCGTTGACCATTACATATATTGTATGTCCTTCTCTTATATTCCTTGAACCTGTTAGATGTTCTACAACAGTTTTGATTGCCTTTAGATGACCACTTAGTAATCTTTGACAAGAGAGAGATTGAGAGGAGCTTTCTAGAGAGAGAAAAGATGTCGATGATGGTGTTCAAGAAATGTTACGAGTCGTCGAACGCCGTGGCGAGCATGTTGCTGGTGCAAGCATTTGCGACCGTGTTGCAACTGCTTTCCAAGGTCGTCTTGAACGATGGGACCTTCATTTTCACCCTCCTGGCTTACCGTCATGTGGTTGGCGCGGTCTGTGTTGCGCCCTTCGCTCTCTACTTCGAGAGGTTCGGTTCTGATCTCGACCTTCGATTTTCCTCGTTCCGAATTGTCGCCCCCACCCCCTTTCTCCGGCATACTTCTTCGCCTTGGCCTTGGCCTTCGTCTTTTCTTTCCGAGCGTTTGAGACCATGAAAAATGGGCAAATTATCGTCTGAACCAGAGTGTAAAGAATCTCTTAAAAGCAGTGTGTTCCATTGCAGAGGTAACACCACGAAGCTAATCTTGAAGGTGTGGAGTTGGCTCTTCATCAACGCATTGACCGGGTGAGATGCCTCTTCTTTCTTTTCTTTTCTTTAATTTCTTGCCAGGCTATTTGTTTGCCAATTTTGAACAAATATTACAGAACAAAGACTTCCTCTTTTTGTTTATCCCTTGCTTAAACAGATTTGAGATATCTAATTGCGGCCTCAATGTTATAGAATATCATTGTCCATGGGGCTTTACTACTATGGTCTCCGAGATACGACAGCAATATACGCTAACAACTTCTTGAACATGATCTTGATCGCCACCTTCGTCTTTTCCATCATTCTAAGAAGGTATGTGACGTGCGAAAGCCTCAAGCACATATATGTAAGGGTTAATACCATGAAAATTTTCAAATTCATACGCCTACCACAAATTTACCGATCTCAAAAAACCCCCCAAATTGGGACGCTTATGACAAATTTACCCTTCGTTGTGGTATTAACCCCATATGTAATAGGCGTACTTCCATACAAAACGTTCTCGGTAAAAAGCTACTTTTAGTAGCTACTCTCAAATGGGATTTGTGCATTTCTTTCAGGTCGATCCGAATGTCGCTTCATGCTACTAAAAGGCATGGATTTTGGATTATCACAGAGAAGAGTTGTTAAGGTTAAACACAAAAGCAGGTAAAGTGAAGAAAATAGGAGCAACATTCTGTGTCGCGGGCGTGCTAACCACTATCTTCTACCAAGGAAAACCGTTCCACATTAATCACCAACGCTCTCGCTCTCATGCTCTCACCAAGAACATCCGGTCTAATTGGACGAGAGGCACGCTCATGCTGGTCGGAAGCTGCCTGTCGTACGGCATCTGGTTCGTAGTGCAGGTGCGCACACCAAATTCCAAGTCTTTTTCTAAAATTAAGGATGCGGTCCACTGATCACTATGCTTGCTTGCGGACATTGCTTTTTTCTAAACAGGTTAAGCTGATTAGGGTTTTCCCCTTGAAGTATCGGTCCGCGTTGTTGACGTGCGTCATCTCGTCCGTGCAAACGGCGACAGTAGGCTTATGTACCAACCGCAGGACGAAGTCATGGAGTCTGGGATTGGATCTGCAGCTGATCACTATCGTCTACCCGATAAGGTCATTTCTTGTATCACCCGAGTTACGCTGCCGCGATTGCTTTAACTGCTGCTCGTTGGCCCTCGATTTGGTTTGTTGAAAATACGCCGAGTTGAGCCCGCAAATCCAATATTTCAATCAGATATTTTACGGATGTCCGAATCCAGCAAAATATAATCCAAAGCTGCGTTGGAGAATTTGGCTACTGAAACGGGAAATTTGAACATAGACTTTGATATGCACTCAGACTCAGTCAACATGCATGCTATGGATATCTTTCGCAAGAGGATACGATTTTGACGTTGGACTGTGCTTCATGATAATAACAAGAAAAAAAAAAAAAGGAAATTAAATCTTGCTTAAGTTGGTCCACGAACAGCACAAAAGGAAAGATAGATTCTTGGATATTGACCAGTTGACCGAATATTAGCTGTACGTGGTTTCCTTTCCGTGTTGGAGTTGGTCTCTGGATATTTATTGTTAGCAAACTATATATATTCGGATGGAGGGTCTTTCATGAGTGTTGATGTGTGCAGAGGATTTTTTCGTGAAGCTTAATGGTGTTCGCAAAATTGCATCCAAGAGACTGAGTGTTAGTAATTCCTTTGCGAGATTGAGAGATTATTTCGTTAGGAATTGAAAGCCAAATACGTTGCGTTTGAACGTAACTAAAACACCGAGATTCGAGTGTGGTTTGTAATCTCCGCGTATCTTCTATATGGAATTCTACTCTCCCCAAGTGGAAGTAATCCTACGAATCAGTAAATCTAGTGTCCGATTTATTTTCTTATTCCGTCTATTTTATCGTTCGATCGCTTGCCTGTGCAACATGGTTCATAGGGAGCATTGTCGACAGCTGCGACTTTCTGCTTAATCTCTTGGGTGATTGCGGAGCGAGGCCCTACCTTCCCTTCCATGTTCAACCCCTTGACTCTAATCTTCGTTGCTCTGCTGGAAGCGCCCATGCCCGGCAAGGCAATCCACCTCGGAAAGTACGATGAATCTCCTTGTCATGATCCCTTTCATTGCCTTCGTAATATCTCATAAGCTAGTAAGGTTTGATTTACAAATTTTCAAAACTTTTACTCAGTATAATACCCAATTCATTGCTATACCGCAGTGTAGTGGGAACTATTCTGATCCTGGTGGGAATATACTGCTTCCTGTGGGGAAAAAGCAAGGAGCTGAGGACAAAATCCGAGCCCCCGGTCAATGATGTTGCGGCTATGGATGTCGAGGCGGCTGATGGATCTACAGCGACCCCACTGCCGAAAGTGATGATCGTCGTGCCAAGGTGATTCGCTGGGGATAGCTATCATCAGGCGGTGATGAAGTTCGTACTTAGAATAAATCTTTATGTAACTCATGTGCGGTGTCAAAATATGTACAAACGAATTTTGGCTCTCTTTAGAGTTTCAACCTCTAAATTTAGAATTAGCATATCTTAGCTCATCTTAACACAGCCCAATCTTTATGTCTGTATAATTGAAACGTGGTTTTTTTTTTTTTTTTTATAAATGTAATGCGCCAATAGTCTAACAAAATAGTTCATAAGGTCATGTTGGGAGATTGACGTGTGGGATATACAGTTACGTTATTAGAATTCCTATCCTTATAGAGAAGAACTACGTAAAATAGGGGAAATTATTAAAAAAGATCTAAACTTATTGCAATTATGTCAATTCAATCATAAATTTTTTTTTGACCGATTGAGTCCTAAACCTTTTGCAATTGTGTCAATTCAGTCCATTTGGCAAATCGGCGCTGACGTGGCAATTTTATAATAATATTTTTAATGATGTTTGATTTTTTTAATTATTAATTTTTTCATAATTTTTTTTTGTCTCTTTTTGTACTTTCCTTTTTTTGTTTAGGATTTGTTGGCCCTCTAGGAGAGGGTCGCGACTCCTCGTTGGCCGCTAGGCGATGGCCGTGGTAGCCACGGCGAGGGTCTTAAGCCCTCGCTCGTGGCTAGGCAAGGCCTCGCGACTCCCGATCGCGGCGAGGGCTTGCGGCGGTCGCTCGGGGGGCCGGTGACCGGCAGGGCTATCGGCCCAAACCCTAAAAAAAAAAAAGAAAAAAGGAAAGAAAAATTTATTAAAAAAATAATTCAAAAATTAGTAGAATATTATTATAAAATTACCACGTTAACGCCGGCCAACCAAATGGACTAAATCAACACAATTGCAAAATATTTAGGACTCAATCGCAAAAGAAAAAAAGAGTTTAGGATCGAATTAGTACGATCGTAATAGGTTTATGACTTTTTTGTATTTTCCCCTTGTAAAACCACAATATTGTTATACAATAAGTGTCCAAGTATAAATTATTCGGATATAGCATACTTATCTTTCTACACACTCAATGATCTTAATAAAACATCTTTAAATATATCATAGTTTATAACGATTAGTTGCAAGAAAAAAATAACTTACCATAAGGGAAAAAAAAAAAAGAGGAGATCCCTCGCATAAGGAGAAGTTTTGCCACATCATTATTTGAATTTTTTTTTACGCGGCCCACTTTTTTATATTATCGAGCTCGGCCCAATCTCGCTAAACATTTATCTTCATTGAGCTCGCTCGAATGTCGGGTGGGCCTTTTCGCTCATGGAATCGAATCCCTCGGCCCACAAGAATTGAAAATATCTTTTTATTTTATTTTAAAATTAATGTTTTTCCTCCCTCTTTGATGGCCACCGAAGCATGAAAGTAAAATGAATTTGCCTTGCTGAACTCAACTGCACTTTTTAGCTTCATTATTTAACTGAAACGAGTGCCCTCAGAATCGAGAATTAGAAGAGAAAGTCATCAAGAACGACGCAGCCGAAGGTCAAACCAAAATTACGCTTCAAAGCTCAAAAGGAGCACTGAAAAATTTTCTCCCTTTGCCCTGGGAAGTTCATCCTCGTTGGCTGGTCCTAAACAAACATTACTTTAAAACCACGACCTTTTCATCTGTATCATTGGACGTAGGAAGTGGGTCGTCGTGTTCTGATGAACATTGAGGCAAAGTGTCGAGTCATCGTGGAATAATAACATAAATAATATGTGAAATTTGATTCAATTTACAATGTGATCCTTAAATTTTTAATTTGTCTAATATGATCCCTAAACCTTAACTAAATATACAATATGATTCTTGAACTTTTAATTTGTTTAATTTGATTTCTGAATTTTTGATGCGTGTTCAATGTGATCTTTCCATTAATTCAAGATCGGAGATAATATTGAACACTTCCATATAGTTTAGAGATTATATTGAGCATATACAGTGTGATCCATGTTTTGTCTTATCGATCAAGACCCAATCTCACTGAACTTTTGTCTTCATTGAGCTCGTCGGAATGTTGGGTGGGCCTTTTCACTGATGGAATCGAATCTTCGACCCACGAAAAATTTGAAAATCTCTAAATTTCACAATTAACGTTTCCCTCCCCCCCTTTTTGAGGGCCACGAAAGTAAGAAAATAAAATGAATTTTCCTTTTCTAAACTCACTGAAACGAGTGCCCTCAACATCGAGAATCAGAAGAGAAAGGTCAAATTAAAAGTATGCATCAAAGCACGAAGGGGGGCCACCAAGAATTTTTCTCCCTCTGCCCTAGAAAGTTTATCGTCGTTGGTTGTCGTAAACAAACGTTACTTTAAAACCACGACGTTTTCATCTGCAAGTGGGTCGTGTTCCGATAAACATCTGAGGCAAACTGTCGGATCATTAAACTATGTACAACACAAAAGTTTCCCCTTTCGGCCTTTTGCTTGATTACCGAAAAATACGGGGTAACGGGGAGAAAGCTTGGGCGCATGGCAACATTTTTTAAATGAAAATTCATTCGATAACGTAATTTTTAAAATAGAAATCCGTTTAATTACGTGATTTTATTTTTTTATTTTTGAATTAGGTTTTATTTTATAAATAATTTGAGAATCACTCAAAAAAAGTACAAAAAAAATATTTATTTTATTTTTAGAGGCAGGAAAATTAATTTTTACATAGAAGGAGAAGTTTAAAAATTAATTTTTAACTAAAAGTTGGTTTCCAGATGGAGAAAAATTGCCGTGCGCACCCTAAATTATCGCGACTCGCAAAGCTTGGGAGAGAGAGGTGTTATAGCTTTTGCTTCTGATTGGTCCACGTAAGAGAGGGGAAAAAGGTTGTACTCCTGTAGTGGAAAAAGACACCGATTTTCATTGGTCTAGAGTAAAGATGCACTCATCATACATGTACGGTCCAATGTTGTTTGTTGCAGAGACCATTGACTTTGGCCACCCCTTTTTCCTTTTGCGTTCACATTACATCACGACGGATGTAAAGAGACGAGAGCAAATGTTTCCGATGCTCTTCCTCATTCTTTCTCGCCGTCGCACCTAATCCCGTGCTAGACCGCTCGACTGACTACGTCACGTATGACGATTGATATTTATATAAGCGATTTTTCTATCGAAATATAAAATATATAGGATTCAATTGATTAAAAAAATTAAAATTGATTCGTTAGATTGAATTTTTTTTAATCAATTTTTCCGTATTCTGGAATGATCTGAATTGTAAGATCTAGGCCGAGGCTCTAAGGTTTTTTTTCATATCGGATTGCCAAATTGCAAGAGAGCAAGTCTCCAGGCTCTTTTTTTAAAATTTTTTATATTTTTCGTCGCAAACCCAAATCGACATTGGAAAATCGCCACACCACTTAACGCCGTTACTGAAACGTTAGAGAGAAGGACGAGACGATGAAAGCAGAGCAGAGCGCGGAGCCCCGCCGTGTGAAAAGAACATCGCGGGGCGGATCCATCACGGTCCGTCCACGTCATCCGGACGAGCGCCCCCACCATCTCCCCGTGCTGGCGTGTCGTTTCTTCATTGGCTTAACAACTCCCACTCTCTCTCATCTAAAAACTTCCTTAACACGGTCTCTTTTTCTCCCGCTTCTGCCCCCTATCGCTTTCCCCATTTTGCCCCCAAGCGAGCGCAGTGCGGGGAGTGGCACGTTTCGTAATAATAGTGAAGGACACGTCCTCACGCGGGATTTAGATGTATTTTAAAACGCGGAGAGAGAGGGATGGACAACGCAGACGAAGTAATCAGCTCGCTCAGTCGCTCGCGCCCTCTCTCTCTTTCTACTTTCTCTCTCTTCTCTTCATCTCTTTCTCTGCTCTTTCCTCGTGATCTCTCCAAAGCCATGGGCCATACGAGCGACACTACCATCTAAACATTCCTCGATCCTTTCTCTCTCTCTCTCCCTCTCTTTCTCCGTGCTTTGTCATCTTGTTTAGGGTTTTTGAAGGAAGATAAAGAGGGGTTTTCTCTCTCTCTCTCTCTCTCTCTCTCTCTCTCTCTCTTCAGCTTCCTTTTGGTGTCACTGGTTGTGGGGTGTGGCTCTGGCTATGGCAGTCTTGCCTCTCAATTCTCTCCCGCTGGGGTTCAGGTTCCGCCCCACCGATCAGGAGCTGATCGATCACTACCTGCGATTGAAGATCAATGGGAGCCACAGGGAAGTGAGGGTGATCAGAGAAATCGACGTCTGCAAAGTGGAGCCCTGGGACTTGCCTGGTATTTTCATCGAGCCTTTTCACATGTTTCGTGTTCGTCTTGTGTTTAGGGATTCCGCTGAGTCGACGCTGTCCTTACGGTTGATCAAAATTTTTTTTTTTTTGGTTTATGTTTTGCGTTTCGCTTGATCGCGTCTCTCGTGCTATTTGATTTTTTACCTGCTCTTTCTTTCGTTGGTGCGCGCGTTTTTGCTGCATTAGTTGTTGGACGAGTGATTGTGGGGTTTTCTGTTCTCTCGCCTGTTGCCTAGTCGACGAATGAGTTTGCAGTTCTCCTTGATTCTTCCAAATATGATTTCTTTCTGATGTGAGAACGAAACTTAGTGCTTCATTTCGCTTTCTGGATGTAATAGATTAATCTCCTGCACGGTCAAAATGATTTCTTTAGTGGTGGAGTAGCTATGATCAATGATTGTTTTAGTTATTGAATTTTCGTGATGGTGGTGTAGATTTATCAGCTATACAGACGAAGGATCCAGAATGGTTCTTCTTCTGTCCAAGGGACAGAAAGTACCCGAATGGCCATCGGCTTAACCGGGCAACGCGAACTGGATACTGGAAAGCCACAGGGAAGGACCGGAAAATAAAATTGGGAACAAACTTGATTGGAATGAAGAAGACTCTGGTCTTTTACACCGGCCGTGCTCCCAGGGGGAAGAGGACCAATTGGGTGATGCATGAATACCGAACAACTTTAGAAGAGCTCGATGGTACTCATCCCGGACAGGTTAGATTGAATGCCTGTTAAAATTTGGATCTTGATTTTCATTTGGGTTTCATTCTACCGTGTTTGTTCACACGGGGTTCTGTTTTAGCTTTAGATTTATATTATTTTTTTTTGCACCTTTTTTCGTGAGGCCAAAGGACTTGACCGATTTTTACTTTTTTCCCCTTTTAAGAGAAAACTGGTTTATTTAAAAGGAAGCAATTTGATAACTTCACCTTCACTGATCTCAAGAATGGTCTCAATATTGGCAAACACCTCCACTTGCATTTACTTTATGACATGTGATTGCAGACGAATTGTTGCTGCTTCCTTAGCTTGGTATACGTAATGATTATAGCAATGCTACCCAAAGTGAAGTAGCATGTATGTTGTAGATTCCTCTGTTAGTTTGTTTAGTCACGGTCTTCTCCTCTTCTGCGGGTTCTTGTGCAACACTTTGTATGTTGAACTCATGCAGAGTTAGTAAGTTCTTGCAGGAGGATTGTTCATTGTAAAAATAAACATGCATTGTCATTGGCAGATAATCCTACATGTATCTGCTACCGAACTATAATGTGAACCCATTTACCAGTTTTGTACAACATGTATTAGTTTACACCTTCTAGGTAACATCTAAAATGTTTAGTAGCTGTCATTGTTGCTTAATTCAGTTCTGTAAAGAAAGGATAGTTGATTTCTCCTTTTTGTGACTTCAGCATTCTAAACGAGAATTATGTGGGCCTCTAAAGAAATTAATGCAGAAAGCATGCTATTCGAAAAATAAATAAGCAAATACAAACTCCCAATTTTTTGTTGTATATTTCCTCATCTGATTGGCATCCATTGCAGGGCGCATTTGTTCTGTGTCGTCTGTTCAAAAAGCACGATGAGACTCTTGAAGGCTCAACTTGTGACGATGGAGAATTAGTAGTTGCTTCTCCAATAGTCAAATGTTCACCTGATGAAACTGAGTCAGCTTCTCCAATAGCCAAGTGTTCACCTGATGAAACCGAGTCAGAGTTAGCGATAGCTCAAGATGGACCATCTTCTGCAACACAAGATAAACCGCCAGATGAAGATCGTGATTTAGAAAAATACCAGTGTTTGCTTTTAAAGAATAATGAGGTGAGGATGCAACTAAATATCCCTCATGTTCTCGTTGTCTCACTTTTCTAGTGCTTAGTTCTTCATTAATGCTCCTACTTCAGGTGAATTTGCCACAAGACAGTGAGTTGAAGTTGCTTAGAGATCCAATGATGGAGCTTTCTTTACCACCATTACCGTTGCTGATGAAAGAAGAGTTGGAAACTTCCTGCATGTATGGGGTTATGAATGACATTGGCTGTGACGATAGTGGTGTGCGGCTTCAGAATGACAAGAATGAAGATGATATATCCGACTTCTTTAACGAAATATTCAATGTCAACTACGACGGCTCTTGTGATGAGAGTGGTCAGCATAATTTGGATTTTGGCAGTGAGATCCGGAAGAATGGGCCTGTAGGCGAAGACAATTTATTAAATGAACTACCTAAGGAAGCGACTGAAAGACAGGTGATCTTGTGAAATTGAACTTTGTCTTCTCCCATTGAATACCTCAGAATTTAATTATGTCCACCTTGTCCTTTGAATGTTTCTGTCATAATGTGACTTTACGAGTGTCTTTGTAGGAAATGTTTGTTTGCGAAGCGGGCGATACTTTTCTCATTTGCTGTATGCCTTTAATCTTTACCATTTTTTGTATACTGCAGATTGGATGTCAATTGGAGTGGGATGAAGCAAAAGATAATGGGAGAGACGCGTTACAAATGGGAATGGCTCCAGAAAACTTCCAAATGGGGTTCCCTGCGTCTAACGTTGATCAGGACTATATTGTCAAAGCTTCAATGTTTGGAATCTCTTATGGGGAAGAACTATCATCTCAATCTGATGTGAAGCCAAATAGCATTCACCTTCAAGGCCTAGACACTTGTACAACTGCTCTTCAGAGTGGTGACACTTTTGGAACTGGAATCAGGATAAGGCCTCGCTCTTCACAAATTTTGCAACCTCAGTATGATTGTGGGGCACAAGGTTCCGCTCGAAGAAGATTACGTATACAGTGTAAACTTCAAATTGGTCCGCTAAGCTGCAGTAGGAAGTCAAGTGATTTTATTTCTGGTGATGAAGTTAAAAAATCCAAGTCCGTTAATGCAGAGGTAAGAAGTTCATGAGCACCATAGTCTTTTTGACAGAATAGATCTCTATAGGTTGCCCTGTATTTGCTGTGTGAATCTTATCAAAGTGTTGTGCGCAGGAGGAAAAGGAAAAAGTTTTCAATAAGCTGGTTGGGGGTGGTGAAGATTCGGTTGGTGGCGAATCTGTTAGTAGTAGTTCTAATGAACCCCGGAAGCTTACTCCTTCTGATATCGATGAAGAGAGTGAAGTTTCTGGAGAAATAGACAGTAACGTGACGTGGGATGCAAGATCGAATAAGCAATGTTCTAGAAGCAGATTACTAGTCTCTTCTCTCTTCACAAAGGGACCTACTATTCGATCGGTGTGGTCACACATTAGTCTGTTTAGTTTTTTTGTTTTCTTCGTTTTTTCTTTGGGTGTGATTGGTGCGTGGACATTTATTAGCTTGTGAGGCCCTTGAGGAACATTCCTCTCTGTGTATTGTTATCGTTGCCTTTTTTTCCAGATGAGTAGTTAACCTCATAGGTGGAGATTCAGTAGATTTCCCTTTGTCTATATGGTAATATGTCAGTGTATTTAGGCTAATCTGATCAATGGATGCTCTAATCATACGGTTTTCTATTCATTCGTCTATCTATTTATCTTGCCCTAAAGTTCTGTTTTCTGTCAATCATTTCTGCAATTTTTAGCACTCTGTACAACATGTCAAATGGCATTTCTGTCCCCACGCCTGCGCATGAAGGGGAGGAAATTGTGAGGTTAAAAGGAAGCTCAGATTTTATGTGAGGAAGTCATACGTTTGCAGCTATTTTAGCCCCAGAACTTTGGAAAGCATGACATTTCTGTTGCTTGGAGGAATCAGAAACTTGATGAGTCTTCTCGATTTTAGCATAAGCTTTTGCATGGGTTATGGCGATGTTATTTGGGGTTAAAAAGGGCCTAGTCTTGGAGGTTGATTCTCAGTCCATTCCTGATCGAGTCGATTGAGCCATCGGACGTGGTGGGTTTTGAGCGAGGTCTATACTTATCTTGGACAGTTCTTCATCGACAACAGAGAAAGGCGAAGCCTTTTTCGGTGGCTTGGTGTATGAAGCAAACAGTTAACAACTCCATACTTTCTTCAAAGCTCACTCGGCTACTATGCACAGGAGGGATTTTGCTTTTATATCTGAAGAGCGGGGACGCAAGTGGAGAGACCCCGCTCCATTCGTACGTTGAACTGGAGGATGATTCCTTTATGTACTAAAGACAAAAGCCATTTTGAGATTGCAAATCTCGTATCCTAGCACAAAAGGACCCACTATACTGAACAAATATCTCCTGCCCAACTTTGTGTTTTAGTCAAGATCCTTATCTATGACCCATGATGCTCCCTCGGGCGCTCCTCGCTTCGCTATAACCCCTCTCTCTCTCTCTCTCTCTCAAAGACCCGCTCTTGATTTCCTATCTATAGAGAAAAATTGGCGTCTCAAACTCGGTAGATAGAGCTACCATCGCGAGTTCAACACTCGATCCGTAGTTGAATCAATTGGCGTCTCATGACTTTTCGCCACTTCAATTCTAATTTTACTCTTAATCTAGAAGGGCGTTTCGGTTAACCCGTTAATTTGATTCATGATGAAGCGCCCATTCGTACGAGACATCTCTGATTCCATTTTGTTTGTTTATTTACATTGATTGAATAGATACACGCTCTATGCCAATTATCCCAATCACTAGGTTCATCAATACCTTTATCAGGTGTACCCCAAATATTAAAACATCGTAGTCAGTGGTTGAATATCCTAATTGAGCGGCTGAGCATGATTGTGTCCTGATTGAATCATCTAGGTGGAAAAAGAGCATAAAGGTTGCTTTCTATACCTAAGCCAAGCAATCACCCTAGGTTCTCTTAATCTGGCAACGAACAACGACCCCGCAACCTCTCTTTTCTTTAGAATCTGCTTTATTAGAAGTATAACAGACGAAGGAATGATCAGCCGGATTAGGTTAACCTCAGTACTCTGGGATGTGCCTTTTCCTTTCGGCTGTTTTTCCTTTGTGCAGCTATTTTTCGCATGTAGTTGTAAGATAACATGAATTGATTAACTTACTTTTGTTGAATACGCATCCATTTTGAATGAGACGATACTTCCCAGGCAACTGCCTTCGACAGTGTCGCCAGTGAAATTATCAACCTTAGATAAGGGAGGACATAACCAAAAACGTCCTAAACCTATTGCAATTATATCAATTCAGTCTTAAACTTTTTTTTTTTTGGCCAATTCAGTCCTAAACATTTTGTATTTGTACAAACGTAATTCATTTGACTAGCCGCTGCTTACATAGACCATTTTTAATAATATTTTAGTACTTTAGTATTTTTTTTCTTTTCTTTCTCCTTTCTCTCTCTTTTTCATTTTGTCCTTCGCCAGGTGACTAGGCGAGGGTCGCGATGCCACATCATTCTTTGTTTATTTTATTTTTTCTCAGGTTACTCACTCTGTTAGTTTCTTGAAGCCCTAGAGTCTATATAGAAACATGATCAAACAAGAAAAGATCATAAGTTATCCCTTTTTTTTTCCCTCCAAGGGAGATTAAGCTAAATTTAATTTCAATTTGAAAGGATGGAATAGTATAGAACCTGATGAAGTTGTATGGCTCACTGTGAAGTTACCTCTTTCGTTGTCGAGCGAAAGACATTATGAATGATGTAATCGACATGAACTTGTCTTAATCAAAGACTTCGACATCGATCTCATTAATAAGCAACTCGACAAATTGATTTAGGGGTAAGAAAAGAGAGATTAGAAAGGCCAGTGATAGCTTTAAGGCAACCTTAAAGAACAGCTAAAGGAAGGATGATGAGGAAAAAAAAATTGTGTGCGATATGTTTTGCGGTCAAAGGAAAGGGTAAGGACCATGTCCATGTGCGATATCAATTTCTCTCGTACCTCGTAGTGTTTCACACGCAAAAGCCTTGAAATGTTATTAGGGTCCCTATGCTTCACCCATCCCAATTAGGGTTATAATTTTGAGAAACTACTTAAAAGGTAAGGAAGCTAATATATTGCATCTACTTTTCATAATATTTTTTTTTTTTGATACCCGAGATCCACCGGCCTTCGCTCGGCGTCGGCCCGAGGCCAACCAAGTGACTATACCGAAGAAGATTGGCCCAAAACCTACACAGCCTCCCACTTAAATCACGGAATACGGCCGAGAATTTGAACCCTTAACCTTTCATGAGAGGAAGAAGGGCCCAAGCTCAACCAACTACGCCATAGCGGGTGGGTTACTTTTCATAGTATTTTGTTCTAGCATTAGTGTAGAATAACATCTCCAAGTCATCACTCATCCGGGTGAAAATTTCACATCAAATCCGCTTATAAAGTATGTTAATTGCAACTTTTAAGAGGTAGGAATTACTAAGATATGTCATCTAAAGCAGAGTTATTGATTTTTTGCTGCACCATTATATGTATGATACACGTTAGTCAAGCTCTTCGGTTTGACTTTTTAACATCGATAAGAGTCGGACTCTGTCTTAGCTTATATGGCGTGTGTGGCCCCCGTTCATCAAATATCACGTGTCATTCTTTATACGGCTTGCACATGGGAGGGAATGTTAAGATATCCACATTGCTAATTAAAACTTTTAGATTAGACTTTCTAACAGTACCATTTTTTTTTTTGTTACTAGTATATCTCAGTTGTTTGTTTATTTTTGTAAAAATGACTTAGTGTGTGGCGATGCTCCCTATCAACTTCGAGCAAGTTGTGTATCATATAGGAGTCGGATTTCTCTCGATAAACCCGTGTCATGTTCCTATGTCGTGAAGAATTAATGCTTCAAATCAATTTACAATCTAGTTTAACCCTTTGGCCTTTGTCATGAAAAATCAACCGGTCGGTTGTTGAATTTGAAGTTTTATCCTTCTTATGTCTCAAAAACCGAAAAAGAACAATGAAAATTCTTCAGCTCTCTCTCTCTCTTTCCCCTCTAAATCTGCAAACCCTGATCCAGTGGTACCATGAAGACTGAGAAAAACCTAATATTAAACTAGAGAATGCATTGCATGTGGTCTCTTTTGAGATCAGAGACTCCCCTTTTTTATTAATCCTATCACCAGACTGCCCATACACTCTGCACTACTCCTCATCAGTTCTGCAATAAAAAGATCGCTCACAGCTTACTTCTAAGCATTCTCACTCCTTCCTCTCCTTTCTAATTCTCTGCCCCCTTTTGCTCTTATCAACTAGGTGAGCTTTTGCGGACTGGGAGGCAGAAAGAAGATGGGGGAAGAGGCAAAACAGGTAATGTGGGATTTTGAATATGGCCCTTTTGTTTTTTGGTTTCGAATGGATGAGTTAGATGTGACTTTTTTTTTTCCTGCAATTTTTCATGATATAGGAAGAGGTTAAGGCAGAGGCCAAGCCAGAGGAGAAGAAGGAAGAGCCACCACAGCCACCCTCTCCGGTCGTCTTGTCTATCGACCTGCATTGTGTTGGGTGTGCCAAGAAAATTGAGAAGCTCATCATGAAAATAAGAGGTACATACTTCTCTCTAAACCAAGGCCCCCCACTATCATGATTCCGAGCGCACGGAATTATTGGATAGGCTAATTCTATGACCGATGCGGTAAAACGCCATTCACATCAGTCTCTAGGAGATTTCAGTAATGGCATGTGCGACATGATCGTGATTTGTAGGAGTGGAAGGAGTGGTGATCGATATGGCTCAAAATCAAGTGACATTGGAAGGCGTAGTCGATCCTCAATCGGTTTGTAACATGATCATGAAGAAAACCAAGCGGAGAGTCAAAGTTTTATCTCCTTCATTACCTACGGCCGACGGGGAAGCAGCAGCTCCACAAGTTGCCAGTTCACAGGTCCCGGCCCTCTCACTCACGTTGACCTTGTTTTAACACCTTAATTCTCTTGAATTTGATCTGATGATAGTGATTATATCTACTGTAGAGGGAACGACTTGTCTATAGGTCTAATATGGACTAAGTTTCTCGATGATTCAGGTTTGTGGATCGACCACTGTGGAGCTGAATGTGAACATGCATTGCGAGGCCTGTGCCGAGCAACTTAAAAGAAAGATCCTCAAAATGAGAGGTATTAAACCCCAAAAAAGAGAGATTCATTGCATGCACATGATGTACATATTGTTCCTTTTACTCAATTGTAGATTTCGTGGACGAAATCAATCCTAGTAAAAGAAACCAAAGTGGACCCTATCTTGTTTTCGACAAATTGATTTACAATTTTTGTGGCGCTTGTAGGAGTTCAAACAGCTGCGACAGAACTTAGTACCGGGAAGGTCACGGTGACGGGAACCATGGACGCAGACAAGCTCGTCGACTATGTCTACCGAAGGACCAGAAAGCAAGCCCGGATAGTTCCTCGACCCGAACCCGAACCCGAAAAGAAAGAGAAGGAAGCTGAGAAGCCGGCAGAGGAACCGAAAGCCGAGGAAAAGAAAGAAGAGAATGGCGAGGAGAAGAGTGAGGATAAGCCGGAAGAAAAGAAGGGAAATAGGGGCGAAGAGGAAGGTGGTGGCGAGGGCAAGGAAGAGGAGGCCGAGAAGGAAGGAGAAGAAGAAGCAGCAGCAGCAATGGCTAATCATACTATTGTGGATGACGAGGGTATGAAGAGGATGATGCATTATTATCAGCCACTCTATGTCATTGAGACACTCCCACCTCCTCAGCTCTTCAGTGATGAGAACCCCAATGCTTGCTGCATCTCCTAGTCTTTGTCAATGTCGAAAGGGTTTCAGCATCAATGAAATATTTAATCAATCCTTTGTATCTCGATCGATTTTTTCGTACATAATGACTATTCTCGATACATCCGGGCACGAATCTTTGACGATGTATGGGTAGTTTATGATCAGACGGGCAGGCGAAGTGATAAAATGTAGCATGCGTCGACGGACTTTAATACCTTAGCTATTTTATTCAATTGGTATAATGACTAATGCGTGGGTGAACTGTGATAGCAGTTTTAAATACGCGAATCATATTCGAAATGTTCAACGTGGGTCGGTCAGGTCATTTTGTGTACCATTTTTATAAATCACTATTAGCATTTTTTGGATTATTTGGCGAATTAGCAAATTGTGTGACTACTAATTGCTAGATCTTTTCCTCCCTTTTCCCACGGTAGTATAACTGCTCGCATCTCGTTAGGTTTTGTGCATGAGAAGGGAGGAAATGGATCTCTTAACATTAAAATGTCAATATTAGGGATGACATTGATCAACTCAGGAATTTGAGCGGGAAATTTTAAAAAATTTGAAGACATGACGTAGATCAAATCAAGTATCCATTTTGATTTGGACGGCCCGGTTTAATCAATGTTACCCCTAACATTTCAATGTTAGGGGATCCGGATCCCGAGAAGGGATGAATATTCCACCTTTATAGCACTCATCCACGGAATGTATTGGTTTCGGTACTCTTGGAACATGAATTTTTAAGACAAATTACGTGCTAAATCTTTTGCACATACCATTTACACTACATAAATTCCATAAAGCAGTCTAACTTAGCTCGGACTCAAGATCACCTCTTAAGATCTTGACAAGATTGAGATGTACTTTTCGCGTGATTTTCAAATTCTAGACAAGTTAATTAACAACCGATGAATGTGTTGAGATATGCGTGTGACTTGTATTGGAGATATCTCACATCGGAGAATTGATTGATGTGGAGCATTTAATATATTCAAGTTGGCCCACACAATTCAATGGCTTGAACTTTCGAGTGAAGTTGGGTCTAACTTATTGGGATGTGATTTATTCTCCCCAACAATAGGAAAGTACGTGGATTTGGGTGCCGGGGAGCCGTCCCGATGGGGATCTTAAGGGGCGGCGCCCTTGGACACTAGAGGGTTCCCATATTTTTTATTGGCGGTTTAGGTTTGGTCCAGTGGATAGCTACTTATTATTTATACTCTTTTTTCGTTGAGTGATGCAACGAGAGATGCGATGTCTTAATTATAGTAGAATCCTTTACTTGACGTAGTTCTAGTTTAAAAGTTAATCATGATAAAATTTCGTGTCTCGATTTTTTCTCTCTTGCTACGATTTCTTACGTTGTGATTATGCGCTGAATTCTAATACAAATGGATATGTTGGCCGGCTCGGATTTGAGTTCTTTATTGACCCAACAATATGCCAAGAGATAAGAGCTTCTAACAGTATTGCTTTTTTTGACTTTTTCTCTCTCATCCTTTATCGAAAACTTAATGAAATTCCTAACGCCAGCAGAATCTTCTTCCAATGAGCTAATCTTGCGGGTTTTTGTCTGCATTAAGTTCCCAAAACTCGTTCCCCGGACAAACCCACGTAATCAAAATACGTGGTTCATGAGATTGTGGACATCACATGTCAAAAGGCGCCGGATCGATCAAAAAGAGCAGCACCACTCAACAACTAAGAGATTCCTCTCTCTCTCTCTCTCTCTCTCTCTCTCTCTCTCTCTCTCCCCTGTGACAAGAATTCAGAAGCTAAGGTTGTGGGCGTCACATGGTGGCCCCGAAGAACATTTTGGAGATCCTCAGATCATCTGAATCAGCCTAGACACGAATCACAATCTAAAGGGCAAAAAGAAAAAGAATGACACGGGACCCATTTCGACGTGTCATGAGATGGCCACGAAGAATATGACATGGAGGCCTGTCTCTGTTTTGTCCTCTTGTTGCGTGTCATGAACCAGAGGAAAAAAAAAAACTAGACAGCAGTTCGTCATGCCCTAATCCCACTCAAGGTGCCATGGAAGTGGAAGACAAAACTGAGGTGGCGTTGCGGAAAGATTGGTATTTGAACTTTGGAGAAGAAAGAAAGCCACTTAGGGGACGATGCTGGCGACTTGTAATGATGGAGAATCGATTAGGGTTTCGGATGTTGTCGTGGACGATGATGACGTAAGGAAAAGCTTTTCGCTAGAGAACCCCCCCCAAAAGAGAGAGAAGGTTCGTGGCTAAAGAGGACGTGTGGCAAAAGATGTTTCTGGAGGGGATGGATAAAAAGGAGGAGGAAATGAAACTGTATCAAGTTAGGCAGTGGACCATCTTCAAGACAACAAGGTTAAGCTTATTCTCGTTAGGGCGGAGTTTGCTTCATTTGCCTTTCCTATTTGTACATATAAGTCATACCCAAAATTCTAATCTTGTCCATGAAAAGTGGAGGGAAATAATGGCTGCGTTCTAGGAGTTTGGCATTGTTATAATCCAAAGAGTTGCGCAAGAAAATTGCAATCTCGTTAATACCTTCACGCGGTATGTTGAAAGGAGTTTTTTTTTTTTATACTAATGTTGATGGACCAAATAAAAACCCCATTTGTTTTTTGGGCTATATATGCCCTCTATTGAAATATAAGGGATATACTGCTTGGATGATAGCTAGCAATTTCAACAGTCATGTGCGAAGCTCTCGAAAAAGAATGTGGCTTGTTTCTAAGGGGAAATTTCAATAAAACCCGAAAAACCCTCATTATTTCAAATAAAGAAATGAAGTGGACTTTATTTCAAATAAGGGTATGAAATGCCCTCATTTTCTCAAATAAGGGTTGAAGTATACCCTATTTCAATAAAAACCTAAAGTGGCCGATGAGTTAGGCCTCGTCGACCGGTCAAGGAAATTTGCGTTTTTTTCTAATTTAATTTTTTTAAAAATATTTACAAAATTATTATTAAAAAAAATATTTACGATTTGGGTCTCGCTCTCCATTTTTTTTTTTCAATTTTGTTTTTTTAATTATTATTACTTATAATATTTATTTTGTTTATAATTTTTTTCTTGTGAAGCTTATCTTTATAATATAATTAACAATAATTAATGTAAAAATTTATTAAGATATATAATTTATAAATAATGTTGTAATTATAAAATTAATTAAAAATATTCATAAAATAAAAAAGAGATTTTCACAATATATAATAATCGTCAACTTACCAATTATTAAAAAAATATTTTTCGTATTTTTTCTAGAGGGTGGGCCTTTTTTTCGTATTTTTTTAAATTTCATATTTTTTAATTATTTATACTTATAATATTTATTTTATTTATTTATAATTGGTAAGTTGATGATTGTTATATATTATGAATATCTCTTTTTTTCATATATCTTACCAATTTTATTTTATGAATATTTTAAATTAATTACATAATTACAATTTATTTATTAATTATATATCTTAATAAATTTTTACATTAATTATTGCTAATTATGTTATAAAGATAAGCTCAAAGAAAAAAATTATAAATAAAAGAAATATTATAAATACTAATAATTTAAAAAATGAAATTAAAAAAATGAAATTGAATTATTAGCGCGGTCCTAATTGTTTTTTTTTCAATTTCGTTTTTTTAAATTATTAGTACTTATAATATTTATTTTGTTTATAATTTTTTTTCTTGTGAAGCTTATCTTTATAATATAATTAACAATAATTAATGTACAAATTTATTAAGATATATAATTAATAAATAATGTTGTAATTATAAAATTAATTAAAAATATCCATAAAATAAAAAAGAGGTTTTCATAATATATAATAATCGTCAACTTACCAATTATTAAAAAATATTTTTGTATTTTTTCGAGAGGGTGGGCCATTTTTTTTGTATTTTTTTAAATTTCATATTTTTTTAATTAATTATACTAATAATATTTATTTTATTTATTTATAATTGGTAAGTTTGATGATTGTTATATATTATGAAAATCTCTTTTTTTCATATATCTTATCAATTTTATTTTATGAATATTTTTAATTAATTACATAATTACAATAATTACAATATTAAAAAAACGAAATTGATAATAAAAAAAAAACATAGGCCGGCCCGCTCGGCACGGGCCGCCGAGGGATGGGCCCATGCGCCGGAGCCCTCGGCGGCTGGGCCGCCGAGCAAGGGTTGGGATGGGCCCTCCCAACTCTTGCTCTCCAAGCCCACCAAGCGAGACCCAAATCCGTAAATATTTTTTTTTAATAATAATTTCGTAAATATTTTTTTTAAAAAATTAAATTGGAAAAAAACCCGAAATTTGCATCATTTACTTTTTTTTTCATTTGCTTTCCTTTGTATTTATTTTTCTCCTTTTCCCATTTTTATTTTTTCTTTGTTGCGACCGACGATGGTCCCAACCGCCAAGATCCGGCTAGGGTCACATCGCGCAGGCGAGGCCAACCCTCGCTCAACCCTCTCCAAAGCGCGGCCATCTGTGACCGGCCATCGGACAAAAGGGAAGGAAATTCAAAAATAAAGGGAAAAAAGAAATGAAAAGAAAAAAAGTTAGAAAATGTAAAGGACGAAAATGCCCTTGATCGTGTAGGGAAGATTTGGCCGGATGGAGATGTCGGACCCTTCGTTGAGACTAACAAGGCTATTTCAAGCCCTTATTTGAAATAATGTCTACTTGAGATCCTTGTTTAAGAAAATAAGGGCACTTTGAACCATTATTTAGAATTTTTCCTTATTTTAAACGTTCGTGGGATAAGTACACATCTCGTAGGCTCGATGAGTACCGCAACGGACTCGCCACTAGGGATAAGCTCAAAGCCGGCATCGCTAAGCACCATGGCCACAAAGGAGATGGGTAGAAGAAAGAGAGAGATTTTTGGAGTCATGCTTGGGAACGATGGATGTCAACAAGGCGGTGGTCATTGGTTGTAGGTGGATTCGAATAGAATAATTAATTATTAAATCACGCCTTCACTTAGCAAGTTTAAATTTTTAGAACAGGTTGTGAGTAATCCCACAAAATCTCACATAACATCGTAACAGAAGTCCCGAATTTAAATCTTAAAAATATGAGGCAAAAAGACCACTCAATATGAGAAGAAGTGATAAAATAATTAGGAATTAAATCATACCTTCATTTAACAGTTTAAACTTTTAGAACAGTTGATAGTAATTTACAAAATCGCACATATCCCAGGCGAGAGAGGGGGATGTTGGGTGAGATTTCATATTACCAAGGTCTTCTCTATAGAAATAATCATGTGTGATGGCGTGTAAAATAAGTGGACACGTCGGGATGATAAAATAATTAAGAATTAAATCATACATTCATCTAACAACTTAAACTTTTAGATTAGTTGACAATGATTTTACAAAATCTCACATATCCTAGGCGGAGAGGGGGCATGTTTGGTGAGATTTGATATTACTAAGGTCTTTTGTATAGAAATAATCATGTGTGGTGGGGTGTCACTAGCATGACAATGTGATAAGATCATGGTAGATGTTAGATGAAAGATCGAGATGGATCCCACCATGATTTATATATACTTTTTGTATTTCATAATACTTGTGATTGAGATTGCACCATTATACTGATGAGAAAATAAATAGATGGCTACAACATATCCGCACCCACATACGACAATCCTATGTCTCTTTTAGGAAGAAAAGGATGCATGCATGTGCATGTGGAGCATCATTTGGCTTGAGCAAATCCGAAATAGGTCAAAGAATTTAAACTCTTAGCCTTTTCCACTTAAGGGTTTCTAAAATACCCAGCATATTATTCCATCCAAATCTTGGGCGCTTCCTTTGATGAAGTAGAAACAATCCACATGCAACAGGGAAAAGCAAAAGGAAACGTCGAAACTGAAACCCTAAGAAAAAGGAGAGGACTCGGCTTCCACTTTCCGATTGTGGCTGACGCATCGTCCCGCTACTCCAGCTCACGATCCCACGGACCCTCCAGATTCACCGAACAAACCCTAGCTTTCTTGCAACACAAACCTCCCAAAAGCCCGACTGATCTCTAGCCGCCGTCGACAGTAAAGCAAAACACAAACAGGAAACGTCGAGAGACTGTAAAGCAAGAGCCGAAGGGAAAAAAAGAAAAGAAAAGCGAAGGAGTAGAAAAAAGTTGATAAGTAGCAAAGAACCCTTTTCAATTGAAAAATGATTTTGATGATCCTATCTATATAAGGACCCGAACGAGCAATGCGGGTGATCAGCCAATCTCTTCTTTATCTAGGACGGCAGAAGCCAAGGGAGGAGGAAGTGTTGGCGTGAGGACGTTATAGAAATCGAATCATGGCGGACATGCAGATCGTTCCGGCTTGCAAGAACAATGTGGAGGCGCAGTACGTGGAGATGATGGTGCCTCTGTACTCCTATGGCTGCGAGAAGAAGATAAAGAAGGCGTTGTCTCATAGAAAGGGTAGCTCTGCTCGGCTTCTTCGATTTCCCTTCCTGTTTTCGCCCTACTCTGACCATTTTTCTTCTTCAGTAGGATAGAGAAGGAAGTCGTGATTTCATGCAGAACCTTTTGGTGGGTAAATTCCTTCAGAGTGTGTGTGAAATTTCTGAAGGCTTTTCTTAGGTCTTCGCACCAATCATCACCAAGAGGCCCGCGGGCTCTTTTGGTGAGAAGAGAAGTAGATTCCATTGCTGACAAACTTCGGCCCATTAGGCATTTCGAATTCGTGATGCAACTGCTCCTTCTTTCCCACCATTTTGATCTTAAAACATAGTTAAACCTAGAGGTGTAAAAATATAAAACCCATATTCCCAGACGCCAAAAAAAAAAAAAACCATATTCAATAAGATGGGTCACAGATAAGTTAGTAAATGGGTTTGTTCAAGCCATTAACAACCCATTTAGCTTATCAAAGTTATTACTTGAGTCAATGAGATATCTTTAAAATATTTTACAACTCTTTCACAGTTTTTATTTTTTTATTTTTCCCCTAAGAACCGGCGAGGGTGTCAGCCAATACTATGCAAAGATTAACGAGACGAAACCCGTGAAGCCCTTGCCAGCCGTAGGCAAAGGTTGTGGCCCTCCCCCGGTGGCCGCTTGGGCAAGGTTGGGTAGCCCTCGCCAATCTTAGAAGAAAGAAAATAAAATAAAATAAATAAATTCATATTTTTTATAAGACATAAAAATAAAAAAATTCTTTTAATTAAATTATAAAAATTGTCCACAATGATTTAGTAACATAACTTTTTCAAAAATTATAGGAAATAAGTTTTCTTAGATAATATGAAAGCGTTTTAGTAATGTGAATCGGGTCGGGTATGGATCGAGAAATTTGAACTATGCATAAATGGTTCACATACGGGTTAACTGATCAATTTAAGTCGGTCAATTTATGAACCAAGCCGACCCACACGTTTGACCAGTCTATTATATCGCTAATCCGTACCAATCACCGCGGGCTCTTTTGGTGGGAAGAGAATTAGCTTCTCTTGCTGACAAACTTCGGCCCATTAGGGATTGCGAATTCGCGACGCAACTGCTTCTCCATCTTCCCCACACCATCTTGCTCTTGACACATAGTTTATTAAACCCCTAATCCCTACAGTTAAACGACGGGGTTGCAGGAATATACTCGGTGAACGTGGAGTACAACCAGCAGAAGGTGACGGTGTGGGGGATCTGCAACAAGCACGGCGTGCTGGAGACCATGAGGACCAAGAGAAAAGCAGCTCGTTTCTGGAACCCCGAGGACGACGCCAGCACTCCGGATTCAGCTGGTGGAGAAGACGACTCGCGATCTCGAGAGGGCGCCGGCGGTGTTAAGCGTCTGGCCAAGTCGAGGTCGTCTCTGAGCTGGAGAGCGTGGAAGAGAGTCTTCACGCGATCCAATTCCTTTTGAAAGCACATCAAATCAGACCATGAATATGGTTATGATCTTAATTACGTGTTGATGGGGACTTAAAATGGTTCCTGTCGTGCCACTGCTAAGACAGCGAGAATGAATGTAAATTCGAGCCGATCCGCCTTTCGAGTTCTTGGTCTCGGCCCCTCCTAGCTCGATCACTTGCCCTTGGTGCCGTTTAATTCTAATGTATAGGTGATAAAATGGCTTATGGCTGGGCCGCCGAGCTAGAGAAAATTTCAAAAAGAAGAACAAATTAGAAGTCATTTCGAGTGGATATTCTCAAATACCTAAACGTGTTACAAATTATTTTGGGAAAAATTGCCAAAGAGGCCTTAAACCTATTGCAATTATGACAATTCAGTCCTAAACCTTTAAGTTATGCCAACTTAGTCCTAAATCATTTGAAAACTTGCTAATATAGTCCATCCGACCAATTTTGATCGGAAATTACTGATGTAGAAACCATTATGTGGATAATTTTTATAAATTTTTTTTTTTTTTTATTTTTTCTTTTCTTTTTTTTTCTTTTGTTTCCTTTTTTTTTATATCCTTTTGTTGCCAAACGTGGCAACTCGCCGGGGTTTGGCGCAGGGCGACCTCGCCGGCCTCGAGGGGTGCTCACCTTCGGTAGTTTTGAGCAAAGCTCGGTCTTTTCGGGATTTAGCGAGAGGCGACCTCCGAGGTCATCACCTCTGTCCGGTTGGTAGCCACCGCCACAGGGCCTGGAGATTGGCAAAGAACTATATTGTCAAATTGTAAAAAGGTTTAGCACTCGGTTGGCCAAATTAAAAGGTTTAAAAATGAATTGGCATAAATACAATACGCTTAAGACTTTTTTTTTTTTTTGTGAATTTTCCCTAGAAAAACAACATGATGCTAGCCGGAATAGGCGCTCCAAAATATTTAGAACTTACAAAACTCAAAGTATTTGGCAAAATCCCAAAAAGTAAAAGAAAAAAGACGTGGACGTTATGACGTAGGACTTTACAAAACTCAATACCTCAATTTGGAGAGAGATAAAACCAATGTTTAAACGAGCAAAATCAAGACTATAAATAGCACAAAGTGCACGTCCAGTCCAATACTCGTCAAGATAATCCCCTTAAGTTGGTCGTCGGCCAGCCAACAAGTACGGCGAATCTCTGGATCAGGCCGGGATTGTTAGCACCATTGTGGGGATGATCAAGTTAGGCGTAAGCAAGTCATGATGTGGAATACTGGTCGTCTCATGCGCGATTTGACTTCCAGTTTTTCAACCTCTTCTTTTTGAACAACCTTCACCGACAAGGTCCCCCCGACCCTTAATTTCTCCACCCGATCGACTCTCACCAAGCCTCCGTCCCGCCTACAATTTGACCCCGGCATTGAAATTCATGAAAGTAGTCGAGTCGAAAGGTCTAAATACTTGTCAATGGGGCGCTGAACGAGTTGATTGAACTTACTTGAATCTTAGACAGTTAAAGTGATGAGGTCTCGGGTTCGACTCCCGGCCGCGTCTTGGGGACTTATTCGGTGGCATTGGCATATCCCCATCACTCCGAGGGAGGAATAATACATTGCACGTGAAAAACCTCGATTATATAATTAAAAAAAAAGTCTAAATACTCGTGCCACTAAAAGACCACGTACTAGTCCTATGTATCTGTTGATACTTGACCCAAATGCTCAACTGACTTTCCATATAAATAAATTAATCTCTTTGCATAGTACAATGTCATCCCAAGGACTATCCAAGTGTTCTTGTCGATTATTCTCTGGATAGTAACGATTAACGGATCTTGTTGGAATTGTATGCGGAACCGCTACACTTAATATTACATGCTCGTCATGGGGTCTCAATTTGAGGTATAACGCTTGTTTCATGAATGAATGATTTGTAAAATATATTCCTATAAATGATCGCTTGTATCACTTGAAATAGTTAGTCAATGTTTTCACTTGTAAATAATAATTTATGTCTGAATATTTTTGTGAACGATAAAAATATTATAAGTTCAATCGAGTTTATAAGTGACAATTCGGCCGTAAACGTGCTACAAAGTATTTTGGGGAAAATTGCCAAAGAGGTCCTAAACCTATTACAATTATGACAATTCAGCCGTAAATCTTTAAATTATGCCAACTTAGTCCTAGATCATTTGAAAACTTGCTAATATAATCTATCCAGCCCATTATAATCGGAAATTACTAATGTAGAAACCATTACGTGGATAATTTTTATAAAAAAATTTATTTTAATTTTTTTTTCATTTCTTTTGTTTCTCTTTTTTTTGTTATATCCTTTTGCCGCCAAAAGTGGCAACTCGCCGGGGTTTGGCGAGGCGACCTCGCCCGGCCTCAAGGGGTGCTCACCTTCGCTAGTTTTGGGCAAAGCTCGGTCTTTTCGGCTCGGAGATTGGCAAAAAACTATATTGTCAAATTGTAAAAAGGTTTAGCACTCAGTTGGCCAAATTAAAAGGTTTAAAAATGAATTGGCATAAATACAATACGCTTAAGACTTTTTTTTTTTTTTTGCAATTTTCCCTAGAAAAACAACATGATGCTAGCTGGAATAGGCGCTCCAAAATATTTAGAACTTACAAAACTCAAAGTATTTGGCAAAATCCCAAAAAGTAAAAGAAAAAAGACGTGGACGTTCTTACGTAGGACTTTACAAAACTCAATACCTCAATTTTGAAAGATAAAACCAATGTTTAAACGTGCAAAATCAAGACTATAAATAGCACAAAGTGCACGTCCAGTCCAAGACTCGTCAAGATAATCCCGTTAAGTTGGTCGTCGGCCACCTAACAAGTACCGCGAATCTCTGGATCAAGCCGGGATTGTTAGCACCATTGTGGGGATGATCAAGTTAGGTGTAAGCAAGTCATGATCTGGAATACTGGTCGTCTCATGCGCGATTTGACTCTCAATTTTTCAACCTCTTCTTTCTGAACAATCTACACCGACAAGGTCCCCCCGACCCTTAATTTCTCCACCCGATCGACCCTCACCAAGCCTCCGTCCCGCCTACAATTTGACCCCGGCATTGAAATTCATGAAAGTAGTCGGGTCGAATTGTGTATGCAGCCGCTACACTTAATATCACATGCTCGTCATGGAGTCTCAATTTGAGCCATAACGTTTGTTTCGTGAATGAATGATTTGTAAAATATATTCCTATAAATGATCGCTTGAATCACTTGAAATAGTTAGTCAATATTTTCACCGTAAATAATAATTTATGTCTGAATATTTTTGTGAACGATAAAAATATTTTACGTCCAATCGAGTTTATAAGTGACACAAGCCATTATTTTTTAAGAAAATGCTTTTCATATCATTCACTTTTCGCGAAACAAATGAACCAAAAAGATTAAGACCATTTTCAGCGTCTAATTTATCATGAAATTTCAGGTTCCCTCTTTTGTGCCCAACATGACACGCATGACGCGATCAAAACGATATGCGGAAAATGTTTTTTTTGTTTTAGCATAGGTCTCTCGAAAGATGTTAATTATTTCTGTTTTGGCAAGAAGGAAGTTGTCAATCAAAGCAAAGTCTGACTTTATTTTTTTCATTTTTGGCAATAAAATCGAACTTCTTAATTGCTAGTTTTCAATCCGTATTAGGAAGTTGTCAATCAAATCAAAATCTAACTTTATTTTTTTTTCATTTTTGGTAATAAAATCGAATTTTGAATTGCTACTGTTAATCCGTATTAGGAAATGGAAAAGCAGTCAAAACTGCGGGAAAAAAAGAAAAAAAAAAAAACGTGGAGCTCTAAAAGCGGAAGGCAAAGCCAATTGGAACAAGCAAAACAGGGACGCGATTCTCCAGCAGTTCCAATCCCGGAAGCAATCAGAGACAAGACTAGATTCGCAAGCCCCGGATAACAACGTAAGACGCTCAATCTCCTCTCTCTCTCTCTCTCTCTCTCTCTCTCTATCTCTAGAATATATATGGACATGGTAGTCGCCTCCATAGCTTGCCCCGAAGGTTCAAACTCTCAGCAGAGACCCGTCTTCGTTACTGGAATTTGAAGCGTCCACGCGTGAACAGACAAGGACGTCTGCACAGACTCGAGCCGTTGAGGATGATGATGGCGGCGGTCGTCGTGGAGCTGCTGGAGGAGTACGCGGCGGCGGTGAGGCGGTTGACGGAGCTGCTGTTGCCGCCGGGGATGAGCTTGCGCGGCGGCCTCCGAAACTTGCGTCTGTCTTCTTCTTCCTCTTCCTCGAACGACGATGCGTCCTCACCTCCGCACCCTTCCAGTTTCATCGTTTATTTCTGATTCATTGGTTCATCTTGTTCTGTTCTGGGGGTCGAGTTGTATTAAATTGGTCCAATCTTTAGGATCATTTCATTTTCGTTGACCAATTTAGAAGCATATTAAATTTCTGAACTCATTTTGTTGCTGGTGGATGGATTGTTGAAGAAAATAATTTCGGGGGCTTCTTCTTTTCTTTTCTTTTTTCTTATCATTTTTAAATTAAAGAGCTATTTATTGATTTTCCTTCTAAAAATACGGAGATTCAATGATCATCGGCAGCGGTTTAAAGCGAAAATAATAATTATATTGGAATTTTGCATAAAGGGTTTCGGATTAACTTGATAAATACGAAAAATTTAAGACGAATTGACATCTATATTATAAAAACTCAGTCTTTACTTGAAAACAATCCGAGAAGTTGAAAATTAATAATAATAATAATAATAAAAATCAGGCTCAGCAGATTCAAAGACCAAAATAATGACCAGAAGGATTGGAGCCTCACATTGCGACAATCTAGCATCATGCTTATCCATCTGATTTTCAAATCGGTCATCAACACTTGCCCCACGGGAATGGACGGATTAGCTCGAATTAGGTTCCATCTCCTAATCACGTTCAACCCGTTAATGATGGTTACCATTTTCGCGGCAAATTTTGATTTATGGCCCACGATTAACGCGGCTTGACTGACTTATCATCAGGCAATGAAGGAGAAATGGCAAAATGACATAAAGTTCTTGCTTCGGCAATCCAAAAGTAGGAGAAGGTTTTTTACTAATGAATCGATATTCAAAATCATTTCATTCGGGATCCCTTTCTCTAGCAAAGCACCGGGTTTCTAAATTCTCATAGGGCCCCCCGGAATTCCTTCCAGGGCCTGTTGGATAATTTTTATAGATTCCGTTATTTCACCGATTCGGACTAAATAGCGAGCTAATGAATCTCCTTCTTTTTGCCAATGGATTTCCCAATCCAATTCGTCGTAACATTCATAATGATCAACTTTACGAAGATCCCATTGGATTCCGGAAGCTCGTAGCATTGGTCCCGATAAACCCCAATTTATTGCTTCTTCCGGACCAATAATGCCTACCCCCTCAACTCGTTCTAAAAAAATAGGATTTCGCGTAATAAGTTTTTGATATTCAGAAACCGCTGTTAAAAAATAATCACAGAATTTTTTTTGAATTACTTAAGTGCCAATTTTTTTAAAAAATAGTTATTTCAGTGCCAATTCCAGTGAGTTTCATCGGAAATCTAACGTGGTATCTATGTGACTTGATGGAGCATCCAAGTCAGCAAAAAAAAATAATTAAAAATTAATAAAAAAATTCCACATAATATTAAAAAAAAAATAAAAATAAACCAAAAAGCTAAAAATAAAAAAAAATCGAAAATAAAAAAATTTAAGTTGTACCGATAAGGGCTCACAGCCCTCACCTCTGCAACTGCAAGTTTATTTTTTTAATCTTTTAAGTTATTTTTCTGTTTACTTTTAATTTTTTAAAAAATTAACTTAATTTTTAGTTTAAAAGTCCTCGTGGGTTGAATTTTAAGAGAAAAATTGTCACGTGGACGCCATATGGACAAACTTTTAAAAAAAAATTCCACATAATATTAAGAATTAATAAAAATGCCATGTGTCTTTGTTTATTTGGAATTTGCACTTAAATGATCGTTTTTTTCATCGATTTGGCACTTAAGTGATAAAAAAAAATATTAGCATTAAAGTGAGCGTTATACATAAATATTGATATGTTAGGCATCCTTTTGCCAAGAAGAAATCATCGGAAAAATGGCTTGATCCGCTCTTGATGTGAGTTTTAGCAACAATGACGCAACAAGAGGACGACAACTAGCTTTTGGAGATTGATTGACTAATTCACGCTCGATCTAAAAACGGACAATTCTCGTATTCGAATTTGAATCGGGAGGGAGCTAGGCTAGGCAACTCTTGCTCTCTACTTGGTGAACCACGTATGAGGCATTTCGATGCTAAGGTGGTACTCTACATATGTAAGTCACTAGTACGGTGCGGTGCGTGTCGGATGATTGACCGATTTATAAAAATGGCTGCTCGGGACAGGGAGGGCCACACTCAAGCGCATATACTTTACGACGTATATAAGTTATAATTTATGCAGGATATGAATTCTTCGACGTTTTACGTTGTGAATCATTGCGAATAATGCAGGACGTATATCCTTTAATGGAAAGAACTTGTTATCTTGTCCATTTCAATTCAACAAAGAGTTGTCCACAAGAACTAGAGGCATTCTAGACGGAACATATACGAAGAGGCCTACCCAAACTAGAAATTCGGGACCGAAATGGAAAAAAAAAAAAAAAGCAAATTACGAAAATCTTTTAGTGGGATGAGGTTTTCGACAAAGACGGCCGACCTTCTCGGTGGACTCGAAGACGGCGGAGTCGTAAGAGCTCGGACTGCTGGCTCTGCTTCTGATGCTCCTGGTTCGGCCCCGTTCAAGGTGCGATCTCTCTTCATCTCTCTGTTGGCGACCGATTCGGTTGTCTGATTGCGTACGCCCTTCGACGACTGAAGCTCGCCCGATCCGATATGCTCTCCGTTGTTCTATCGTTCTTCCTCGCAATCCAGTGAACTGTATTTTTTTTTTTTTTTTGGCTTTTTCATCGACGTTAGTTCCGATCGTAACTGAGCTACCTTTCCCGTTTCAAATTGAAAAGGAATCAAGCGAACGCGATCGTCCGGGCTTAATTTGAAGTCTCCTAGGTTTAGCTGTCTTAGTCTCTCTTTCGGCTTGCGACTCCCATCGAGAGTTTCATCAAATGTGCGCGGGATTTTTTTTTTTTGTCGGTGAGTAGTTTCTCGAATTGTCGGGCTTTTTGATGGGTCGGATTTTCGTTTGTGTACGATGATCCCTGTTGCTACCGCAGCAACTGAGAGTGTATATTTTCAGTTCTGATTTTCTGATGGCATGGTCATGTTAATGTCAGCGACGCCGAATCGTATACTGAAAGGGAAGCCCTGGGAGTTACGGATCGAGGTGCTTGTGATCGGCGCTCTGCTCGTGCTGGGACGAGGAGTGAATAGGTCCATCGAGAGTGCCCTGTGAGGTCGAGGCTGTCCAATTCGAGTATTGCATCCTTGATCTTGCTGTACTAGTAACAAGATGGATGATAGAGTGCAAGGTGAACAGGTAGAATCGGTGGACAGGTACTGGTCAGAATTCGCTAGAGAAACTGACTTGCCCGCATATGGAAGGGGTGCCGACGAAGGTAGTTACTTTTCTCAGTGAAGTGTTTTGAGGCTATGTCAATATTGCTGTGAATTCTGTTTGTGGTAGCTCTTTGCATTCACTCTCGTGTGTTTGCCACGTTGAAATTGATATTTAGTATTTTCAATACAAAATGCACCTGAAAATAGCGAGAAATTGCTATTCGAGGAATACGAGAGTAGGCCATAATATTTGTAGTTTCCCTGTTTCCCCCTTCTCTTTCAGTTTGTTTGGTTGTTTTACATTTTGCTATTACTGTCCATGTAAGATTTCAACTATTTGTGTCTTGTTTGAATTAGATTCATCGGGGAGAATTCTGCCATTTAAAGGCTCCATCTCTACATAATTTTTCTGGAAGTAAAGGGTTGGAAGAGCTTACCCATGTTGGACCAGATTATGTATAATTGTTTTTAGTGAAACAATGAATGCTGTCTATCAGGAATATCTCTGTGTTGTACCTCTTAAATTGTCGTCTTCTTACCTTATGTCATTGTGCCTATGGCTTCTGAAATAGGTGTTACCTGACTTTGGAACAAAAATTGTATTGGGGTGTACTGATTATTTGCTTGTTTCCACTTGTCTCCCTCCTGTCGTTCTGCCTATGTCTAAAGCAGTCATTCATGTCTGAGAACTCTTTTGAAGGAGTGAATCCAGATTTTCCCCCTCTCCCTTTTTCTTGCTAGGAGATTGACAATCTAAACAATTTTCATTTTTGCAGAAGCTTCCGATGACGTCAATGTGCTATTAGTATCAGAAGGACATAACCTGGCATCATCATTGGGGTTAGGTTCAGACAGTGGGGATATTCGAATGCAAACCACTGACATATCACGGCATCATTCTAGCCTTACGGAGGGAAATTCTGTTTCTCATTCTTTTCCCGTACTTGCAATCAGACCACCGGCTACTGGGATCAGCTCTGGTGGTTTTGCAGGAGTTGCTACTTGTGGTATTGCCGCAGCTAATAAGGATTCTGGCAGAGGTACTCTCTGCAGTGTGGAGGAGCCTCATGCTGTGCAGAACTGCGAAACAAAACATTTGTTTGAGGCAACGCAGGTTGGCTACCACCTTCAAAGATGTGATAATCTATTGGAAAAATCATGGTCAGAAAGGGATGATAATAGGTCAAAGAAGAAGGGTGTTGCTGATGATTTGTTGGATCAACAATGGAGAACAAAGTTTGGACATAGAGTTTCTGATGTGTACATTGATTCATGCAATTTGCTGAGTGAGAGAAATCGTGTTTCTGCTTCACCACTTTATTTTGAGCAGCACGCAACTGCTAATACATCAAACAAGAGGTTGGACGATGCTATGCGTGTTGGTTCTTGCCATTCCAGATCAAGCTGTCTCCATCAGACTTACTCATCTGATGTTATCTATGAGCGAAGTAAAAGAAATGTCCAGTCTGATTTGTCAACAGATTATTGTGGCTATGAACCTCACTTGCCAGTGCAATGCAGCTATCAAGTAGGAAAATCTGCACCTGAGAAAGCGCAGCAATTAATGGATGATGCGTCAAAAGCAAGGAACATTATGATTAACTCCTCATTCAGTAGCTTATCTGGAGAATCCTTCACCAGTATGGGGCATGGCTGTAGTTCACCGACTTCATCTCATTCTCTCGAAAGGGCTTCTACTGTGCTTAGCAAATTGTGCGGGACAGAATCAGTGCCCACAGAACAGGCTCATTTGGTGGTCAAAGCAATGCACTGCTTGTCAGAATTGTTTCTCTTTCAGAGCTCCAATGGTCCATGGGACTTAAGGGATGAAGGCTATGATATCCTTCTTAGAAGTGTGATAGATAACCTCAGTGCATCTCTGAAACACTTCCAGCGAGGTACTGAAAGG